>JAUMJM010000016.1:207500-827500 GCA_033558235.1 Neomorphus geoffroyi | reverse complement strand
CTGACCGTGCCTTTCTCAGATGCCATTTGTCATTTTCAGCGTGCAATAATCAATAACTTGGCTTTGAAATAAATAATATAACAGTCACAATATATTATCTTTCAGGCTGGCCTTATACTAACCATAAAACAAGACTTGGAAAGATGAGAACTTTAGGTAAATGCCAAAAATGAAATAACAGAGAGTAGGAGCTAAATGAACAAGGCGCTTCACATAGTTTCCCTTCCAAATTCCTGGTACTTCCATTCCTTTTAGGAAAGCATGTCTACTTCCAAAATGAAAGCGAGAATTTGGAATCATGTGAGTTCTGGTTTGGGGCAAATGCTGTCCCCTCAATCTCTTTGCCATAGTGCAGCGTTGTTCTCGCAGGCACTGGGTCAGCAAGGCATGTAAGCGCCAGCACCAGCCTGCTGTTATTCACCAGAGCAATTAAACACATGCTAAGTTTTAAACATATGATTGTTACATTAAAATCAATAGGGCCCAAGAGCGCGCCTAAGTTAAATGTGTTTCTAAACCCAGCTGGAGTCTAGAAAAGCAGCTCCATGACAAGATGGCTGAAACCTGCTGAAGTTTTTGGGACCTTCCTCGGGCACTGTGAGAGCAGGAGGAGCAGAGGCCCGCATGGGCATGCAGGCTATGCCGAGTGTGGTGGCATGTGTCAGCCACTCCTGCAGGGACCCGAGCTATCCGTCACCCAGCAAAATCCCTGCGCCATGCTGGGCTTCATCTCACAGGTGCCTTGGAGTCTGTTGCAAACTCTAGGCATGTCCATACACATCAACATAAATGCTGTCTGCTTCCTCTCCCACCTGATAAATCCATTCACATGAGTACAGAGGGCGGGCCAAAGCACTGTGTCAGACAGGGTACACGTGGGATACAAGAGCAAGTTTAACTCTGTATTTTCTCCTTTGAATGGTCCCTACTGAAATCCTAAAATGTCCGACGTACTTATTTTCCTTGGCTGAATTTGGTCCATGGCCAGGGAAGCTAACCACAACCCTGCTCAGCATGGGCTGGTGGTTGATCACTTCTACCCCCAAGCGAGCCTGCACTTTCAGCTCTGGGGCAGGTGTAAGTGGAGGGAAGCCAGACCTGTTCTTCAGAACAGTCCTGAGAGCAAAAGGCACTCTAAGAGGTCTCTTTTTCTACTGAGCTCTTCTTTGGAGTGAAAGCTCAGGAAAAAGTTTGCATCAGAACAAAACCTCCAGATCTTTGTCACATTTTAAATCCTCTGGCACTTGCCCACATCTGTCATTTCAGAAGGGAGTGTTGCACATAGTAGCTGACAGAGAGGGGTGTTCCTGCAACCATGGGCTTCCTCCCTCACCTGAGCCACCCAGCAGGGCAGGGCCAGGCAGCCAGGGGCCACTGCGGTCCCTGTCTTGCTCCTTCGAGGAATTGAGGAGAGCGGTATGGGCTCCTGCTTGGAAAAGTCAGTTTAAGTGTTTTTTGAGGACTGCCCACCAAGCTTTGTGGGGGTTTGCCAAGCCTAAAAGAGCAAGGGAAAAGGGGAAGGGAAAACTATGTAATAAAAGATTCTGGTGGTGCAACTCAGAGGCAGCATTTCCTCAGCCGTCAGTCTAATGGCTTTAGTGGCTCTTTCCAACTTAGACCTCTTTTTGGAAGCTCTCTCAGGCCATGATGATGCCCCACAGTAGGACCATGGAGGAAGACACTCACTGTAAGAGGAGAAGCCTTCAGGGATCTTCCCCACAGATTACCTCCTGTCATCCCTATTTAATTACTGAGATTTAGATATGAACAACCAAAGTTCCTGTCCTCAGGTGTGAGCAGTCCTTGTCACTCATGGTTTGAAATAATGATAACAATTAAAGCCACACAAGCTCCATGTTAAACACTTACATCCCCTGCCACAGGTGTAATCGATACGGCCCCAGCACATGCCATCCAGATGAGCCACTTCGTCTTTACCAGCTTTTGGAAGTCACTTAATCACCTGTCCTTCCCCTGCCCCATCTTAACCACCAAGTCTTCAGGGTGGAAATGGCTGGATTAACAGTGGGTTAGTGCTTCAGACAATGAAGTCTCAGACTTCCTTGGCTCCTCAGCAGCCCTTGTAAACACAAGTAATTCATTTTGCATCGTCTTTTTAAGAACAGGAAAGAGGGAGTTTGAAGGAGGCGATTTAATTTGATTTGCTCTTTTACTTTTGAGCAGAACTGAAGACTACAATTCAGATGACGAACTGGAAGAGGCTAGGCAAGAAGGTAACTTCCATACCTCTGAGGTATGATAACTGGAGTCTGCAGAGCATTTATTATAAGTAACACCGGCACGTGAATCTAAAAATAGTGTCTCTGGTGCTGTGTGTGTATGACTGGTATTAAAAATGACTGATTTAAAAGAAAGTGCTTCACCTCTGTTGCCAGCCAGGAAGGTAGGTCTCCAGTATTCTCAGACTTAAATGCTGCCAGTATTTCACATTAGGATAGTCATAAAGTTAAAGGTTAATAGGCTGTACAAATGACAGAGTTTAAAGGGAAAAATGAAGATAGGAAGATTTCTGGCACTTAGGGATCATTTTAAAAATGAAGCTCTTCTGCCTAGTGTAATTTTTCCTATGTTCTTTCTCACGCTGTTGATCATTATTGAAAATATTTCTATTTGCATAAGTGATTTCCCCTTCACTGCCCACTTCCGTTTGCTTTTTGGATCATCAGTGCTTCCCACAGTATGTGGTGAGTCGCAATCCTGCTGCCTGTCGTAACCGTCTGCTGCTGTTGCAAGGCAGAATTAAAGCCATGGCCTCGGAGGGAGGAGGGCCAGGGAGACCCAGAGCACAAGGAAGGCTTTCATTTAATTGAGAGTCATTAGAACTGGCAGGTTGAGGAGAAAGGCAAACACGTGTTTTGATGGAAATGGGATTTGGTTGTGGGGTTTCAGATTAGCTCAACAGATGCTGTGAGTGGCGGAAGCAGATTGCTGCATCAGCCTTGCTGCCCTGGATGGTGTGCACTTTTTTCTCTGATATTGGAGCTGAAAGTCAGAGTCTAGCAGCACGATTAACATGACTAAGACAAATACTTTTACATGGAGACCGCCAATTATCACATTTGCTTTTGCACTGGTGAAGAAAAACTCTCCCTTGGTTTCTGCCTAGGCCCTCCTGACCTACTGGAAAAGACTCTGCTTCTGGTGGCGCTTCTGGGGCTGAAACTGCAGTAAAGAGTGGCTCTTTAAAGTGTACTGTTTCTTGCATGGCCCAAACGCTCTTCCTTCCATCTGATCAGTTCCTGCTGAGTCTCAGAACATTATAGGATGGAAAGTGCTGCTGCAGGCTATCTGGTCCAACCCCTGAGATCAAGCTGGTCCTTTTCATCTTGTCCCAGATACGACTACTACACATATCGTAAGGCTAAACTACAACAGGCAGCTGGCAATGAGTGAAAGCACCTTCCAGCCAACACATATTCGCACTGCTTTCTTCATGCCTGCAGTTTGCTCAGGGTACCTCTGAGGTCTGGCTGTGCAGACTCTCTCTAGGCATACTGTCTGGGAGGCAAATAAAGAGTCTGGGCTCTGCTTGGCCTTGACAGCTGGTGCACACTGGCCTCCTCCAGTGCCCCTGGTGACAGCTTTTCTTCCTCTATGTTCTTCAGCTCTTTTCCACAACTAGTTTTCTTCATCTAGTTTTCTACAACAAGTTTTCTTCAGCTAGTTTCTACTTTTCTATAACATGTCTTTATAAAACCCCTGGGCCCTGAGAGGTGTTGAAGAAGTGAGATACTCCTGATTTACTGTACTCCAAGCAGCAAATAGGTATGGAATAAATATGGCTGCTGAGGATAAGTCTCCTCCACTTTGGAGCTAAAATGAAATAGAGAATGGACCATGCTTTGGTGTTTCCTCTGGTTATGGATTTGATTCCTCTACTACAGGAGCAGACCTGCACAGGAGATTCCTGAACTTGTAGGGGATGGTCCATGCAGAGCTGCTTTGAAAACCGGGATGGCAGGCTTCACATTCCCTAGGCACAGAGAGAGGTAAAACTTCACGAGTCTCTGTGGCAAACGTTTTAAGGATTACTGTTGCTCTTTCTGTCCTGCAGCCGTGACTCAGGACTGCAGTGAAGCCATTTCTTGCTGTGAAAAAAATAAGCAGAGAGTATTTCTACAAATTCCTATGGAATATCCAGGCGTATTCAGCAATAAAGTATGGTCTTCTTTAGCAGAGCATGACAGCATTGAAACTCTTGTTTAATCGATGTGCAAGCATCATATTTATTTTGCATGTGACACTGCACAGAATATGATAAAAATATGTTTAAACTGAAAGCAGAGGTACGCTCACCATAACCTACCTCTTGTTCCTTCCAGTAGGGTCTAAAATGCTGAATAAAAGAAATAAAGGGACTGCAAGAAGTAAAATGCTTGCAGTGCATTCTTAAGAGTTTCTTTTACTGTTACTTGGATGAAAAACTTTTGCAAGATCTCCAATAATAAATATACAGAACATATTCCTTGTCTGAAACTATCAACCATGCTCTGCCTTTGGGAGAGTTTGTGGCTCTGCTTTCTACACCTAGGACCCCTTGCTCTGCAACTAACTTCTTGGATCCAAATAAGACCCCTACAAGGAAGAGGCATTTTTCATGCTGAGCCTTTGACTCTGAGGCAAACACCACTGGGTTGTCTGGTGAAGCCCTTCATCCCTCTGCATCAGCAGTCAGTGGAGTAAGTGGAATTGCTTGTGTGAGAAAGTGTTCACCTAAATGCAAAGGGTGCTTTCTACTTGGTCCTTTGTAATTTCTGGTTCTTAATGCATTTTTACAGACAGATGGAATGGTTGTAATGTTCCAAAATAAAAGACTGTTTTCTTTTGAAAAAGAGGCCATGCCTTAAAGTTGAGTGTGGAAAGAGCTGCCTGTAGCCTTTTATTAGCTTCATTCACTGTAATATATCTGCCTTGTATGCCAAGAAAAGTATAAACAAATGGCAGGGTATTGGTTTTTCAATAACAAGGTTTAAACCAAGGTTATAAAAAGCATATCCTATCTGAGGCTATTTATGAAACAATTAATATTGTCAATATCTTTTCCATCTCCTCCTAGTTACACCTATTGCATAAACTGTGATGTATTTCTAAGAAGTACAAAAAATACCAACTGAAGAATAAACAGGGCAACGCGCCAACACTATTGGAAAGGGAAACAATTTCAATGTCTTCTTATAGAGTGCTTTGATATTAAAATAAACAAAGAGGTAATTTTCTTGAGTTTGTCTGTGACGACTCAGCGCATTGTAGACAAAGGGTCCTGGTTTCAGCCTGTAATCTTGGGATTTATGTGCAGTTAATTATTTTGTTGTTCAGAAGCTCTTTCAATACCAGTAAATCTCTAATTCTTCTTTCTGCCCCTTGGATCACACCAACAGGGTGAGGTTCAAGAGGGCCAAGTGCTGGGTCCTGCACTTGTGACACAGCAACCACATGCAGCACTACAGGCTTGGGGAAGGGTCTGGAGAAGAAGCCTTATGAGAGGGAACTGTGGGTTGTTTAACCTGGAGAAAAGGAGACTGAAGGGAGATCATATCACTGTCTACAGCTACCTGAAAGGAGGTGGTAGGGAGGTGAGTGCTGGGCTCTTCAGCCAAGTAACTAGTGATGGGATGAGAGGAAATGGCCTCAAGTTGTGCCAAAGGAGGTTCAGATTGGATATTGGGAAAAATGTATTTATTGAAAGAGTGATGAAGCACTGGCAGAGGCTGCCCAGGGCAGTGGTGGAGTCTCCTTCCATGGAGGTGTTTAAAAGACAGGTAAATGAGGTGCTCAGGGATGGTTTAGTAGTGGACAGGTACGGTTGGACTCAATGATCTCAAAGGTCTTTTCCGACCAAATGATTCTATGATTCTGAGACCCCAGTCTCTCTCTCAAGCACCCACCCGAACACACAGGAGCTCTGGCTCTGCAGCCTGCTCAGGGGGTGCAGGATGGGACCCATCACCCCTGCACCTGCAGGCAACGCGCTGCCCTGCGCCCCGCCCCCAGCGCTGGCCGTGGTGCTGAACAGACGCTGGCCATAGTGCTGAACAGGGATGCGCTCGGGGGGCATGGGTGAGCGGGCGGGGTGGGCAGCATTTGGGGTTGCACCTAACAATTGTTACATTAGTATTAGTGCTATTAGTACAGCAATAATAGCAATAATTATCCACAAATTAAGGTGGAAATCTATTCCCAGGCAAACACGAAAACATCTTGGTAAGAAGTCACATATAGTTTCCCAAGTGAAGATTATCCTGGCAGCTTCACGTTTCTGTTTCAATCGCCTCCCCCACCTTTGCTTGTCACCTGAATATTTCAGAGCTGCTTATCAATAATCCTCTGTCTGCCACAGTGCTGCGAAGCACTCCGATCAATATATTATCATTTCAGGACCTGATTATGATGGCGAAGGACATTATCAAGGACATCTGGAAATCCTGATCAGTGTTCTGCAGTCTCCGATCAGCTTCAGCACTTTACAAGCATAGTCTCTGGAGCAGAATAAAATCAGAGTCTCTAACTAGAGAGACAGTGCCTTATCACCTCATTCATAACAACCCTTGCCACCGATAAACAAACAAAAAGCAGAGGCAATAGCTGCACATTCACCTCAGATTCTTTTAGCACATCTGCTCTTCACCCTTTCTCAGCTCTCAAGCATTGCAATACATAGCAAACTTCTCATGATGTGTACTGTATTCATTTTTTCTGACTGGAATATTTGAGGCAACAGTGATCTAGAGAAAACGGAAATACATTAAAAGGAGGGTATTTATTTGTTTGTTTTAATGACAGCATTACACAAGTAACTTAGACCTCGCACTCAGGGGATGGCAACACATGGTAAGAATACACATCAGACTGCTGAGGAGAAACATTGCTTAATATGTTATGGTTATTATTTTGTCAGTTCTCTTGCTTTGTAGATACTCAGCAGTATTTAAATATACTATATTTCATGCATATGCCAAGCTGAAGTTATTTCACTTTCTGTCATACATAATATTATTATTATTATTTGCCCTACCTGCCACCTTGAAAAAGATGTTTGGTTGTACACAGTGCCCTTGCAATGTTTTTTTTCTAATATTCTTGATGGATCCTTAATGACAATCCAAAAATCTATCTAATGTAAAATAAGGTGAATAAGTCCTTCTTGGTTCCTCGCAAGATTTGTTAGTGCTTCATGGTTGCTTCTCATATCTCTGTGTAAGGAAAGAGTTTCAAGCAACCGTTCTGGACTGCAAGGCTGAACTGGTCAGGTCCCTGTGGCCTAATGCTGGAGACAAAGTCTTCTTGTGCAGAAAACAGTGGTGGATCTATGTTGGCTATGGTATTGGTGAAGCTGAGTACTGGAAATCTTGCCCAAAAGTGCATTTAGTCCTTCTACTGCTCTCCGTCATCATCGCTTTAATCAGGTTTACTGCTGATGGATTTCTGATACGTATTGCTCACGTTTAACTAAAATATATTAAAAATATTTTCTGTGTAATGCTGACCTTTCTAATAGATTTCTAATTTTTCAGCCATGTCAAAAAATGAAGCAATTCATGCTGCATAAATGTAAAGCTGTGATTTGGAATCTGGCTTTGGAGGACAGAACACTTACCCCAGTGCAGTCGATGCTTGGCCTCTGATGCTCTATCTTTATAATGTAGGTTTGCATGCTTATAATATTTAATATATAATATATAGCATATCATATAATACCTATAGCAGATGCATAATATATAATGTATAACATATATTATAATATAATATTTATTATATATTGCATGTATAATATATATGTAAAACAATATATGGAAACTTTATGTGGAAAGAAGCCCAGAACCTTCCTTTTCTCTGTTGTGTTTTGCAGAGCTGGCCAATCAGAGTATGTGCACCACGGGCGTGATGTGAGCACCTGAGCTGTCTGTGTGTCTGAAGACAAGATGTCCTGTGGGTGCCCCAGCCAAAAGAGGTGGAAAGAGCATCCTATGGTGCACACATCAGTTGGGCTTCTTGGGATTCCTGAAACACTGAGCTTGCCTGAAAAGTGGCCTTCCCTGGGGACGGGCAGGTAGGACAGGTCCATTAATAAGTGCAGAGCACACTGAGGTCTTGACAAAGCAGCTCTTGTGGAAGCCCAGAATGGCCCCACCATTCATTTATTTTGCAAACCCATGAGCTATTTTGAGGATCTGCTTACTCAGACCAAGCTGGTTCCAATTGTCATGCGATTTATAACAAAAATTCTTAGGGAAATAAGGGTGATCTCAAGATCTTTTAGTAAAATTCCAAATACTGCTCATGTTCAGGGTGTATGTTCAGCATAACTCCTGTACAGTTGCCAAAGCTATCTGATGTGAACACGAGAGTCTTTATAAGCAGCTGATTTTTGAGTCAATGGGCTGTGACACTTTTGAAATCAATGATTATTTAAAAACTCCTAAAGCTGCAGGTTGTCCAGCTGCTGCCCACAAAAACATTGGATATACTCTGCTCTCTGTTGCCTCTCTGCAAATGGACAACTTCGCTCTGAGGTGTGAAGGCTACATGGGGACTGTAATTCCTTGGTTCTAGCCAGGACAGTAACATATTCATCATGCAGCTCTGCAGCAATGTTCTGTTGCAGTAGGAGCTGAAAATAGCCAGCACTTTTCAGATGTAGTTCCAGGATGCTCTTGGATTTTCATAAATAAGCTATTTGTGGCCACAGAGAGATCTACTCGTTTAGGATTTCACCAGTGCTGATGTTCACACAGTTTATTTTGATTTCCTTTTTTCTTTTTTCCTTACATTCTACTTGATACCTCAGAGTTTACAGCTTGGTGTGTAAGCACCAGTCTTCAGGTTTAGATCAACAAGCTGCAAAGCCACTGCCTATCTGTTGTTCTGTGGGTGTTTCTGTCCTGTCATGTTTTGAAACAAGGAGGATGAGTTCCAGTACAGCTGACACTTGGACGAGGTATCAAAGAACAGTGCATGTTCTGCCTTGGAATCCTCCAAAGCTGCTCTGCACAAGCGATTTCCTCCAGCTGTCCCCTGTTCTGTGAGTTTGCTTGCAAAAGCGATAACTTGTGCTCACATGACTAATACCTGCACAACGGTGATGAGGCTGTGTAGGAATTAGGCTGGTGGGCAGGTCACAATGACTAAAGAGATACATTGTATGAGCTTGTGATGACTTCAGAGCACCACATCACCTTATATAAAGCACATAGGTAGTGCTGTATCAGGAGAAGAATGTGCTTAGATCGCATCCTTTGCCCATCAGTCTGTCCCTGTGGATTTATCCCACATTACACAGGGGTTTGCAACAGCAGTTGTTTCACAAAAACATCACAGCCTAGAAATGTTGCCTCTTGCCTGTAAAAATGGTATCTTTGCAAGTCAGACACAGGACTGCAATGGCCTCAGGAATAAAAGTCTCATAAATTAAACAACCTGCTTTCCTGCAGGGCTGTAAGTCTCTAATATTCATCAGGGAAGACTCTCAGCCTCCAGGAAGCTGCTGGAAAACAGAGCCTTACAAAGCTTTCCATTTAAAGGTACAAAAATGCCATTGTGAAGCATAATAAGGGACCAACTTTAACTGTTCCAAAATACCTCCCAACCCACACACCTCACATACACCCTGGTACACTCAGCCAAGTGAAACCTGAGATGGGCTACAAAGCATAACTTGCTTGTGGCTTTTCTATTCTTGAATAAAACATCCTTATCAAGTGCATCCTGCAAGAGACATTCCTTTTGATGAGAAAGGAGCATCCCTTTTCTGGGTAACCTCTGTTTGTTTCAAATCGTGCCTTTCAGAAGAAGCAATTGAAAGAATGACAGAGAAATGTGGTGTTTCTGAATAACTCAGGTTTTACAAAGGCCCTGATAGCGTGTAATGGTTGGCAGAAGGGAGGGGAGAGTCATTGACAGGGGCTCAAACTCCACCGTTGGCATTCACAAAATTGTTTGTAGCTGCCTGAGCAGCATAACAGCAGCTCTAAAATCTGATAGCAGAAGAACTCATTTCAATTGCCTGGGAAAGGAGTATTTCTGCATGGGGCAAGCTGCTACGTGTGTTCTTATCCCTTTTTTCTTTTCCGCCTGAACATCCAAACCCTGATGCAAGGAGGTGCTTCAGCACTTCCCTGTGGAAGAAGCTGCTTAAAGTTAGCCTTAAAATTACGAAGTGCATCGATGGATTGCTGTTCCCTTGCTGTTCCGCTACGATTGCTGTAGGGCAAATGGTGCAGACACCTACAGGAGAGCACGGGGCTGGTCCAGGGACAGGCTCTACAGAGGGCTGTGCGGGAGGAGGTCCTGCCACGGCCAAAATCCTTCTGTCGGAAGAAAAGCAGCTGCAAACCTCATCACCTCAGCCCTGCAAGTCCCGGCTGCCGCTCTCCTGCGGCCAGGCTGCCAGGCACGCTCCCAGGTGGAAAAACAAAGGAGCAGGGGAACTAAGCACCGCACTTGCCTCACCCCCCTCGGGATGGAAGAGAGGAAACGAAACCCAAAGTGACAGATGTTTGTCGCCTGTGGTTACAGCAGGAGCCGCCTGGGGACGGCAGCGATGAGGACGGTGCAAGGACCCGTGTGAAATGCAAAGCCCGCAGGCTGCAGGGGTGCCTCTGCCAGGCACGCGGGGCTGGCAGCGCGGTGCCCGGTGAGCAGGTAAAATCGGCACGCAGCAAGGGAGGGCGTTTTGGAATCGGTGTCAGCGCGGCCCCGCAGCATCGCACAGCACAGGCTCAGGCTTCGGCTTTGCGAGAAGGGTGGCTCTTCAGAAAAATAATGAAAAAGGAGAGGCAGTGCTGAGAGACGATAAATAAGGAGATAAATCACTTCGCAGTACAATGCAAGCCAAAACCTGAAAATAAACAATTACTTTAAATCATATCAAGCACCTATCACAAACATCACATTTATACAATTGATCCAAGTGTAAATTAGCCAATTAATTTTGAATTGGAACACTAATGAAATAATAATTATCTGTTTACAATGGAATGAAGGAAGTGTGGGTCTAGAGACAGAAATGACTGCAGCAAAATCCCCTCAGTTCCACCACCACTGGGCACCGGGGGGAGAGGGTCAATACCAGTCTTTAAGGTCCAGATATTGCAGAGGAGGGGGAGAGGGATAAATAAAATACATAAATATGTGAGAAACCTACGAGCTGCAAATGGCAGGAATATAGAAACGGCTCTTTTAGAACATTGATTGGGGTTTTTTTTGTAATAAAGAATTGCAAAGTGGAAATTTACCCTGAGAGACTCTGGAGGGATCAGGACCTCACGGTTACCAAAGAAGTGAAAGATGGATGGAAAAGGGTGGGAGCTTCGATACAGAATGATTTTGGTGACTCATATCGAAAACAAGAACCTCTCTGAGATGGAAAATTGCACTGGGGTCCTCTAATAAGAACTTTGCACCTTTGTTTTTTTTCATCTAAGAGCTGCAAAAAGATCGAACATATATAGGATCAAACATATCCTTATAGTACAGGCAAGAGTTCTCGTTATGCCACTCTAGGCTGGTTTCTGTGTAAAACTCTTCTCTGTCTCTCTTTTTTTTTTCTATGTGTTTTACCCTAGAGATGAGGAGTACTTCCACTGAAATTGCATTTCTTTGAAAAATTCTCGATGAACTTTACTTTGCCTGATGCCTTTAAGTGAAACAGTTATTAGCAAAAGCAGAACATTTCTGGGAACTCCAGTAAATTGCTGAGACTCCATCCCCAGGATGGGCTTTGCTGAACTTTCATTTCTGCAGTTTATCCAAACTGATCCTCACAGTGACACCAACGGTTTGGAAATGGTGACACAAGAGACAGCGCTTTGAAAAAAGTCACATACACCGAAGGTATACGAAATGTTATGGCTCCCGCAGCCAAAGATATAATGTGATTTGATCTGTGTACATTTTCTCTGATTCATAACCCCAGGTGTTCAGGGGGGAAGCAGAACTCCTGGGGACAGCTGGCAAGCATTAGCCCTGAGAAGTTTCATTCAGATGAGAAAGATGTTATTCAATATTGCCTTTAAAAGGGAACAGCAAGAGAAATCAGTTGTATTTGATCAGGACATTAAAACGTTTAAATGTAGGGATTGTTGCCCCCTTGTGCACCCTTCAGAGCCCACAGCTCTGTGTATGCCGGGATAGGTTCTTGTAGTGCGTGCCCACCCGTATTGCAAATGTTTCGATGCACACCAGAACTGAGAGGCTGGGGTGCTCTTCTCCCTTCTCCTGTCTTATCTCTGATGTCCTTTCCTTTTCCCTTTTTCTTTCTCTTTTTCCCTCTTTCTTTCCATTTCTCTTTCCTTTTCCCTTTCTCTTCTTTCTCTTTTCTTTTTTCTTCTCCTTTTTAGTTCCCCTTTCCCTTCCTTTCTCCCTTTTCCTTTCTCCCTTTCCCTTCTCCTTTTTACTTCCTCCTTCTTTCTTCTTTCCTTTCCCCCTTTTCCTTTCCTTTTCCTTTTTCTTTCTCCCCCCCCCCCCCCCTTTATTCTTTCTCCTTTCCTGTTTCCTTTTTCCTTTCCCTTCCCTCTTCCCTCTTTCTGCTCCCTTTCGCCTTCCCGGTGTCGATCTCCGGAGCCGCCGCTCCCGCGGGCGGAGGGCGGTGCCCCCGCGGCCCTCGGGGCCCGGAGCCGCCCGGCGTCGCCGCTGCCCTGGTGTGCGGGGTGCGGTCCCCGCTGTGCCCAGCAGGGGGCGGCCCTGGACAGGCGGGGAGCGGGCAGGCCCGGTCCCCCCCCCCCCCTCCCCCGGCGCCGGGGCAGAGCGGTTCCGCGGGGCGGGCGGACAGGGGAGCCGGGGGGAGCCGTTCCGCCGCGCCGAGCCGCAGCCCCCACCCCGCCCCGTCACGTCGTTTTTGCCAAAACCGAGCACAGACCTGTAGCACGGCATCTTGGCATTCCCGGTATTGCAGTATCCCGGTAGCTCGGCATACTGGCACCCCTGGTATCCCGGCATTCCTGCTATCCCGGCATTCTGGTGTCCCGGCATTCCAGTATACCGGTATCGCAGCAACTCGGCATCCCAGTATCTCGGTATCCCGACATCCCGGTACCCCAGGCGTCCCGGTGTCCCGGTATCCCGATATCCCGATATCCCAGGCATCCCGGTGTCCCAATATTCCAATATCCCAGCGTTCTGGCATCCCTGTATCCCGATATCCCGGTATCCCAGGCATCCCGGTGTCCCAATATTCCGATATCCCGGCATCCCTGTATCCCGATATCTCGGTATCACCCTATCCTGGCGTCCCAGTATCCCAATATCCCGGTATCCCGGCATTCTGGCATCCCGGTATCCCGGCGGGTTTCGTTCCCGGGGCGGGGGCCGGGGTTTAGCGGCGGGTCCGAGCCGTCCCGCCCCGCCGGGCTCCCTCGGCGCTAATTGCCCCGCGCTCATTTGCTGCCTAATTGCGCCCCGCGGGGGGGGGGGGGGGGGGGCGATAGCGGGCCCGGCCGCCCCCCCCGCCTCCTCCCATTTGCCGCCGCGCGCGCCCAATCGCCGCGTGCTCCCGCGCTTAACTCGGGTGACATTTCCATCCCGGCTCCGCCGCGCGGAGCACGAGGAGGAGGAGGCGGCAGCGCCGACCCCGTCTGTCCGCCCGCCCGCAGCGGCCCTCGGCGCGGGTCCCCCCGGAGCCCCCGGCGCTGCCGCCCCCCGATGCGAGGGGCCCCCGGGCGGCCCCGCCGCGCCCCCCTGCCGCGCCGCCCCGGAGGATGCCCGAGACCGGGCAGGACCCGCCGCCCCCCGCCGCCAAGGACTCCTTCTACATCAAGAACCTGCTCAACGGGGACCCTCCCCGGGCGCCCCCCAAGCCGCCGCGGCCGCCGTTCGCCCCCTCGGGCAAGGGGGACGGCGCCGGCTTCGCTCTCTCGCAGGTGGGAGAGCTCGGCTTCCCCCGCCTGGAGATCCCCGCGCCACGCTTCGCCCTGAGCGCCCACTGCCTGGAGCGAGCACACACCTGGTGGTACCCGTACGCCCTGGCGCCCGCCGCCGCGCCCCTGCCCCGCACGGAAGGTACCGAGCCCCCTCCAGCCCCACATCCATCCATCCATCCCTCTGGCCCCGGGAGGTACTGCTCCCCGTCCATCCATCCTTCTCTGGAAGGAACGACTCCCCCTCCATCCTTCCCTCCACCCTTCCTTGCCTGGAAGGAATTGCTTCCCTGGGAAGCAGCGATCCCTCCTCCATCCCTCCATCCCTAGAAGGTGCTGGTCCCTTCTCCATCCCTTCCTCCCCTGAAAGGAACCGCTCCCCCCTTCCATCCTTTCACCCGTTGATCCCAAGAAAGTACCGCTTTCCCCTCCATCCTTCCCTCCATCCCTGGAAAGCACCCATCCTCCTCCATCCCTCCCTCCTTCCATCCCTGGAAGACCCCCCTCACCACTCCATCCTCCCCTGCCTCCCTGGAAGGTACCGCTCCCCTCTCCATCCCCCCCTCCACCCGTCCCTCCCTGCAGGGCGGCGGGGGGCGAGGCGGGGGTCCGGACGCCTCTCCCCGACGTGTGCGGGGCCGCGGGCGGTAACGGCGTCTCTCTCTGTGTCCTCCCCCCCGCAGCCGCCGAGAAGCCGCCCCTGCGCGCCGCCTCGCCGGGTTCGGAGCGGGACTCCCCGGAGCCGCCGCCGCGGGCGGAGGCCGAGCAGAAGGAGCGGGACGCGGGGAGCCCCGACGAGATCGTCCTGGAGGAGAGCGACGCGGAGGAGCCGCGCAAGGAGCGGGGGGACTGGCCGAAGCGCGAGGAGAGCCCGGAGAAGAAGCCGTGCCGCAAGAAGAAGACGCGCACGGTGTTCAGCCGCAGCCAGGTCTTCCAGCTCGAGTCCACCTTCGACATGAAGCGCTACCTGAGCAGCTCGGAGCGCGCCGGGCTGGCCGCCTCGCTGCACCTCACCGAGACGCAGGTGAAGATCTGGTTCCAGAACCGCAGGAACAAGTGGAAGCGGCAGCTGGCGGCCGAGCTGGAGGCGGCCAACCTGAGCCACGCGGCCGCGCAGCGCATCGTGCGCGTCCCCATCCTCTACCACGAGAACTCGGGCGCCGAGGGCGGCGCGGGCGGCGCGGGGGCCCCCGCGGCGCAGCCGCTCCTCACCTTCCCGCACCCCGTGTACTACTCGCACCCCGTGGTCACCTCCGTGCCGCTCCTGCGGCCCGTCTGAGCCCCGGCGGGCGGCTCCGCCCGTGAGTACCGCGGGGGGGGGGGGGGGGGCGCGGGGCGCCGGCGGTGGGGGGAGCCTCGGGGTCACAAAGAATGGGGGGGACTCTCGGTGTCACCAAAAAACAACAGGGGCCATCCTTAGAGGTCACAAAAAATAACAGGGGGACTCCTCCGGTGTCAAAAAAATAATAGGGGGTACCCTTTGGTGCCACAGAAAAACAGTGGGGCGGATCCTTCGATGTCGCAAAAGTTGCAAAAAGATAAATGGGGAGAACCCTCGGTGTCACAACATTCACAAAATAATAGGAGGGATCCTTCAAAGTCACAAAAATTGATAGGAG
The DNA here is from genome assembly GCA_033558235.1 of Neomorphus geoffroyi. Lineage (NCBI taxonomy): Eukaryota > Metazoa > Chordata > Aves > Cuculiformes > Neomorphidae > Neomorphus > Neomorphus geoffroyi. Next base: position 812,010 of record JAUMJM010000016.1, on the reverse strand, counting down.
GGATCCTTCGTGCCACAAAAAAATTGGGGGGACCTACGGTGTCGTGAAAATGGTGATCTTTTGATGTCACAAAAAACAGGAGGGACCCTTTTGTCAGAAAAGTTACAAAAAAATAGAGGAAAAAAAATAACAAAGTCGGGGGGAGGGAGAGGAAAAGGAGGGAACAGAAAACGGGGGCGCGGAGAGAATCCCTGGGGCTGCCCCAGTTTTTGTAACCGGGGGCAAAACCCGCGGAGCTCGGTGGCTTTAGTTTTATTTTTGTAAAAAAAAGAAAAAAGAAGAAACAAAAGAAAAAAAAAAAAGATAATGATTAAAAAAAACCACAAACAAACCCAAAAAAAAACAAAGAGAGAGAGAAAATGCTCCCAGGCCAAACGCTACCGGGAAGCGGAATTTCTGTTCCTCTTGGACCTCTCCTCCTGCCCCCGAACCGTTCGACTCCTGATCGTGTCGTGACTCGAACGCCACCGGCAGCGGCTTCTCCTTTCGGTACGGATTCGCCTCTTTGCTCGCCCAGTTTTTGAACTTTTCCGTTTGTGTGCGGGACTTTGTAACGAGCGAGAAATACGGCCTCGAAGCGAACGGTTAAACACACCCGAACGCTTCCAGCCAACCTTATTTATTATCGATTCCTTAGGTATTTTTAATTCTTGTTTCTAACTCTTGCTTTCCTAGCTGTTGGGTTGTGGATAATTTTTTTCCTTGTAAAATTATCTCGGTATTTTGGGGGAAAAAAAGATCTGTACCCTTTTGCTTTCTTTTGTACTACTAATTATTATTAATTATTATTATTATTGTACTTTCGAACTGTGCAATATTGTACAACGATTCTCAAAGCACTGCTTTTATTTAAATGGTGAGGAAAGGGGTTTTAGCACTGTGTGATTGCGTTCGTTCCTGTTGTACACAATAAAACGAAACAAAAAATTAAAGAATTACAAGCGAAGGGAAGCGAGAAGAGAGGAGCAGGGCGTGGGAACGCGCATCAGCCTGGCTTGCGCGGATATAGATAAGGGAGATTTGGCGAGCCGGGCGCTTTAAGTGAAGGACAATCAACTTTAGGGTAATTTTAATTTATTTGATATGTTGTACAGTTTTCTTCTCGGGTACATCGAGTGCGTGGAATTTCACAGGCAGGAATGAAGCGAGGAGGGGGCGCCCCCGGTCTCTCTCTGTCCCGGTGTTTGCTCACCTGTTGTGACGATTGTTTGCTGCCTTCCCAAGGGTCTGGGTGCTTTCTTTTCTTCATTTCATTTTAAATCCCCCCCTTTCCGTTGTGCTGTCTGCCCTCTCGCTTTCCGTTAGGGACCGGTCCTATTTTTAACACAGCCTATATTGTTATAAACTTAATGTTGTGGTGGAAAAAAAGAAAAATCAATAAAACCCGTTCCTTATCATTTCTTAAAGTGTGGTTTTAGAGGAGGGGAAAGGGAAAAAAAAAGGAAAATGAAGGCAGTGGTGTCTGGGAGCAGCCGGGATGGGATGGGATGGGGGCTCATTCCCAGCCCGGGAGCATCGCGGCAGGGTCCCCTCGAGTCCAAATCCCGCCAAGCGCCCCCCGGGCGGGGGCGGAGGGGGGGCTCTTCCCACAGGAAGCCTGCAATTCCAGCCGCCCCTTCTTCCCCTTCTGCCGGTGGCTTCGCCTCCCGGCGGGGCTGCCCTTCCCTTCTCTTCCATTCTAGGGCCGGGATGTGGCAGGGGGGTCCCCAGAGGCACCCCCGGCGGCGGCGGTTTGTGCCGCAGCCCCGCGGTCGCCGCCGCCGCTTGGGTTGGAGCCCCGGCGCGAGCACTCGGGGAGAACGGATCGCTCCCGCTGCCCCAGGCTCGGCCCGGCCCGGCCCGGCGGGTTTGGAGCGCCCAGGGCAGGACTCGGGGCCGAGGAAATCAAAATAAAACTCAGCCTTGCGAAAAGATAATCCCGCGCTTTCTTTTCGTTTGGGATAGAAACCGCGGCAATGGTCGTAAATGACAAATCAACAGTTTGGGGTCAGAACGCGCTGTGTCGCCTGCAAACAGAGCGCGGCCCGGGCTGTTTGCAGTGCCAACGCCGGGCCGGCTCCTCGCCGCGCATTGAAAATATTGTTGTAATTGCAAATACGGCCTCCCGTCCTACAGCGCGGGAGAACGATGTTATCAAACCACGCGGGAAAAAACCCACATCTATTTGTGGTTTGTGCCCAGAAAACGATGCCGGCCGGGCCGGCCCTTCCCCGGCCTCGGCCCCCGCCTGCGCGGTTCTTGCGCGGGTGCGCGCGCCCTGCGCGTCCCGGAGCCGCGGCCGCATTCCCGGGGGAAAGGGCGATCCGGATGGGCAAGTGGGATGCTGGTGGGGCCGAGTGCGATCCCGGTGGGGCTGATTGGGTGCGGGTAGGCCCTCTTTATTAATAGTATTTTGTTTCAATTGAGAAAAAGAAAATTAAGCGGGAAATAAAAGGGAAACCCGGGCTGCGCTTCCCTGCTCCTCGCGAGCCGCGGGACCGAGAGCAGCCAGCGGGCTCTGCAGGCCCGCAGGAAATTGGGAAGAGCCCAACTCGTTGCCCTCCTGCTCGCACCCCTCTCGCAGGGCTTCTCCTCCCTCTCCGGCCGGGCAGGAGCCCGCGGAGCCGGCTTCTCCTCGCCCTCTGCACCCGCCCCGAGCTGGGTCTGGCGCCCGGGCTCTTCCCCAGCCCTCAGAAACTCTTCCCAAAGTCCATCCTGTCCCTGAACGCCCGGTGAAACGAGGAGCGGGAGCCGAGCCTCTCCCTGCCGGGTTGAGGGGGCGCTGGGGAGAGGACACCGGCTGCCCAGGTAAACACCCCCCAAAGCCGCACGCCAAGGTCCCGGAGATCCCGCAGCAACCGCCGCGCTCGGGCGGGGTGGAAACAACGGCAGCAGCACAGAATCACTCCGGGTTTTCACCGGGACGGAAACTGTTTGGCGGGGCGGTTGCTCGCAGGGAGCGCGGTGGAACTCGGAGTCTCCTCGTTCCTCTCTGCCGCCGGCGGCTCCGCAGTGGCCGCAGCGTCCCCGCCCCCGCTCGCAGCCCCGCGGGGACCGCGGCTCCTCTCGGCCACTGTTTTGGCCCCGGCTGCACAGAACTAGCTCCGCTGTTTGTGGTCGAAACACACATGTATTTCTTTTATTTGGTAGCAAATAGAGGCTGGCTGTGTACAGCAAACAGCGGGGGGCACATATAACCTTCCCGGCCGCGCATCTGGGCGTGCAGAAGCGTTTGGGCTGCCCGAGGGCTGCAGCGGCTCGGCCCCAAGGCAGCCGCCCGCTCCCGGCGGGCGAGGCGGGCAGGTGGGTACGCTTTTAATTCTGATTTTTAATACTGTTTCGCGTCGCAAAGTCTGAGCACAGGTTGGTGGGAAAGGTTTGCCCCTGCCGGCGGTGGCTGCGGGGCGGGCGGCAGAGGTGGGGACGCACGGAGCCGCTGCCGGCGAGCGACCCCGCTCTGAGACAGCGATGGACATACGGGAGGGGGGTTCTTTTTTCTTGCCCCCCCCCCCCCCAAATATGTTGCAAGTGTCTCTGAAATAATCACTTTACTCTATCGACTCGGCACAGTGCGCTAACGGAATGAGAAGCCCATTAAGAGCATTAACAGATTGGTACAGCATAATGCTTCAGCTCATATTGATCGCCCAACGTCTGTAAAATATTGTTTCAAACGAATCTATTGTTCCTGCGCTCGTCCGGCGGTGTCGATGACCTTGGGTTGTTCCCGCGCATCCAAAATATCCTCCGAGCGGGATCCTGGCGGCGGGACCCGAAAGGCGCGCTCTGGGCGGGGGGGGCGGAATTGTCTCAAAAATGCGGGAACCAAAGGTAAAAGGCACGGACCCGGTGTGAGTGTGGCCCTGCGTGCGCGGCCCGGCCGAGCATCCCTGCGTCCCGCAGCCCGCGCGGGGATGCGGCGATGGAGCGCCCGAGGCAGCCGCCCCCGCCCCCTCGCAGAGCATCCGGCTCAGTTCCGGGCCCGTTCATACCGGGCACCGAACCGAAGCGGGGCAAAACCGCAGCACCTGCCCGGGCAGCACCCAACCCACGTCCCCCCGTGCGTGTTTCGTCAGCTCTCGATCCGGATTGATGCTCCCCTTTCCGTCCCGCTCCGCCGCTCCCAGGTCCGGGCACCCGGTGTCGGCTCTCCCGAGCTCCGGTATTTAAAATAAATATAAAGAATCTCTGGCTCTCTCTAGCTCTATTCTCCTTCGTGATGGAGTGGAACCATCAGATTTTCATCAAAGTTCTATTAAGTGAAACATAGGTTGCAGGGCACCCTCTGATTGAAACAGTTTAAATTTTAATTGTGTTTTTAATTTGACATATAGTTGCAGAAAGGAATGACACTACAACGCCAAGGGGCGGTCGATTTTCTTAATTTCTCCCCGAGGAATTGATGAGTCTATCAGGCCACTAGATTGGAAACACATTAAAGCTCTCTGGTTAGGTTGTTAATTGGAACTTGATGGATAGGGGGCCTCGGATAGGCTATGCTGATCCAATCTTCATGACTTTCTGTTTTCCAATAAATTACACGATTCATTTTCCAGCCGCAGATTACATAAATTGTGCACCTCTAGGGCTCTCTTTTTCAAATAGGGAGCCCTTTTCCCCAAAAGCCTATTGCGAGATGTCATTTGCGCCAAAAAACGAGCAGCAGAGGCTCTTGAATGAAAATCGAAACATAATCAACGTTTATACTTAGAAAATTTATCGAGATCATTTTCTCCGGTATTTCCTTATTTTAAAGTTTGGACGCGCCATATATCATAATCCACGCGTGCAGAGGGGGCTGTGTTTAATATTTATCGAAGCTTGATTCCGAGATCAAACTTGTTTATGACTTCATCTGTCATTTCGGAGGGAGCCTTCTCCCGATATTACGGCCGCTCAACGAGCCTATTTTCCGAGCGCTGCAAAAGCAGCCGAGATCAATTTTTATTAGAGGCTCCCTTTGAAAGCTTGCTCAGGGCCACTTTAATATCGAGCATTGTAATAATCTGGAGATCTAAACTTTAAGCGTTCGCTCTGTCTTTCAAAGTTTATCTTCGCCGCGGCGTTTGATCACCCGTGCCCCGGCGGGACGGGCTGCGGGGGGCGGGCGGGTCTCCCCCCGCAAACCCCTCAGCGTGCCCTGGTGAATATTGGATGAGATGCTAATGAGCGCGCGGCGGGGCTGCTGCCCGCCCCGCATCCCGCCGGGGCTGCCTCGCCTTCCCTCCCTCCCTGCTTCCCAAGTTTCGCCTGAAATGCTCATTTCGGGGAAATCTGGGCCTTTTCAGGGAAATCTGAGCGTTTTGTGGCTGTGGCCGGGCAGGGGTCACACGTGCCCGCAGGGCTTGTGCGTCCTCTGGCCGGCATCCAGCTCCCCAGCCAGAACCCATCACCCCCGCCTGGTGTGGGACCGTCCCTCTGGTGCAGAGTGGGAGCATCCCCCAGGTGTGGGAGCATCGCACCGGTGTGGGATCATCCCCCGTCCCGGTGTGGGAGCATCCCTCTGGTCCAGTGTAGGAGCACCCCCCTGGTGTGGGATCGTTGCTCTGGTCCAGTGTGGGAGCATCCCCCAGGTGTGGGAGCATCGCACCAGTGTGGGATTATCCCCCATTCCGGTGTGGGAGCATCCCTCTGGTCCAGTGTGGGAGCGACCCCCCCGGTGTGGAAGCATAGCCCGTCCCGGTGTGGGAGCATCCCTCTGGTCCATTCTAGGAGCATCCCTCCAGCTCGGTGTGGGAGTATCCCCCTGGCATGGGAGGATCCATCTGGTCCAATCTGGGAGCACCCCCCTGGGCCCGTGTGGAGACATCCCTTCCGGAGTGTGAGCATATTCCTGGCCCGATGTGGAAGCGTTCCCCAGCGTGGGAGAGTTCCTCTGTTCCAGTCTGGGAATATCCCCCTGGTCCAATCTGAGAGCATCCCCCGGCCCGGTGTGGGAGCGTCCACGGGTGTGGGAACACCCTCCCGGCCAGCATCCAACCACTGGATGGTCCCTCTGGTGTGGGAGTGCACGCCCAGTGTGGGAGCATCCCTCTGGTCCAGTGTGGGAGCATCACCCGACGTGAGAGCATCCCAACTGGATGAGAGCATCCCTCCAGCCCGGTGTGGGAGCATCCTCCTGGTCCAATCTAGCAGCATCCCCCGGCCAGGTCTGGGAGAGTCCCGGGCAACTCCGCCCGGCAGGACTCCCTCCGCGGGGGAGGGCAGCGCCGAGGGCTGCGGGTGGGCTGTGAGGGACAGGAGAGGCGGCTGGAAGCCAGCGGGGTCACGTCGAGGGGGGCTGCCCGGGGAGAGGGGTTGCTCCTCGGTTACCCTCCCTCCCCGCTCCAGACCCCTCCCAGGGGGGCTCCTCCTCCCCTGGCCGGGCCGATCCCCTTGACGGCTTTTGCGGGAGGGATGCGGAGGTGGCTGGGATGGGAGGGATGCGGGGTCCCGGTGCGGGGCAGGCCGGGGCGGTGGCTCGGGATGAAGGACGATTTCTTAAATTGTATTTCTGAGCGGGGTCTTCCCGGGTTAATGAGCTGACACCATGATTAAAGCTGACCATTTGTAATGTGTCGCGACCCTGTTGAAAAGCGCTGAAAAGGTTAATGCGGTAAAACAGGACAGCACCTGCCCCTCGCAGGGAGAGGAGGAGCTGGAGCACTTTTCCTAATCAATTAGTCCATTAATGAGTCTATCAAGTAGTTAAGTAGTTAAAGATTATGCCGCTGGTCTGGGTAACAGTCGTCATCTCGCTATACCTAATTATATTATAAGTACTTTATTCAATATACCAGACATAATATGGTGACTCGGAGTTAATGAAAATGTCATTTTAAAACGTCTTGACATTTGTCTCTATTGATTTGTGTATTTCCATCTCATTCTTTGCTTTCCCCGATTTGAATATACATATTTTTTTGGAGGGGGTTGTGTGTTTGGGGAGGAGGAACCCCCGCTCCCAGGGCAGGGTTCCGCCCCCGGGGCAGGAATTTTCTCCGCCTGCGGGGACCCCCGACCAGCGCGGGGTTAAAATCCCGGGGCTGAGGTGCCTGCCAAGGTCCAGGGTGCTGCACCTGGGCACGAGTGCCATCAAACCCCCGGGAATCCCTAGCTGGAGCAGCGCTCCTCTCCGTGGGATGCCTCCCCGCCCCCGCCGGGGTTGGTTTCCCTGGGATGCTGCCCCCCCCCTCCGTCCCAGCCAGCGGCAAAACGGGCCCAACCTTCGTTAATTAACGATATTTCAGGTGTGGCTGGTGGGGCCCTGGGGGGAAGCAGGAGCCGAGCCCTCCGCCCGAGGAGGGATGCTCCACAGCCCGGGAGGGTGCCCCCAGCCCCAGGGAAAGAGTTTCTGACCAAGTTTATGTGGAAGCGCCAGAGGCCGCCCCCTCCTTCCCTGCTGCCCCTCGCTTGCAGAGCCTGGCAAGGAAATGTAGAAGGCATTTCGCCAGATGTTTGTTACCGCGCACTCTGGTTCTCGAAGGCAGCTTTTCCCGGCGCACCGAACAGGTTTCCCCCCTCCTCTCTGATGAGCAAGAAGGGTGCGGATCCCTGGATTTTTATTCCAGCGCCCAATCCGGCCTGGATAAGGCATTCAGCCCCGCTCCCTCGCACTCACTGGGCGCTCAGCAACCCCTTTCCCGGGGGGGGGGGGGGGGGCTCTCAAGCAACCCCTTTCCCGGGGTGGGGGGGCGCTCAGCATCCCTTCCCCGGGCGGGGGGGGGGCTCAGCATCCCTTCCCCGAGCGGGGGGGGGGCTCAGCATCCCTTCCCCTGGGGGAGCTCAGCATCCCCTTTCCCGGGGGAGGGCGCTCAGAATCCCTTCCCCGGGGGGGCGCACTCAGCATCCCCTTCCCCGGGGCCGCGGGGTCGGCGTCCCGGTGACCGCACTGAGGGGTTCCCTCCGGTGCCTGGCGTGCCCCCCTGCTCCCCACCCCCGAAGACCCCGCGGGTTTCCAAACTTCCCGCGCCCGCCGCCGCGGTGATGGGCGCGGCAGCAGCCTCCCCCATGCAAATGAAGCCCCGCCGCCCGCAGCTCAATAGGGGCGCGGGGGAAGCAGCGATGCAGTCGGGCTGGGCGGGCGCGGGGAGCGCCGGCTGCGCCGACAGCACCCCCAAAGCAGCCCCCCGCGCCCCTCTAAAGCGGCAGCTCCCCCCCTCTGCTTTCTTATGAACCCAGGATGAGCGGCAAGGAAGACCCCAGCAAGGGCTGTCCGGCCGCCGCTCCCGTCTCCAGCTTCACCATCCAGTCCATCCTGGGCAGCGCCGACCCCCCCCGCGCCAGGACCCTCTCCCTCTCCTCGGAGGACGAGGAGCCGGAGGAGAGCTGGAAGCACCGCGCCTGCTTCTGCCCCGAGGCTCACGGCCCCGCCGAGCCGTGCCACAAGCACCCGCCCCTCGGCTTCACCTGCCTCGGTGAGTGCCGGGGTGCGCGGGTGCGGTGCGGTGGGATGGGATGGGATGCGGTGGGATGTGGTGGGATGGGGTGCGGTGGGATGCGGTGGGGTGCGGTGCGGTGGGGTGGGATGCGGTGGGGTGGGATGGCCCCGCCGGGAAGCGCTGCAGAGGGCTCGGCCCCGGCCCGGCCCCGCTGGGGGAGGAAAAGGGGGGGTCTTGGCCGCACCCCACCCGCTCCCGGGGCAAAACGAATTTGCGCCATCCGTGGCCCAAAAAGAGGGGGAGGAACCGAGTTAAAAATAAGGTGGCTTTTTTCTCCCCTCCTGCTCCGCCCGGGGCCGGTTCCCCCGGGGGGCGCGGTGCGGTGCGGTGGGCAAGGCCCGTTTTCCGTGGTTGTGCCCGCGTGCGGCGCTCGGGCGAGGGGGGAAGGGGGTGGGTTTTAGCGTTAGTTCTGGCTGTGTGAGGAGTGGGTGTTGAGTTCCTTAGGGACACGGATTGGTAAGGGGACAGGCACGGGGGGACTCCATGATCTCAGACTCTTTTCCAAAACGAGTATTCTATGATTCTATGAAAGCAAAACCTGCCGAGTCCTGTGGGATCGGGAGCGTCCCTATCCCGGGGCTCTGCTGCCTTTGCCGAGGTGTGCACTGCCACCTGGCCGGCTGTCCGTCCGTCCGTCCATCCACCCATCCATCCCTGCATCCTTTCTTCCACCCCTCCATCCATGTGATGGAGACACAGCGATAGCCCAGAAGGGAATGTCTTTCCCCGGTACCGGTGTTTTTTCCAGCCGGGATGGGAGGTAGAGGCTGCCCGGGGGACCACGTCCGTCGGAGGTTCCCGGTCTGTCGAGGGGTCCCGTCTGTCGGGATGCCTCATCCGTTGGGGTGTCCCGTCCGTTTGAGTATCCTGTCTGTCAGGATGTCCCTGTCCATGGGAATGTCCGCTCTGTCGGGGTGTCCCGATCCGTCGGGGGGTCCCGTCCGTCGGGGTGTGCCGCTCACGCCCCGCGCTGGTTCTGTTGCAGGCGGTGCCCCGGGGGCCGGCGGGGCGCGGGTGCTGGCGGTGCCGCCCCCCCCGCAGGGCCGTAAGGAGGAGGAGGAGGAGGAGAAGGCGAAGGTGCCCGGCCCGGGCTCTCCGCCCTGCGGGGAGCGCCAGGGCGGCCCCGCGGCCAAGAAGAAGACGCGCACGGTGTTCAGCCGCAGCCAGGTGTACCAGCTCGAGTCCACCTTCGACGTGAAGCGCTACCTGAGCAGCTCGGAGCGCGCTTGCCTCGCCTCCAGCCTGCAGCTCACCGAGACGCAGGTGAAGACCTGGTTCCAGAACCGCAGGAACAAGTGGAAGCGCCAGCTCTCGGCTGAGCTGGAGGCGGCCAACCTGGCGCACGCCTCGGCGCAGACTCTGGTGGGGATGCCGCTCGTGCTCAGGGACAACTCCCTGCTGCGGGTGCCCGTGCCGCGCTCCATCGCCTTCCCGGCGCCCCTCTACTACCCCGGCAGCAACATCTCCGCGCTGCCGCTCTACAACCTCTACAACAAGATCGACTACTGAGCAACCGCCGCCCGCCCCCCCGGGGCTGCGGTGGCACCGGGATGGCACCTGGATGCTACCGGGATGGACAGGGATGGCACCGGGATGCCACCGGGATGGGACCGGGACGACAACAGGATGGCACCGGGATGCCAGGGATGGACTGGGATGGGGATGGCACCCGTATGGCACTGGCATGGACAGGGATGGCACCGGGATGGACCGGTGTGCTTTCCCGGGGGCTCCGTGCGGGGGTCTCGGTGCTCCTCGGCGGTGGGGACTCCGAACGGGACTGATGTGAGGGGCAGGGAGAGCCCCCTCCCCGCTGATCCTGACACTTGAAAAGAGAAAAAAAATAATTAAAAAGCGTTATTTCAGATCTGTAAATATTTTTAAAGAAAGAAAGAAAAAAAAAATAAAAGGTTTTTAAGCCTGGTTTGTAAAGGTGGCAGCTCCATCGCGTGTCCCAGCGGGGCCCGGCAGGTACCCTCCGCCTCCCGGGTTGGCTGGAAAAGCCACCGGCGCCACGGGAACACAGTCCCTTCTGGGATTCCGGAGGGAGGGATGGAGGGAGGAACGGAGGGAGGGAGAGACGGATGGACGGAGGAATGGAGGGAGAGATGGAAGGAGGGACCGGACCCGCGGGGCAGCGGGGGACGCCGGGGCTCCGGTGTTTTCCTGCCCTCTGCTCGTTATTTCGTTTCCCGCAGGGAATCCCGCCGGGGCCGGGGATGCTCGCAGCGGCGACAGAAGAAAAAGGCGAGAAATGAACCACCCGAAGGGACAAACGAGGTGATTTTTCGGTGCCTGGGAACGGGGCGCTTCTCCCAGCAGAGCCGGGATCCGTAGCCGCACACCGGGATGGTCCCGGGGCTACCCGGGACTGGCGGGGGCGCGAAGGGCAGGAATCACCGGTGCCGGGAGCCCGTGCCGCAGCCCTGCCCTCTGGACCCGTTTGCAGGGCGAATAATTCGTGTTTCGGGGGAATAATTCGTATTTCGGGGAGATAAATCGTATTTTGGGGGAATAATTTGTATTTCGGGGCAATAATTCGTATTTCATGGGGGATAATTCGTATTTCAAAGCGAATAACTCATGCTTGGGGTGAATAATTCGTGTTTCGGGGCGATAATTCGGATTTCGGGGGAGATAATTCGTGCTTTCCCCTTAACGCTATCGCAGACTCGGATGAGCTCTCGCTGTCCCTGCAGCCTCGCTGGGACCCTCCCGGGGCTGGGGCCGCCCGTTCGGCTCCCCGGGCCCAGCAGCCTTCCCGGTGCCCCCGTTACGTCCCGGTGACGCGGCGGACCACGAGCCTCAGCGGACCATGAGCCCCGCCGGACTACAAGCCCCGGCATGCCCCGCGGCACGCCCGGATCGCACTTCCGCTCGTTCGAACCGGCCAATGGGAAGGCAGCGCGGGAGCGCGGGGGCGGGGCACGCGGCGCTGCGCACGCGCATTGGCTCGGGCGGCGGCGGCTGTGGTGGTTGTGGCTGAGCGCGCTTGCGGGCCGCTGTGCGGAGGTGAGGCTGGGAACGGGGATCGGGGTCAGGGCCGGGATCCTCCGGGCGGGGCGAGGCCGCGGGGGTCTGCGCGGCGGGCAATGCTGAGGCGGAGCGGGCCCTGCGGCCTGGTCTCCCCTCGTCCACATCGGGCGCCAGGGCCTCTCCCGCCGCCCCTCCCGGCCTCTCCGCTCCGCGCTCCTGCCGCCCCTCGCCCTCTCCCGCCGGCCTCTCCCCCGCGCTCCCGGCCTCTCCCCCGCGCTCCCGGCCTCTCCCCCGCGCTCCCGGCCTCTCCTGCCACCCCTCCGGTCTCTGCCTCCGCGCTCCTGCCGCCCCCAGCCTCTTCCTCTGCCCTGACGTGACGCCCCGGGCTCTCCCGCCATGCTTCTGCTGCCCCTCAGCTTTTCCCGCCGGCCTCTCGGGCCCCTCCGCTTCTCCCGCTCGCTCCCCACTGCCCCTTCGGGTTCCACTGGCTTCTCCCGCTCTCCCCTGGTCTCTCTCGGGGTGCCCCGGCCTCTCCCGCCGCTGTGCCGGAGCGCCCCGGCTTCGCGCCCGTTCCCCGGTGGGGCCGCCGCTGCCCGAGCCGCTCCGCCGCTCGCCTCGGGCCCCTTTCTCATTTCCCGTTCTCTTTCCCCGCCGCAGCCGGCAGCATCTCCCGCATCCCGCCCTGCTCCTCTGGGACCGGACTGCGAGAGCGACCGTGCCTCTGACACCCCGGTGCTGCCGTGACCCGCCGCTGCGGCAGGAGGAAAGCTTTTTCTTGGCGTTGTGTGGAGCCTGGAGAGGAGCTCGGCAAAATGAAAACGGTACCGTTAATGTCTGCATGCCAGAGTAGCAGCCTGCTCGCCCTGACACTTCCAACATAGTGGCCTGATCTGTTCGAGAGACCCTGCCAGCCTAGTGAAGTGATAGCGCTGCGGTGTTGAGAGGAGTGATAAAAACACTAATTTCCTGTCTGCTCCATAAAAACAAGCTTTCAGGAATGATAGAATTGCAAAGGTGCACTCTGTGTTTAAGTAATCGTTGCAGATTCAGTGGTGTGCATCTTCTTTGTGATTATTGCTTGTGGTACTTGAAAATTTCACCAGGATGTTGTTTGCAGTGGGCAGGGCTGTTTTGTTTGCGATCGCATTTGTGCAGCAGTTGTGTTTGTGGAAATGTGCACGGTGCTTTGTGTGTTTTATTTTGTTTTGGTAACATGTACAAATTAGGATGTATTTAAATTTTGTTTTTTTACTGTATTTATGTGGATTAAAAGTATCGTTGGGAGATCCTTCCTGGTTTGTGGTGCAAGTGCTGTGTTTGCTTGCTTTGGGGCTGCTTTGTAACTGTTGTCCCAGGCACCTCTGGTCCTCAGGTATTGTTTGACGTTTCTGACACGGTGGGTGAGACAATTGGCACATCCAGTTCAATTCTCATATTTGGTTTGAATTCCTTTGGATTTTCTGGCACTGAAGTGCTCACTGAGGTACATTTCAGCTTTTAAAGTGTGACAGAGGGAGGTGCTGCCGAATTCTCCCCAGCATTCATCTAGGCATATGTGTAGTACATTCCCAGGCATATCTCTTTTGCCCAGTATTCCCAGAGCAGAGCTGAAAAAGAGGTTAAGAAAGAAGCTTTTATTTCCTGTTCATTGAAGGCTTTTTTTCCCTTGCTCCTTGTTTAAATAGCAGGAACAGCACTGCGTGTTTCCGTAGTGGGGTGGATTTTTGAGGAATATCTTGCAGAGCACCCACCACAGTTCTCATTTAGGGAATTTTTAAGTGTAGGGAAAGTGTCGTGCTCACATTGTGGTACAACTTGAGGATTGTTCAGTTACTGACAAGTGCTAAATGAGAATAATTGTGCGCTAAATTTGAACCTCATCTGCTTTTTCTCTCTTGATTTATTCCCAGAGGTCTGATCTTACCTCTGCAGTTGTACGGGCAAATTCAGGGGTGATAGTGTTAGAACATCTGTGCTAGGTACTTCTCTGGCCTTTCAGCCTAATGGGAGTGTGCTGTTGAAGCTTTCCGAAGCCTTAAAACAAGTTTTGGTTGGTTTATACATAACAAACAGCTTGAGAATGTTTCTAAGGTCCATGCTGCCTTCCCAGCTGAAATTTACTGCTCAAAGACTCTTGGAGTTCTGTATTTACAATTGTCTCATCCTGTGAATCGAGTGCTGCTGTTACCTGCAGAGCCATTGATCTGTCATTGAATTGGTGATTTCATTTTCCTGTCGCACCATGTTTGTATGTTTGCTCTGCATTCCAGTATCCCACAAAGCAGAACTTCCTGGTTTTATCCAACCTTCTTTAGACTCTTGAGAGGGAAAACCAGTCTTAAAGGTGTTTCACTGGAGGTATTTGATAGCACTACAGAAGCCTAAGGAGGGGAAAGTTGCAAAGCTCCTGAAACTATTTAGATGACCCAGTTACAGTTCTTGGAAGTATATGACAGTCTTACCAAAGCAGAAACAAACCCGTGCTTGCCGTTGGAGTTTTCAAATCAGGTCCCTTTCAGCCTGCTTGTGGTTTTTAAAGGAACTTCTCAAAGTTCACAGTAATGTGTGACTATTTACTTTTGAAAATACAGCTGCATACACAGTAGTGTGGGAGAAATGCATTTGTAGGAAACAATATCTAATAATAAGAAAAGAATAAGATAAAATAAGAAAAAATAGCCTTTTTGTACTGTTTATTCCATGTTATGATTGATGTTTAAATTTAAAAGCTCTCTGTAGGGGGAGGGATTTACTGAAGTTTTGGACATGTTTTAGTGTGTTTGTCAGTAAGCTGGGTGTTCTGAACTTGTTATGTGTAAAAGCCAGTGAACTTTTCAGTTCTGCAGTGCGTTTCCTTTAAGGTGGGTGCTCTGGCTGGCTGAGCTGCCAGGCGCACGTCTTTGTTATTACTAAAATTGTTGCTGTGCATTGTTACCTTTTCTTCAGATGACGGGATCAAACGAATTCAAACTAAATCAAACTCCAGATGATGGTATTTCATCAGTGAAGTTTAGTCCAAATACATCTCAGTTTCTGCTTGTTTCATCCTGGGATACAACTGTCCGGCTCTATGATGTTCCTGCCAACACCATGAGACTCAAATATCAGCACTCCGGAGCTGTGCTGGACTGTGCTTTTTATGTAAGTGCATGAGGTGGTTTATAGTTATTGTTTTATAGATGTACAGTGCCCAAGGTACCTGAGAAATCGTCAGCCCCTGAAATTAAGGGGATAACGAAGTCGTGCCTGAAGTCTAGGTTAAAAAAAGCTGACTTCTGCCAATTGTTCGTCTTCAACTGAACTTCGTTCTGCTCCTAAATACAGATATTTCCCTTGAAGAATGTGGGCACACAAGGAATTTACTTCTGGTAGAAGTAGCAGGCAAAAGCAATGCGAACTGGTTTGTGCTGTTTGTGCGGTGGCATGAATGGTGTGCATGTTTCTGACAGAGCTGCACTGGCAGTGCATTGCTAGAAATCGTTCTTCACCATAAATGCTCACAGCCAATTATTCTTTGCTTTTTCACCTCCTCATACTGGGTTGTTTTGGAAACATAACAATGTTCCAAGTGGTGCGTTTACCAGAGACTTGATTTCTCTGTATTTAATGCTCGATATTCGAAATAGGAACGGTTGGAATTTATTGGTGCTGCTTTTTTTTGCTTGCCTTTATTTTTTTTTTTTATAGAGAGTTTCAATGAGAGTCTTTTTACATTGTGTTCTGTCCTGTCCTCCTGACTTGATCTGATTGTGCTACTGAGTGTTTTAAGGATTGGTTTAAATTTTTAATTCTACTTTTGCTTTTTTCACCAAACATTTTGTCAGGTAGCTGAGCTTGTACTGCAGATCAACACACAAGTTCTCAAAACGGTTTCCAGTTTCCACATCAGTTTTAGAAGGAATACACAGTTAGGTGGAGCAGGCTTGAGTTGGTGGTCATTTAAGAATCAGCATGAGGTGTTGTGCTGTTACAGAAATAGAAATTATTTGATATAGCCTCCAACTGCTTTTATTTCTTTTAGTTTTAAATTAAAAAGTATGTAGAGCTCAGAATTCTTTTAACGTTTCACAAAGATGCCTGCCTAGATCTGGGCCAGATCTTAACCCTTTGGGTCTTAATTCCCACCTTCCTCAAACTCTTGAGAGCAAGCCCTGTGCTCGGAGCTGGGGAGATGAAATGTACAGCTGACAGAGGAACGTAAAGTGTGTTGTAAGGTGAAATATTTTCCTTTATAGGACCCTACCCATGCCTGGAGTGGAGGATTAGATCAACAGCTGAAGATGCATGATCTGAACACGGACCAAGGTGAGCAGGTTGGATGTTGTAAGTGGGCTCAACACCTGGCCTAAGCTTTGGATTTATACACTTACATGAGTGGAATATGTTTTAAGTGAGGGAAATGTGCTTTAAGTCGTAGCCTCTGTTGCCTTGTCAGTGTCAGTGCTCCGCAGTCTCCTTTGCTGTGCAGCCCTCTGCTTGCCGAGGCACTGAATGAGGCCATGTTTCTTACTGTGTCATTGGAGATGTGCTGTAACACCTTTAGCTGAAGGACTTAGTCTGTGGCTGCCAAACTGAGGGTTTAAACTGTTCTGTGATGAATATTCATTGATTTATTTCCCATGTGTATTTGTTATTTACTTATTTTAAGGTGAAAATGGAGGGAAAAGAAATAGCCTCGCACTTGTCACACAGTTGGTTTAAGGTTTGCATCATCTGCACCTTTATCTGGCACAGTCGCCAGGGGTCCTGTAAGGACCACCGAAAAGCATGGGAGTGCTTGCCAGTCTGCCAGGAGGTTTGGTAGGTGCTTGTAGGATGCTGTGAATTGGATTTCTGATCATAATCCCGCTCAGCCATCGGCTGCTGGGTCTCACCAAGGGGGAATTTAGCTAAGCCAGACTAAAAGCTAGCCTGTCATTTTCCACAGGTTTGTGGTTGAGGCATGTTTAGAACAATCTCTCACATGTGTGGCACGACGTGTATAAAGCTTTTGCTTTGTCAGACATCACGGCCTTAAGCTATGTTTTGTTTTTAACAAACATTGATTGGAAGTAACCCCATTCCAGTGCCTCTTTGGTGTGAAATGTGGAGCTGGTTTGTCTGTCTTTTCTGTGTGTTTGTACGGGTGTTAACGAGAAAAGTGAATCTTGGCCTGAGACAAATGTGGTCACCAGGACCAGCTGAGAGCCAGGGCTTGAGAAACCTTTGTGTGCAGCTATGTTATGGAAAAGGTCAAGTAATTCTGTTATAAATGTCTTTATATAAACTTAATATTTTTATTAATATACAATAATAATTCCCTCCCTTTCTCTTGTCATAATGTTAATATGTACCAGCTTAAGTTGCTTTCTGTACTGATGTCTGTGCCACAGGAGTGAAGCCATTTGATACCGAGCACCTCTTCCTGCCTCTAAAGATCTCTCTGGCTGCCTCCAATCGTTAATGTCCTTTCTTAATCTCAGGAGGCATAAGTTTAAATTGACCATTCTTGATCTCTGCCAAAGTTAGTTCCATCCTCAGAAGCGCACCCTTAAAGTTGCTCCGAGCATATCAGTGCGCCTGGGGGAATGTCAGGAAAGAGCGTGTTCGTCTTAGTTCACAGTAGCCGGTCCTGTTTTTATTTGACGTGTTTTGGCTGTTTGTAGAGCCAGTAAAGTGACAGTTTATTGTGGTTTGTTCCAGAAAACCTCGTTGGTGCCCATGATGCTCCCATCAGGTGCGTTGAGTATTGCCCAGAAGTGAACGTCATGGTGACTGGGAGCTGGGATCAGACGGTTAAACTGTGGGATCCCAGAACTCCTTGTAATGCAGGGACCTTCTCTCAGCCCGAAAAGGTACGTATGGAATGCTGTGTTCTGGGTGGTTAAATAATGCATCCAGTGGCTGTCAAACATCACCATGCAGGGCACTGCATTTAATGAACTCAGTTTGGAAAGCTGTGAAAATGTTGCATTTAAAAACATTGATATTAAGAATACATTGTGATTTTAGGTGTAGACTTTGAGCTCTCATCAACAGGAGAGTGTAACTTAATCTTAGCACTCCCGATGGATGGACCAAATTCTGATTATTTAAAACAAACTTGAGGAAGGAAAACCTAACAAACCAGCATGTGACATGGATGCAGTCATTAATAATCTTTGGCTTAATTGCATTGTGTCCAGTCTATTTCCTGAAAGGTTAAGACTTCTGGGTATACCACATCCTGACAGTCAGAAGGTCTGACTGGTTTGAAATGTGCAGAGAGATGCAACAGGAGGCCTGTAATGTTGCCTGACATAATATTATGGGGTTTTTTTCACTTATATGAAAAGACTGCATAGAATTGCCTGTGTTGTTAAGTCCCTGTCGTTACGCCTGGTAAATTTTGCATTGTCCTAATGCTAAATCCTCTGTCCTAAAGAGAAATAAGGTGAACTATAATGCCTTCAGCTTTTTGTAGCAGTTACATGGAGTGCTGATTTTTGTACTGCTTACAGTGATGTCACTGCCAGACTTACAGGACAAGAACTACTTGGGTTTTTCAGACTTCCAGACACAGGCTGGGTTGCTGGATAGCTTTACTTATGAATATTTCTTTTGCCTATACCTCTTTAAAATTTGATTTTTCTGTCACGTTGTCTTGTTGAGTCACAGTCCTGAGCCATCATTGCGTTCCTTACTGCATCTCGTAGCGATTGCTTCTGTTACAACATAGCGGCATCTGCTTCTGGCTAGAACTTTGTACAGGGTGAAGGAACTGCAGTCTTTCGGGTTCTGATTTATAGTTGTGTGTAGCACGTAAAAAGCTGTGATGAATCGCTGACAGGGTGTCACATAACGGGCAGTCGCGGTGAATCAAGGTGCTCATTGGTTCAACAGGGTTCATTATGTCATTGTTGTAATGCTGCCTTGAGTAATGTGTACACTGCTCGCCTGCGTGACAGTGGTTTTGTTTGGTGATTGTGCAGTGTAGAAAGAACCCTCACTGTACAGGTGTGACATCAGTTTGTGAAGAAGCTTTAGGATATTTAATGTTCCTAATGCCTTTGTTTGGATGTACACAAACACACTTTATAAAATGTTTATTCATTTTTACATTGGTAACGAAGGGAGATTTGAAGGACTGTCCTGTTAAAGTGAGTGACTACTGTTGGCTCAAAGTTTGCATGCCCTTTTTATGCAGAAGTGGGATTTGGCAGTTGGGATTGTCAGAAATTTTAGGTGGCTCCTTTGTGAACATTTAAAACATTTCCCATCTTAAGACCTCAGCATTAAGAGGGAGTTTGATAGTTGCGTTTTAGAGCAAGGATGGTTGCTGAGTGCATGTGGATTGGTTAAAGGCAGTTTGTTTACGTGTCCATATACGTGTTTCAGTGTACATATTTATACACGTATGAATACGCGCACACCCCCACCCCCCGTGGCTTAGGTTTTTTTTATTAGAAATTAACTTTTGAAAACACCTTTTCTCCAGAAATATTTATAACAAATGAAAAGCTGTTGTATCTGATGTTTCAGTGCAGTTCTACCAAAACCCGATAGCTTTGTTGGCTTTATCAGAGAACAGAGGGTGGAACTGGGTGCTTGAGTGAGATTATACTGCACGTGCTGGAAGTAAACGGGGTCATTCTGGCAGGGTCCCAAGTCTCTTACGCTGTTAATTCTTGATCTGAGGTGTATTCAGTATCTGTTTCCGATGTGTTTAGCTGCATTAGATGGTTTTCACAGTTTGCTCGTTAGCAGCTCGGTGACAGGACAGTTGTAGGTAATGGATTCCATCTTGCTTGTGTGTCAACAAATTATGATTCACCTGACAGCACAGAGCTTTTGACTGCGCTTCTTTTCTTTTCCTTAACGCTTCCATATTCACTACATCCCAAGTAATATTTGGAATTGGGACGATTTGTATGCTGAATATTTTAATGAGAAATTTGATGAGCGAAGATTGTAGCCTCTGATCCAGTTTTTGGCCTAGAGCTGAAATTCCAAGCCACAGTCTTGCGATGATGTCAAGCCTATTGCTTCCTTCAGTTTCATTTTGTTTTACTAAAGTATACAAAGTACTGCTTTTTTAATGACTTCTTGGCAGTTTATTTCCCTTTGTTAATATGGAGCTCAACTTGAAGGATTCTGTTTACAATGAAAAATAGGATTACCAAATGGAGAGAAAATGAGAAGAAAATGTGTGGTGTGGTGTTGTAGGACTGACCTGCAGGATCATGGGTTGGGTGTGGGGAATGTGAGCTGGGCAGGTGAATACCAGTACCCATGCCCTCTGTTCCCCACATTGTTTTTTGTTTTTTTTCCTTTCACCTTTACATATCCTGTAAATTTAATGCTTGAAACAATGTTTGAGGAAAAGTTGAATAATACAAATTTCCCTTTTGAAGTGTAAATAAATCTGTCTGAACACGTGTAGTATTTGGAACATGGATAGCTCCAACAAGGGGAGTAATCTGATGTGTGGAAGATTTCTTAGATGTTGCTGAGATCTGAGGACTGGTAGCTGAACAAATGTGCTTGATTTACAGTTCTGCAAGTGCATATTTTATTTATTTCCCCTCTGGTAGGTACGTGCAGCGTGGGGCTGTGTTCTGGTAGTTACATGCAGTGTGGGGCTGTGATGGGCTGGGTCGTTCAGGTGTGTGCTAGGGACATAGTTAAAGGTGAGCTTTTAGAATGCTCTGTCAGTGTCTTGTCACCAACCAGCTGAACACCACTTTTGTCCAAGGTTTGGGTTATAAATTGAAGCTAAAGGGAATTTTGCAGCCATGGGTGTCATTGTGGATGTCACCTTTTTATTTTTTGTTGATGATATTTTATTTTGTACAAAGAACCGTGGATATCTGGGCTTATAAGTACTAAATATTGTAATTTTGTTTTTTCGAAGGTGTACACGCTTTCCGTGTCTGGAGACAGACTGATCGTTGGGACGGCCGGGCGGAGGGTGCTGGTGTGGGATTTACGGAACATGGGTTACGTTCAGCAGCGGAGAGAGTCAAGCCTGAAATACCAGACTCGCTGTATCAGAGCGTTTCCGAACAAACAGGTACGGGAACAATGTCAGAGTTTATATTCCTGCTGGGTGTTCTTTAGGAGAAATGGTGGTTTCTTTTTCAAGTTTCCTGCATCTTTATCTCATTTTAAAAAATTTCTGGTCTTAAAAGTTTTGAAATCAAACTCTAAGAGGAGAGGGGAAATAATGTTGAGGCTTCTTGTTCCAAGTTAACTCTAATAGCACATTTTAGGAATGCTTGCCAATGACTTCCCAGCACATTGTGTTTTGATTTTCTTCTCTGTTTTGTCTCCTCCTTTTTTTTTTTTTTTCTTCTAAATAACCTATTTAATGCATTGCAATGCTGAGATGTAATTAAAAACCAAGCCAAAAAACCCCCGAAGTTACAGTGGGAGAGAGGAAGACAGAATTGGCAGCTGCTCAGCAGCTCGTTGTGCTTTGTACATCTAGGTCCTTCAACAGGCTGTGAGCAGGGGCAGGATTAAAACTTATGGGGATGCTGTTTATATATTTTTCTTCCTTTCTTTTTTCACATTCTTGAGTCTGTGACATGTACTCGAGAACCCAGGGTCTGTTACCTGGGAAGAGTTGTATGCTTTAGATGATGAGACAGCTGTTCCATGTAGGTTAACATAGCATATCTGTGAGATTTCTCCTTCTGAAGCAATGCAGAGATGAGTTTTTTATGACAAACTCGTTTGGGAGGGAATTTTCCCCTGTACGTAGTGATAGTACAGGAATTGGGAGACATACTTACTTGTTCTTGAATGGGCATGAATGCTTTGTCCATTTTCAATCCTATTTTTAGTAGAACAAGCTGATCTTCCAGATTGTATTGTGTTATGGATTTTAAAGAACCTCACTATAGCTCAATATCATTGCAATCCTGCTTCTGAAAAGGTCTATTATGGGCTTGACTCAGGAGTTATAATGAAAGCATCTCAGGTTGCTCTAAGTCAGGACTGTAATTAACAGGATAAGTGGACACCACTCATAATCAAGTTTCACTGAAAATACTATTTCCACTGGAGTGTTCTGTTGCTGGTATAAAGCTCTGAACTAATTCTAATGTAATTTCGAAACAAAACTGTCCCGTGAGTGTCTCTAACGTTGCAGATATTTAGGCCCTGGGGGACAGGTAGGCAAACGCAAGAGGTTCTTAACTCTTAATGTTTTCCCCCAAATCAGCTTGTGTTTGGACCTGTGGGGGTAATTAAATCCTCACTGCCAGCTTAAAGCTATGAGGGGATCTCTCAGAAAGCTTTTTCCTGCATTACCTCTTTCTTAGAAGCAGATGTTATTGATGGTGCTGTGGGTCTTTGGTAACAAAACAATTCCTGGTTGTACACAATTTGATACTATTCACATTTCACTTATGTGAATTCAGAGGGGTGTAAGGTAACTTACTGCTATCTGTTCTCCGGTTGTGAACTTCTAAGATGCATCTCTCCACATTGTTTTGGTAGGGTTATGTGTTGAGTTCTATTGAAGGCCGTGTTGCGGTGGAATATTTGGATCCAAGTCCGGAAATCCAGAAGAAGAAATACGCATTCAAATGCCACCGCTTGAAGGAAAACAACATTGAGCAGATTTATCCAGTCAATGCTATTTCTTTCCATAATGTCCACAACACGTTTGCTACAGGTAGGTTCCCCTCTTCTTGTAAGGCTTCTGTTGGTTCCCTTAGATGTGATTTAAACAGCTCAGCCTTTACTGTGTAGGCCCTTTTTAAGCATTTAGATCTTATTTCTTGCAACGTTTTAAAATTATTTGGTGCAATGAGGGCTTATTTCTTTAACGGGGATTTGGGGAAACATTTGTGCACTTCACTGAATTACATGACTCTATAACTCTGTGTTTTTACTGACAGAATAATTCCAGGTAGCTTTCTCTTTTCCATCTTTTCCCCCCTTTTGCTGTATCTTTTGAGTCTCACCGTTCTCCTCAATTTACCAACAGTTTTCAAAAATTAATTTTCAGGTGGTTCTGATGGGTTTGTAAACATTTGGGACCCGTTTAATAAGAAGCGGCTGTGTCAGTTCCATCGGTACCCCACGAGCATAGCATCACTTGCCTTCAGCAACGATGGAACCACCCTGGCGATCGCTTCTTCGTACATGTATGAAATGGATGACATCGAGCACCCTGAAGATGGTATCTATATTCGCCAAGTGACAGACGCAGAAACAAAGCCGAAGTGAGTGCGCTTCACCTGTGCTTGAGCCTTTCGGAGCATTCATCCCAGGACTTATTAATTTTCCTAAATTCATGAATAGCGGTATTGATGCCAGGAGATAGTGCAGCTTGACAGTAGGGCTGGTGTTGATTTTATCTTGTTCGCCCAAGCTTTCAATATCCGTAGGTTGATAGACGGCTGGGGGATAAAATTGTGCCTAGTTGGTTAGGAGGAGGAGAATGTCAAACCCTCATCCTTTGTGAAAAGGCGCTGTTATACGGAGCTGTGGAGTTATTGCCAGCTCGTGGCTTTGGGAGTTCAGTGAAGAATTCAGGAATAATTCTCTGAGTAAATGTTCCTGGGTTTGGATATTTCAAACTTAGAATGAATGAAACCTTTACACCCTGGGTGTGCTATCACGGGTAGCAGTGGATCCGGATACCGTGCTAGGAGAGCTGTGTGAAACCAAGGAAAGCTTGCTCAGCTCCTGTGTGTTGGTTTGCTGCAGCTCTCTGATAACACACTTTCCTATTGTTGTTGCTGTCAAAGTGGGACAGACTGATTGCTGGAGGTGAAAGATTTCTGTTAAGCTTGCCTTGACTTGAATGTGACATGGAAAAATGGCCATCATGGTGCAGGATTGCGCTGCACTTCCCTCTGCTGGCACAGGAGCAGCTGATTTGGTTTTGGAATTCCTTTGTCATTGCTATGTCTTTTTTTTCTGGTATTCAAACTGTCTTATGCTTTATCCAGTTGTCTCTTATTTAGTGTCTAAGTGGCTACACAAACAGACACACGTGAGTGATCAAAGTTCCTGAGTTTAAAACCTCAGAGCTTCCCCTCCTCCCCTCAGTGACTTGTGTGTTGCTTCGGTGCGGCCATGTTATCGCTGTGGAGATGAGGTGGGAGGTACAGCAGAGCAAACACACCTTCCCTCACTGGGAGGGGTTTGTTCTGAAGGAGTTTTAATGCTCATGGAAAAATAAAACTAGAAATACTTCAGTATGTATTGCTGGGCTTCCTCAGGAAAAAAAACCAACCCAAATAAAATATTTAAAGTTGATTTTTAAAGTCAATTTGCACTTGTTATGGATATTTGGGAGGGTTTCAAAGTAAAAGGTGCTAGGTGGATACTTGCTGCTGTTGGTGGTGTACTGGCACGAGCTGCTCTCAGTTATCTTTGTTCACTGCTAGTTATGGTTGCTAATTCTGTGGCTGCTTCATTCTACCGCATGAGGAGGTTAATCTACAATTAAACAATATTTCCTCTCGGCCCTCCATTATTTTC
The DNA here is from genome assembly GCA_033558235.1 of Neomorphus geoffroyi. NCBI lineage: Eukaryota > Metazoa > Chordata > Aves > Cuculiformes > Neomorphidae > Neomorphus > Neomorphus geoffroyi. Next base: position 788,173 of record JAUMJM010000016.1, on the reverse strand, counting down.
TGAAACAGATGGTTCTCCATTTCCTGGGCTGTTAAACACAGCAAGGTTAAGGTTAGACTCCTGGGAATCAGCTAGTTTTGAATCTTATTAGGCTGTAGAAGGAAAACTAATAAGAATACTCCTTAATAGAATTTTGTGACTGTAAACAATTATTTATTAGCAAACAATTGATCCCAGAAGGGCAAATTGTTCGAGTCAGTAATGAGCTGAGAAAAGACAGAGCATATCTGTATTTGGAAAATAATTGTAACGTAATTGCAATGCATTTAGACAGGCATCTTTTTGGACCTGTTTCTATCTTTAAATGAATTTCTGAAAACCTTAACAAGGTTTCTATGCTTTTCTGACATGTACAAGTCGCTTGTGCCAACCGTGGGGCAAGAAGACTGATGCGTCCTTTTTAATGGTGCAGCAGAGTGACTCATCTCTGGTGTGCTCTAAAAATAAGTGACTTAGGACAGAAGACAAATAGTAGTTTCATAGTGATCCTTTTGCATATTAACTTGAACCAGTTAGCATTTCTGCACGATGCATTCTTAAATGCACTAAGATGGTGCCCCATGATGTAAAGAAAGCTTGGCAAGAGGAGCGTTTTGATCACCAAATTATGTGTTATATCTTGGTGCGAGTGAATGCAGCCTGTCTACACATTGCTGCTTTTGTGGAAAGCTAAATGTTTTATCTGCTTATGATTACTCTAAATATTACTTGCTGAAATACAGTTTATTTATTTCAGGTCTACTTAGAGGTCTGGTGATGCTGCTTCTTCTGCCCACCTGCTCCTGACAAGACTGAACTGAAACAACGGAAGTGAGACGAACAGTCTTTGTCGACGTTTCTAACTAAGGATTTGTTTGTATAGCGTAGTGTGTCTGACTGTCATTGCTTTCCTGTTTATGATCTTAGCAAAACTGTTTTCTTATCTCTGTAGCTCAGTTAGTTCAGTCCCATAGGCAACTTCGCATATGTCATTATAAAAACTTACTACACTTTGTAGTTTCTAATTAAGAAAACTTCCCGTGGTCTCATAATGGTTTAATAAATATCTGTAGCTTTTTTGAAAACAATTACTTTGTGTCACAACCTTTACTGTTTGTGAAACAAACATTAAGACCAAACCTTGAAGTTGTCCGAGTCCTCGAGTTCTAGATCATCCTGATGGAAAAGTTCGGAAGCTTTTGTCTCTTTCTGGTGAGGTGATCTGGGAATTTCTTCATTCCCCTGGGGACGCTGGCTCTCCTGGTAGTGTTTTCGCAGGGCTGTGAATATGTGAAGTTGTCATGTGTGCTGGTTTGTCTCAGTGACTTTGTTGTCCCTAGAGAACCACTGATTGCTTATGGAGGAGAGAATCTGAACACCTGGTACTTTGTCTTTATCACATACTGCATAAAAACCTGAAGTTAATGATGGGAAATTGGGAAGAAATGAGGGTAGAGAGAAGGAAATGAAGAGTTTCAGCTGATAGCTGAGTGATCTGTTCCAAGTCTGCAGGTCTGACCTGGTAGTCCAGGGCTTGTGGAATAGTGCAGCGGAAAGGTAGAAAAGAGGAGTTTCCTCACAGTGGAGATGTCATTCTGGCCGCAAAGCCCATGAAAATGTGCTGTTCTCCAAAAGTTGTTTGCCTTATTGCCCGGTGGTAAGGAGTCTCATTGGTAATCAGATTGAAGTCATCGCCTCCTGAAGAGTTTTGAGAGGTGGGTGGTGAGAAGATACATGAACTTGGACAAAAAAATGTCTCAAGAAAGCAGTATTGGAGAAACACCTCAGACACTGTGATTTCCAAATGGGAATGTAGGTCTGGTCAGGAGACTAAACCTGCAAAGGCACCTGCTGCTAAAAAGAGTATGTTCAGTGCTGCACAATCTTGACTGGTCTGTGGGAATAAAGAGAATGCTGTCTGGTTGGTACCACCGGTACAAGCTGTCTCACCAAGCTCAGCAGAGCAGACTGTTGGGCAGCAGCCTCTGTCGGGTGTTTGGGAAGTACTTAATACTGGAGCATTCAATTTGGAGTGAACAGTGAGGAGGGACCGAACAAAAACCTCTTCCTGTGAGCCTTAGCAAAGATAATTAAGGGGTGTGTGTTTTGGGGTGGGGACTGCATTCATTCTCCCAGCTCCTTCTCTTCCGAGATATCAGTGCCTGCATAGCCAGCAGGAGTACTTTATTACTTTTATTTCTTTGCCTTTAAGAAAACAAACGTGCTGGCAACAGGAGTAGTAACGGTTCTTTCCAAAGGAGGTGGTGAAGGAGAGGAAGCTGGGCTCTGCATGTGCAGAAAGCTGACAAACTCGAGCTGTTACCAGATAGAGACATTAAATGAGTTGAACGTGAAATACCTTGTGATTTTTCATTAGCTAGTCATGGATTCCTTGATAATATAAACTGACCTTGATATGTTTGAAAAAAAATAACCTCCATCCTGAGTTCAAGTATGAATGATGCCATTGCTACACCTGTTAGGATAGGTGTGTGCCATCACCCTTGCTTCCAGTTGAACTGGCTTTTTGCAGTCAGGGTGTGTGACTGGCACTGGGCAGCGGTTGAGTTTTTATGTCAGTTTAGGAAGTGATGACCCCTTAATGTGTGGGCTGGGGTTGGGTTTGTGGTTTTTAGGAATGAGTTGATCCATTGGGTCTGAGGTCTAAACACAGGAACTGGTGGTTTCTGTGAGAAATGCCATTCTTGCCATTCTGGCAATAAATGGTGAGCAGGATCACTGGTTTGGTGGATAACTGTGGGCTTTGTTCAGAACGCTGTCCAGTGTTCCAGGCACATATCTGCTGAGCAAACCTACACAATATCTGTTGTTTCTCCATCTCTCAGCTGGGAGAGAGTAATATTGCAATATAAAGGATTGAGCCCACAAATAAACTGTCGTGACCTGAAATCACAACAGGGACTCTGCTGGTGGAGAGGAGAGACCTGATGTGAGGATGGGTCCCAATAAATAATGTGTGACGGGGCTAAGAAAAGGTGACTTAGTGAGAGTGAAGGGAAAGGAACACGCAGAATGGAGAAAGGATGGGGTGGGGAGTTACAGGGGTCGAACTGTGGGGAGCAAAGTGAAATAAAGGAGCTAGAGAACTTAGGAGAAAATAGGGGCTTAGGGGAGTTCCAAATAGTTTGGTTAACAAAGCAGCTTTTCATGAGTAAGTGTAAGGGGAACAAACTTAACACTCGATCTACTGGGATCTGTATGCTCCAGTGAGCAAAGGTGGCCCAGGACATGTTGGAGGAGATGGATTGGACTTTCCAGTTCAGTTTGGGCTTAAAAACGGTAGGGGAATTCCTTGTGTGTCAGTGTTTTATAGAAATGCTTTAGCCAAACGAGAGTCTGTGGACAATAGTGCGGCAGCCGGGCACAGTGGAGAGGAGGAGTGTTAGCTGGTCAGGACTACAGGAGTGTCTGTATGTTAGGCAGGAATATGTGCAGTTGGAACATGGATATTTCTTCTACAAAATTAATCTTTTATTAGCTGTCTTCTAGAAACGCTGGGCAAGGGAGAGGTTTGTAAGCAGGAGAAACCATGAAATGAGCCTTTTCTGCCCCGAATAACAAGTAGTTGAACAAAGAGGATGCACTGGCTCTTGATCAGAGGAATAGTGATCTAACAAAGCTCCTCAAGTCATTGCTTTTTGGCGGGTGTTGAGGGCCATACAGAAAACATGGACTCACAGCCACCATTCTCAGAGTCGTCAATCATCACTCAACTGCTCGCAGTCAGAACTCGGGAGTTGTCTCCCTCAAGAGCCTCCTAATGCTGCGGTAGTAGAAGCCAAGTGGCATCTGTGCCCCGAGTGTTACAGAAGCGTGCTGGTGAAGTGCGCTGTTTGCGCTGGCCAGTGCTTAAAGATAATCAGTGCATGGTGACTGCGTGCAGGTCCGGAGCGCTGCCACATCTCAGGTGGGATGTTTGGTGCAGCTGCCACAATCATAATAAATACCTGTTCAAAAATGTGTCCCTTAGTTGGACGTCTTCCCAGGCAAAATGAGTCCCTGCTCTGAGCTCAGAGCTGAACTCTGAGCCCTGAACTTAGAGACTGAAGTGGTGCAGCTGAGAATGACCTTTCCGAAGCTGCGTAGGGGTTGCTAGCTCCTTCTTCCCTAATGTCGCGTGTTTCTGTAAGCATCCAGTAGTTTTTACTGCCTTGAAAACAGAGTTTGCTGCTGCTGGAGACGTGCAGTCGCCCAGTTCAGCAGTAATTCACCTGATGCCTCTTCTCTTGATAGAAGCCCAAACGGCTGGGTGCTTCTGCTGTTGGATACACTCGCAGATGTCGGCTTGACTGACACGTCTGCCGTCAGGGATTGGTATTAGTGCTCTGGAGCAGAACCCATTTCTTTTGACTCGCAGACATCTGGCTGGTGATTACACCATTAGCTGCTTTTATGTTGTTTAGTATAATCACAACCACAAGGCTGGTCATTTTTTAGTCAATATGCAACTGATACAACTTCTGGTCTTCCAGCAAGTGATGTTTGCTTTGAAACGTGTCAGGCTTCTTTGTTCCAAATAGCATTTGAGCGACACTTTGTCATTCATTTGGATATGTAGAATTTAAAAATGAGAAGTCAAATAGAGGACTCACCCAGATAGGCTCATAACGAAGATGCTGAAGGCACTCCCTGTGAAAGACGCCTCATTTCCTAGCGCTGTCTGTGGCACTTTCCGACTGTGTCCTGTATTTTCCTACTGCGTTCATATCCGAATGTGCAAATGCGTGAGAGCAACATGGGGGATGTAATAGGTCTTCAGAGTCTCCTGTGATTACCTGCAAAGTGGAAGGGAATAAACTGTTCTCCATGTCCACTGGGACTGGGACGAGGCGTAATGAGCTCAAATTGCGGCAGAGATTAGTCTAGGCATTAGGGAAAACTTTCTAAGTGTGAGGATGGTTAAGGGCGGGGATAAATTGCCTGGGAAAGCTGCAGCACCTCCATCCGTGGGATTTTTCAGGCACAGGTTAGAGCATCTGCCAGGAGTGGTGTGGTTTTAGCTGGTTCCATCTTTGGGTGAGAAACGTCAGCTGATGCTGATTGTGCTTATGGATGTTACACTGTGAAATCTGTCTCTGATCACTTTTCACTCGTGTCACAGCAAACCAATATTCCTTGCAGATGAAGCAGATGTTCCTACTAATTTCAAACTTAAATTCTTAAACAGGCTTTCGTTCCCCTCTGTGGTCCACATCACCATTGACAGATGAATGCATTTCAGCTCCGAATTTGCCCGTGCTTGCCTGTTTACCCTGCATGTGTGACCTGGCAGAGGCCGGGAGCTCCACCTGGGAGGGAGCACCGCAGGACCCTGCTGCTAGACAAGGACATCACGCTCTTGTATTCAATGTACGTATTCATTCTGCAGGCTTTCTGCATCTGAACGTGGTTCATAAAGCGGAGCACTTCGTTCTTGCTGGCCATACCAATATTGCATTTACATCAGTCTTACAGTAACTGCAGTTTAATTAATAATTGCTGCCAGCTTCACCCCCAGCTGGCACCAACCAACTGTGGTACCAGCACAGCTTGTAGCTGTGTATTTTAATCGATTTCCTGCTTACATAAACCCACTGTATTCTCTTCTGGTAAAGCCAGGGCAAGGTAGCATCAAGTGAAAACAAAGCTATGATTTATTCACTTATGCCAAAGAGTTACCAATCATTAAACCAAGCAAGGGCTGCTGTTCCCACTGCTTTTCTGTGGTGGCAGCAATGGAACAATGACCAGAACTGCCTGACCCTCAGCATGGTAAAAAATGATCCTGGCTTGGGAACCTGCTCTCTGAAGAGACAAGGCAGCCAGAGGTTGAGAGGAGTCATATTCTCATTCCAGAGATGGCAACAGTGGCACTGAATAAGGAAGTGAATTTCCTTGTCACAGAGCAAAGGCAGGACTCAAGCAGACTCCTTGAGTCTTTGCTCACAGAATTGGTGTAACTTTTGCCTCTGCTCTAGGCCGCCCGTGGGGAGTTAGTGGAGTTAATCTTCTTGATTCCTGTGATGTAGTTTTTTTGTCGATTAAACAAACAGTGCTTCCATGTAGAGGTGAATGAGCCTTAATTGTTAAAGGAGGGTTAAGATCATAGAATCGTAGAATGGTTTGGATTGGAAGGGACCTTAAAGATCATTCAGTTCCAACCCTTGACATGGGCAAGGTCATCTCCCACTGGACAAGGCAATCCTGAGATGGATCTTCCTAAATGTGAGGTTTTTTTATCTGGTGATGCAGCATACAGTGTTGTGTTGGCACAGAGTGGTGCGATGCAGCACGAAGGGGTGCTGGTAGAACACAATGATTCATTTTATTTACTGCTTTAGTGAAGGGTAGATGTAACGGGATGGAAGTGGAAAGTGCGAGTATTTTGAGAGGTCATGCTTTTAGAAATGGTAATAAATGTGCCATCTTGTTTCTGCATGGTGTGGTCTAGGCAGAAAAATGGATGGGTCGGGCCTTGCAAATCAAATTCTGCTTTTTTAAACTCAACAAACAAGCAAAAACCCTGCCCAGCTGTAGCCTGTGCAGCAGGCAAAGGAGTGAAGGTGTCAGGAATCCATGTACACATTTCACTGTGCTCCACGCCCTTGGTTTCCATGTCCCTCACTGCCAAACCAGTTCCATTGTCCTGCTCTGACATCTCATGTTCTGCTGGGAGCCGGTGGCTGCAGTGGCTGAGGCGCTGCGCACGCAGCCTCCACTCTGTGCCGCGTGGCGTGCTCAGCCGCTGCCACTGAGGGGCTGAGGAGCTGCAGGTGTGTTTTCCCTGGAAACAAACATGGCTGGGTGTGTGTGAGCTGGAGAGTCTCAAGTTCCCAGTCCCGGGACGGCACAGAGCTTGCTTTTTGACACTTGCTCGAGTAGTCAAAGTCACCTTTTAATTTTTTACTTGCAGCTGATAATCCGTACCATCCTCTGCATCGTTTCAATGTGTTGGCTGGTGACAGACACTGCAATGAGATATTTATATATCTCTTGTATTTGTACATGATATGTATACAAAAGATGGCTTTTTCTCTCCTATCTGCGTTTTTGTGTTGAGGTTGTTTGATTCTCCATGCTGAGGGTTGTGTGGTGGCCTGCACAAACCCCACCACTGGAAGGTGGTGCTACCTGGGCGGTGACGTGAGTGCCTTCCTACCCCACAGATTACATGGCATCTGGAGAAATGGATTAAAATCTTTGGTTTTAAGATCATGGTGCTTGGTTTGAAAAATAAAATAAGTTCTTAAAGTCCTTGAATTGCTCCCTGGGTTGTAATGGAGTCACTGTTCTTTCCCTGTCATCTGCAATCCTCGGATGCTTTTAATCAAATCCTCAGGATCTAAATTATTAACCATCTTTTGGGGATTGCATTTTTTATTCCTAATTATACGCAAAAGATATATATCATGAAATATGCAACATGTAATTGCGATTAAAGCGTGCGGCCTCCCGAAAGACGGGTCTAACAGTTTTATACATCCAACATTTAATTAGGCAGATAATGGGGTCAGCAGTGAGATTTTTAAGGATTGGATGGGGAAGGTAATTTTTGGAATTATGGAAAATGGTGGAAATCAGTGTGGAGGCTGCAAATGGAAGTCCAGTTTCTTTCCTGATCTCTGCTTGTATCTTCTTTCTTCTTGGACTGATCTTGAGGTTGCCTGTACAAAACCCATATTTATCCAGATAGTGAATGAGTAACTCAACGAGTCGTGGAATGGAGTCTGATTTCCTACATTGTTGCGTTTTGTGGTTGTTCCTTCTTGGAAATCTCAGGAATCCAGTTTAGAGGTAAACTCTTCCACGATCAAAGGAAACTTTTCCCAGGTATGTTTCCTGGGCGCACAGCCACCTGCTTTATTCCCGTCAGTGAGCATAACGACGGTGTTTTGGACACCCCTCGGGTGCTTCAGGGCTGCATTTGCCAGTGCTTTGTTCTGGGTGACATTTAAATAGGGACGGATTTCAGGCGCTGCTGTAGATCCCACCTGGGAAGCCTCCTCACTGAGGCCCAAAGCAAAACGGCTGCGCGATCACCTCCTCAGGTGATAACGGTGCACATCTCGGTGCAGGAGTCCGCACTGTCTGGCTCGGATGGAGGAGGATGACGAGCACATGGCATCGCGTGCCTCTCCCAGCAGCAGAAGTTGCCCCCAGCTCTAGTAGCCCAACAACCCGTGGTCCCTCCTGTGCGTGTGTTCCAGCATCAGTGACCTCACGCGCTGCTCACTGACCGATTCCTTCTCTCCTGTTGGGAGTGGGGGGTCTTATTTCTGTCTCATTCAGGAAATTCCACTGCTTTCCACACAGTTGTGTTTTCCTCCCCGTGTCACTGACCAGTTTTGCATCAATATTTCATGTTTCATTAAGCCTCTCTCCCTGCAATCAGGAATAATTCCGTTACCACTTTTAAGCAGTGACCTACTGAGACGCTGATAAAACCCTACCATTTTTACAACCCTTTTTCTATGCTGTCTTCTACATCACCATCAAAATCCTAAACTAAACATGAAAAAAAAACCAAACAAGGAGGGGTTTTTGCTGTTCTGACTGCAAACCAAGCCTTTGTGAGCCATCTCAAAGCAGCAAAAATCATCAATTTCCCTCTACCCCGCCTCACCCAGCAGAGATGGCCAGGTTCAACACGCTGGGACTGCCGTTCCTTTTTCTCCCTCTTGTTTCAGTGTTTGTTTTTCTAATGTTTGGTTCTGCTGCGGGACTGCTTACAGCAAAGTACGTGTGACCCTTATTTGCCTGGGATCTTTATAGCAAGGGGTTTTTTGATGGAGAGGATGAAAATAGAGGAAGTGCACATGTTTCGGATGATGCATTATATGTATCCCCTTATTTATTGTTTGACTCCTCTGTATTTTTCATTCCTCTAAGGATGTTTTACTAAAAAAACCCAAAGCGATGCTTTTCCTGTACAAGCACATCTGGTGGGACTTGGTTATAACATCAGTTATTTAGTCCTCATGGAGGGATGGTGGAACCAGGGTTCCCACCTGGCCAAACCTTTTTGAACTCGAGGGAGATTTTTCCGATTTAGTGCCTCGCTATAAAGCTCGGAGACAATTCCCCTGGCTAAAATCAGTGCAGAAAATTTTGTTTCTCTTGGCATGGGACCAACCTCGTCATCAAAATGGTGTCAAATAATGTTTTCCAGATCCATTTGTTACCACAGCATCAGAATCACCTTTACAGACAGGCACGGTGTTGCTAAAACAGAGGCGGTGGGTTATGTCATTTGCATGCGATGCGTTGCCACGGCTGTTGTCGATCCCCGTCGTTCGATATGAATCGTGCTGCGGGACGGCGAGGGTCTCCCATTGGGTCGTTGCTCTGTTGGGTTGACTCCTGCCGCAGCAGCCCCTCGTCCCTCCGTGTCAGCCTTACCTTTACCCCAGAATCTGTCGCCCATTATCTGTAATGCATAATTATAAATACATTGTCGTCTGGACCGAGTCCAATTAAAAAGGGTAATTCGTTCCCCTCCCTCTCCCCTGCTCCCACCCAAGTCCTCAGCTTTAATTTCCATGATTACGTTAGATTATGAGTCATTTCAGACCCTGGTATCCAGTAGAGACTGCTCCCACTCGCAGCTCCTTTCAACAGTTGTTTATGGTAGTTTCAGCCTCTCTCTGCCTCTCCGAGGCTCTTTATTTTTAAAGCAAGGCAGACAAGGCCTAAAATTATTCCATTAAAGAGGTGCAATTTTTGTAATGGGACTTAGAGTGCTCTGCAGAAGTGCAGGCAAGTTTCTTCAATATCCTGGGCATTATTCGCTCATTTAGTTAAATGATGTTTCTAATTCCCTGGTAATTACATGTAATGAGGCACTCTTTCTCTTCTTGATGAGACTTTAGCTTAATATGAGATGTCGTATTTTTTTCTTTCTTTTTTTTTTTTTCTTAGGGATAATTACCCTTCCCAGGAAAAGCAGGGGGTTTGTTGTGCAGAATATATAGCAAATTATTTTATTTCCTGCCATCTTGACTGCCAGTAAATTATAAAATTAAGTTTCAGTGGAGCATTAGCACCATTTTGGAAAGGCTTGAGGTTTTTTTTTTTTGCCTTATTCATGTATTGATGTCCTTTGGGACTGTTGAGCTATTATTCATAGAATGGATGTTTTTCTGCCAGTTCCCAGTATTAGACAGTATTGAAGCAGCAACAGAGGTTTAATTCTTGTTCTGGATAATATCCAATGCAGAATGGTCCTGTTAGTTGCTTTTTATATCAGGTAATTATCTTTATAAAGTTTTAGTAACCACCCCCTCCCCCAGTGAGTAATTAAATTTATTTTTACGCATGTTGTAATATTAAATGCTGGAGGGCTTTTTGTTTTCCGTTCTAGATGGCCACTCTTTCTTACATTTCCTACCTTTCAATAACACTTGGGGTATTGGAATGAAGGGAAAGCTGTAGGATACGTGAAGTTAACAGCAATAATACAGCATTTAACTTCAGAGGAAATGAACAGTTTAATTGCTCTGAATTTGCTATCTTTTGTCAGCATAATTTTCTTCTTATTTGCATAAGGTGATTCATTTCTGCCTTTTTGTTTTTAAATTCAAAATACTGTAGAAGTTCTGAAGGGAACAGCATCTGAGAATGAACTGGTGTGAGGACGGTCTCTGCGTTAGGAGTTGAATTGCTGTTTAAAAAAACATTGTGCTGTCTAATCCTTACAGAAACTCTGGGGGTGGGTTTGTCTCACCTGCTCTCAGTGATGTAAAAGCAAGGTTTTTAGTCTACGTGAGGAAACCACCTGGGCTCTCCTGTTTCTGGGGTTTGAAGTTGTAAAACGACCCCTGGTTGCGCAAGAGACTTCAAGGACGGGGTCTGTTGGTCACGGAGCCCCTGCTGGTTCATTTGTTTTCTCGGCCGTGACTCGAGATGCCACTTGCAGCTTTCGGTGCCCGGCCATGGGTGCTGGGTGCGCCTGGTTTGCAGGTGGGCTTTGGGCGAGTCCCTTCGCCTTCTCCACGTCATCCCCGTTGACAGCGGTGTAACGGTGTCCGTGTCCTCCACAAGCCCCGTGGAAGCTGCAGGCTGGAATTGTTGCACAGCAGCCAAGACCCAGCACCATTGTACCTTCTGAACGCCTTTGCAGCAAACGCTACCCCTGGCCATACCTGCCGGACACATCAGCTGTGTGCGCCCACCTTGCAGGAGGAAATCGGATCAAATCAAGCTCGGGCTGTCTGGCAGGGGTGGCTGGGGAGGCAACGGGAGAAGGGAAGGTGACTGTTACCAAAGGCTTGCTCTCTCTCTTTGGAAGCTTTTACGCGATCGGTGGGGAAGACTTGCTCTGCTCATCTTGGCGACGGCAGAACCGTGTTGGTGAGAGAAGGCAATGGAAGAAGCTTTGTCAATAGGAAGATCATATAGATCCTATACGTGAGTATAGAGCATTTATACTCTCTGAAGTCAATGCCAATGCCTGCATGCTATACCTATGTGCTACCTACGTGCCTCGGTACCTGAACTGGGCCTAAAGGAAAGCTGGGGAGGGGCATTTATGAGGGCCCGTAGTGATGGGATGAGAAGGAATGGCTTTAAATTGGAAGGGGGAAGATTTAGATTAGATATTAGGAAGAAATTCTTCACAATGAATGTCTGGAGACCCTGGCATGATTTGCCCAGAGCAGCGGTGGCTGCCCCATCCCTGGAGGTGTTGAAAGCCAGGTTGGATGGGACTTGGAGCCCCCGACCCAGTGGGAGGTGTCCCTGCCCATGGCAGAGGGTGGCACTGGGTGGGCTTTGAGGTCCCTTCCAACAAACCTTTCTATGATTCTATATGTTCATTCAAAGGTTTTGTAGGGGCAGCATCAGAATCCGTAGTGATTGCAGGATTAAGTGTTGAAAACGGTGGGCTCCTGTATTAGAAGGGTACTTGTTCTATCTATGAAGCTACAGTGCTGCGAAGTTCTAAATATAAAGGCACATCTTCATGATAAAACCAAGATTTGGAGAGGCCAAAGTGCAATCAGCAGTAGAAAATAAATGTCATAAATAACTTTTTGATCCCAAATACTGTGACCCCAATTCTACAGAAAGAAACTGGAAAAATATGACTGCATCTCACTCTTTATTTCATCTTAAGCAATTTGACATCAATCAAATGACTATAGAGGCAAAGGCATGAACGTTTATTTCCCAGCCCACAGGATTGCTGTCAAATTGCAATTTTCAAAATTGAAAGTCATTAAGTTAGATTTTCTCCATTTTCTTCCTAGTTTTTTCCCTCAAACTTTCAGCAATGTGCCTCTCAATTTTGTAGTGTGCTATTCTACGCCGTGCGGGGAAATTAAAGCAGCTCCTGAAGAAATCTGTTCCAATGCAGTGGTAAAATCTTCTCCCATCTGCAAGACGGTAGATAAATCTAAAGGAAGGTGGCATCAAAGAGGAGGGAATGAATGGAATCTGAGTGTTAAGATCTTGTCCTGATGAGGCTGAGAGGTAAAAGAAACAGGTCTGGACATGGATGTTGTGTGATTTGAAGCTGTTTGGATGTGGTTGGTGACCTCCAGTTTGCGGCAACTCAGAACAAGTACTCAGAGCTGCTAAGAGGGGAACCTGCTGCCCGGTGGTTCTGTTTTATGGATCTCTGCTTTGAGTAGGAACTCTTCCTCAACATTATTAGGAAGGCAGGGCGTGTGCTCATTAAATGCCTATTGCTTTGAAACGAATGGGGCAGCCCCATCCTTGGAACACAGAAGTTCAATGACAAACATTTCCGAATACAAGATGACATTTTACAGGCGTTGGCCATCTACCGCTGCCTCTGCAAGCACAGAGTTTGGAAGCCCCCGTGGGGACCTGTGCTCTGTTACAGAGAGTCGTACAAACCCACGGAGGCAGCAACCACCGAAAGAATTTACACCCAAACCAGATGATCCTGGTGATGGGAATTGTTCTTGTTCCTACCAGCTGGTCTCAGGCGAAATGCACTGAGGAAGTGCCTTCTCTTTCATGAATGCATTTGTGTTCAGTGCCACTTGTGAGCAACGTGACCACCCTCTCAGCTGCAGAAATAGTTTTGGTGGTTGTTGCTTTACTTTCTTCTCAGTTTCTCAAGTTTCTGGAAGCCAGAGCTCCTTGATGGACCTGGGCAGGTCAGCACTTCCCTCGTCTCTAACCATAATGTTTTGCTCATGTCTTCCAGTTGTTTGAGACTGGTAGTAACTTCAAAGCCTGCCTAATATATGCAATTTTCTCTTAAAACAACAACAACAAAAGCTTCCAGTGGAGAGAGTGCCCGTCTCAGCTGCGGTGACCCACGCTCAGCCGTGAACTCTGCTGCTTTCTAGGATGCTGCCACAGCTGTTGGGGTACAGGGCTGTTTTGAGAAGGCAGGAAGGATGCAGGAGGTGATGATCAGCCCCACCACAGATTCACTTTCGTATTTAAGTAAATAAAAATGATTGGGCTGATTCCTCTGCCATTCCTTACTCCTACAAATAAATCTGTAGGTGCTCTCTGTGTCGCTACCTGATGTGTTTTGAGCTATTGACCCCGGAGCAGGAGTAACCATCTGCTGCTTTTTGCCAGGCTCCAGATCTCCTGAGCACGTCACCAGCTCATTCCCGTTCCATTGAAAGTTTCCTCCGGTGGCCACAGTGCACTTGGATATTCTTGGACAAAGGAGCTGGAACCCAAAGAGGGCTGAGCCAGCCACAGCCCTGTGCTGTGAGAGGAGGGTAAGGAGTTGCAGGCATTTGAGTACATCAATCATTTTCTGGGAACAGAGGGCTTCCAGGCACAGGATTTCCATGCCCAGCTGCAGGCAGCTGGCGCTGGCCCGAGAGCGAAGGCCAGGATGCCGCTGTGGCAAAGCAGCCCTCGGCTGGGCTGCCTTCAGGCACTGCCTGCATCCCACTGGAGACGGGTCAGGCCGTGCATGGTGCCCGTGGGGAGCAGGGGGCTGCACCCCAGCTGCAGGAGAGCTGGAGATGGGTCAGGCTGTGTGGGCGGTGCCGGTGGGGACCAGGGTACCACAGCCTCTTTAAGCAAAAGGGAGACAAGAAGATCCCAAACCAGCAGGCTTTCCTCTCCAAGCAATAATTATCCCTTCCTATTCTGAAATATTATGGGATTTGGCCAGAACAAATGATGAGCAGCCTGAGGGGAGAGCAAACCCAAACCCACAGGACATGGATTGGGCAGAGACTCCCAAGGCCAGGTTTGCCCCAGAGGTGCCGGCGTTGCAGACATCCATGCACCAGGAGCCAAATCCAGGGAATGTGGCAGTTCTGCTGCTGTCTTTGCAGTTTTCTGTTTGTTTTTTCCTACCAGTGGAAGTCTGAAGGGTTATGGAGCAGGGATTACAACAGCTTCGTCGTGTAGCTGGCTCTGGCTGGCAGCATAAATCACGGAAACTGCACGGCACCAGGGCGTGGGATGTGTGCGAGCACCGTAACGCGACCGCGGAGCAGCGAGGGGGTGGAGGTAAGCTAGGCTGGGACAGGAGGCTGGGCTCATCGGTACCCGATTCGCTGGTTTGCACATACTATTTTTCCTGCTTGGATCTTCCATTTTTATCTCCCTCTTACTCTTCCTTGTATTTTGCTCTTGGAATTTCTGTATCTGATGAAGGGAAAAAGTAAAAGTGAATGGGAGTGGAGAACAGGAAACCCAGTCTACGCCAGTTTCTCATGTTGTCCTTCCTAGACAGCACTGTTTTGGGAAGCATCAGTATAAAAGCTCAAAACCAATGATAATTAGTGGTTTATGTGAGGACTTATTGGTGACGGAGCCCACTGAGTTAAGCTTGCCGGTCCTACCAGTATCTGAGTGCTCAGATGTGCAAGACAAGCAGTAGTGCTAGAGTTATGCACTGCTCTTGTGTGGGAACAGTGACAAACAGACTGGAACGCTTGGTTTTGCTTTCTGGAGCAGAGCAGACGGCCAGGGCTGCCCCTCGTGCCTGCCTGGGAGCAGCTGTTGGACAAGGGGCCACTCTCTGGGGCGGCAAAGAGAAGCAGCGGTGCTGCTCAAGGGTGAGCCTGTCAGCCCAGCCTGAGCCTGCGGGGGCACGGGCTGCTTGCGGGGTGGGCAGCAGCCTGGCAGCTGTGTGCAGGGCAGGGGGACGGTGGCCTTCGCTGGTTTTCGCTCTCCTGCAGTCTGTGGTGCGGCAGCCGCAGCCGCTGCCAGCCACGGTAGCATCGGTGTGTAGAAACCTACCTGACAGGGCTGGACCCCACACCCCCTTCCCTAACCAGGAGCCATCAGATCAAATTCCCTGTTACTTGTAGGAGTAGCTCTAAGCCAATGGCCTGCGGGCAAAGAACCTGTTGGTAAATCCGAGGAGGACCCATTGCTCCTGTCCGTTACCCCCACCCTCAGCCTCTCTCGGCAGTGACGTGGCTCCTGGTTGTGGGCGCTGGTACCACTGCAGATGAGGGTGCACTGTTCAGATTGTTACAAATGCCTTTACCCATCCACATTGACATTTTAAACAAACGGTGATATATTTAGTACAATAATTACAGTTATTTGATTACCTTTCTTTTAGCCTGAAGTAGAAGGCAACTGACAGATGGGAATGCCTCCGAGACCAATGCTCTGTAATAAACTAACATTATTTATTACAAGATGCATTTTATTAATAGGAATTGGCAGTAATTAATTCACTAAAGTTGATGTTACTAATAATTACATGTAATTCATGAAATATTTATGAAAGAAAACTGTGTATAAAAATGATGCAAAGGTCATTTAGCTAATTAGTTAATAAATATCACCAACATTTCTAGTGAGCCTCTCAAATTCTGAGTAGTTTCAGGCTTTCCTTGGTAAAAGGATTTTGGAAACGTTTTTCCTTCATACATGGCCTCTTGACGTGGAAGCCAACATTTCTGCTTCTTGTTTTGAGCCCAATGGATGTCCTGTTTCCTTCGCTAATTCACTTTGTCCTCTTCCCTTGTTCATAGGGAAAGATCCTAATTAGAGATAGCACTAGCTCAATCTAATTTAGGTTATCAGTGAGTTGCGGTGTCTCCCAGTTTAAGGATCTATGAATACATCTCTGTCTCTTTAACTTGATTCTACTGACCTTCCTTGGAATCAAATAACCGTTCTCCAAATTAATAGCTGCCATCTGAACTGGAAAAATCTCAGCATCATTTTTGCTCACATTGAATTCAATGGCAAAAGCACCCGTGGACCTGGTGAGATGCAGGATCAGACCCGGGGCTGTTCCACATCCATGGCTTGGGCAGTAACGTCGCACTGGATTGTGGCAGCCTTTGTGACAGGACGAGCTCGTGCTGTTGCAGAGGGAGGTGCAGAATGAGGTTAACTTGCTGATTAGGGCACCCTGTGCAGTGCAGGCTATGGAGAACTTCACCTTGTTTTGAATTAAGCCAGATGACCTGTGTTTGGTCAATGCCAGTCTTTCAGAGATGTTCAGACATGGTTTGAAATGCTAAGAACCAGGGATCCACATCTTTTTGTCATGTGCTCCCACAGCCAACCGTCGCACCCTTCGCGTGGAAGGATCGGGGTTCATTTTCTTGCTGCAAGTCGAACACAAATTATTAGGCTTGACGGAGGGTTTGCTGTGTAAAATTCTGTGTTGTCTTCTGAAGAAGGGCAGGCTTGGTGATCTCATAATATTTGTTTCCCTGAGTCTGTGAGAGCCACCTTTGCACTTCCCTCATTCTGGCTGTTCTTCCTGCTCAGCCACAAAGCAGCCTCCAGTGCTCAGCTTCTTGGCAGGGAAGAGACTCGCCTAAGGACCTCGGGGGTGAGGAGGTGAAGAGAGCATCGTGCTTGCTGCCTGAAGTCCAGGCGTGAGGAGCAGTGACCGAGAGGTGATGTCACTCCTGCTTGCTGCTCTGTGGGTGGGTGAAGTGGCTCTGGAGCGGAGGGATGGACACAGGGCTGCCCTAAATCAGAGCCTCTATTCATACGCTTTTGTGAATAGCTGTGCTCTTTCTTGGTGTTGCTGTACTGACCAGAAACAGATTGCATTTAGACAACTGTCACCATGAGGTCCTTAAAAGCAAACGTGTGTGTGTAACCGCGTTTCCTCTTGTTTGATGAACAGGAGACTCCTGACCAACAAGAACACCTCTGTCTCCAGTACTGAGGGCTTACGTTTCTCGTGTGTTGTTCCCACTAACAAGACCAGGAGCCTGTCCACATGGGACAGGGTGTGCGGTAAGGTCCTTCTTGACTGTCTAGCCCTGATACTCCAAACTTACAGAGATCAAACTCAGAGCCGATGCCTGTAATCTCTGCATAAATTGAATTGTAGGTCTGTTACAGCTCTGAATCTGAACGACCTCACTGGTGTCTCAGACCTTCTCCAGTTCTTGTGGATTAACTTTATAAAATAAATCTTCTTTAAAGAACAATTTTATTTTATGGTAAGATCTGATACAGAAAATTTTATTGCATTGGACAATAAAATACATCAGGGCAGGTCACATAGTCTTGAATGACTGATGAGCACCAATAGAAATTACGTGGCTGATAAACATTTGTCTTTTAGTTAATAGCTGTTGTCTTTTTTAAGCAGAAGTTGTGCCCCATTAAAGCTGAAGATGGTTGGGCTTTGTCTGCCAGGACAGCACAAACCTCTGCACTTTCTGCCGGTGGGGTGAGCTGGTCTTTAACATAACGTGTTCTGCTGAAGTCACTCATCCCTGTGCAAACACATCTCTTATTTCTCCTGAGGCAGTGAGATGGTGTCGTGCCTGGTGGTCCGTGGTTGTGCGGATGAAACTGTCTTGCAAGGGTTTTCCTTGAATTGGTCAACTTTGAGAAGTGAATTTTCTGGAGGAAGAGCTGGTGCCCAGGGGCGTTTTTGTGTGTTTTCGTGTGTGGGAACACTGGGGGTGGCAGCAGTGCGGGAGGGTGCTGTCAGGACCCAGCCCTGCTTGGTGCCCGCAGAGGTGAGGGAGCCGCTGTGGTGCTCGCAGGGGGTCCCACGGTGCAGCCCTCTGTTTCGTCCCTCGCTGTTCAGCCACAAGCAAACGGGCCCGGGCCAAACGCCCGCTACCCTGCCAGCTCAGGTTTCTCTTACTGCACAGGTGCAAGATGGGTCTGAAAGCAAGAAGGCTCTGCCTGCTGCTCACGTTGACTTTGGATGGAGGAGGTGGGTGGCAAAGTGGTGCCGGTGATATCTGGGGTTTAGTTGTTACTGTCTACTGAGAACCTGTTGGAGGAACTCACACGAAAGGTCTGCAGATGGAAATGACATCTGGTAATATCCGGAATTAATTACTCTGGCTTTAGTCTGTCCAACTTCATCTTTAATAAAATAACACAATTTTTTTTCAAGCCTCCCCCCTTCCTCTGAAAGGACACTGGGCATGGGAGAGGAGGGGGAAAACGCTAACAGGAAACAAGCAGACAAGAAAGGGTGAAGGGCGCAAGGTGGTTCTTGACTGTCGGTTTCACCGTTTTGTCTGGCCAGCTCGTGACGGGAGCCCTGCTGGTGGGGACTATTTGCAGCCCTCCTTCAGCTGCTGAGCTGTGCCCGAGACAGTCAGAGACCTGGAGTGGCCGGGCTCAGGCACCCGCAGCGCCGGGGCTTTGCTGGCACACCAGGACGTACAGAGCGATGCTCTGATGATCTCGGGCCGACTTTCTTTCACACAAGCACAAACGTATAAATAACATTGTAGCAATAAAACAGCCACCCTAAGGTGTGTGTAAGAAAAGGACGATCGCATTTAGTAAGGAGGAAGGGGTCCCTCCCCCAGTGGTCCCTGCTGAGGTGCCCCTGTCCTTGGCCGGTGGCAGTCGCCACGCAAAACGTGTGCCCGTGTGGTGCTGAGGATGAGCCGCAGCCGTAGCGGTCTCTTGGTCTCACCAGAGTAAACGCCCCTCAGCCCATCCGTGAGTGGCAAGGTTTCGTCTTGCTTTATTACATAACCAAACTGAAGAGGGAAACAGTGTTCTGAGATGATTGGAATTGCCTGCCTTGGGAAATAAAAATGAGAGTGCTCGTGTTATTTTCAACTAATGAACAGACTCTCAGGAAGGAACTGCTTCAGCAGCGACCAGAAGGAACAGTAGCGCAAGATAAGGGGAATATGCACACGAGGGTCTGCTGCACGGAACAGGTACCAATCCAGGGACCTCTTCCTGCTATGTAAACCATTTTAGCCTTTCCTCCAGTGACAAACAGCCTTCCTGATGGGCAATCGCCTTGTAAAAAACCTGAATTGCCTCAAATAAGCTTCCTAACAGGCAACTGGTTCTGATGGAACAATTTTAAACTCTCTGTCTCCTTATCTTCTGTCGACATCATTTTTCAGAAGGGGCAACAGGGCCAAATTAAATCGCTCTGCTGCAGACAGTCTGTCTGTCTGATTGTGTTGCGGCTGTTGCTCATGTTGAAGATGTTCTCTAGCGGTTTAAAACCAAGATGAGAAAGAAGTTCATGTTTCCTCACGCGCACGAATGCACACAAACCTGTGCCCCCCTTCCTTTCTGCTTACTCAATTATGAAATACCTTGACAGGTAAGAACTTCAGAGCCCAGTTGTTCTACCCCATGTCTGGTTGAAAGGGTCAGAAACCTCCCCCTTTTTCAAAGCCAGACTAAGCTTGAAAGAAAGAAAATAGTGACAAGATGTCTGTGAGTCAGTTTAATCCAAATATTGCTTGTGGAAAGAAGCATAAGCAAGCTTGCCAGGCAGCACTCGGGTCTGGTTTGCCACGTTCACACTAAGGCAGGAGCAAAAGGCTCGGTTACCTTTGTCTTTGGCATTTCTTATGCCCCCTTCTCACTTCAGATGCGCAGCTCATCTGCAGACAGTGTGATTTTTGACTGGGATGCAGCTGTCAGGACTGACTGGGAACAGCGAGCGCGGTGGAAGAGAAAGAAATTGGGAAATGAGATGCGCTGCAGCCAGCAAATGGATTTGGAGAACCTGATTGCTCTATAACAAAAGGAGCCTTTGGGATATATTTTACTTACTGGCAGCAAGGAGAGAGCTGTGGGCTTGGGACCTGTCTCCAAGGCCTGCAATGCACAATCATCGCCTTTGGATTGTGTCCAAGTGCTGCCCAGAATCCTGATGGCTCTTGAGCAGCATTAAATCAAGATGGATGTCACTTTACATCTCATTGCGAATATGCTACCCGGAGCACGGCTCGGTGTGGAGCATTCCCTTTCACGCAGAGACTGCTGCCATGAGAGAGGTTTGGTGTAGCTTGGGAGAGAGGAGGAAAACTTTCTCTCACGCCCCGGTCCGCCAGTCACTCGGCGTAGACCCAACTGTGGTTCACGCAATCGAGAGCTTCATGTTGAGTTCAGGGGATCTCAGCCAACACTCCTCAGCGTGACGGTACTGAGGGCATAAACAAGGAAAGCAAGTGAGCTGCGTCTTCAGGAGGGAGTGATTCCCCTGCAACAACCAGCCCAGGCACACCTTTGCTCTCCATGAGGATCCAGCCCCCTCTTTCTGCTCGGCTGTGCTCACGACCTGAGCATCTGTGGGAGAAGACGGCAGAGGGTGGTGTTCAGGAGAGGCTGTGGAGGAAGCAGGCAAGCGGGACAAACAAACCCCACTTTTCTCCAAGAGCACTTGGTAGAAACCCTAGAAGGTGCTAAACTGATTTAATCCTTGCCTTGTTTGATTTGGCCACTGCTTGCAAGACTCTGCTGTTGGTTTTGGCATAAGAAATGAGTTGTGCCTTTTAGCCAGCTTTTCTGAACATTGGAGTCCTGGGTGGGTGTGTTTTTTAGAGATGCTTAAGAAAAAAGCTGCTTTAAAAAGGCAAAAGCTCTCCCATACAGTGAAACAGAAGCTTTTCTAAAGCCCTTTCCCCCCTCCTCCTTCTGGCAAACCCATTTGTAACCATTAGTTTGGTGTCAGGTTTTGTGATGGGGGTATTTTCGCCCTGTGCAACCCTTCGTGGCAGGGCGAGGGCTGCGGCCGGCGAGGCCGGTGCCTCTCCAGCCCTGTGATCATGAATCATGTCAGGCTGGAGGGGAGCCCGAGCGGGTCCCTGGCTCAGCGAGGGCTCCAGGCGTTGCAAATGCTTTTCCACTGCAAATTTTTGGGAAGAGGTTTTTAGGCTGAGGAAGAGTCCTTTCAGTAGCGGCGCCACAGCTTTAGAAACCCGAGATGTTCAGAACAGAGCTCCTTTGTTGCGATTTACACACAAAGTGATTTCTTTTGTCAGTGGTGAAACATCGTTATGGACTAAGGAACGGTCCTAAATGTGTTGGAAAAGCAGCAGCCCAAAGCAGCCGTGCGGCGACACCAGCATCGACAGCGCCTGTTGACGTGTCCTGGCAATGCAAGTTCAATGGAAGTTACAGAACTGGAAACTTTGTTAATTCCTTTCTGAATGTGTGGGTTCTGTGTGCACTGAGCTTCCTATTTAAGGATTGTCCTCAGAGTGAAAAATGATTAAAATTTGAAATAAACAAAAATATTTTCCCCAGGAAAAAAATTCCTATTGGAATTCACTTACATCGATAGTGAAACGTTCTGTCTTGTAGAACCCCATAAGTAACAGCTGGGAACGACTTTGTTAGATATTACAGAAAGACCAGGAAGGCACTGAGCTGTGGCCACGGTCTTTTCTGTAGGGCCAGTCCCGTAGTTTACAGAGATTTTCCCTGTTTAGTTCTCGTTTCCTTTCCCTGAGCCCGATTCTGGGCACAGTTGTGTCTGTGTGCCCAGAGCGGTGCCACACGTGCTGGAAGCTCTTGGTTTGAGCGAGGCTTGATGGCAGCGGTGTCTATGCTTGTGTCAGAGCTGCTTTCTGCTGCTGTTTTGCTTCCAGAATGTTGAAAGTAAAACTCCAGCTGACTCTACAGAGATCTTACCCGATCCATTTTCAGAGCTCCGGGATCCCACCTGTTTCTAACCGGTCAGGTAAATGTTTGTACTTTCCTTACCACTTACTTACGCACCCAATTGCAATTATTCTATGGCACAACTAAAGAGGAGAACTGTTTTCTGAGATTATTTGAACTGCCTTGATATCTCCACCTTAAAAACTACAAAATGCTCAACGTAAGGTTGGGTTAACAAAAGCTCTCTTTGTAGGTGTAAAGCACTTCATTGATAAAGGAGATTTTAACATTTATTTGATAATTAGTTTTTCTTGGTCTTGGTACGGAATATACCCTTCGCTCCAAGCAGGTAGGATGGGCATTTGTTGTGCTGTTTCTGTACTTCCCCAAGTTTGCCTGCACAATGGGATGAGGGGGAAGGGTTTTCAGCTGGAAGAGGGGAGATTGAGATGAGATCTTGGGTAGAAATGTTTTGCTGTGAGGGTGGGGAGGCCCTGGCCCAGGGTGCCCAGAGCAGTGGTGGCTGCCCCATCCCTGGAGGGGTTCCAGGCCAGGTTGGATGGGGCTTGGAGCCCCCTGATCCAGTGGGAGGGGTCCCTGCCCGTGGCAGGGGTGGGGATGGGTGGGCTGTGAGGTCCCTTCCGACCCAAACCCTTCTGTGATCCTGTGGTGATTTTATGTAATCTCTTCATCACCGGTGTTTTCTGTACCCCCTTGGCAGCCTCTCTGCAGCGCCCTGGCACCAGGCGTGCCAGCGATTTGCGAACACAAAGGTGAAATTGCACAGAAAGCCGTAGAGGTTTCCTCTGTACAGAAGGTTTTTAGCACCCCTGTCAATCGCATAGACGGGTTTTGTTTCTGACAGGTAACTCAGTGTAAGATGTGTGCTTACAGACAGGCCTGTATGGATTCCAATAGCTCTTCCTGCACCCTGCGTTTGTCAATATTGGCTGTCACCGCTGTCATGCAGTTGATTTATCTGCTTACTGGGCTGCTCTGATACTTCTCTGAACTTGATCAGTGCAAATGAGCTCCTAATCCAAAGCAATATTTTACATCCCACCTCTCAGCACCCTTTACAACGGTCTAAGCGGTTTTGAGAAAGAATTAGTAAAAACTTTAAGATGAGTTTCAGTCTTGTGCCCTTCAAGATCTTAATACTGCACAGAAACAGCGATATTAAACAGCCTCTGTGCAGTAATATTTTTTGACTAGTGATTTTTTTTACTTTTTTTAATTCCTTTTTGATGTGGGATGTTTCGCCGATGGCGGTGGCACTGCTGGTCACTGAGGCAGTGCATGCTCGTGTATTGCTTTGCTTTGTCTTTTTATCACTCTCCCCTCAACCCCCCCCTCCCCAAGCAGCATCTTACCTGTTGGATGAAGGCAGATTACACTTGGGAGAGGAGGAACTGGGGGGGATCGGTGACCAGTCCTGGTTTTGTGACCAGTCCTACAAGTTGCCACTCAAGCTCATGTGTCTCAGAGAGAATCTCGGTCCCACCGTAGGGTTGCGCAGTGTCTGCGTGCATCACCCAAGGAAGCCGATTCGCTTTTGGGTGCAAATCTGCTCATGGAAAATTAGAAGGAATTGCAAAATTACCTTTCTAAAGCCAAGAAATTGTCAACAAACTCCTAAATGAGAAAACTTCCTCTGTATCCAGATTAAGCCATATGAATTTTTAGGATGAGAAAAGACTTAATAGGGCTTGTAATGAAACCAGACCTCAGAATTCCTCGCAGCACCCCTGCTGAAGATTTTTAGGTAAATTGCTGTGGTTTTTTGTACAGTATATGATTTCCATATTGTTTGACTTGGTTTCACTTGACATCAGATTAGCCAACAGGTTAAATATTGTGGTTTCAAAGTGTTAATTTAGCACATTTGCAAATTAGAATTTTAACATATTTGGAATTTTGATGAGACTAAAAGCCAAATTGTAATGTCTAAAGCAGCTGATATGAGGTGCAGTTCAGCAATTACGTTAATTTCTGGCCTTCTGATGCTGAGAAGGACTCTCAGAGCTGATAATAGCTTATTTTCTCGGGCACAGATTGGGAAGCTGACTGCAAACTTTCAAGCGAACACGTGTGCTTGATTTGTCTCTTTGTATTCAAGTTTACCTTTTTTAGTTATCAGTAACACTGCCCCACCTGCCCTATACAGCCTGTAGTGCTCCGACCTATTTGAAAAGTCGTGTGAATAGGGATTTGCATCATTACAATTTCCTTTCCATTTAGGAAGCATCTGCTATATCTTTAAAAGTAACAGGTTTGAAGAGGCCACAGGCTGTGAAACAGACTAAACCATTATTAAAACGAAACAAAAACTGAAAAAAAAAGCGAGCTGGACCTAATTCAACAGCAGTTTCAGCATTTTTTTTTTTTCCTCTTTTCACCTTGAAAAGGTTAAAAGCATTTGGGTCCTTGTGGAAAATGTAATTGCATTTCAGCCTTGTTTATGTGTGAATCGAAAGAATAATGATAATCTGCTGCGTGAAAAAGTTCTGTTCTCCCGCTAACAGGCAATCCTTCTTGTTCCTAACAGGTCTTTCTATTAAGTAAACAGTTAAGGCCTAATTGGGGCTTTTATCTGTCCCCTGTCACACTAACTGATCAACCATTGCTGGCAGTCATATAAATGTCATTTTAAGTACTTCAATTGTACAGACCCAAGTACTGCAAGGGACCGGGAAAAGGCTCAGCTGTGATTTCTTTTCGTAACAAATGGAAACCAAAGTTCTATGAAGACGTGTTTGAGCAGGTTAAGTTAACAATATCACCCCGCTAACCTCCGTGCATATCGTTTCCCCGGGCAGCTGGGCGTTTTGTCCCAGGAACTGACTTATCCCGGGATGTCTCTTTCCCTAACGAGGTTTTCTGTGCTTTCGAAGGTGGGCAGTGCCACCGCCGAGGGCTTCCTGGTTTGCTGTTTGTCTCATTGGGAAGCTCTGACACGCGAGGTTTCTGCCAGGCTCGGTGCGTTACTCTGCCCAATGGGATCAGCAAAAGCCCTACCGACCAAAAACCTCTAGCTTCCGTGATCTTCCTGGAGTGGGATGTACACCCTCCTCCCCATCCTCTCCCATCCTCTGTTTCTCTGCCCAAGCACCAGCTTTACAGGAAAAGAAAACAAACCTTCTTTTTGAGTTGTTTCAGACAAGCAGGATATTCTGTTTGTTTATGTGTGTGTTTGCTTCGCTTCCTGGCCATCGTCTGAAAGTCTGGCTTTGGCTTCTCCTGAGTCCCATCACACACAGCCCAAACTGAAAGGAAAAATATCGCTTCACTTTCCAAAAGCACTGGGCATCAGTTTGTTCAGTGGGAGTGGAGTTTAGCCAGGGCACAGCCAATCCCCTCCCCATCTGTGTCCAGAGAACACTTCATAGCTTTTAAAAAATCACAGGCTGGCTTTCCAGGCATAAATCCTCTGATTACTTTCACTTCCCTATGCACGTCCCCTGATCCAGAAATAGAAGCTTCCTTTTATTCCTGACGTTGTTGCAAGTCTGTATTGGTCAGCAGGCATCACAGAGTTGCTGTTGGTAAGATTTTTATCAAACTCACTGAAAAACTAGAAAAGTGTTACCTATGTTTCAAGCACATTGGAATAGTTGGTTCTGCAGTTTTGAACACCAGACTTGCGAGAAGAATCTGACTTTGAACATCAAGCCTTTTAAAATCCTCTCCCATCTGGCACTGTCAAATGAATGGAGCTCTAGAAAACAGATCATTGAGCTCGCTCCTCGTCTCAAGGCAGGACTGAATGTATCCCAGTTGTGTGGAAGAAAGAAAAATGCAAGCTGTCTTCCTAGGGTCCACTTAGTCTGGTACCCCTGTCCGCAGCAGTGGCTCAACTGTGCAAGGACATGGTGATCCTCCCACCTGGAATACTTGTCCATCCTCACAGTTCGGAGGTTTTGTGATCCAGAGGCGGTGCCCTCAAATTTGAAATCTGACTCATCTTCTTCACCCCAGCCTTGAGCTCTCAACTTCTCACGTTATTGTAGGGTTCGGATTTTGCGTCTGTCCGGCCCTGCCTGTGTGAAGCGTGCAGCGCCTTAGCACGTGGGCAGGATTCAATATGGTTGATTCTATTGACTTCAAGGTGCGTGATGCAGCTGCCAACCACATCAGGTTGCAAATTGAAAGGGACAGTGTTTTCACTTGGGTTACCAAGCAAAGAGCATCAATTTCTGCCCTCAACATGGAAAGTCTCTAAAAAAGGCACTTGCAGAGCAGGTACTAAGCACGGGTGTCTCACCGGCCAATACAGGGACTACAGGAACCAGCTTTGGCACGTGTCAGTCTTGAAGGCAAACCTGTGGCCAACCGAGCAAACAGGACCTGGTGGCCATTCCTGTAGACCATCGCATCGCTCATGTGTTCTGCTGTGCTGCAAGCTGAGGGGAAGATTTCAATTCACTGGCTCTGGATTTTTCTCGGTGAACTCCTGGCTCACATCCTCAGTGCAAATCCTTTTGAGAATGCCATTCTCTTTCCACTTCCGATGTGGTATCATGCCATCTTCCACAGGGGTCAGGTGAAGTGTTCCAGTTTGGATCCTGCTTACAGGTGGCCAACCCCACCAGGGCTCCTAGACTTTATCCTGGAGAAAGGGGGTCTCTGGAGGGTCCACAGCAAGCAATGCACCTCCACCCTTCGGCTGCAGTGGGAAAAAGCTGTCTGGAGCAAGATCGACCTTAGGGTAGTTAGGGGAGCCGGTAACCTGGTAGTCCGGGTTTGGTGAGCTCTGGGCCAGAGGAGCAGGCAGGAGCAGCGTGGGAGCATTCGGTCCAGATCTTGCATCCGTGTATCTGGTCCTGTTTGCAAAACTGATGGATCACGCGTGCAGTGGGATTGTGGCTTCAGTGTTTGTTTGACCAGGTGGTGGTAATCCGGCTGTGTTTCGCTCGCGATGATGCTGATGTGTGACTTAGTTTCCTTCAGGCACACAAACAAATTTGGACTCGGCCGCTGAGGCTGACTCTCTGTTTCTGGGCCAGCGTTGCCCCCTGTGGCGGGGAGACCCCTGTGTGTGAGAAACCAGTGAGACTGGTGGAGGGACTGCTGAGCTCTCTGTGAACCGAGAGGAACAGCTGGAGTGGTTCGCCCCTTGCACCAGCAAAGGCATCAGGATGCTTGGCTGGACGGAGGCCAACGTGTTTTGCACAAGCTGCACAACTGAAGTGTTGCCCGCGCTGTGGCAGCGCAGAAACGCGTGCGCAAGTACGGATACACGCGTGGAAATCCCCGCTGCTCATCCCTTTTCCAAGCCTGCCTTGATAAGGGGATTTCTTGTCACCCTCCTGTTTAGTTAAGGGCTGCGAGGTATCCCCTTTCGGGGAGGCAGTTTTGCGCTCCCGAGCAGCGCTCTGCTCCCCCGCTCGCAGCAGCACGGGAACCTTGGGTGCCTGTTGGCTGGGCTCGTGCCCTCCGGCCCCGGGCAGATCGCTCTTCCTGCAATTATTATTCATGGTCAGCTAAGCAGAACTTCTACAACACAGCTTCGCTGCTTTGAAGGTCGTGTTACACCGTTTCAAAGTGGCCAGAGGAGAGGCTCCTGTATGAAGAAGATTCCTGGGAATATCCATTGTCTCCTTGTGTGTTTAATGCCGGCGGTGGGGGTAGGATTTCCTCGCTATTAATGCAGAGCTTTCTAATTTAGCACATAATAAGGCAGGACAGCCAGTAAGGACACAGCGTCCTGAAAACCTCCCATTGACTTTTGTCCCAGGTTTCCAATCTCTTTCTTGGAGCTGGGAGAAGAGTTGTTATTTTTATTTCTTCAGAAAACGTGCATGTGCTGTTCTGAAAGTTCTTTGCATTTTTGCAAATACAGCAGGCTTACTGTTTCTAATAGTGCCTGTGTGGGCACCTCTGAGTATTTGATGAAAAGTGCTGTAGCTTTTCACCAGTAAAACCCACAGTGCTTTGAAAAAGCAGTGGCACCACCTTTCCTCTTTTATAAGTGAGGGTCACCGAGGCAGGAAGGGTTTGCAGGACTTCTCTAGGAGCAGAGCCAGAAACACGCCCAGGGCTGGCACTGATGGTCGGTGCCCCAGCCCTTCAGCGCAGACCGATAACCGATGGGCTTGGCAGGAACAGCGAGTGCTGAACTTGAGTTCTACATCTGATTTTTCACATTTGATTTATGATTTCAGATATATTTTTTTTATCTTATTAGTCCAAGTTCTTTGGGGAGCAATGCATTTATCCGACTGTTCAGACTGCAATGTTCGTGCTGACCTGAGGATGACAGCCAGCTCCTACAGGTAGCAGAGCTCACGCTCTCTGCTTCGGACCCTCGGCTCGGTGGTGTCTTGGCATGGTTTCTGTACCCAAGTACAGGTAGTTTTTCTGTCCCCAAGGATGCTGTGAATTGCCCGGCAAGTACTGTTCGATGCGCCATGCGGCCGTGTCGCTGTATCCAAACGTCAGGGACATTTTAGCACATGGCTCTCCGGGGTGGGGTGGCGGTGACCGAGGGAGCGGGCGGAGCATGGGGGGTGCAGACCACGGGTCTCTCTGCAGCAGTGTCCAGTGCTCCAGGAGACTCTGGCAAATAAGGCTTTGCTGAGGTACCAAGAGCCAAACAACCTCTCTCCCCTTCCCAGTCAGCAGTGCGTCACCCGCTGGCTGGTTCTGTCCTCTGCTCTGGAGACGACTGCTTTTCAAGAGCATCTCTATCCCAGAGCAACCGATACCGGACTTTTGGTTCAAGCAACACTCGAAATCAGCCCTTATGGATTTGTCCTAAAAAATACAGAGCGATGTGTGTGTTCGTTAGGCTGGAGAGCAACAATGACTGCCGGCAACACGGCCTCTAGGCTGAGCTGCTGGGTTTGGGAGAGGGGCTGTACCCGTACCTCAGGTTTTGCTGCCGTCCTGGGAACGACCTGTGGAAGAAATTGTTGTAATGGATGGGATTATTGGGGTTTTTAATTCTGGCTGTGGCCTGCCAGCACGCGGGTGGCCCTGGAGAAAACTTTGTTCTCCTAACAGCTAAACTTTCTAAAGGGATTATTCTGTCTGGTTGGAACTGGGTGATCTTTAAGGTCCCTTCTGATCCAAACCATCCTACGACTCGCCCGTCTGCTAAAGGCACGCGGGGGCTTTACCTGGCAGGTTTTAAACGTGAAGTTCCGAGTTGACTGTGACCAAACTATCAGTGGAAGTGGCTCACAGGTGATCACTTTTTCTAATGGAAATCATTTAACATCGGCAATTTTCCTCTGTTGCCAATGCCATTAGTTACCTCAGAGGGGGAAAAAAAGGATGTTTTACTTACTTTTTTTTATTTTAGTAGGTACCCATAGCTTAACTTAATGATTTGTATAAGTGATAGTAATTGCTGAAACTACAGTCGAGTATTATTAGCTATAAAATGAACATGGTTATATGTCCAACACAACTAGCAAGGAACAGAAATGCGGTTGTATCCAAGAGAAAATAATTACAGCAATAATCAGTGTAATTCATGATAATGGCTGAATTGAATTTCACACCATAGCTCCAAGCACTTACATTTAATGAATGTAGTTTGTGCTTGTTTACTAAAAAGGTTTTTAGCAGAAAATCGATAATGTAACTTCAGTGTTTCTAATTGCAAATGCAATTTTTTTTAAAAGTAGTGGTTCAATAAGGATTTTGTAGGGAAAATTAAGGTATGTAAGTGCAGTGAATGTTGTCGCTTTAATTAAGCTACCTGTACATTACTGATACAGTTCCTTAATATTTATTTATTACTACGTATTGATTAAAATTGGTCTATGTTCCATTTTTAAGACTAGCTAATGTAATGAAAGTTGAAATTTTCAGTGAGTGCTGACTGTGACTCCGTATCACTCTGTGGTGGGACTGTCCTCACAGAGAACTGTTTTACCTTAAAAGCATTATTATAAGAGCAAGGGAATACAGGCTGCTCTGCAAAGGTGCTTTCGACACGATAAATACAGAAGAGTCGCTGGTCCTTTACCTGAACAGCAAAATAGACCAAGTGATTGGCAGTGGGTGGTGTTACTGTAATTGCTTAATTGGCCCAAGCATATTCTTGGCCTCATTTCCCATGAGGGAAACTGTTAAGGTCTGAAATGACTAGGAAGCTGAGGAATGTAACGTCCAAATGATGATTTCCGTCCCTTAGCCTCGAGATCTCCTACAGCTTTGGGGAGGGCGGGTTGGCTGTGGTGCGCAGGGGTCATTAAGATATAAAACTCCAACAAGAACGATCCTAAATAAAGGCAGAGGCTGATATACAGGAATAAACCCCACAGTCTCTGGAGTCAACAGCAAATCTCCAAACATCTTGGCTGGTGGAGCTTGCTGGAGTACGAAAGGCGTGGGAGGGAAGGCAGGGCATTTAGAAAACACAAGGGAAGACAGCGCCGCCAGAGGTGGGGTTTCTAGAGCTCAGGCACACGCGAACATGAGTTGCTTTCATCTGTGGGAGCTTTTTTTGCTCTGGATGACATTGGCCCAAGTTCTACACTGGTGGGGAGGGGGAAGACGTGTTAATCCCTTCAGAGCTTTCTTGTACCAGTAACTGAACCTCTGTGTAGGCTGCGGGGACTGGATTTCAGGTGTTAAAAATCATGGCTAGTGGATGTGTTTTGTCTTAAAATCACAGAATGATAGCATGGGCTGAGTTGGAAGGGACTTCACATTGATGAGAAGGAAGTCATGAAGTCCCAGATCTCACCAAACCAAGCTGCTATTCCAGCAGGGCGGATGCCACTGCCCAACCAACAGCAATGATAAGGTAAGCAGAGTTAGAACGGGGCGGCAAATGAAGTGCGATTCATTGGGGAAACATTAAGACACGCAGAAGGGTTTAAAAAATAAAGATGGATCACTGAAGATTCGTGCTCTGATTATTTTCTGTGGCTGCCTGTCCTCCCCGCTAGAACCAGCGCTGCATTTTCTGCCGGGTTCAGGAAGGCATTTTACTCTACAAAAACAACTAGCTCCTTTCCAGCCAATGATTACTTGTAATTATGCTTTCCCCTGCTATTATTCTAATAGACTGTCAGGCTGCACAGAGGAGGCGTTTGGAGGCTGCTTTTATGGATGGACTGTTGGAACACTTAATATAGCTCTATTTTTGAATTATCAGGTTCCATCCTTTTGAAGTCTGTGTTAGTGGAACTCCTATTTATGAAATGTGCTGTGCTTAAAGGTTTGCTATTGATGAAGAGGTCCAACAGAGGCCTTTATCGTAAGTACTGTAGCATTCTCCCCGAGAAATAAATAGCCTTGCTAAAAGGTATGTTGTGTACCAAGGTTGCAAATTATCAGCCAAGCACCTTCTAACTGTATACTTCAAAAATACCTTTCTGCTTTCTGTTTGTTCTTCTCTTTTCCCACAACGAGTGGCTTTTTTAAAAAAAAACACATAGGGAAAAAGCCCACCCCAACCTGTCAGCTCTTTAATTGGGCAGTTCTCAATGTAACTCTCCAATGTGCACCTGTATCTCAGGTGTGTCACCCTCTGCACTCAATACAGAGTTTGGAGGGAGTTCTCAGCTCCCACTGATTTGAATCACTGATTTATTGCAGAATTCCATCACTATGGCAGCCACACCACGGCCTCCAGCGCTGTGAGCTGAGGATCACCACCCAGTTATTTAGGAAGTGATAATGAGAACAATGTCACACAGACAGAAAAGAAGGAAAAAATCAGTTGTGTTCACAGTCACTAAAAGTTTACAGCCAGACCAGACAGGAGGGACGTTTGTAGCTTCATTTCCTCTTATATTGAAATGATTGGGCTCTCAGTCATGTGAGGTACCGCCTGCTCTTCTTCCCTTTCAAAATCAGCTCCCAGACCTTCTCCGTAATTGTGTTATTTGCCACTGCTCCCTACCTTGAGCTTTTTGGACCTAAAGCCAAAGCGAGCTGATGATGTGATATATGTGGATTTCGCCATCTGCAGCAGCGTTGTACCCTCACTTTGGACCAGAATAAATGAGAAGAAAGCTGTGCCCATAGCACTGATTTAAAAAATTAGAAGGAAGTGTTAGTTTTTCATTATTTTCTTTTCTACCATCAGGACATGCTGACCTATGTAGGAGCTACTGCCTCCAGACACGCCTCTCCTCTCCTTGGGAGCTTGTCCTCAGGCTGCCTTTGCTGGGCTGGGTGTGCTGGGCTGGGGACCAGGCTCCCTGCCTGCTCCGAGAGCCGGGGCTGGCGAGACGTGCGGGGTGTCAGGACTGCTGCTGGGAGGGTGAGGTGTGGGGGGCAGGAGCAACACCGAGGTGAGGAGGGGGTGCGTGGAAATGCAAATGGAGTGGATACTGCCTCGTGGAGGGGGGTGCATTGAACACCACTAATACGGCAAGTCTTGCTCTGAAGTGTTTATCCGGAGTTCTTCGTTTGGAACCATAACGCGTCAGCACCTTGACTTTGCAGCGCCTAATTCATCTTCACGCATGTATTTCGCTATTACCGATAGCTCTCCCCTTAAGCCTGTCTATTTGCTAGTAGATTTGACAGATGACAGCTACTCTCTGGGATGTTAGATGGCGTTTGTACGGCTATGATGCCAGAAGCGTTCTGAGCGCTGGTGTTGCATATTTATTGATCTCCATATTCCCAATAATCTGATGCACGTCACATTTGACAACATTATGTGGAGAGGTCAGCTGTATGGGGCTAATGAAACTGTTTCAAAGATGGATGTTGTTTTCCACAACATTAACCTTGCAAATAGCTGTCACTAGTGCATTTCACTATGGGGCTTGTCGTTTGAGAACCTCCCTTTTTTTATTGTTGATGTTAACATTAAACAAAACCTGAAGCTATTAAATCTCAGTATTTATATACGATAGAAAACATGGACGACACGGCATCACTCCAAATGAAAATCTTATTAACAGCATACGGTGCTTGTGGCAAAGTCCCCAACAATCTGAAAATTGGTTTGGCTGTCTGGAATGTTTGACAGATTAGCTAAGGATGATGTAAAAGGGCCGAGCAGGGACCAGCTGAATTCTAAGGATTAAAGTGGCAAATAGAAAACCCTGATGTAATCAAAAAGCACATTGCACTTTCATATTTTACTGCAATCTTACTGTTCTCACCAGCAGCTTATTACATCCAGGGCGATATAAAATTTAGATTACCCTTTTATTTTAAAATTATTTCGCCAGCATGGGTAATGTTACAAGGCAGCACTCAGTTTCTAAAAGGGTCTCTTGAAGTTCTTTTTCCTTAAAAAGCGCTGTTATGGTGATTTAAATATTTAATTCTGGGTTTCCCGCTGCTGTGCCGAACTGCTTCAAACCGAGAGTCCTAAGGGCCATAAAAATAATCCTTGGAGGCCCCTTTGCCGCGTTGCAGTGGTTTAGAACCGTTGTAGTAACTCTTTCTCGATGTCACACTGCACCTTTTGTAAATGTAAATTTTGCACGCACTTGCAGAGCACAATTCCAAATCTGATTTTGATAGGCAAGCAATTCAGACAATGCTTATGTTGACGATCTGAGCTGTGGAGTGCCACGGATTTCTACAGCGTCTTCTGGGACCTCAGTGCTTTTCAAGCGAGAAGGAAAAAAAAACCCCAACCCTCGTCCTGGTCTGGAAACCCATGATTATGTTTGAATATTTTAAAACTCATTCAGGAAAAGTTAATATCAATCCCATGCACAAAGGGTGAGATTCTGACGGGTGCACAGAAGCTGTTGGGGTAAAGGTCAAACGGCCGCGCTAAGGACGGCTGAGTGTGGCCTCGCGAGGTCGTGGCAGTGATGTGAGCTGGAGCTGGGGAGCAATAGGTCCTAGGGCGGCTCCGCAGCGTGCCCTCCTCGCCAGCTCTTGGTGCAGTTCTCAAACATGGGGAAACAGTCTTGCTGTTTAACTTGCTTCACTAAAGCCGTGAGCGTTTGTCCAGGCTCTGCTCGGAGGGAGGCGAGAGTTGCCCCTGAGAAGGGTGGCGTTGGGTGTTTGGGTTAGGAGCTGATGCAGGCACCCGAAGGGCATCTCCCAACTGAGCTTCTCGAGCCTCAGACCGTGCCCTCACATGAACCCCCCGAACTGAGGGGTAAAAAAGGGTCAGCTGAGACGGAGAAGCCCCAAGGCAGCCCCTTTGGAAATGCTGTCTAGGGCGAGCTTATAACAGGTTGTGGCTCGTTGCGCTTGCTGCAAGCTGCCCAGCAGTTCGGTGTCACTGACCTGGTCACCCCGACTGCCTGTGCCCTCGGAGGGGGGGAGGGGGCTCCAGGGGGCAGCAGCTGGGGCTGACCGGGAGGAGAGGCTGCTTGGAGGCACCTCGTGACTGCAGATGTAGAAGGGCTAAGGCAGATGCTAATATTTACACCAGAAAGCCCATGAGGTCACAAACACCCCAGGAAACTACAGGAATATTTGTTTCTATAGAAACTTCCAGAAAACATGTTCTTCAGTCTCCTTTTGGGAATTTTCTTAGGACATGGCCAGAAGGGAAGAAGAAGGTACTTTTTATTTCATGTTTATTTCATAGCACATGTTCTGATACGCAATTTGTTCCCTAAAACTTTATTAAAAATGCAAATATTCACAAGTCATAAAAAAGAAAGTCTCTTCCCTCGATTTCTGGCAGTTGCTTTGGCGTCTGCGTTATTTATTTAGTGACTTAGAACGGGCTCATGGAGACTTTCCCCAGCAGTAGGAGGTAACGCCAAGTGGACATTGTGAGGAGAGTTAAAACAGATGATTTGTATTTATAACATCACTTAGAAATGCTTAGCGCTGCTAATTGAAAAAACATCCTCCTGTAACACTGCTCAGGCTGCACAGCACCACCGTCGTGTGGGGCGGCGCAGGAATGTAGCACACGTCTGTACCACCATCCCCGACACTGCTGGGCCCACGTGCTGTAAAATATGAAGTACTCACCAAAAATGAATCAACAGAAAAAAACCTTCTCTACTCTAAAACCTAAATATGATTGCTTTTTATTTGTCTTTCAGGTTTAAAGCCTCCGGACCTCATCTTCAGACTCTTTTCTGGATCCAGGAGAACCAGGTTGTTTCCTACAGCAGAGCCTCTCACAGAGGATCTGGGAGCTCGGGCTCTACGATTTGAAGTGATTACAGACTGACAGCTTGAGCACTGCCATCAAAGCCTTAGCATTTGTTTTTAAATAGATAATCTCTTTAAAGATGTTATTATAATGGGTGGGTCTCCCTGCTGTAGAAATACCCTTCTGTACTTGAAGGTGTGAGGCTACCACAGTGATGAGTCTGTTGGTTGTCTGATGACTCCCTTCCATCCTGGGACGGGGAGAAAGGACCACATTTTTTTCACTTGGCTTTGTTTCTGTGACCTGGGGTATTTTTTTTTTCCTCCCTTATTTTCCATGAAGTAGAAATTCCAGAGCCGGCAGCTGGCGCCCGGCTCTCCCCCTGGGTGAGCAGTTTGGGCATGGTGGCTGCGTTGTCACATAAAGGTAGGGCATGGCCAGATTTGGTGCTCGGAAGCCTGGTGTGAAGGATTAGGTCTTCGTTTTCAGGTGGGGCGTTGAGCCAGGCTGCGTTAGAGCTCCCGCCTGGAATGAGGCGCTGCGATGCTCTGCCACTGCAGCCTTCAGGACTAAGAAATACCCAACCTTAATATCACCTAATGCCTTGAAAATAATGCTTAAGTGGGCCTTCAGGGGTGGAATCAGCCTCTTGGACAGAATCAAATTTAATCCTTAGGGAAGCTCCTCTGTGCCTCGGAACTGCAAAGTGCCGTGCACTCTACCCTGATTGCTCAGTAACTTGCAGGAACGAGCCCGTATAAAGCATTAAAAAGCTTCAGAGCCTGCGCCTGATTGCGCGGCGTTAGAGAGTGGAGAGGCGTGAGCAGCGGCCGCGGGACCTGGGCCACAGACCTGCAGTAATGGGGGTCCCTGAGCAGAAGCTCCTACCCGCTGGGAGGAGTGGAAGTGCCGTTGGGTGGGGGTCGTGGGGTTTGTGTCCTTGAGACCCAGGAATTGTTCTGAAAGGCAGGATCCAGTAGTTACTTGTTTAAAAAAACGATGTGGGCGCTGCCGTTTATGGTCAAGTGTGAATGTTGTACTTTGCCCTTTCTCCTTGGCACCTCGAGGCCGCCCGTGACCCCCACTCATGGATGCTCAGGACTGCTGGGCACCTGTCCCCGGGCCCTGGCTCAGGGATCAGCACCGGGCAAAGGGGTGAGGACAGAAGATTGTCCTGTCTCTGCTGGAAGAGGACATTCTTGGCATCTAAGTGTGCCAGGGGTGCTTTCATCTGAGAAGGTGGGTGTGTGGGCATGTGCTTACACACAAATTCCCACTGAATTTTATATTAAAAATATTACATCTTCAAAAGTCTCATTATGTGAGTTACAGTATTATTTTGAAAGCTTTGAATGAATTGTACATTTTTAGCCTGATTATTTGAAGTGGTGCAGCTTGTTCTCCAAGGGTGGTGTGGGACAGGGAGTTGGGGAGGCACAGATGTGCTGGGCAGCACCTTGGGAAAGCTTGCACTACCGAAAGCTCAGGAATGTAAGGACACAAATAATTAACCTGCACGGCCTCAGTTTTTCTTGTTTTACTCTGAAGGAAAAGAGTGTTATTATGTTCATAGCATTTTATATCTCAGTAGTAACTGTGGAATTTAACGTGCCGTGTTGCAATACGGCTTCATGCTACAACTACAACATAGCTGTAATATTCCATTAATTTTATATATATTTAAATCCTCCAAGGCTAACTGGGACTCCCTGAAACATCATTCTCGTGCAAATCAAAGTATCTCCTGTTTGTTTCCCAGTGAAATGCCTCACAACCTCATTCCCTTCAGAATTAGGTGTTCTAGGAATAGAATATCTGATGTGAAATGAAGATCTGGTTTTGGCCAATTGATTCGGGGAAAGGTACGAAGAGCTCATGGACAGGAAACAATCTACCTGCCATGCAGATCCTCCCATAGTCCCTAAGAGTGACTGATAATTAAAAACCCGCAAATCAGGGCTATATATCACTTCAGAAATGTTTAAGGTTGATGGGGAGGGGTGGACAGCAAATTTTAAGAAGTCTTTTAGAAGTTAAAAAACGTGTAAAAGATGGGAAGAGAAAACTTGCTCTTCACATCTGTGAGTTCAAAGCTCTGAAACGAGAACTTCTGCCAGCTCCAAGCCGTGGCTGAACAGAACAGGGAAGGTGAAGCCCCAGCATGGCCCTCAGCGTGGTCGTGCCCGGAGCTAGTGACGTGGGGCACAGGAGGAGCGGGGCAGACACCTGGTAGAAGTGGACTGGTGGTGAGGATGCTCCGAACACCCATGTGGAGTTAGAGGAGAAAGCAGTGCTCTGCCACGACAGAGAGCAACAGGAAAAGACGTGTTGTGGCCATCGGGATGTCTGTGTCGCACTTGAAGGTTGGAACCAAGGCAAGTTCGCCAGCCAGGCACAAAGGTAAGGAGCAGGAGGAACAGAAGAGTTTGGCAGGAGATGGTGGCAGGTCCTTGCACGTGCCCTTTTTCCAGGCAGCTTGATTTTAGAAAACAAGCCCCTGGAACAGAAATGATGCAATGCAAATAATTACAGAGTTGGGGTTATTTGGAGTCTTTTTTGCTCTGATATTGCTGATGGTTGGGTCTACCTGAATCTCCAGGCACCTGGAGCCCCACTCTGATGAGTAGAGATGCAGCCAGGTGCTCACCCTGCTGCAGCCCATGGTGGCTGGGATGGGACCTGGATGTGCAGAGTGGAGCAGGATGGAGCCATGGCTGGGGGTGGTTCCAGTGCTCTAGGGATGGGCTTACACCACAACCCATGGAGGCAGACCAGGGCTTCAGAGCCCGCTGCCCCCGACGTGGAAATGCAAACCATTTGTGCATTATTCGGTTTGTTTGTTCAACATTGCGGCCCGTTTATAGACGGCAATTGCGTCAAACTGGCTCTTAAATGCAGGTTAAAGGCCTTGATGAAATATAGAACACCTCGAAAAGACAACCTAAATTTTTGCCATTTCCAACTTGGCAGGGCTGGCGCGCTCGAGCAGCCGCCCCGGTTAATGAGCGGTGGGTTTAAATAGCGATTGAAGAAGTCAGTTATAAACACAGAGCAGTTTGCTTTTTGCCTTCCTGTTGCTTTCCCGGGCTTCTGAAGGCCTTCCCCTGATGGAGAGCTTTTAATTTCACATTTTGGCCCCCACCGCAGGTGATAAACAAAGGTTTCCCGTTGCTGCGACTCGGGTCAGCGCTGCAGCCTTAGCGTCAATCCCGCTGCCTGTAATTACCCACAAAAGGTTACCGGGACCCGCAGCTAATTTGCAGCCTCTGTTTAGCAGAATTTAATAGCAGGTATTACTGGTGCAGCAGTAATTAAGGACCTTTGTCAATAAGAAGGAATAGATGGCCACACTTTGTTGTAATCAGTGGACTCTTGAGAACCCAGAGGAGTGAAAAGCAGTGAGAGGAGCAATCCATTCTGCGAATAACATGGCTGTCCTTTCACCCCCCCTCCCTCCCCCCTCCTGAAACCAGCAATGGAATAATAATTCCCCAGGCAATGAAAGTACAGGAATAAAAGTACTTACCCTCCAGCCTGCGATTTTTTTTTTTTTTTACTTTTTATTTACTCTGCTGTGCTTTTTATTCGCTTCGGGCTGCGTTTGATGAAGTATTGTTTAAACAGCGCCGAGCAAAATGGATATAGGGAGATGGAAAACTGAAAGAGGAGGAATTTTAACCAGGTGGATATATGCATTTGCCTTTAAGGTGGACGGGGGTCGGTTTATCAATTATTTCCTTTGGATTTTTAAAAAAGAGAAAGAAATGACAAAAACAAGTGGCTTGGTGAAGAGGCGGGGAGAGTCATTTAGCGCTGTCTCTGCACGGAGCCGTTCAGCTGTAAATGGGTCGCAAACAACAAGCGAGAAGTGAACTTGGTGCTGCACTGTAGCCCCCTCTTCTGCCCCCCCAGTCCCTAATGCACCGGTGAATGGCCTGGCACGGGGCTTAGAGCCCACGCCAACGCGCACACACGCGTGCGCTGGCGGAGGGCGAGGGTGGGGGGGGCACGGGGAGGCTGCTATGACACAATTCAAAGAGTGCTTTAAGGTGTACACTCCTTTCAGTAATTGGTGAAGAAGCTGCATTTCACTCACTGATTTCCTGCCTTTTTACAGGTTTTAACAAGCGTGATGCTTTTAATAGCGGTTTGAGTACTGGCTCTTTATGAAGGCTCTCTTTTTTAAAGCAGCTTTAACTATACCCTTTCTGTCAGTAATGTCTGAAAAACTTCTACCTTTAATCATTCCTGGATCAGGCAGCAAACAAGCAGCTCCTTTTCCCTTTTCAATTACATGCTGGATATTCAGCACACACAGAAAAAAGAAGAAAAAAAAAAGCAGCAGCATCTTGAGCCTATCATGTATTAAATGCAGCTCTTTGCTGCTGCATTAAAATAACACCAAGGATCCAGCTTCAGCCAACAAAAGCCAGAAATACAAAGTTAAAGCTGCCGTCCTCTTTTTTATCTGCTCCATTGTGATAAGGCATTGTAGCACTCTTGAAACAGTGGGGCTTTTTCTGATCCTCACAGGCAATGATATTTAGCTAAGAGACCCTGACCTTTCTGATTCCAAGATCCATGGCAAGTGTTTTCATGGCATCTGCCTGGTGCTGGTGCTGGCAGCTGTTGCATTTGGGTTTTTGCACTGCTTATTCAAAACAGGGTGTGAGGTAACAGCAAACTGGTGCTCTGGCTGTTGTTTTGAAGGTCCACATCTTGATGAGGTTTCTTACAGAGGAAGATGAGCTGATGATCAATACAAGTGAGGCCCAAGTTTAGAACAGGAGGGAGGTTGAAGGCCAAGGTTGGTCTGAATCAGAGGAGCCATGAGGAGAAAACCCGGAAGTATCTCTCTAGACGCTGAAATAGCTCTCTGGGTCTTAGGGTGATTGAGCTGCACAAGGAGAGTGTAGTTGACTTAGTGGAGTCTTGTTCTTCTCTCCTCCTTGCTTGCGGAAAGCACAGTTTATGATGTGCATCCATACATATTCCATCTCCAGTGGAAAGCATGGTCTGAACGGAAGGGACCAGACTGGAATGATCTGACATCGCTGGGGAAATGAATCCCACAGCCACATCCCCAGTGCCCAGCACTCACCTGTGTTACCCCGGTCTTTGTGGATGGGGTCAGCTCACAGAGTGCAGTTGCTTTGCTGCTTCGTGGGCAGAGCGTCCGCTCCCTGTTTGTTACGTTGAAGACTTAGACTGAGTCTTTAAAGTGCTGCAGTCTAGGAGCTGATTTGCATTGATTTCATCTCCAGCCCTGGCCACAGCTCACTGCAGTATTTCAATCTGAAACTACAGGGAAGGAAGAGAAAGAGAGGAAAGCTCTTTTCGGTAGGTGCTGTGCATGGTGCTTCTGACACCACCGGTCATCCTGGTGGACCAAAAAGACCTCTTCCCGTCTCCTAATGGTTCATTCATTTTGAGGAGCATGAAGCTAACAACCTCAAACGAGACGACAGCGTAAGTGGATGGATGATTCCTTTTAGTACAACGCAGAAAAATGGTCGTGGCTGTAGGGTGGAAGAGAAAAAGCCCAACCCTTTTTGAAGGGCCCCGGGGTTAAAGTTTCACGTATGACTACATAAGGGGTGAGGACTGCTTTGGGCTAGTGATGACTTTGCATATTTTAGTGTTTTCAGACAATTCTCCCACTGTCAGCCCTCGGTGGTGTTTGCGGGCAGAGCTCAGCTGAATACCCAGCTCAAGGGCCAGAGTGTTGCTCTGGATTCAGGTTGATGGGCCTGAGAAAGTAAGAAACAATCTCCTTATCAAGGAGACTGGGAAACTGGTTGTGAGTTTCTTATGTTGGCGTTAATGAATCTTCTTGTCTATGTGAGCAGCCGCCAGGATATCAGTTCATAATTTGGCCAAAGGAAACTAACTGACAGTTTAACATAAAGCCCATGACAGTGCTAGAATAGTATTCAGGGGGTTTGAGTCGATAGCACGGTATCATAGCTCAAATTTATTATTTGGCCCAGTGTAAGACCAACAAGTCATGGAAAATGCAGGGGAAATTCTGGAATGTGTTGCAGGAAGGAAAAGAGGATGGATATAGCCCTTTGATCTATATGGTTTACGGCAGCGTGTTACAGTCTTCTATATGAAAGGGATGCGTGCTTTGTTGAATGTAATTCAAATCTGAATAGAAACTGCCCCAAAGTACAGTTTTTAGTAACGGCTCTGATGACACCAACATGGAGAATCATGTACAGGGTTTCCCCTCTGACAGATGCTAATTTGTTCTGCAACAGATAAAAATAAAGACGTAATGTCAATGGAGAAGGATGTTATTGCAGGATAATGCTGTCCTGCTGCTACCCAAATGTCCAAGGCTAATCCAGGACATTTATTTTCCAAGCAGGAGCCATTGATCTGGAAGGGTGTTTGTCATTGCTTTGTAGGGCAACCCTGCATGTATTGTACACAGATATAAGACCTTGTGATGGTGAGTTAGAGGAGATCAACTAACCTCTGTGTTGATGGGGATCTAAAGTAATCTGGGATGGTGACTGTGATGGTGCTGAAAAACCAAGGCTGATTTCTGGTCTTGAGACATTGTCCCTGAGAGCTTTATCACGTGGGTACAGAGGGCAGAATACAGCCAGATGCACCCCGATCTGATCAGAAGGGTGAAGCAAACCTGATCTGTTCAGGACTGTTCTTCTACTGAAGCTTTGTCATTGAGAGCCAGAAGGCAAAAGATAAATGGGAAGGCCTGTGGTTCAAAGGTTACTGATTTTCCTTGAGGGAAAACGTATCTCCTGCAAGAACAGTTGAAGGTTAGTGTTCAATAGGTCACAGCCTGTAACCTTTTTTCAGTGCTATTTGGTCATTCGATATCCAAGCCACTTCTCCATAAATGCAAACCACGTTGCACACAATGTCCACAGACACAACCCCGCACGCTGGAGATGACGGAAGAAATCACAGCGTGTTTTAATGAACTTGCTTGAGAAAGGTCCATTTCAAGGTAAAGTTGTTTATCCTATGTGAACGAAGTCTGATCTCATTCCTCTTTTGTTTCTCTGCTCTTCCCACCTGACTTGCTGGTAATGGTTGATGTGAGAGGCAAGAGGCTGGGGCTGATTGCAGCCTTCTGGTTGAACAACTCACCCATTGTTTCTGCCAGGTGGGTCCCCCCATGCGTCCCCTGCCCCGTCCCACTGCCCCATCCCACTACTGAAGTCCTGTGCAGCACCAATTGAATCCATAAAGCTCCCGTTCCTGGGGATTGATTGCATTTCAGGGTGTTGAGGTCCTGTTTGAACCCTGCACAAGCTGATGCCCCAGGCTCTCCATGCTGCAGATTCGTTAGGTTGGTGTGGTGAACGGGCATGCGGGACCATAGCAGTCCTAATGCGAAGATAACATCAGGCATGAACACACAGCTAAGGGTCTAAAGTCTGGCTTCTCCGTGGGGGAAGAGCAGTGTGAGGAACCGAGGTGTGTCCTGCTCTAAACTCTGCTTAGACCCACGGTTTTCCGTGCCAACAGAGAAGTCCCCGTGTTCCAGTGGGAATTTCACAGGTGCTCTCAGTTTCTAAGAGTTTTGCCTGTGAGTCTTTGTGGCCGTGCGCACGTTAGCAATGGATCACTCATTCTGATTGAAACAGCCCCAAACCCTACAGAATAGCTGAGCATACATTTGAGACAAAAAACTAACTGGGATCACCTAATCTAGATGTCCTCAGCTGCTGTTAGTGTTGGTGGGAATGGAAAGTTCCCATCACAGCATCTATCTTCCAAAAAACATAAGTAGACTTGAGCTTAAAAGCAGGATGTGTTCCCTCTCAGGATCTGTGCCGGCTCTGGGACCTGTACGGGCTGCAGCAGGGAGGGACTGGACTAAGGGGGCAGGTGTGAACGCAGCTGATTTTGGAGAGCATTGAATTTTGGGTGGCTCAGACCTTGTAGGTTTGCCCATATTTACCAAAGGGAAAGGAAACACGGATTTGGCCAAGAAGTCTGTGCTAGGTTTGGCTTTCAGAGTGCTCTGTTGAACTTTGCTGTGTTCTCCAGATGGAAATGACCGTCAGTGATTTATAAGGATGGTTTGTATCTAACCATGGGGATGTACCTGGTCCTACTCCCTTCTGCAGTGTGCTGGCACCAGAGCTGCAGAGCTGGGGTCAGACCTACCCCTCAACCTGCCCGTCCGTCTGTGCAAGGATATTTCTTTTTCCCTCCCCAATCCTGCATTTTAAATATAAATAAAAAACTTGATCTCTGCCACTGGGAAACTGCATCCCATTTTTTTTCCTAACAGAAAAATGGGAATAGGTTTCCTTTAACTAGTGGAAGGGTCTAGACTCTAAAAAGGTTTTTATTATTGTGCGCCCGGGGTCCTTAGTTTTAGACATTTA
This sequence comes from Neomorphus geoffroyi, assembly GCA_033558235.1. NCBI lineage: Eukaryota > Metazoa > Chordata > Aves > Cuculiformes > Neomorphidae > Neomorphus > Neomorphus geoffroyi. The sequence goes on along the minus strand of JAUMJM010000016.1, from coordinate 745,039 downwards.
TCTTCTGGCGAACCAGTAGGGAACTAGAAAAGCAGTATTTTGCAACTCTTAGACCCCCAGCTCTAAATAATGACTCAAAGCTGAAATGGAAACAGGTGCATTGTCTTCTTCATTGTGTCACTTTTAGCACGGACATTATACTTTATGGGCTTCCACTATCAAAATAGTTTGTGCAACGGACCTAAAAATGGTGATGCATCAATCAATCAGTCAAGGTTTATTGCGTCAGCTTTCTTTGCAGCAGGCTCATAAGCTCTATTATAATGCACGCTAAGAAACCCAACCGAACACCAGCGCATTGTGATGCAGCACCATCGCTGCGTTTACCACAGGGTCTGCAGTTGCACTCCTAGGAATATCCCAAAGCATCCGTCACAGCGAGCCAATGCATCCCTGGTGGAACCTCGTCGATTCTGCCCCGCTGGGCCAGCCGGGAGGGATGGGGTCAGCCAGCCATGGTGGCTCACAGAGCCCCCTGGGGTAGCCACACTCCTGTGAGCTGGAGAGCAGGATGGGACACCGCGTTTAAAGAGGGCTGAAAACGGAGTGGGGTGGCTGGGCAGGAAACCGAGGGCTGTTTCTGTGCCAGAACCATGGAGTCTTCAGCCACCAGCAGGGTATTTTTGCTTTCTGGGTTTGGGATCATAGAATCACAGATCGGTTTGAGTTGGAAGGGGCCTCAAAGCCCATCCAATTCCAACCCCTGCCACAGGCAGGGACACCTCCCACTGGGTCAGGGGGCTCCAAGCCCCATCCAACCTGGCCTTGAGCACCTCCAGGGATGGGGCAGCCACCACTGCTCTGGGCACCCTGGGCCAGGGCCGCACCATCCTCAGCGTGAAGAATTTCTTCCTGATGTCCAACCTAAATCTCCCCCCTTCCAGTTTAAAGCCATTTCCCACCCCCCCCACCCCCCCGCCATCACTACCAACCCTTGTAAAAAGCCCCTCCCCAGCTTTCCTGGAGGCTCCCTTCCCGTACTGGGATGTGTGACCAGTACCCCCTGCTCTCAGTCACCCTGTGCGGGGGTCCTGGTGTAAGCAGTTCTTACTGGGACTTGCCAGGGTTCCCTGTGCTCTTTCTGGTTGTTCGGCTTCGGTGCGGTGGCAGCTCTTGGGCTTCTTGTAAACATCACTTGTGGGAATTAGTTTTGTCACCAGGAAGGGCAGTTTTGTGTGTGCTGGGTGCATCTGGAGTGGCACTGGAATAAATGCCAGTGTGGGTACGGCTTGCTTAACAGAAATGTTTAATGACCAAGATCCAGGAATATTCAACTGTCAGTGCAAGGGAACAGGTGCCCACCTATGGATTGGTACTTGGGTATCGCATGAAAATCTTGTGGTCTGGGGCTCAGGCTGAAATGCAAGTGGTTGGGTTTGAGGTGGCAGTGGTTATGCCAAATGCCTGGATCCGTGTTAGTGCTCGCCTCAGGCACGCACGCAAACACAGCTTGGAACCACACACGGACCACTGCACAACTGTCTCCCATCAACCAGTTCTCAGTCAGCTCCAAAGAGTAACTCACGAAAGGGGCATTAGGAAAAAAAGGTGATTAGGGAGAGTAAGAAACAAAGAATGTGGTTCTCGAATAAAAAATTCTGCAGGTTATATTATAAAATATGATTCTATTATAAATTACATGTGATACGGAATGTGATGCTTTGAAGTGCTTTTAAAAGAAGCAAAATGTAATAAAAATTGTTTGCAAATACGTAACCAACATCTGTTCTGCAAACCAGAACATTTTACAATACTTGTCCCTTTCCTAAATATAAATATCAGCTCACAGGGTTTATTATAGTATTTGTAGTGGGAATCTCAAATTTGATATTTCTCTAGTGAGTTTAATGAGCCTGAAAAGTGACATTTAGAGCTAGTTTTCTCTTTGTGCTTTGAAAAATGAAATACAAGTAGTTATCTGTTAAATGAGATAATTACATTGCTACTTTGCTAAAGGCACATATTAGTGATTTTTAGCTTGTTTCACTTAATTAAAGCTTTACAAAATGTAGAGTGCCAAAGCGTTAATAGACCTGTTGGAACAGTTACTGAGGCCATGAAATAAAACCAGTTGTTCTAAACAAGTCACAAAAAGAGACTGATGAAATGGCTGGCAGCTCAGACACAAATTTAAGCCTTGGCTGCATTAGAGCAAATTTAATAATAGCAGTGAGTAACCAATATTTTTAATTTTACTGATCTTTCTGCAATAATTATAAGGAACTTTTAATGTCTCTAATTAGAGCGTTAGAGATAGGGTGACTTAGACCAGTGCCGCGCTGTGAAAAATCTGACACTTACCATAATTGAAAATTAATCACTTTTCATTACCAGGAAGGGATGCCGTTATTATTTTGAATGGACTGAGAAACATCACATTAATTACAGGCAAACAGATTCCCGTATTTGAAGTCAGTGCCTTTGCGGGCAGGCTGTGCCAGGAGGATCCCTGCTGGTGTCGTGTGGGATAATGAAAACCAGGATGTGTTTGTGTGAGTGGTGGCTGCAGCCCCAAGTCTATTTTGCTGGAAGTTCTGCTCAGAGGATCACTGAATTTTTTCAGCCACCCCTCCAACAAACACGCACCTTGCCTGCTCACTGAGCCCTTCGATGGCTGCTGTAACGGGCGCGTGCAGGGAGCCGGCTCCGTGCCGCTCCCAACAGCGAAAGCTCCGGAGACCAGGCAAGCTTGGTCTCCATCGCAGACCCACTGGAGAGGAGGCAGAAGCAGCTTGTGGAGGAGAACACTTTCAGGCGTGGTGCTGTGATGAAATTGCTCATTTTGCAGGCACTGCAGGAAGCAGAATCCAAGCAGGGAAGCTCCCTGGCACTGCAGGTGGTACCAGCAATACTGGCAGCAGCTCATATGAAAAGGTGTTTTAAAAAGCTGAGATTTTCAGGTGAAGATGTCAACAAAAAGAATTTTACTTTCTGTTTTGGTGAAAAAGGTCTCCTATTCTTCTAAGCAACTCTGCTCTTTTGTTTGCATTCGCTGAGACCAGATTTATAACTGAAGCCATCAGGTGTGGCACTTCCACACCCTGCGGTGCCCTTGCATTTACTAGGTGGCATTTCATGCTCAAAAGATGATGTGAACACGTCACGGTCTTGTTCAACAGTTCTTCTTGCGCCTCTGCCATCGATTCCCTGTGCCGAAGGCCAGGGCAGCAGGCGCACAAAGCCGGCTCCCAACATCGTTTTCCAAGTCAGCAATAGTATCTTGCCCAGCCTTGAATTTCCCAGAAAACACCTAATTTTAGGAGCAATAAATGGAGATAATTGGGAGAGAGTCTTTTCCCTTCTGCTTGGCTCTAATAGCTCTGTTCTGGCTGCAGCAGAAAAGGCACCACAAAACAGCCCTGTGTTTCCATCTGCACAGCTGCACCGTCCGGGCTCTGCACCCTCCTCGCCCAGCATCGGGCTGAGCGTGGACGGGGCTGCTTGTGACTGGGTGATTGATGTCAAATGTAGTAGCAACATTAAATTTGTCTGAAATGGACAAAGAAAAGCATTACTCACTGTAAAAATCTTGTCTAGAGTTCCTATGCAGCCAGTGCTGTCCCTAAATTACATTCATATGAATTTTAAAATGGTTTTTTAAATTTCTTGGTCCACAACTGTTCCCAAGGTCACCAAATCAGAAAGCTGGGACCTGAGACTTGTTAAAGCTGGTGGTGAAAAATGTGCCTGTAATATATCTTCATATTTGCAAATGTATTTTATTGCTGTCCATATCCTGTGAGAAAAATCCAATGTTCTTAAAAGACATGCACTGCTTGTTATATGGACACTTATTAATGTTTATTAGAAACTCATCTCACTAACATCCATGGCTTTATTGGAAGTTCCTTAAGTAGCAAATCCAATTTCCTTTCCTATGCTTGTGCTTACTTAATTAACATCAAAAATTGAATGAGGCAAAACAAAGTTTGATATTCATTTTAATAAGTTATCTAAAGTTAGCATAATCTCACCGAGGACATTCCTCACTGCTCCTCCTGCGTGCACAGAGTGCCTTTGCAGCTGCTCGTGGTTCTCTATCACACGGGTCAGATAACCTAGCAACTAATGAGACAACCAGCAGAAGAAAGGAATTAATGCTCAAAGAAGCCCTTTAGCGCCCGTGTTACTGGGCGTTGTGCTGCACATGGTTGTGTGCTGGACCAGTAGCTGGAGATGCTTTGCCATGGAAAAGGGCTGGGGCCGCTTCTTGGGAGGAGATATTTTGTGGAAGAACGTTTGGAAAGCCACAGGGTGCAACGTCTGTAATTCTTCTAAGGACAGAAAGCAGCAATCTGCAGCTCATTTGTGATGGTGACACTTTGTGTGTGTGTGATCGCGTCCCATGGTGAGCTCAGCCCGACACCCACACCAGCCTATGGCTGCACCCGCTCTGGCCGCTCCTCTTATCAGATATTTACCTGATCATGTGATGTCTGTTGACCTTAGAACAAGTGTTATCATATTGGAAAGTAATGATAAAAAATACTGTACTACAGTCGAGCTATTATAAGCTGTAGTGTTTGCACCATTACTGGGGAATATGGTATTGATTTTTTAATAAATTATGCCATAACCTACATTTTTGCCTTAGGTTGACATTTAACACCATAAGCAGAAGAAAGGTACAATATTATACTGATATCAGAACAAGATTTACCCGACCACAGGCTTCAGCTCATGCTTTCCTGTGGAGAGGGGTGGGGCCTCGGTCACCTTCATTTGAGATGGTCCCCTCTCCCCTGGTCCTGGGCAGGGGATGAGGACACAGAGGAGCGGCCGTGACACTCTGAGTAGGTTTGGTTGCTCCGCTGCCCCGTTCCTCTTCCAGATGGTGCAGGTTCAAAAGGACATTGCAACTGTTCCTTGGCCATAAGGTAACCTTGCTCGAGTAGTGCTGAACAGCAACAAGAGGCATCTCAAGAGTCATTTTATGGGAGCAAAAGAAAAGAGAAATCTGGCACGGTAACTGCCGTGAGCGAATGTTTTTATACTAAAGTGAAATATTTTCTCTGTGACAGCGTTTAGGTGAAGGCTTTTTTCATAATTTTTCAAACTTTTTAATTTTGGATGGAAAAAGTCACTGCCATCAGCTTTTTCACTCTACCTTTTTCCAAGGAAAGGGAGTATAATAGTTAAGAAAGAAAGGAAGCTCTGTACTGTCCTTCTAGTGGTTAAATATCAATATCCATGTAAAGCTTGGGCTGTATCACAGGTATTCTGCTGGTAACTGGGAATTAAAACCCGGAGCCTTTGCTAGGGGGTCAGTGCAAGCTACAAAGCAGCTCTGTCTGTGTGTGTCAATATTCAGCTCAGAGAGAGAAGGTGGGGAGGGTCGGGCGTCTCTGCTTTGGATGGGCACTTGCTGCGACTGTGTTTTAACATTTGTTCCTCAGACAAATATTTCAAAAGCTGGTTTTGCCTCCCATTTTCACCCAGTTATTATCAAACGCTGCCCTCCTCATCGGAGTCCAAGGCAATGTGATGTTTTCTAGGAGGTTCTAGGAGGTTATGCAGATGTGTCATCATCCAGAAAAGGTGCCATAAGAAGCCACAGGTATGAAAATATTGGTTAAAAATTATGGGATAAATGCTTTGATGGAAGTACTTGTGCATGTGCTTTCCCTGCTCGTGTGCCACAGAAAATTCAGGAGTCTAAATACCATCACTGTGAATTTTCTTGCCTCTGCACAGACCCTGATTTGCAGCAGAAAGTTCACAAACGCAGATCCCTGAGCTGCTTCTCCATGGCCTGCAGAGGCCAGGACACCCGGGGCAACAAAACCAAGTGTCCTAGAAGCTCAGATGCCTGGGAAGTTGAAGTGGAATTGAGTGAGGAAGGCATCCATATCTGTCCCACATCCCCACCTCACGAGACAGGCAGCAGGGCGAGCTGCTGGGGAAGCAGCTGGGTGGGGGGAAAGAGTGGCTCAGGAGAAGGTTGTGTTTACAAAAGCAGAAGAGCTAATGGGTAGAAGGGAGATGGACTCATCAGCACCACAAGTGGAAGCATATTTTCTGCTACAAAGATGTCTTTTTAATGCTCTGCTGACAAGGGAATTAACTCTCCAGGGCAACAGTTTCGGCTGCAAGATCAAAATTGGCAATCACGAGTACGTTTGTCTCTTGAAAACCTGTATTTGTGTGTTACCCCCACGTGCATGCTTAGGGACTGCCATGGAAACTTTGCTCCCTCAGTTAGAAATAAACTCAGACAATTTTTAGATACTCACCAAAATATCCTCTAAGTAAAAAATTCACCAAGTCCCCATTAGCATTAAACATTTCCTGTTGGCGCTGTCAGTGCTGCCACAGGAAGAGAAATGGCAGCTTGGCTCAAGCTTAAATTCCCTCTCTTCTTGTACTCCTTAAATAGCAGATTGTCAGCTTAAGGAACTTGTTGCCGCCGATGACGGTGATTCATGATCCATCTGACAGAACCGGGAACTCAATGTCTGGTTTTCATATCCTGAGAACCGCACCGTGCTCTAATCCCCCGGCTTCCAGGTTTAAGTCCATTTGCATGGATTTTAGTGGCTGTTTCAGCTTTCAAGCCCCGTGGGACCTGGTTTTCTACTCCCCCCGTGCCAACCCTGGCTTCGCTGGAGCTGCTCCTGGCTGACACGTGTGGAACAGCAGATCATGATGTTGTTGTCTTTAATGAAGTCGAGCAGCTGCAACCAGAGTCAGGAGTTTTCTCTTCAGTTTAACTTACGAGAGCACTCGTGGAGCTGCGTTACTTTGAAATACCTGGCCGGGACATGTGGGACTTAACAATCTAAAATTAAAAATCACGTTTGAAGGTTCATATTCATTAAAAAGGGACAACTGAAGCCAAACAAAAAAAATCAATGAACTGACTGGCCTTTCCTCAGTTAAGTAACATAATTTGTTCAATTTGTTTTATGTCTCTAAGTGAAGAACCTTTTACTCACTTTGATTCATGGACGGAGGTTAGAAAATGGTACAGTAGGAAGGAAATTAGCATTTAACCTGCCCGCCTGCATATCCTAGCTGATGTCTCAATGTGACGGCAGCTGTGAGTAAATCCTCCCAATAAACCAGACAGAGGATCTATAATATTCATATGGCTTCTTGTGCCTCGAGGGAAGCCCAGATTGTTTTGAGGCTATTGCAGACTGAATTAGGAAAAAATAACCTGAGCAGGATGTATTACTACTTGCCAAATATCATTTTTTTTCAGTTACAATTTAAGGGGACACATTTTTAGCCAGCACACCTCATTGCAGCCTCACAGCAACCAACGCCGACAGCTGCTAGACTGGCAGTTGGCAGACTACAGCCTGTCTTTTCTAGATACAGGTAGTCAAGAAGAGACGATGGTAAAGCAAACCCATGGCACCACTCCATAGGATCGTGGGAACTAAACTCGTACAGCCATTGTCTTCTCATGTGTGGGCAAAGATTGTTAGTGAAGAGGCTGAGTAGAGGCTCTGTAGGCTGTGGAGTCCCCTCTGTTGATCCCACTTTAGGAGCAGACTATGTAGAGTCAGACTTAAGGCCTTCTACGTGTTCTTCCTCTCCCCCAGAGAAAGGAGGTATAACACGACTGCCCACACCTTAGAGAGCCAATATGGAAATGCACACCCAATGTTGTTGCACAAGGTTTAATTTATGTCATGCAATAGATTTTTCTTCTACCGATGGCTCGTGGGAAACTTGGCGTCAGATAAAGAGCTCCATCTATTGCAAAGAGAGTGGTTGATAACTCAAAATAACAGTGCTGAGAACATTTTGGTTTTGTCAGGAAGCCTGAGGACCCTTCGTGATGTTTCTGAATCTTGTTAGCACTTGACTACGTCCTGTCAATCGCGTCTGCGCTGTGGGCATGGTGCAGGTCAGCCCACGGCATCTGAAGAAAACAAACACGTTTTAATTTGTGTTTTTTAAGAACAAGGAGGGATTGTGAAACAAGGATTTTACAATGCAAACCAGAAAGTGGAATACAAATCACAAACCCCGCTCCTTTCCAGCTAGCTGGAATTTGCCTTCCCACTACGGGAACTTACGGCTTTGAATTTTTCACTGTCGTGTTGAAGATACAGTTTTATTTATTTATTTTCGGTCACCATTGCCATGGAAGCAATTGCAATAGCACAGGCGCTGGATGCCGGCATCAGTGAGCGAGTGGGAGAAGAAAAGGAAGGAGATGGCTGGTTATAAAAGAAGAAAGCTGATGTTTACACTTAGTGATGCGCATCCAGAGTAATCAGACGTGATGGGGAGAAAGGCAGAGCTGGCCTGTAACAGTTTAATGGGTGTTTTGAGAAAATATGTGTTTTTTTCCAAAGTTTGCCAGAGTGAGACTGTGTTTAATATGCGGGGTGATTATGGGCGAAGCAGAAAATATTTTTACATTTATGTTTGTGCCTCCTTCCACGTAATAGCAGTCTAATCAGAGAGCGATGAGGATAGGTGCACAAAATGACGTTTCTTTGTACCCTCAAAGCCTGACTGCTGAGAAGTTGGGGCGCACCGCAGCCTGTGGCTTCTGCAGGGCGTCTCCCAGGGTGGGTGCAAGGCGAGACGCGTCTGTTGCGTCTACAGAGATGCCACAAACTTACTGAAATCCAAACTGGCTTCCATTTACCTGACTGTCCATACAGTCGTGTGGTCCTCGTTGTCCTCCTTGGCTGCTCTGCTTTGTTTCGTGCCGCATTAACTGCAGGTTTTGGGGGTGAGGATCGAGAGCTTGTTCCCAGCCCCTAACAGCACAGTTCTGCATTGCTCCAACAACATACCACAGCCTTAAATTCAGGACAGCCATCCCATTTCAGGACTCCCTGAAGGTCTCTGATGGAAAGGATTGTGGTCAGCTCCCAGGTCCTTATCTTTGGAAGCAGATTTCTCCTCCAAACTGAGCTCTCCAGGTGCTCATTTCCCAGCCTGCTGTTGGTCGACACGGTGAGATGGAATGGTTTAGGTGTCAGGCCCGGTAGCACAGTCACACTGGTTGAAACAGGCTTAGGAGCAGCTTGCGGATCTGCGGAGACGTGGTGACAGACCCAGGACAGCTGTCCTTGACCTGCTGGCTGGAGCCTAGGAGGATGCGGTTCATCATGTGAGGTGTGTGGACACCCTAACTCAGTACCGATGGCTGTAGGAAATAAAGAATACGAAAGAGTCTTAAGGTTCTGCGTGGAGAGAACAGATTTTGTACCTCTTTATATGTTTTTAGGGTAGTGCTTGATGTACTGGTACAGAGTCTTCTCTGTATTTAGGGAACCAATTCCTACTGAAGTACTTTGAGGACGTGGAAGGCAGGAAAAAAAAAAATAAGACAACGTCAAGACAGAAAAGAGGGGTGGCACCTTGTACTGTACAAACACATTTCTGTTTCAAATGGGGGTTGGATTTTTCCTTTGTAACTATTATTAGAAGTAATTTTGAGACAGTAGCTTCCTACGCCTCTGTCAGAGAGATGTGGAGTGAAGTACCTGCCTCCATACATTGCAGAAAAGGGTAAAAAAAGAGAGCCGCAGAATGGAGAATAATGATGTTTGAACCAAAAGGAAAAGCGTTGCACATGTGCTGTGAGATCCAGCTTTTTCGTTTGCGCGTCATTCGATTATCAGTATTTTCAGACATCTAACGCATTAATACTTCTCTGCAGGGAGGGGCAGGGTTCATAGCCTTTTCAAAGCTGCACTAATGAATGCCTTTAACTTAATAAAATGATCATTTGCCAACTACTTACCATAATGTGAACTAGATGCTCTCAGTCCAGAGATTAAAAGGAGTGTTCTCTGTAAATGCACTGCAGTTACTATTACTTCATAAATTGTATGCAGATATACGGCGCATTCATTGGTTATTGTTTTTGAAATCTCAAATTCTCATAAAATAGGTTGGAAGGAGTTGTTAGAGTCTATATTGTTTCAATAATATATGGATTATCACTCTCTAAATACGCAATGACATAAAAGGCAATAATGCCTTTTATGGATCCCATGTGGCCTATTACACTAATGATCCATGAATAATGGGGTCATGGGATGAGTTTTGAACAGTGCCTTTCTTTGTTGGTTGTTTTTCTCATTATTTACCCAGGAAAATTCAGTTTTAAGTATCTGCTTTCCAGAAAGGTCCTACCATTTACTGAGTTTTCATGTGGGTTAATGGATGCTGAAGAGGTCAAGTGACTTCCCAAAGGTTACACAAGGAGTCACTGAATTTGTTGAGAATAAAATACAAGAAACTCCTAGATTTCTGCCTTTTGCTTGGACTGATACCAAGCCAGAGAGATTTCAGATCGCCAAGTCCCTGTGCTGCTGCTTTGAGGAGGCATCAAATCTTGGAGTTTGCTGGAGAAATCTGGAGCTCCTGAAGCAACTCTTTCCGTATTTCTCACTGAAACAACCCCAAAGAGCAGAAGCTGCAAGGTGAGCAGGCTGCTTTCATCCTCGCAACACAGAGCCTCTCTTAAAAAATCCTAAGCAACACAGCGTGGAATAAACAAATGGAAGCCCATGAACACAGTTAACCCAATGCTGATCCAACCCACGAGCGTTTGTCCAGAGCCAACTCTGTTTCCTGCCTTGCTGCAATGAAGTCCCTTTCACTTCGTATCGAAAGCCTTCCCGTTATTCCTCTTGATTAATGAGGACGGTTCACCCCCTTCCACAGCGAACCTTGGCACTGCTCCTCCTGTGGATGTGGAGGCTCCGCTGCAGAGGGAAGCGAGGTGCGTCCTGGAGAGCATCACCCTCCCCTGGGTGCATCAGTGGAGATGATGAGCACGACCCACAGCACCATCGCCCCTGCTCTGGCCCTCTGCCTTCTTCCCAGGTCCCTGCCAGGAGGAGCGGGGCTCCCATGCCGAGCTGAGCTTGGGCACTGAGTTGCAGTTACAGACTGGTGGGCACAGTTCTTACCTGGCTGTGTCCACGTTTGCTCGGCTGCAGAAACGAGGCACCGCTTGCTATTTGCCTGTCTCTCCTGATCTTGTGTGTATACAGAGCTCTGCAGCTCCACAGCGTTCGTTATTATTATTACTGCTACCTACTGACTATTATTTTATGCATTTAATACAGTATAAAGCAATTACAGAATGTAAGGTACTGCGGAAATACAGAAAGATCTCCTGGAATAATAATTTGATTGTGAAACTTTGTTGCTTAAAGGACTTCAGGGTAAAACTGAAGTACAATGTACGAGCTTTTAATGAAATGACTCCCGTTGCTTCCAGGATAAACGTAAGCAACCTACATAACACACGGAGGATTTTAATTTAATTAGCAAATAATTTGTATTGGGATACAGTTGTCAAATTCTAATCCATCAAACGGTGTTCAGCAATGAACTGGGAATGTTTCTAGTTTGTATGTGTCCCTCTCTATCCACCTCGGAGCTGGCAGCGTTATCAGTTATTTATCTGCAGATACATCAGTCAGATGCCGTCGGTGGGCAGAAATAGTATAGAACAGTCGCGATTAATCAGACAGCGCATCCTTGATCCGAGCACAGTTCCGCGTCGCAGGTATCTGGTGTTGTGTGGGGGCGGCTGGAGCAGATTTGGGCAAAGGGGATGGGGCCATCGAGCAAGTTTGAGTTTTTTTCAGCTTAGAAGGAGGTTGCAATTAATTAATTAATTAATTAGTGTTGGTCGTGGCTCCTGGAGCTGCGCGTATGCCGTGTGGACACTCATTTCTGAGCTGTTTTGCCTTTCCTCTGAATGAGCAGATGCCGGTGCTCTTGCTGCAAGAGCCGAGTGCTGCAACCATCTTACTTAAAAATAGCTTTGAGCCCCGCGCTGCCCCGAAGCCGCACAAAGGGCTGCTGCCAGCCCGCTGCACACACTGATCACCGCGCTGACTCTAAAACAGTTTGGCTTATAATTATATCTTTACAGCTAACTGGGCTATCCAAATGATTTTCCTCTCTCCCCCTCCCCAAGCCTACTGACCTGTGGCTAATGAGATTTGTGTTTCGATTAGTTGTAGAACATAAATTAACTAATCAATGAGAATGGATTCGCATCCTTTCTTGTAAAAGAGCTCTGCTGCAGTGATCTGTATTTAATATTCAAATCAATTTTGAATTCTCAGGATGGTTCTGCTAATATGGCAGGCTGGGACTCGCAGCATCTGTATCCCTCCACAGACTGTAAATATGGGATGTTTATGGAATCTCTCGCTGACCTCCAAAGCCTTCTCTGGTCTCATTGATTTACTATTGCACTTAATAGTGTTGATGAGAAGCTCAGGGGCTGGCGATGAAGCTGGGAAAGTCATGAGGGAGAGCATTTTCCCTTTACTTACACGAGTGTTAAGACTAAGCAGAAGTCACAGGACTTTGAAAAATGCTGTTTGGTGTTGACCTATGAAAATTTCAAGTCAATTTTATGTTCCAACTCAAATTTCCTCTGTTCTAGAGATGAAGGTAAAATATGGCCATTACCAAAAAGCAGTTTTCTAAGGGTGAAGTTCTTTCATTTGCTTTCAAGATAGAGAGAACTTTATCTTTTGCCTTGCTGTAATTGTCTCATCTGTACAATTAACCAGCATCTTGGCATAAAATGTGAAAATTTGTACAGTGTTCAAAGCATCTGTGGCCTTTATGGTACAAGTTCTGTTAGTACTGAAGCCACAGAAAATTAAATGTTCCCCAAAGAACTTCCAGATGTGTTTTATTCTAATAGGGTCATTATACAGTAAATTAAAAAGCAGGGTAAATGGAACTGTAAAATTTAAATTACTCTAAAACCACATCTCTTTGCTTTGAACATTCATTTGTGGGGTTGCATTTGCAATAAATGTGAATTAGGCAGCTGCAATAACTGTTAATCATATATTTATAAAATAGTAATGAGGAAATGAATAGCAGAGTAAGACAGCTGCACATTTCTCTAATAGTGTGTCAACCGTGAGCATAATAAGATGTAGAAAATTGTTTGGTGCTATGCTGATAATGCAGCCGAAAGTAAGAGATCACTTCAACCTCTTAACTTTACAGGAAATTATATATAAAATCCATAAAAAGCCATAATAATACATTAGGCCTCTGAATTGTAGTCAATGTTTTGCTTTGCTTTGATTTTCCTGAAATGGGCCATACTTTCCCCAAAGTAATCTGCCAAAGATCACTAAGGCTTTTGTTTCAGGCTGCACTTTTTTCACCATCTTGCAATTTTATTGAAAAGATAGTGCTTCTAAAAGCCCGAAGTGATCGAATGTCCCTGCTCCACGAGAGCCGCGGCTCCCACCTCCCTCTCCTCACGGAATTTTGCCAGGTCTGGAGCATCCCATCTCCCATCCGCAGCGATGTTGTCGCTGCTGAAGCCTGTGATTCAGTTCAGAGCCCCACACAGGGCACAGCAAAGGATGACATTTAAATTTTCTATAGATATATTTAAATAAGTATTTTATACACACACACATATGTGTATTTATATATATATTTTTGTATATGTGTGTGTATATACATGTGTGTGTATATATGTATTTTAGAGAAGTAAACAGTTGTTGACACAGCCTGAGGGCATCTGACTGTCTTTCGCAGTCATGGCAGGATTATAAAGAGGTCAAGATAGCTGTGAAAACCAAGCCAAACCACCTAAACCCAAGAAATAAATGGGAATATTGGAGCAGCCCTGTAGATCTGCTGCTCGTGCTGGTGCCTGGCAGCCCACCCGCGTGCCGGGCGCACGTGCCAACTTGCACTTGTGGTTTTTAACCAGCCTTAATTGAATTTTGCAATGGAATTGGGGTGAAAAGGAGAATTAGAAAGCCAACAGGAAAAAACCTGGGCAAGTGTGGGCTGCAAATGGCTTCTCGGCCGAGCGGGGAATAGGTGCTAAACTGTAATAGGAAGGCTGCCACGGGAAATGTCACTTCTCAAAGCGGCAGCACTTTGCAAGGGAAAGTAGGAGAGGGAAACGAGGGACCCGATCCCGGCACTGGGAAAAGTCCCTGGGGTTTCATAAGCCGTGTGCTGGGCGTATGGGTCTGGGAGTTGGGTTGGATCTGGTGGGTTCCAGCCCTGAGCTGCTGGGCTGGCAGCCCCGTGTGGAGCACGACGTGGGGTGGGCACGGGGCGCCTGGCCCAGACAAAATCACCGGGGGGTGGCAAACCGCCCGGCTTGGCTATCAAATATGACCCTCTTTGTTACTGACTCCCTCTTCGCCGTGGAACACATTTTCTTGTCTGGTTTTGGGGGGTTGGTACTGGATGATCTTTGAGATTCCTTCCAACCCAAACCATTCCGTGTTTGTATGATTTTACTGTAGGTGTCTCTGGCGGCTCCACATTGCGATGTATATTTAATTTTTATGGGCGTTTGCATTGGAATGACACAACCAGGTCACTGGTTTGTGTTTTTAAATACAGAGCGAAAGGAAGACTGGGGATCTTGTAACCATCGGTTCCACGGATGGAAAGCCGTCAGTGCACAGAACCCGCCGTAGGCTCACAAGGTTGGTCGGTGACGGAGAGATGAATTCTCCCTGGGCAGAAGGGCGGATGTTTCGATTAGCGCTGTGGTTTGAGGGCAAGGTGAGGGGCCGCCCGAGGTCTGGGTGGGCCAGCGGGGGTCGGGAGCTCTGCATCACCATCAGCTCTCTTAGCCTTCCGCGTAACCTTCACGGTCGCTCGCTGGCCCTGACCTTTAGCCTCTGTAGGGCTGCTGGCTTTAATGGACACGGCCGCTTCGGGGAGGGTTAGGAGATGGCACAAGTCTCTTTGGCCATCTTAAACACCGTCAAGCTCTTGCACAGGGGCCAGATAGGAGTGGAAAGTGTCCTTGGTGTAACCTTATCCAAGGAAATATCGTTCGTATAACATCATTGTGTTACCCTGAGCTGTCACGGGCAAAGAGGGGCAGAAAGCTGGATACAGGCAGATGTAAACAGGCAGACAGAGATATGGAGATACATTTAGGCTGAATTTGTTAGATAACATTTTGACCTCCCATGTTCCAAAAACAAAGCAAAAAATGTTCTTATTAAACATAAATTAAAGGATAAGCAATGGAAAATGGCTTGTTTTCAAATATTGTTTTTTTCTTCTTTGAAACACACAGTTCAATTCTCCAGGAGAAGCAAAGTTCAAGCTCTCATTTCCCATTGTACATTTCTGTGTTAGTGCCTCACAAAATAGCAGTTCATTTCTGGAAATCCTATTACTGTCCACACTCAAGCAGCAACTTTAGCAGACACATCTGTTACCTGGCAGCTTCTTCCTACACAACTCCCACCTCGGAGAGTTAAAGCTTATAGTTTTAAAAGGAAAATTGAAATAGCCCAATTTTGAGCAATGCATGTTGGGGGGGGCAGGGGGAGGGATGGAGAGACAGAGCTCGCGCCAGTGCCAGCGAGTGCCTCCTCTTACGTTCCAGTCTGGACAGATAGGGAGAACAGAGTGGCACATTATCAGTGTCTTGGAGATGTTATTTGGTGTGTGGACACTCAACCAAAGAACTAATGCAATCAGAAGGTTACAATATATGGGCTGGAACTACAATTCATTAGATGCACACAAAGCCTATGGTGCAGCGGATCTGCCATTGAAATTAGATTTTGGCAATTATATGGATGGTCTGGTTGAGATGATATACGAGTTGCTCGCTTTATCTGTGCCATGATTTAATTATTGCAAAAGAAGTGCGGAGTTGGGACCATGTCCTTCTCTCAGGGACCTAAGCTGGAGCGGAGCTGGGCGCATCTTGCATATTTTGTATTCTATCTTGAAGGAGTTGTGTACACGTACGTGTGTATATATATATATACATACTTTTTTACATGAAATGAGCCTGTGTTTGCACCCACCGGAGCAGATGAAAATCTTTCCACTGACCTCAGCAGGGCTCGGCCTCACCCTTCCCCTGCACATCACTTTCCAGCCCCGTGAGATGCTCCTTGCATGGAGATCCCACGTTTCACCGTTCAGGATCCAAAGCAGACAGATAAGAGTTAGATCCCCTCCAGGTTGCCCCCAGCCCAACCCAGGTGCCTTGTACCTGTGTGTGAGCACAGCCACCCTCCTCCTTCCCCGTCCTGGGCCAGGAGAGGAAAAATATTGTCTCCAGCCTCTTTGCTCAGAAAGACATGGGCTTGAGATGCTGTGGTGACCGTGAGCCAGTCGAGGGAGGGGATTGTCCCACTCTGCTCCGCACTGGGGCAGCTCGAGCTCTGGGGGCAGTTTGGGGGCCACAGGACGAAAAGGACATCAAACTACTGGAGAGTGTCCAGAGGAGGGTGCAGAGCTGGGGAAGGGTCTGGAGGGGAAGTTGAATGAGGAGAGGCTGAAGTCCCTGGGTCTGTTCAGCCTGGAGGAGACCGGGAGGGGATCTCAGAGCTGTCACTGCCTTCTCACAAGAGAGGGAGGTGACACAGGTGCTGCTCTCTGGTGACCAGTGACAGGACCCGAGGCAATGGCAGGGAGATGCAGGCGAGGGTTAGGTTGGACATCAGGAAAAGGTTCTTCCCCCAGAGGGTGGTGGAGCCCTGGAACAGCACCCAGGGAAACAGTCACGGCACTAAGGCTGACAATATTCCAGAAGCCTTTGGCCAACAACCTCAGCCCCATGGTGTGAATGTTGGGGTGTCCTGTGCAGGGACAGGAGTTGGACTCGATGGTCCTTGTGGGTCCCTTCCAACTCAGGTCATTCTGTGATTCTATGATTTCAGACCTCTGGAAGCGCCTCCCTGCCTGGCAACCTCACAGCCCTACACGAGCCACCGGCACTGACGTGCTGTCGGTTCATGGTGTGTCACGGTGGAAGCGCAGCCGGCCCCGCGTTGGGCTCTCCAGGCGCGTGTACGACTTCTGGATGGAAAGGCTGCTGTGGTGCTAAACACCGCTGGCACCAAGCGCACCTCGGCTCCTCCGGCTGCAGGGGTTGGCACCACCCTGCTCTTCTCTGCTTGTCCGTGACATTTATTAACACTGTTTATTCCTATTGCAAACTTGGGCGTGGGCATAAAAACCACAGCACCAGACGGCATCATTTGGGCAGACAAACGCCAGCGACACCTCTTCTCCATCTGAACATCGAGCAAGTATTAAAAAAGCCCCAACTATTAAAATGGAGCCGTGATTTGATAACTTCTTACAAATGCGGTAAATGCCACTTCTTACAAACGAACACTAGCAATCAATTTAATTTCTCGAATAAAATGATTAAATTGCTGTTATTGTGGAGTCATTATCTTATTGCTAAAACCTTTTAAAATGTTAATTATTGTGTCCCCGAAAAGCTTTCATCTTGCCTGACTTTGCTCTTGCACAAAAAATGTCTCCTGGTTGTGACTTGTGAATTGAATGAAAATTCATGCTTTACCTTTTTTTTCCCTTTCTCTCTTTTTTTTTAACACCTGCAACTCTTCTCCTTGGCTGTAATATTTATATGAATTTAACTTTAATTTTTCTCTGCTTTCATCTTCTGAATTAGTCGGTATAAAGCACAGATCACTCCTTCTCTCCTGCTTTCCTGTTTATTTGCTTTAACAATAGATTCATTAACTAGATTTTGGTGCTCAAGCCATGCGGACACATCCATTTCAAAGGAGGCTTTAATGGCATTTCATATTTTTCTACATTAAGGAAGATTAAAGTATATTACAATACCCTTTACTGCTCTATTTTCTTCATTTTAGAAGTGGTCAGTTTTTAAATTTCTTTTTCCCTTTCTTTCATCTGCAGTGTTCAATAAATTGTCCAGGCCTTTCAGATGATAGTTCCAGCAAATTGAGTTCTATATTACAACTCTGAACCATTGTTTAGCCCATCATCAGTCAGATAAAGCACTCCTATTCACACAGGACATCAAAAGAACAAATATATGTTCAAAGTGGCTAAAAAGATTACTGTGACTTAGATATATCATTTTGTTAATTGTTAGTGATTATTCTACTAGTTTAGAGGCGGTAAATTTGCTGACTCTGAACTCGTGCTTGTGATGTAATCAGAGTAATATATAGATATTCACGGCTGGAAATTACACCATTCACAGAGGGTCAGGTCTATCATCTTCTAATAGCCAAAAGTGCACTAATAGCCACGTTTTAATAAGGAGAAAGATGCCGACCGATGTCTCCATTTCCCATGTACAGCAGGCCACAAAGAGCTTGGGAGGGTTCAGCCATGCTGGTGCTTGGGTGAGCCAGGTGATGGTGGGTGCTGAGCCCAGTTCAGCCCTGGGGCGGTGCGGGATTGTAGCTGGGGAGCACCTGCCCCGGGCTGAACCAGGGCTGTGTGCTAGGTGAGAGGGGCTAACGCTGCGGCGTTCGGTCCTGACCGTGCACAGATCCTTGCGTGTTTAACGCCTTACACTGAGCAATCCACTGGAAACCACTGCCAGTATTCTGGATATCTTAGCGGCTTCCGGCACCGTGGTGTCACGGTACCACACTGACCTGGTCTGTTTGTCCTCACAGCTCCAGGTGCAATGGGGAGGTGTTTTAGAAGTGGGAGACAGAAGCAGAGAACTGCAGCCCCTCGGAGGTGCTGAGGTACCCGCCTCCCAGTGGCTGAAGAGGAACGACTGCCCTTCTGCCTCTGAGAAAAGGTCACAGAGGAGGGAAGAGAAATGAGCTTGTCCGAAGTGCCAGCTCCCAAACACTCCTGCTTCCCATGGAACCTCTGCCACGTGAGTATCTCAATAAAAACATGCAGATTCGCAGGGTATAAAGTGAACACGTTTACATCTTCGCAGGCTCCTGCCCTTCGAAAGTAATTCTGGAAATGTGGCAGATGCACAATGTTTAATACGATATTTTGAATAGGCGCTGCCTGCAATTGCCTGCTGCTTTTCTTTTCCGGTGTATTTTACCCTGCATCGGGTAAAACGGGAAGGCGACGCGCAGGCTGCCTGATCATACGTGAGGCTACCGGCTGGAAGACAGATTTCACAACAGCACAATCGCAGGGTGTAGGTTTTAGGCAATAAGTAGGTAGCCTCGTTCTCTCAAAAGAAAAAAGAAAATAATGGAAAACTGTAACATTCATTTGGAGGCCTCAAAGGCATAAAAAACCCAATTCCAACTGTTATAGGTCCCTGCAGGAGTCTACAAAAGAACTAAGCTTTTTAAGTAAGAAAACTAGATTTTGGCCCAGAGGGTCCTGTCATTGCTGCTTAATAGATGAAACTCTTTCGATACAAATATGCTGTTTACTTCTCAGCTTCAGCTTTCATAAAATATAACCTTTTTATGATTTACGACCCCAGAAAAAGTGCAGGATGGATTTCTAGCTCTGAATTGGTTGAATGTCAACAAGAAAAATATAGATAACATATAGAAATAGCAGGGTGTTAATGCCACACAAAATGATGAAATCATTTTTGTTTAGAAAAGTTAAGTTTGTTCGTAAAGTTCTTTGCGAGTGAAACCGAGGAAAGGGTTTGCCCGTAAAACCATGGGAAGCCTTGCATCGCGCTGCCTTTTAGCTTTGGGATGGTGTTGGGCTGCCTAGAAATTGTAGAGCTGATGATATAGAATCCAGGTGTGACTTCAGGAAGTGACACACCGTGCCATGGGGCTGGTGTCCCTCACGGTGTTGGCCAAGGCTTTGCACAGATAAGCACTTCAGAATCAGTTTTTAAATGAAAAACTCAAGTTTAAAGATTGTTTCTAAAATAAAGTCATATAAAGACTCATTGCTTGTAGTGATTATTTAAAAAAAGACAGAAATGCTCAGCAATGACATAATGCAGCCTTCTTTATTTGCCTAAGTTGTTATTTTTTACCTCTTGACAACCATACCCACGCCTGAATATATGCTTGAATATACAGACAAGTTTTAATGCATCACTCTGTGATTAAAAAGAAACACAAAATGTCAGTGATGTGAAATGAAAATTAAAGTATCAGAGGTTTGAAGACAGACAAAAACGTCCAGATGAAGGAATAGCTGTTGTCGAGAAGATTGCACACATTTTCTGGTTTATGGCTTTCCCTTTTGTGTTGTCTCTCTTGCAGCTTCTTTGCTTAGCATTAGCCATGTGCCCGTTTTTCAGGTGCCTTTCTTCATGTTGTTTGTGAACCTCCTGAACAAAAAAAAAGCTTGCTTTCTCTGGATGCTTGGGGAAATAGCCTGATCCCAGACAAATTGCCCGGGAAGTCTCTGAAATGACTTAGCCTGCCACGGAGGCAAGGTTGTAAAAATTGAAAGGGTTTTCACTTTTGACTCTTCCAGCTGCCGCAGGAAGAGACGTTTGCTGGTGCACGGTCTCTGCAAACTGTCACTGAGCAAATTAAAATAACAACAACACCCATCTGTGGATCTCTCCACCTCCGGCTCTCCTGCCCTGCTCTGCCACAGGGCATTAGTCAGGCGGGGTCTGCGGTGGCTGCCGAGAGGGTCAGACGAGCGACACTCAGAGCTGCAGGGTTTGTACAGGAACCATTCACGGGTATCGGTGCTAGGAAACACTGCGCTGTGCCGCTCTGGGTGCTTCCCCCTCGTGTATCGCAGAAAAAAGGGAATGGAAATGAATAGAGAGGCATGGGAGCAACTTGTGGGAAGGTGTGGGAGCAGCGATGCTGCTGCAGCGTTATCTATACTCACACACCTCTGGAGCCTTTGCGAGAACAGGAATGCAACCTGGATCACTGGTTCCTGAGCCCTCAGTGCAGGAGGGACTTGGTCGGTATCTGGAGTAGCCAGACCAAGGCTGTCAAGGACAACATTTTCTGCCTGAGACCTGTAGGTGGCCATGGGGTTGTTGGGATCCTGTCCCAGAGCTGGGAGCCAAGCAGGACCCCACGCATCCAAACGCTTAGTTGTGAGGGCTTGACTCTCCTGTGGTTGGTTGAAGTAAGCGCGATGAGTTGGCTTCTCTCCTAGAAGGCTCAGTCTTGCTTGGACATCGCTCACCTACGCACAGACAGACCAGGCAGCCATTAGTCTGCTATGAAGAAGCTGAAAACAATGCCCCGGACCCAGCCTTGAAGAATGGGAAAGCAGCAGCTTATATTGTTATTGAACACGCTTCGACAGGCTCTCGACGAGCAGTGGCCAGTCAATCTGCCGAAGCTGGACAGTCTCCACAACTTATGGTGTATTTTCTTACAAGTTCTGCAAGGCTCCTTACAACAAAGTAATGAAAAGCCAGCACAGCTCACTCATAACTTCCAACTTGAACACCCCTATTAATATTATTCTTACAGCAAATAATACCTACAGAGTGATTTTTTTGTTTGTTTTCCACAGCTGCAGAAGTGCTTCCTGGTTTAAAGCTTTACTGGAGCCATCTCAGAAATCTGAAAGCTGTTAATTTTGCAGATAACCTTGGCACAACTCTGTGAGCACTGATGATGTGACACAAGACCTGATGTTCAAACAATGTGTAGACGTGACACTTTGGGACAGGATTTAGCAGGCACGGTGGGGTTGGTCTGATAATTGGACTGCAAGACCGTAGAGGTCTTTTCCAACCTTAATGATTCTGTGATTCTGTGATTCTATCAGGATTCCATTTCCATGCAGCTCATCTATGGTTGGAATCGAATCCAGTCCCCATCCTTAGCTGGCGATGGGTGTTACGGAGCAGCTCCTTGGTTCCCTAGGACAGAGGTATTGGGCAGCGCAGTGGCAGAAGATCTCCAGATGCTGACATGGAGCACTGCCTATGTGTCACCCTGCCAGCTTCTCGGGCACAAGCCCAGGCCAAAGGCTGAGTCTTTGCTCCACAGCGCACATTTTGAACTGTGAAAAAAACCAAAGTAAAAATAAATCCTTAAAATACATCCCTGAAACACAAATGAAGAGATGTTGTTAATTGCATACTGGAAAACTTGAAACCTTAGGGCTATTTCTCCTCTTTATTGACTTCTGAAAAACCTGTTACTGAGGAAGGCTTTAAGCACATGCTTGAAGTGTAGTGCATAGCTTGAGTACTTACCTGAATGCCTCTGTTCGTTTTTCCATGAGTCAATCCATCAATACCTGCACAGAGCTTTTGGTTTAGCAGGGAGACAGGCACGGTTGGACTCCATGATCTCAGAGGTCTCTTCCAACCTTACGATTCTATGATTCTATGATTCTATGAAAAACGCCACCGAGGAGGAGGAGGGGAGACCGACAAAGATGACCGTCTTCCAGAAGTTCAGAATTGCTCAGTAAGCAGACAAGGCTGCCTGAGGCAGCCTCAAAAAAGCACCAAAACCAGGGAATTGAACTTGCTTTGAAACTTGCTGTGCAAACCTGTTGGAAGCAGAGTTTAGAGGATTCTCGGCTTTGCCAAGCTGGTGCCCGCCCAGCAGCCAGCTCCAGAAAGCAACCTCAGGAATGGTCTCTGGGATGAGCAACGCCCAGCCTGGGTCACTCTGAGGCATTGTACAGACTTCAGGTAGGTAACTCAGCCTCCCTTAGATTTTCCACTGCTTAGGTCACCAATCTAACCATTATCCATAGAAAACACAGCCTCAGGAAGCTTTTCACTTGTATGATTTTCAATATTATGAATATTGCAGAACTGAATGCCTTGTGCTTTTTTTCTGCTGCTGTTTAAACCTTACCCTTATTTCATCTCCCAGGATGGAAGACTCCAGGACCCCCAGAGAATCTGATTGTGGGAAAAGACCATTGGGAAGTCACCACCTGCCTTTGAAGGCACCCTGAACACCTCAAAGTTTGCCTGGTAGATGAAGGAGCTGGAAAGCAGAGACTTCAGACAGCTCTCTGGGGACAAGTTTGTTACAGTATTTCTGTAGCTCTTGAGGGAAAGTGGGTGTCTGCAGTTGGGTCTGGGAGATGAGAAGTGCAGAAAGATTTCTAATCTAGCTTAGGAATATTAATTTCCATTCAGAATATTCCTTTTGAACTTTTCACTGCAGCGGTTTCTCATAGATTGGTCTCTTCCTTGGGTGGATATATTAGCAAAAATGTAATAAATAAATAGATCTATTCTGTCTACTGAAGAGATGTGGGTGACAATTAATATATTTCTGCGTGGGAACCCTATGTGTGGCAGTTTAAATGGAAGGGTCCACCTGATGTGCTCTCATGCCCTTGTTAAATGTACAGATGTATTCAAGGGACATTACAGTCAGCAGCAAGATGTATGAAACCAGATTGCATTCAACTTGGAAATGACCTGCACTGTGAACTCTATAAGCAATATATTTTCATATGCATCAGCCTCTGAGCTGTAAAACCAAGCAATTCAGCAGCAGAGTGGTTTGTACCTGTACGGGTAAGAGAAGGAAAGCAAACCTTACCTCTTCCTCTCAAGGGCAGCCCTGCCTCTCATCCCAGCCTTGCTGAGCCATCTCACCTCGGTGTCTTTGTCCCAGGCAGACTGAGGCTCCTTCTGAGGTTGTTTGGGGACTACTTTGGAGAAGCATGTGGGTTATTTTTTAAGAGCATGAGGTTTACTTAAAGCTGCTGCAGTGGGGGCTAAGATATATGCCAAAAGGATTTAATTTCAATTTTCCTTCCATATCTTTCTTTATTTTTACTTGTTTTGGTTTATAACAGTTTTCCCCCAGGTATTTCGAGGTTGCCTTTTGCTGGGAAAAATCCCTGCTTAATAAGAGAGCAGTTAAAACCTTACATTTAAGCACTGAGTGCCAACTGGCAAATATGGTGGTGTGATTCATCCGTACTTGGAGTATTAGTTCTACTTGGCAGACTCATTTAGCTGAGGGCATTGTGCTTATGTCCTGTTCACTGGTCTTTGGATAAAGTGAATTTACTTTACTTGTCTACTCTGAAGGCTAGAAACCTGGTAGTGTTTCATTTTCAGGTAGAAAAGCAAAGAACTGTTCAGATATTCTCTTGAAGCTGTCCTGAAAAGTGGCTGATAATGACAGAATCAGAAAGGTCTTGTGCTATTTTCTTTCCATAACCCTGACAGTGGAAACATTACAGGTTTTCCTGGTCTTTATCCTCTCTCTTGCTGTGATGAGGGTGTCAGATTGTTTTTGGCTCCCTTGAAATCCTAACTATAATAAAATAAAATGCAGAGAACAGACGAGTGCTGCTCTACGTTGTTAGAGGCCGGGACTGGGAATGGCAACTGGGAAGAAAGTAAGCTCTTTGCAGCATGAATGCCTGCAGATCTTCACGGCCCGGTGGGAAAGCTCCTTGTCTTGCTGTGGGTGTGAAGGATGACAAGTCCTTAGCATCAAATGTAATGAAGAAAAGACATAAAACTAGGTCGAAATTTTGGTGCTAGCCCCGACTGAAATGAACCGGAAGCTCTTGGAGCGTGTGATCTGCTCAATCCCCGCAGCCTGGGATCTCCAACTGGTTCCCATGGAGGTGCTAGAAAAAAAAACAACAAAAGTGGGTGTGCAGCACAGTTGTGAAAGAGCAGACGTTCAGTGACACGGCTGCCCGTTCCGCTCGCGCCTGGAGCTCACGCCACCCTGCCGCTGTTCGATCTGGGTGCAGTGTGTGTAACAGGGGGCTGCACAGTGACCGTGCACAGAGAGACCGAAATCCTGGCTCCGGGCAGAAAGCATTTCTCGTCTAAGTCTGCCCGAGCTGCTGACTGGGCGCCGCTGCTGGAAGAAGCAGCAAACTGACAGAGCTCTCCGGCTCCTGGATCAGCTCAAGGTGTAAGCAGAGGACACCTGGTTTCCAGGAAAAATGAATAGAAATCGACCAGACACCTTTGAAAACATCACTCTTAATGTCTGTCTAAAGTCCACACAAAATAAATCGAGCTCTTATTCTGCAATAATGTGTCTTTCCCCCCCTGGAGCTTAGAGCCGTAATTTTAATAAGAAGAGTTGAAGTGTATGAGAGAGTGAGCGTGGAACAAGGGTGGGGCTTGGATTTCAAAGGTGATAATGATTCCACAGTAACTCCCAGTTTAGATGCTCTAATACCGCACTTGAAGTGTGTCTGTGCAGTTCAGCATCACGCGCTCCCCGAAGGAGCACGGAGGCGTGACTGGAGCAGGACTGTCCCTGGAGTGAGAGGAGAGAGCCCTGGAGACCTGGCTGCTCTGCAAGAGCTGCTTGGGATTGTTTCTCCAGACAGACAATTCCTAGATCTGGTTTTCCCTGAGTGTTGAGACGGTGCTGGTGACTGGTTGTGTATGAGTGAGTGTCAGTAACAGCGTTTGGCAGGCGAACAAGCTCCGCTGTTTATGCCAGACAAAAACCCAGCCAAGAACTGGGGTTTCTTCGCGTGTGTCAGTTCATGGCCAAGACAAGATCTGCCACATTTATAAACTTATTGGTCAGAGATGGAACTAGATCATTATGCAAATGTAGTAACTGGGAGCGATCCTATAAAATACAGTGTGTATTTGCATTTTTAGGACCTTCAGACATCTTTAGAAGTTGTGGCCTGGTTGCAAGTGGCTCGGTGTCCAGTTGATCCAATGCCATCTGTGATCCAGTTCAGTGTCTGTGCTATTCACGTGGATTTGGTCAGTGACAAAGAACTAAATTAATGTGGCATCTTAATTGCTATTTATGGAACTGTGATACGCAATGAGATGGGTTCTCATGAGCAAGTATGAATGAAGACCAGCATTCTGTTTTGGAGATGCCCTATTTTTCGTCTCTTGTTCTTGCTTTTCCTGTGTTTACGTGGTCTAACAGTCACATGTCGACGGTTTTGATACACCTAAATTCTCTGATTCTTTGCTTGTATAACCATTCATGCTTGAGGGTGCACAAGTCTGTAAAAGAGAAGATTTTTGACCCAGAGTGTGGTGAATATGGTTCACACAGACCTCTCTAAAGAGGTATTTGGTGATTCAGGGGCAGTACCTAAATTCTTGGGAAAAAAATGAAGTGTTATGGTCATTCCCAGGAGAATCACACTTATTTAATATCGACAGTGAATTTGGTCATGTTTTTTTCATGAGTACTTCTGAGCCAAAGCAAACATCCTCAAAATATTCACTCGTGGAACAAGTCCAGGTGACCTGCACAATCTGTCTGCGGGTTTTGCTTGGTTTTGATTTATGTTCTTGAGGATCGGTTACCTCACCAGGTCACAGGATGGGCTTTGGTGGTGCTGTAGACACTATTAAACTCTGTGTCACCACCAGTGTGAATCATGGATTTGCAACACAGCCAAAGATGTTTCTCATTATTTCTTTAAAAACATTTCCCCAAGCTAAAAATTAAACAATCCTTTCATATGAAATAATCGTTAAAGCTTTCTTAGTGAAATCGGTACGTCTTGCCCGTGTTTCATGACTACGAGTTGATTCCTGATACTGAACTAGTACAAAGCGTAAGCCTCTTCTGTTGCTGCATTTGTTGGCCTGGGGAACGCCAGGCAGGGCAACTCTCGCTAAATCATCTGCACAATTACCACGCCTGGTGTCACTAATTGGCGTTTTAGCAAGGAGAGCGTGGGTAGGATTCACTCCACTCCAAAACTGGAAGCATCACTTTCCCAGAACTGGTGCCACACTGGAATCCTTTCAGGTGCCAGCACACCCTGCCTGCAGCTGACCCAGCCAAAGCTGAGTAAAAACCATAAGTTTCAACCATGCCAGTTTGCCGGTGGTTCTCGCCCTGAGCGCGCAATGGACATCAGTAAATGAGATTAAAGCAGTCAGTGATTACAGATTTCTCCCTTTCCTTTGCCGCAATACCTTGGAAATGTTCAGTTTATCTAAGGCAAACCCTCGGCTCCCTTTCAGAGTGACTGGCAGTGATGCTACTGCAGAACAGGCAAATATCTCACCCTGCAGATTTCCAGTTCTCTTCTGCTCTTGTTGTGTCCTATTGAACTGTGATCTACAATCACCTGCACAGGAGTAACAAGCATCTTGCACACATTTACACCCTTTTGCATCTGAGGTTTGTAGAGTAACTCCAGCTTAGGCAGGGTTTTTGTTCTCTTTGCAGGGAAGTGCTTGGCTGTAGACCCGAAGCTGGGCCTTACAGCCATATATAAAGGCAGCGCTGGGAAGAGTAATAAAGAGCAATCTTCCTGTGAGTAAATAAAAATTACGAAAGGAAACAATAATCAATACATTTTGCAGTTCAAGAGTTCAGCGCGTGCTGTTTCAGTACAGTGCAATGGATCGGCGGCATCCGTGGATTATGAATTCCCACGTTTATGTGGAAACAGAAGTAAATAACTGAAACAAGAGTCATGTTGCAAGAATGTAAAACCAAGCTGGACTTAATGGTGTGCTATATTTAAAAGAGTGATGTGGTCCAAGGAGCATTCACTTTATCTTTTCCTTCAAGCCTGGCTGCCTGCAACCTGCCAGGACCAGCTAATTCAAAAGAAACCATTTTTCTCTATTTCAATCACTAATAAAATACAATATGCAGTGCCTGTTGTTGCCCTGGATCTGAGAGCCAGGCGTTACCAAATGGCAATGTGCTAGGGATGTAAATAAACGGTGTTTCTCATTTGGGTTGGGAGAATCAATACTTGGGCCAGAGCTAGGGGCACAGCAGAGCGGCACCATATACCCTCACGATAAATTTTTGGAGGCAACAGAAGGCTGGAAGTTTCATGACAGCTTGTAAAACCTATCAGCTTTATGAGTCAGGGGCATAATCGCTGTCAGAAGCCTGGGTTTGGATCACCTATTCAAAATCAGATTTGGTGTATTCTTCCTCACCTGTCCTCCTTTCCCAGCTTGCTTTTCCCTCTTTCCCTGCTTCTCATGCTGCTGTCACCACAATTATCAGCCAGGGAAAGGTCTCCAGCCTCAGTCCCTCTCCCCTCTCCATCAGTGTAAGAGATGTGATTTAACAGGGCCATTGGTGGTTCCTCTAAGTGAGAAGGATCTTCCAGATGGTTTGAAGTGGTGTAACTGGCTTCCACTTTGCCTGCCAGGAGCACTCTCGGGCAGGCAGTGCGTGATCAGTCTACTCATCCATGGGAGGAAAGCAAGGTTGAGTGGACCTGATGACACCTGGGAAGCAAGGGATTTGGCTGGTGTTTTGTCCTGATGCTTCACCATGATAAGGGCCAAGTGTTCAAAAGCAGTTTGGTCTGGAAGGGCTGTTTAATAAGCCTGGATTCTGTCTAAGTAAAAATCTTGTTAGCACAGGGTTGCAGGCATCTCACGGGAGAAAATGTTGAAATCCTTGTTTGGTTAAAATGTTCCTGTTGTCAGGGATGGATTCGTTTTCTCTAGCTGGTGGTCTTCTTCCAAGCTGAGGAGTCTCATGCATAATGCAGATTTTGATTTGATGATATATGTCCCATTTTCCAGGTTAGCATGTGTTTTATTTAATAAAGGCTGCATCTTCTCACACATTAGGGGTCCAGGCTTGTACATCACGTCTATGTGATAATGCAATCCGGGACATTATAGATGAAAAAAACTCTGACACAGATGTACTTTCTAAAGCCTATATTAAAAAAGCTGTAATTTAGAAAAATAGTTCTTGCAATGTCACGTTAAGAATGAACGATTTTCGAATAAAAAACACAAAAAAGGATAAATTTTGAGTGCTTGGCATTGTCAGACAAATACCATTCCTATAATCTTCATCAAAATCAATCTTTCATGGACAGTAACAGTTGTACCCTTGTTCTAATACAGCAGAGTCATTTTGTTAATTTGCCTGTATTTTACGAGGTGCATGGAAAATACATTTTATGAGCAGGTGCTCTCTTACTTTATATAGGAAGTATTAAATTTGATACCACTTTCCTTTAATAAGAGCAGATAATGGCTCAAAATCTGAATCTATTATCACAAGGAAGAAAGTAACAAGGACAGAAAACGAAACAAATGTAATTTGTCCTTATTACAACGTTCACATTTCAAACTTGTGTAGTGTCTGCGCTTTACTTTGTAATAACTACTGTGACTGCATAATGCCAGCATAGACGGTGTTTAGAAAAAGCACTGATAGCTTATTCGGGGCTGTGTCTTTGTGTTCTCGTCGTAGCCCGTCTCTTTAAGGAGGTTGAGTTGAACAACTACCCAGCAGGTGAAAAAAATGCCCTGCTCCTGGCACTGCAATCCTGCATTGAATGGCCACCGAATAACCCGATAGAGGAGCGAGAAAGGAATGCATTTCTACCTGCTGGCAGGTATCGTTGCCAAGTGCAAGGTAAGAGTGCTGTGTGAGTGCAGAATGGTGCCTGCAATGAAACTGTGCATTTGCTCTGGTCCCCCCCTCCTCCAGCAGCTCTAATATGCTATGAAAATCAACCAGCAGAACTAACGCGAATGACTCCGTAAACATGCGGACAATGATTTTTCACCCAGTGCACACAGGATTAGCCATTAGCCTGCGAGCAACGATGCTGCATTTGTGTTTAGGGTAATTTTCACACTAATATGGTACACGCAACCCCGAGCTCTCACGAGAGTAAAAGTGGGGTTGGGTAAAAAACCCAAACATTGGTATTTATCAGCAGATTTTCATAGAGTCATAACATCATGGAATGGTTTGGGTTAGAAGGGACCTTCAAGCCCATCCAGATCCAACCACCTGCCATGGGCAGGGACACCTCCCACCAGACCAGGCTGTTCAAGACTCTATCCAACCTGGCCTTGAACACCTCCAGGGCCGAGGTAGCCACAGCCTCCCTGGGCAACCTGCGCCACGACCTCCCCACCCTCATTGTGAACAATTTTTTCCTCATGTCTAACCTAAATCTGCCCCCTTCCAATTTAAAGCTGTTCTCCCTTGTCCCATCAGTACCAACCCTTGTAAAGAGCCCCTCCCCAGCTTCCCCAGAGCCCCTCTCAGTGCTGGAGGCTGCTCTCAGGTCTCCCCAGAGCCTTCTCTTCTCCAACCTGAACAACCCCAGCTCTCCCAGCCTGTCCTCACAGCAGAGGGGCTCCAGCCCTTTTCTGTTTCTTCCCGAAGTGACATAATTTGCATTCTACAATTTCATGGGAAAATAACAAAGCTCCTTCATTTGCTGAAGTAAATGAAACATATGCAAGTAAAAATAAATAAATGTGGAGGATGTTTTTGGCATGAAATTGGCTGCTCCACACCAACAGTTGTTTCTCCAGATGTGTGGGAGATGCTGTTTCGTAGGGTCTTGCATTTTAAAATCCTGAGATGAAGTCAATAAGAATGTTAATGCAAGTGCTAAAACGTATAGTTTGCTCCTGCAAGGTGTAAGATTTGAGCCAAAGAGCCTACAGAGTCCCCTACTCTGTCTCCTGCCTCTCGGTGGAGTCCCAGTTCTTGACATGGTGCTTGAGGTGATCTGAGATTCTGGCTCCTGTAGCCCCGCAACCCCCCCACAGCAACCCATCCCCATTCCAAGCTGTACTCTGAGTCTGAGTGTGTCAACCACGCTCCTTACTGCTGCTGGCCGGGCTGGATGTGTGGGACCAGTCCCACCTGCGGCTGAGTACAGCCCTTGGCTCCGGCCAAAATGTTCCTCTCCCAGCTCCCATAGTCTCAAAGCCTCCAGCATCGACTCTACAGCGTTGCGAAGGGAAGCTGGATGCCCTTGAAACCCTTGTAGCCTTGATCCATTTGGCCATCTACCCAAACATTCAAAACTGGTGTCTTTCCATACCTTGAAAAGAACAAAATCAATGAATAAATATGGGCAACAAAGGAAACAAAAGAAAAAGAAATCATGCTTAGGCTGCAAACTTCAGCATAAAGCTTTGCCCATTAGAAAATTTGGGCTGGCTGAGTTATTACCTCTCAAAAATCCAGCATTCATAATAGAAATCCTGACAGAGCCTTAACTACAGCTGTGTAAGTGGCAAAGCTATAATTAACTCTGCCTTCCAATGCCTTCCATTAATATTTTAAGGATTTTTTAATTAAAATAATTTTATTAGTTTATGAAAAATACTCTCTCCCTCCAGTTGTTTCATGCAGAAAATATTCCAAACACATTCCTTTTTTTCCTCTCTCTCTTTTGCTTTCTAATTCCCGTCAGGTTTCCTCCTACCCTTTATTTTCTTCCACTACCAGAACCCCACACTTTCTCCTCAGACTCTGACCATGAAGATTTTTTCCCTTTGATTTTGAGTCTTTTCTTCTTCTCGGGTCTCTGTGTGGCAAACCCCACAGTTATGTTCTTGCCCCTTGCTCGGAACCCCAGCCGGGTGTTGAACAGCCGGGGTTTTGCCCAGCCACCCATCGGTGCCTCCAGCAGCACCTGCCGGCTCTGCTCCAGCCTCTGACTGTTTCTGGGCAGGGGGCGTATCTTGGGTTGTCCCACAAACCTCAGAGAAACTTGCTCTGTGCCTGCCCTTTCCTTCCCAGTTCCCCCAGTGGAAGATCTGTCACCGGTTTATGTCATGGCGCCGGGGTGACATCGGCAGGTTTCTCCAGGATGCCCTCAGCTCTGGAAACATCCTCTCTCTCTCTGTCCTTCTCCTTGGTACCATCTAAATCTCATGCACCCTGTTAGAGAAACAGATCTGCTAATAACAAGCACGCAGAGATGTTTGTGTTTTAAATATTTAGGGGTTATTTCTTACCTGCCAATCCATGAAAACCATTATTTTTAGCTTGATGTTTGCCATTTTTGCTAATTTAAATGACAGGAGCTCAGAGTATGGCTTTAATATTTCATCCTCCGTGCAGAGGAAACAAGGAGGAGATGAGCAACGAGAAGGGATATTTTGTTTTGGAAGAAAAGGTTCATGCAGCCAGTCTCCAGAACACCCTGTGTTTGACTTTTCAGTCCCTCACTGAAATGGTGCTGACCCAACCCCGTGCTGCTGACATGTAGTGGGCAAGTGAAATGCTCACAGGCACATCATAAATTGCAGCAGTGTAGAGTGAACCTGTTCCCTGTGTACCTGCAACCCGTGCAGCGGCTCATACGGACAACACTCCCCTATTTGATAATTTATCAGACTACCCTTCTGATACATTAAACGATTTGTGCACCACAAAAAGCCCGACGTGAATAATTTAACCAACCACTACAGGCTGACGTAAAGCAGAGCCTGCCAGCCAAAACAAATGAGACCCCGTGCAGACGGTTCTATTGACTTATACTTGAATTCATTTCATCTTTGTTTTATTTCAACTCCACCTTAAATTTTTTTTTCCTGAATCCCGTGTCCAGAATATGACATGGGTAACTTTTGAGCAGGCTCATCATTTGAATAATCAGCCATTTAGTGACATGTGTAGTCCTGTTTAATGACTGAATCTGTAAAAGTATGACCTCAAGCACTGGTTAACTTTAAAATAGCTGTGCCCACTGCATGACATAGCCAACAGGAAGCCATTAGAGCTCCAGCAATTACCATTTACATCCATCGACGAAGTCCCTATTTTATTTTAATCTGCTTAAGTACATTTTCTGCACGAGGTTAAAATATAAATCCCTTCTCCTGAACAAGACTGGTTTTCTGGCTGACTTGAGAGCACAATTTACAACTGATTTAATTTGTTCTTCACAAACATTCCTAATGACATTACCCTGGTGCATATACTGACTGCCTCCTCTTATTCCATTAACTCCCAAATCGGGTTTAAAGACCATATTGATGCTAGATGTTATTATGGGTGATTATCAAAACAACAGACAATGGGGCAAAGTGTTTACTAACTGGTTTATATATAATTTCTGTAATAACTACAACAGATGGTAATGCTACAAACAATAAATCAAGCTTTTCACTGCTGAAATAAATTGGCAGCCTGCAGTACAGAAATGCTGTATGTAACTATATACAGATGCTTCAGTCATCAACTGTATTGTTCATCTTATTAGAAAATGGGTCTGTTACTGCTATTACAGGAAATCTTTCCATTTGCAATTACAAATGTATATTTTCAATTAAAATTGGTTTTAACTGCCAAACTGGTTTAAGTATACTTTAACCTTTAATTACAAACAGAGTTATCACGTCCTGCCAGGCTGGTTCGAGGCATTTGTTTGTTTTGGTGGAAGTTCCTCCTCAAATTGGGTTTCCACTCCATAAATATATTCCTGCCCTTCAAGAATCCCCTGGCCAAAAGGCATTTGCAGTAACTTTGGGAAGCTAATTCAATAGTAGCTGCGTAAAAGGATGCTTTATTCGACAGTGCTTGAAACAGTAACGAACCTGCAATTCATTTCATTCGCTTTTGTTTGTAGTAATTTATCAAAACGTTTGTCTCCCTGCACCGCCTTCTTTACAGCTCCTTCCTGGGGAGAGGGTGGGTTCCACGTCGTCATACTCCTGTCACCACCTTCTGGTGCTTCAGAGCCGGAGACACCTGTGGCTGCCCCGCCAGCGACTTCGGGGTAAGAGCTTTGGTCCTGGAGTTGGGAGCAGGCGGTGGAAGCGCCGGAGCTCGGCAGGGGCCTAGGACCCACAGCAGCATTGGCCCGCTCGGGCCCATCAAATGTAAGAGTTCTACTCCAGTTCAAAGAACGGGTGGGATTTTTGGTGTCTTTCCCCACTTATGGCTCCTTTGCATTGCTTTTTGCATAAAGGTTGGGCCATGAAAGGCAAACAGGAATAGTGAACACAGAATGGTTTCACAAGCCAGTTTGCGACCGTGAACCGAACGAGCTTTATATCCTCCAGGTGCCCAGCTTACACTGATTTTTGCATTTGACTTTAACACCACCCACGGCTGACAGGATGGTTTGAATCTCTCTGATCACCTACCTACATATTTTGGAATTTATTTCTCTTTATAAATACAGATGCTTATTGATTGCTCACAAACTTCTGGTTTGGATTTTGCTCCCTGATCTCCAGTGTGTCCTTGTGCAACGAGAGCCAGCCATGCCAGCTTTGCACACACCCTTGGAGCCCGCAGACCCTGTGACATCCTTTCAGAAACTGGGCCCTGGTGGTTGTAGAAACACGATGCATCTCAAAGGAAAACGGAGTATCGTGGCACAGAAAGATGCAAATGTGAAAAACCCAGCCCAAAAGCAGGTGTGCAATGGGCTTTGAGTGAGAGATGGGGCGCACAAGAGAGACCAAAATATTTGTCAGAATATTAAAAAATAGGTGCAATGAATCACTCATGAATTATCTGAGAGCAGAAATGTGCTTTTTTTCCCCCCAAAATAATCACATAATAATTTCAACAAGTGAATTAATCCATGAAAGTTATGATTGCTTTGTCAGTGATTTAATAACAAGAAGATAATTGACATTCGAATTAACTTTTCAGGAGGAGTGAGAATATAATATTAGCTCTTCTGCATAATTTTTGGCCTACCTGTTCTCAGCAGTATCAGCTGTGCTTCGGCATCGCTGTTGGCCTCAGCAGACACCTGCATAAAAGGGGTGAAAAAGCTGTTTTACTGGCTGATCTCTTCGTAGGTACAAAGGAAGAGTTTTATTCCTAACTCTCATTGGGTGAGGTAGAAGTGAAATGAACAGCTCCAGATCTGCTTTGGTTGCTGACAGATGGTGAATCCATGAATCAAAATGCCCTTAAAGAAATGTCTTTGATACCTTCAGCTTTTAATGTTGTTTGAGCACCTGCGAACGGTGTCACCCTCAGATGCCGGGACTGGAGATGACACCTGCTCTGTCACTGACTGTGGCGGTGGGAAAAGATCCAACAGGGTGGCTTATCTGCTGCACATGGAGCAGTGGTTTGCTTGGGTCCACAGGGCATCAGCTGTGTGTTCTCCGCCCTCCTGAGGACTAAAGGGGAGCAGGGGCCACCGCACTTCCTACTCATACTGGTCCATTGTTGAGGCAGCGTGAATGCGGGTGTATCCTCCTACTGTCCCCACCATGAGCGCAGGAGACACAGTTGTTTGCTCTGACCCAAAGCCTCATCCAACCTTGCCTTGAGCGCCCCCATCCCTGGAGGTGTTCAGGGCTGGGCTGGATGGGGCTTGGAGTCCCCTGACCCAGTGGGAGGTGTCCCTGCCCATGGCAGGGGGTGGCACTCAATGGATTTAAAGCCCCTTCCAACCCAACCCATTCTGTGTTTCTATGGTTCTGTGACTTCCCTTTTTGCTGTTTTACGGTGTTGCCTGTTGCCTGGGCAGTGCCATAGCTGGGGGAGGCTGCTGTGTGAAGAGGATTTGTGATGTGACAGCACCCTGCAGGAGAGCTCCCGCTGGAGAGCATCAAACATACGCGCACAAACCGCTTTCTCTTCCATCAGTCGTATGTATGGATGCACAGCGCTGTTTGAATGCAACTGATGCAAATTATATCTGTTGTATATAATAAAGATAAATTCCTGGTGTTATAAAGATCTTTAATTAGAATCCTGCAAAGGTGCGATCTGATTATTTGCTAATTGCCTTTCCATATTTTTTCAGGGCCTCACAAAGCGTGGGGGATACTCCAGAGCAAACAGTGCTTTAGGGCCACAGTACAATGTGACAACAGTGATAGATATGCTAATTTCTTCATTCACTCCACTTCACTTCTTTTATTCTTTCCAATTAAAGCAAATGCTACTGAAACTGTAATTAAGCTAGTGCCGTAGCCCTGATTGCCTGCTGTTTTAATGAAACCCTATTGATTTTTCTTTTATTTCTAATGGCCACATATCGCGTTCAATGGTCAAACACATGGGTGCTACAATGTGCAGCCAAACTTAATTTTTGTACTCTAAAAGGGTGGCCTTATCAGAAAGAATATCAAAAGAGCTATTTGTGTGAGGTCTTTATAGTTTTTTCTCTATCTGCCTGAAGAGACGTACTTCGAGCAAACATATTACCATTAAAAAGAAATGAGTTACATTTTGTAGAGAATAAAAATTACTATTAGTCTCCTGTAGCTGCCCTAAGTTGCACAGAGATTTGGCATATTCATGATTCCCAGCATACTTTTAAGTTTTATTCTTTTTTATAAAAAAATCCTTCTGGAAGAGAACGTGGGGAACATTATATTCTCTCCGCAAGACATTATAAATCACAGCAGCAATTTAAGATATAACAGGCTGTGAGCACTTTCTGATTTGTTGATAATTTTATGGAAGAATTCATTTTCCCTGGTAAATTTCACTGAATTATTTTCTGGTTTGCCTGGAAGTGCTGAAAAAGATAAGGGAAAGTAAAACTCTCTTAAAATCCCATAAAACACAGAGCACACCTATAAATTTATTACTCACCCATTGGACTGCTCAGCTAGGCATTAGGCATTTAAGTGGGTATAGCTTCTCTGCGGCTTCGTGCTCGTGCTCAGGAGCTGGTGTGTACAAAGCAGCGCACTGGTAGAAGGTGCTAAATCTCCCCATAAACAAATCTGTCCCACCTCTCGTAACACACAGCAGCAGCAACGCCGCACGCACTGGGCACAGCTACAGGAAGGCCGAAGATTTTAATTCACAAAATGGGAATGTAAGTCACACCCTTTCCAGTTTTGCTTGAGGAAAACAAATGGTAATGAGGAAGGTGGTTTCCCAACCTTTCTTATCCAACAAAGATTCCTCCTACGACTGCAGTGGAAGATAAACTGTGATCGGGATGCACCAAGTCAACAGTAGGTTTGCAAATGCACAGGCTACGCGTGATCCTTTCTGGGTGGCTGAAAGGCAAGGGGTTCTTCCCTACATTGGTTCAATTTTAATCAAACATCCATGTTTTTCCTGGACTGAGGCCACAATTTACCGGTTGTGCAGGCAGAGTCACGCTGTCTCCTCACAATCCCTCAACCAGCATCTCTAAATTGTGAATTGAGTTGTGTGGGGATCACCTTCCCATGATAAGTAATAATGTGGGATATAACTGTTTTCACCTACAGAATGTAGAAGACGCGAATGACACTGTAAATGCTGTAATAACCTCATTTGTTTGAGGAAACAAACCTGCAGGAAGACTACAAACAGTTGAAAGTAACCCATACAGGGTTTAGCATCAAGATAGATATGGGCACAGATCCGGCAGCCTTTCTCCTCCCTGCACTGCTGCCACCTGCATTCCCCTGTGCCCACAACTACGGACATCATTCCCAAGGTGTGAATCCAGTGGAGTCCCAGGAAGCCAATCTCTGCACGCAGTCACTGCACCCCGCACGTAAGGTCTCCACGACGCCAACCCAACCCGGCAGACGGGGTTGGAGCGGTGTGAGAAAGGGCTTTGATCCCACGGGGGGAGGTCAACCAGGCCACACTCAGCATAAACCCAGCGTAAATGCCTACGTTCCCAGTTCCACTAGTTGGGGTTTCACCATGTGCAGCCAGGGCAGCCACAGAGTCGGAGGAAGTTGTCCTCACCCCCCTATCTCGGCTTGCCGGCTGCGCAGCTCTGCACGTGGCACAAGAAATCTTTCCTCAGCACCAAGCTCACTTCCAAGAATTTGAAAAAACATGCAGATTAAAAAATGATTGTAAATTTTTATGGATAGAGTTACATTCCAAATTTTAGCCACGTCTTGCAGAAAGCTCAGCGCTTTGCTGTAGCCACGACACCAGCACAATTTTAGGTGAGCAAACAAAAGATGTGAAACAGGAAAACATATTACCCTTTTCCCCACAGCATCTGAGAAGCCTTGCCTGCCTCATTTCCCAGCCTTCCCCGGCTCCGGTTCTGAATCACCCTCTGTTTGTGACCACCGAATGCTAAATACACTTTTATTTCACCTGTAGGCACTAAATTTTTCAAAAGCCTTACATTACTATTGGCCTGCCAGCAAACCAGGAACATCAGCTCTTTTTAATTAGGTTTTCTAACTGTGATGTTCGTTCAGCAAGGGATAAATTCCCTTTAGTGGGAGTTGCGGATTACACTTGGACTTGTGAGCTCTGGAGAAGTGAAAATAATAAATAAAATCTGTCAGGGAAAAGGTAACAGTAGGAATAGTAGAAAATAAGATACCATCATGTCACTACCCAACCCTGTCAACTGTTACGCTAATCTGGACAGAATTAAAAATACATTTTCTCCCAAGATGTTTCACAGCCAAATCGGTTAAATACAGATTTTAACAAAATTGAAAGCATATTATACAGAGATTTGTGATTTCCAGCTCTGTGAGTGAGTGCTGAAAGTGTGATGAAATAGCAAAATTGCAGCCTAATAATCTATAGAATAATATTGTCAACTAATGGATTATAATAAAATAAAAGCTATTATTAGGGTAAAACATTATAACAAAAAAAATTCCAACTTTTATTTGTAGCACCTCCCCCTTAATGGTTTCAAGCATTTTGAAAGGTAATTTAAACAAGTACATTGTGTCCTTATTGAAACTGTTTCATCTCGCTAGCTGCTGAAAATGGCTTTAACCATCTCTCTGAACAAAAGCTCGCTAATAAGACAACAAAAAGCCTACAAAAGCACTGGCTCAGCATCACTGCAGAAAGGCAACTAAAGGCAGCCTGCAAATGGTCTGTTTCTTTTTTCTTGCATGTAATTAGATGAATTAAAAGGACAAAGTAGTTAATGTTACTGTTGTCCAAGGCCCCCGGTTCTTTTCATACCGCCCGCTCTAGACAAGAGCCTGTAGCTCTCGCTCCAGCAATGCGGTGAAGAATGTTGGCAATAAGTAAAATTAACAAGCTTAATCTGTGAAGAATCTGGTCTGAGTCATAGATGAAATGTATCTCTAGCAACGAAAGGCTAGTAATTCCTGGTCTCTTTTTATATGCCTAATAAAACTTACAATAAATTAACTGCATTTTAGTTTGCAGGGCTGGCTCTATTAATCAGGGCCGAGACGTGTAGTCAAGTTACAATAGGAAGAACTCAACTGGGTGCATTTCAGTTATGCAATTAGGGCCCATTGGCCCGGCTCTAATTAGGCCAGGGATGCTGATATTTCAAGTACTGTTTTATCATTAGGTTTCATTTCCTTGGAACATCCTCAATGGCCGAGTAGTGAGAAGGGTGGAGGATATTATAAGCACGAGTCATCAGAAAGTCATTATGGGAGCTGGGAAGGGAAGGGCTGACATTAATACCTCACCCTGTGAAATGTTGAGCTGCCTCTGGGAAGCTCCATCTCGCAGAGCATCGGTGTCACCTGCAGGATCAGGCTCTGGGCAGAGGAGCTCCCTTGGAGGTGATGCTGCAGTTTCATCGTTAGCCGGGCGGGCGTGCCCTGCCAGCAGGTGCTGCTGAGAAGGGAGACCCTAACACAGAGGGGCTGATTTCACACCCCCTGCAAGCTGCTGGGGTCAGAACTGAACAGAAACACCCATGTCTGGCCAGTAATGGAGCGAAGAGTCTGGATCTTGAGGCAGGCTCCTCAAGGGAATGCTGGTGACCATCCCCGCTCTGCATCCTCTGGGCACGAGTCTTGCTTCCAGTTGTTGGCTCCACCACACAGGCTGAGAGTGGTCGTTGGTTGTGGCTCACCTTCCACCAGCACCCGCAGGCTCTGAACGTGAAGTTTTCTCCCTCTAGCCCAGATGTTGTTGTGGTCCATGCATGGACAAACAAATCCAAAGAGTGAAGGTTAGAAAAAACCAGAGATGAAACAAAGAAAAGGGAGAGCCATTGGTCCTCCGTTGTGTTTCTCTTGCCAAATGTTAGCTTAAATCTGCAACTCCAAACAATACTTTGCCTGTTTGTAAAATATGACTTTGTTTCATTATGAATAAAGAAATTACATAATTAAATTCATTATATCCAATTACTATATGATTCATCTGGCGGCTTAATGAAGCTTCACATTATACTAACAAGATAAAGCAAAAGAATAACATTTTATGAGACTGCAGGCACTCTGTGTACAGCAGACCGGGTAGTTTATGAGCTATATACAGTGCATTTCCTAATAGTACGTACTCTATTAGCTTGAGGAGGGACATATTGCTCGGACCTGTGATATCTCACCCATTTAATTCTGAAAATTTGCTAAAACAAAAAGATGGATTATGTTTTCTTCTCTGTCCAGTCCTAGGCTTCTTCTCTGGATGTTGCCAAATTATATCCAAGAGGACTAAAGGGTGCAAGGCACAAGCTTAATGGGCTCATTACACAAAAATCCAGGTAACTTCACAGCTGTCGGAATGCAACACGTTTTGGATGTAAAGGAGGGGGTTTGGTTTTGAACCAGTGACCCAGAGGTGAATTACCTCAGTGTCTCCCTTGATAGGTATATAAATATTTTAAATACGATTTTGCAGAAGTGTAAAAGTGCCTTTTCTTTCAAAGTACATTATCAACCTAAAGAAGTCTATCAACTCTGTCCTCCCAATAATTTAT
Organism: Neomorphus geoffroyi; assembly: GCA_033558235.1. Lineage (NCBI taxonomy): Eukaryota > Metazoa > Chordata > Aves > Cuculiformes > Neomorphidae > Neomorphus > Neomorphus geoffroyi. The sequence continues at coordinate 705,112 of JAUMJM010000016.1, read as the reverse complement.
GATCTAATAAAAGGCTTCTGTCTTTGGAAAAACTGACAAAACCCCATAGTTTTATCTTTTGGGAATGAGATCCGTCAGTAGAGCGAAGCCTTGTCTTTCAAATGTGTGTGTAAAAGTATTTGAAACATTCACAGGTTTGAAATCAGGTGCTAACCCAGGAAAAGGACGAATTAAAGACTTTCAGCCTCCTTTTTGTTCCATGTATGCATGCCCTTCAGCTTTTCTCATTACCATTTAGTATTTCTGGACAACTATTGATATTCAATGGGAATGTAAATGGGCTTGAAAATCATAAATTGTGAAAAATAGGTTGTGGAGACCTCTGGAAATTTTGAGGAAAAATGACATTTGCCTCCGTAGGAGAACAACAGGAATGCTTTCAGTTTGGCATTGAAGGATAAGGCCAGCGTCTCAAATGGGAGGTTCTGGCTGGGTCCTAGGTGCAGTTTCTGATTTCAGCCTTCTAATCTGAGCAAACCTTGAAGACTCTGAAGAAAACGGAGTAATAAATTCCAGCGTAATTAACATCCCCAGCTTTATCACTACTGCCAATTTACTCCGGTGAGCAGTCTGTGCCTGTGCTTACTTTTGGAAAGGGATGTGCTGAAAGCCATCAAAGAGGGATTTAAAGATCTCTAAATCAAAATTTATCGGCCCGTGACATAAAAACTGAAATATTTCCTGTGGCTTCACCTTCATCATCTCCTAATTTCTGTAATTAATGTAAGAAAAACCATATCTGCCTCTGGGCAAGTTTCAGTTTGGGTCATTCGTCTTACCTTCTGTAAGGAGGAATTGCTCAGAAGTACTGGCACACATTGTAGAAGGACTGCAAGTGTAAAAGGAAGGGCTGAAATAATGGATGGTGGTTGGCAGCTGACAGAGGGTCCTTAGCTGTTTGTTACCTGCTCCAACCAGGAGATTCCACAATTACCCACAGGGACAGTAAAACGTCCCCAGATCTCCTCTGGCGGAAGTGTCGATGGTACCTGGGTTCCCAAACCTACCAGGTCCAGCTGCTGGGACTCAGGGTGGATTTATCACGTCGACAAATGTTTTCTGGCCCTAAGATCAAGGGATACAGCATGACACATGTCCATATGTCCGTTGGTAAACCAGTAACAACCAAAACAGAGGGTGCCCACCCTTGCCGCAAGTTAATTGGGATTCGTGGACCGTGGAGCGCATCTATCACAGCTCTCACTCCCCTCGAGGGTAAGGCGTGTGCCACACTCTTCCTTTGCAATGAGCTGTAACAATGTCTGCAAGGAACTGACAGAGCCTCACGCCCTACACCCTCGGTTTCCTGAGGGTACTCGTGTGTCTGCTCCCCCAGGACCAAAGCCTGCCCCACCTGAGGATTTCTGCAACTTCCTTTTCCCTCCTGCAGCACTGGACGAGGTTGTTGACCCTCCATTTGTCCAGCACATGAAGCCAACCCTGCCTGCATGTGCGCAGTTGTGCAGTTCTGTGGTCTTCCAGCTCTTCCTCATGCTGGGTGGCGAAGCTGAGTTCACCTCTAAGGGACCTGGGCAGCACGGCTTGCGGCACTTCACGCCGGTGACAGCCGGCACGGACAGCGTGGGACCAAGTGTCCCTCAGCCACTGCCCTCTGCCCTCCTTGGGCATGGCCATCGCCGGGTGCAGGCTGGTTTGGTGAGGCCACGGGTCTCTCCAGAGGTGCTGGAGTGATCACCAGGAGGTCTTAGTCACACGGCTGGTGCTCTGTCATCATAACTCTTGTCCCCGGTGCATGAGAATGCTTTGCAGCCGTGGGTTGTTATGACATTCCTGCAAATTTCATCTGTCCTCCCTTCAAAGCCCCTGGGCAGGGAGGCTGCTGCTCCCTTTGTCTGCCTTTTGCCACAGCAAGAGCGCTTCGGTTGGTGCGATGCGCATCGGTGCTGGGTGTGGTGACAGACAACTGACGGACAGAAAACAGCTTGGGTATGCACAGCCATTACAAACTTATTATGCATCTCTGTTCAAAATGAGATAACAATATAAATTGTACAGCTTTTTAACCAGTTGCTATGAGTGACAACCACAAATAGCTGCTGGGATAGCTGGAGAGACTTCCCTCCGCCTCTTTACACAGAGCAATCAAAGGTGCTTCTTATTTGTAGGGCAGAAAAGTGAACCAAGGGAGCCATCAGATAACCAAGGTTCCTCCTCGCCTCCCGCAGCAGCTGCTGTTTGCAACTGCATCGCCGTGTAATTGTAAAATGAGTACGGCAAACATGATGCATAATTAAGTAACGAAGTGCGGAGAACCTTTAGAAAATGTACTAAAGGCATAAATAGAGAGTTGGATGAGATTTCTGCCAGCGGTGAATATCTTTATTAAAAGGCTGTAGTTTCTGGAAATCATTGTTTAACCAAATTATCAATCAGGCTTGGGGGGAACTGCTGATTCCGGCAGTGTATCAGGTGCTATTTAACTGTCGCTTACATTGGGTGCACAGCAACATCAGGCTGTTTATCACTAGTGAAACCCCTGATTTGGGGGGGACTAATCTCTGTTTTTCATGATAAAAAATATGAATAATTTAAAGCAAATCTACTCAGAAATACGTCTCCTGTACCCACACACGTATTTGCTGGGTGTTTTTTTTAAAAGGATTTGCTGTTGCAGAGAAAGGGTGTGAAGCCAAGGGTAAATACAGCAGTGTTTCAGCAGGTACATCATTAGCTACAAATGTGCATCAAGTGTGTAGTAGAGAAACTGGACACAGACACAGAGCCTGACAGGAGAAGCACCGTGAGTGCGTGAGGTTTGTTGCCAAGTGAACATAGGGTTCTTCTGCAGAAGTTACCAACACCTGTCAGTAAGATTTTCCAAAACACTTTGACTCCTGCTGGAGAATCCCCACTGACTACTGCACGTTGACGGAATATAGAGATTTTTCATTGAACAGAATCACAGAATCATGGAATTGCTTGGTTGGAAAAGACCTTTGTGTCCCTGTCCCCTACTGAACCGGTTCCCTGAGCACATCAACTACCCGTCTTTCAAACCCCTCCAGGGATGGTGACTCCACCACTTCCCTGGGAGCCTCTGCCAGTGCCTGATCAAACCTTTTGGTGAAGAAATTTTTCCTGGTGTCTAATCTGAGTCTTCCCTGGTACAATTTGTGCCCATTCCCTCTCGTCCTATCGCTGTCACTTGTGAGCAGAGCCCAGCCCCCACCCCGTCACAGCCTCCTTTCAGGCAGTTGCAGACAGGGATGAGGTCTCCCCTCAGCCTCCTCTTCTCCAGGCTGAACACCCCCAGCTCCCTCAGTCTCTCCTTGCAGGACTTGTTCTCCAACCCCTCCCCAGCCTCTCAGAACTTCTCTGGACGCGCTCCAGCCCCTCAATGTCCTTCTTTCACTGATCAGTCCATTAAAAAAGAGACATATTTGTGGAAAGATCAGCAATCATTTGACATGGTATAACTCAAATTACCAATAATTACCACTGCAGCAATTAATTGGAGAGCTGACTAATCAAAGATGATGAAAACAGAGACAGTGCTACTAATTTTCCAGAAAAGGACGGGATCAGTGTGTTCCAACACACATACCTATCTGACTGGCTTTGTACCTTCTGAGATCATCTTGACATTCATCCCAATCCTCAGGAAAAGGGAGATTGCCACAAAAATGTCATAGAAGAGCCATAATGTAGAAACAATCTAGCAGAGGACAGAAATCCACCCTCTCCATCACAGGATGCTCAGTCAATTCACAAAGGATGACTCATACCAGCTTCAGTGTATGTTGTTCTTCCATGAAAACACTTTGCATTTGTATGATCCGTGTGGCACAGCAATCTTTTTGTTGAGAGTAATAAAAGAGTGTTGTCACAGGGATGGATTTATCTGTGAATCTCAACCAGCTGCAATCTCAAATCTCTTCAAATCTGTCGAGTCTCATGGTTTATCAGTTGTACTCCTGGTTTCTCATACTGGCTTTGAAATGGTTGTCCAGATGTCGTATCATGGGGGGGGGGCAGGGCAGTATTTGCCTTTAAATAGAGTTAACGGATACTCTACAAGGATTTCTTGGACACATTTTACCCTGTTGACGATCCAGTTTGTTTCTTAAATCTGGCTTGCTTGAACATCCAAGGTGGCAGAAAATGGTATAAAGGTTTGTCCATGCCTTTCTCAAAACACAGTGTCTGAAACCATAAAATCAGTAAAACACAGGGACCCAGATCCCCAGCAATTGCAGGTGGCCCAAAAAGCTGCATCAGAGACTCTTATCAGACAAGATTTCTGCCTTAAGAAACCAAACTGTTCCTAAGCTATTCTTCTCCACCTCTATTAGAAGGTCAAATTTCTGGAACAGCCCCCTTCTTCTGTGTCCTTCATGCAATGATGTAAACCAGGTTTCACTGTAAAAATAGCTGGTGCCTTAAAGAAAAGCAACAAAAGGAGTTTCATTTCTCCTTATATCGCTGCTCTCCAATATGATACATAAGCTGCACTGAGACTAAAACACAGTTATGGGGGAAGAAAATTACTACAACATTGGAAGATGTCCCGGAGGGGATTCCCAGACCAAAGCGGATTTATTCTTCCTGTAGTGACTGCTACCGCAGCACCATTATTACAGCTCCGTGTTAGTTTCCTAGTTGAACTCCACATATTCTGCAATTATATGAAGTAATTGAGCAAAAACTACGCTGGCTTCTCTTCATTTAAGGAAGAGGAAAAGCAGGGAAAGAAAGGGTGGCTCACGTGGCAAAGCAAGGGCATCAGGATGGGGCGTTTGCTCGAGGAGCAACAAGGACAGCGACAGTGATTTCCTGATTTCCCCATGCTTTGCCCTTTGCAAGCTGGAAAGTTTCTGAGCAGGAAACCATCCCTTTTGGTAAATTCAATGGTGTGTTTTGAAACTCAACAAGAAAAAAATGAAGAATCAGTATTCATCGAGAAATTCTTCCTTGTTTAAGGTATAAAAATGCAGTTACTTCAAAGGGGAGAGTTGCATGGGTTAAAAATACATCAGCAAACACCTGTGAAAAGGCTCAGACCAGGTTTGGAAAGGAGCCCCAGAGTGGCAGTGGATGTGACCAATGAAGGCCCAGGTGCCACAGCCTGCAGTCACATGCCCAGCTGCAGTGACTTCTACTGGGAAGGACCTTCCGACGACACTCACAGCGATATCCACCTGGTCAGAGGTCTCCGCCTGGAAAGTGGGCTTGTACTTTTGACTTCGATGGCCCCTCTTGTTGTCTCCTGCACAACCCCTGAGCCGCAGTGCAGGATATGAGCCCCCAAAACAGGGCCAGTCTGTGACTCATCGGGTCAACACGCGATGCCTTGGAGCGGCGGTGGGAAGGGGCAGCGCCGGTGGAAAGTGAGTCGAGCAGCACAGCTCAGCTCTTCCTGCTGGAGGAGTCAGCGACCTCGGAGCAGGGACTTCGGTGCTTCCTTGGGGATAACAGAATGTCCAGAAATTGTCGGTGCTGAGCTCCACAGCCTCTTGTATCACAGGAGGCCTTACCCTCCTGACGTATACGAGTATCCTTGGAAAGCAGAATTTGTGTCCCCTGTGATATTATCTGAGAAAATTCACCTTTGGGAGCAGCAAATACATTATTATTTGGCTGCTAAAAGTCAACAGTTCAAAAGGTGAATTTTTTCCCTCACATTTCTTGAAACTTCTCATGCATTTCCACTTGCTATCTTCCATCATTTTGAAATTGAAATGATTGTGCTTTGAGCAAGCATTCACCTCAGCATAAGGGAACAATCTTTATGATTTTCCATGTCCTGAAATATGAGGATGAATAGTTCAGGTGGTAATAAATTTTACTTCTAGATAACACCATATACATAGAGAATACATATTTGCCAGTGCAAAAATTTTAAAGTAAGGACCAATTAATTTTCATAGGAAGAATATTTTTCATATGAAAGAATTTTCCAGCCCATTGCATTTTACTAGATCTAATTCATATTTGGGAAGTAAAATTAGATTTCCTTTTTAAATAAAGTAAAACAAAATTATATTGAAAACATAATACTCTAAAGTATTCTTTCTGTGAATGTAATTTTCCCATGCAAAATAAAAAATCCAGCACCCTTCAGCCTACAAAATTACATGCTTATTTATTTAATTGCTAAATAAAATTCTGTTGAAGGAAGGAGTCAATAAAAAAAAAGCTGTCTGGCACACGAACAACATCTGTCTTGTTTGCCTTACAAAAAAGGTCAAAGTAAGGCTATTTGTGAGTAGCATCCCCAAACGTATTTCAACAGTAGTTTTCACACTGGTCTAATGCACAGGATTATGTGTTGAAGCAGTTCAAAGGCAGAACCTGGCTCTGTGCTGGAGCTGAGAGCCTGCTGGGGCGCCTTCGTGGGGATGCACATCCAGACAGTCCCCGGGAGAAGCCCTCAGGTGACTTACCGCTGCCATTACCCCCCCTGTCGACCTCACGTCTGAAATGTGATGGACTCTCAGCTGGGAGATAATTATCACGATCATCGGAAATATGCTTTAACTTTAGAAAAGATAAATCACTTTAATTTGACAGCTGCGAGAGGAAAAGCGTAATGAAGGTCAGCAGCAAAACTCGTAAAAGCTTGATCTGAATTTTAAACCCCAGAATTTTAAAAAATCAGTCTCAAATGTGGGAGAAAAACATGAAAGCAAACACTTTTTTTCCAGTAATATGGATGCTAAAGATCCAGATAGAGCCAGGTTTCCTGCTCCAGTGCTTGCTGTGGATTTCAGTGCAAGCTTTTAAACCCAACAACGATGGGATTGGAAGGAAAAACCTACAAGGAGCAGTGGAATCTGAGCTTTGAGTCCAGCCTGCGGACACCACCAGGAATTTTGCACTTGCTGCCACTGAGGTCAAATACCTGTTTTAAAGCTCTCTGGTCCCTCTGTCCATAATTCCAGCTCTGAGTCAATGGCATTTTGAGTTGTAAGTGTTCTTTGCCTTTATGCATAGTCATGGGCTTTGGCCAATGAGACGAGCAGTGGCAGGAATGGAATTGCAGGTGGGACAGGAACTGGTTTGCAATTGGATCTTTTTATTTCCCTAAAAACTAGCCTGTGTCTTCAAAGGATAAAGAAGAACAGGACACTAGGAAGTCACTGGCTGATAGCAACACAGGACAAGAGTCACTTGGTGAGGGACTTCTAGGGACAGCTTTGCCCTAGACAGAAGGGTTACTGCATTGACCCCAGCTTTGCTGAAGCTCAGGTGCGCGGTAGAAGATGCTCTTGCTGGGCAGGAAGGACTGCACCAACCCCCCCGAGAAACCTAGGGACACGGAGAGACACTGTGTTATCAGCTGCTCTTATTTGTGTTGTAAACACTCACAGAAGCAGTGAGGCTCTTCTGTAAAGGCTTACACACACAAATCTGAGGGTCAGCACTGCTGAAGCTGCAAAAATTAAGGCGAAATAAAACCAACTCCCTCGCAGCACGTGGGAATACCCCCTGCACCATGGGCCACCAGAGCAGACCAAGGTGCTGCGGGAAGGGCACGACCTGAGGATCACCCTTCTGGGGCTGAGCCCCCGATTCCCAACGAGGCCGGGCGTCTCGTTACCTGTGTCCCTGTGCCCAAAGCCTGGAGCACCCCACCTGTGCTTCCCTCTTCGCCACCCATGAGGGTCCCACCTGGCAAAGTCACCTCACTCACCATGAGTGCGGACAAAACCTTCCCACATGCGCACAGAACCTTCCCAAAGGTGGTCACTGTCAACCAAGCTGAGAAGGTAACTCCCCCCTCATCATCCCTCCTGGGTGCCAGGAAGAATTTCCCCGAGATCCCTTTTTTGGAGAGGGAATTGCTGTTTGCCAGCTCCTGGCTCACGCCACCTGCCACCTGCAGATCTCCTCTCCCTGTTGTTAGCACCCCGTTCCAACGGCAGGGGTGACCAGAGCAGTAAACATACGAGGTATTATTTACTTGTTCCTGTGCCAGCAGTGCATAATTCAGGCTGGACGGACTGCAGCAATTAGGGTGCATTTTTCCTTCACTCAAATGAATCAATCGCTCCACTTGCGTGTGAACAACAAGTGACAAAACACAAAATAAAAGCAAAAATTGAAAAAATCAAACCCAAATGCTCACTTGTTGGGCAATAAACAGAGCGACACTTTGTTTGTGAAGACCAACATTTACATGAAATTATCTTCTTATGTAATTAACAGCCCCTGGTTAATAACCATCCTGCAAATAACTTTGTATCTATTCAAACGAACAGATGAATCATTATCATTTAGCACTTAGAGGATAATAACAGGATCTAAAAACTATTTAAAAAAAGAGAACACTTGAAAATTTACCAGGAAGTGGCACCTCCAGAATAACGTGAATGTGTAAAATAGAAGGACAGAAATAGGAGAAGTTTTAAACGTGTGAAACACCAGAGTATCTGCAGTTTGGTTCGTGCTTGAAGCGAGCTGATGGTGTTTGGTGCTGCACACACCCCCAGGAACAAATTGCAGGTGGCTACAAAGGGGGGACAAGGTGACGAGAAGACCAAAAAGAGGAAGAAAAGGGGTATTATTATGCCTGGTTGTAGGCCTACAAAAGTGTGACAGCGCTGCATGCCATCTTCTGTCGAAAGCCACGCAGGATCACAGCAAGGACCCCGTGCAGCTGAGAAGTTTCCTGACCTGAGCATGGCAGCTTAATCACAGACTTGGGGAATGGTTTGGGTTGGAAGGGACCCCAACGCACATCCAGCCTCACCCCCTGCCATGGGCAGGGACACCTCCCTCTGGGTCAGGGGGTTCCAAGCCCCATCCAACCTGGCCTGGAACCCCTCCAGGAATGGGGCAGCCACCACTGCTCTGGGCACCCTGGGCCAGGGCCTCCCCACCCTCACAGCAAAACATTTCTCCCTAATATTTAGTCTAAACCTCTCCTCTTTTAGTTTAGAACCATCTCCCCTTTTCCTTTTGCTCCAGACCCTGCTAAGAAGTTTTTCCTCATCTTCCTTATAAACCCTTTTCAAGTATTGAAAGGCAGCAATAAGGTGTCCTTGGAGCCCTCTCTTCTCCAAGCTGAACAACCCCAACTCTCTCAGCCTCTCTTTGTAGGAGAGAAGAGCCCAGTTTCACCCAAGAAAACTGTGAACAAACCCCATTTCCCCTGCATCCCGTGTTCCTGCTGTCACTGTGAGGTCCCCCCTCCCTCCTCTCAGAGGAAAGAAATGAGCCAAAACAATGACATAACTAAATTCAGAAACTACTCTAATTTAGACTTGGAGCCTCCGGAGCCGTAATGGCGCTGTCTTATGGATACGATTGTCTGAAGTTAACACTCTCTTTTTATTCATTTGTCCGGCAATTTATTTGTAAAAAGTAAGCAAACCGAAATGAGCAGGCAATCAGCTGCCCTGCCGCAGCATTTCACCCAAGGGTATTCTCCAGGAGCGGAGGCAGACTATTTCAGCCATACAATGCAATATTTATATCTCCATCATGCGAAGAACTCATGACCTTACTCTTAGTTGTAATGAAAAGGTATATATTAAAAAAATAACCGTCTCTTTATAATGGAAGACGTTGCAATGCCCTGAACTCTAATACAAGTGGACAGAGATATTTTGAAGTATTGCAGAGTGTATTGCATCGGCGAAATTATCACCAGTCGGCCCGGACGCACCAAGGAGTCCCTGCACCAGGCAGGGTTTGGGAGAGTTTGCTTACGTTTGGGGAGCTGCGAATTCAACTGTTATGTTCACCCCTACCAGCCTAGCCTTTTTTTACACAGATCTTGGCTTTTTAGACAATGTTAATTTATAGGCAGACGAAAGCACTCATTGCTGACAAGCAGCTCTTCTCCTTTCTCAGACCCAACCAGGCTGCAGAAAAGACCTCATGGCTCCAGTGCCCTCTCGCGCACGGCAGCTAATCCAGAATAAGCAGACAAATGGAGCAGGCTGGGGGGCAGTCCAGAAGAGGGAGAAAAATCCAACGTGGCACTTTCTTTTGGGAAGAGCTCTTGAGGATGGGGTTAGATCCTTGCCAGGACTTTTTAGTTGGCCATGGTAAGAAGAGAACATCCAAGGCTTTTCATTCACTGGAACAGATACTATGCAGGTGATGTCTTGTAAAAATGCCCTGCAGAAGGTACCCTCACCTCTACACGCACAACATAACCTACTCCTCTTGCACCAGGCGACGGTTTGCTCTGGCTTGGACCATGCTAATTAGCAGGTTTTCACCTGGCTGATGTGGTAACAGCTGGAAACAGCGCTTGGCCCTGTATGCTCCTGTCTGCAAAGGGTCTGAGAGCCGTGGGCAAGTGCCCAACACGAGCCAGAGGTGCCTGGAAGTCTCGGCTGGAATGAACGAACGGCCCTTTCCAAATGCTAACATGGGCTGCAGGCACAAAGCGGGAGCGTGCGGTGCTCCCTCCATCACTGCGCGCTGCCCCCAGCCCAGTCCCGGCTCCCCAGCACCTCTCTCCAGGCACGGCCGGGGCAGCAGGAGACACAGCCAGATGAAAGCCAGTCGGCACCGCTGCTTCCCCTCGCCGGAGTCACGACCGCTGAAAAGGGAATATTGTTCCCGTAACAAAGGTGGATATTGTGATCCCAGGCAGATGATGATGAACACTGGCAGCACACTTCCTGTGCCAGCAAGCAGGAAGGCTCAATTATATTGGGGAAAAATTAGGATTAAAATAACTGTGATTAATCCCCTGTTTTACTTGGAGTAAATAAAGCTTTCGCTCTGTAGCTGTTGTTGTAACAGCTGGGCTGGCATGCTGGTATCTGCTGGGGAGCTAACATATTTAGTTTTATTGTTTTGTCAAAATATTAAGCATATCAATATATCTCCATAATTCAGTGTTATACAAAGAAGCATTTTTGTGCCATATATAGCAAAGATTGTATTATACTTTTGAGATCATAGGTAATGATGACAAAGTGATCTGTGTTCAATTTCAGCATTAATGTCTGGTTTGAACAAAGCCTGAAATATGGTCTGGGAGCTAAGAGGCTTTAATATTAAGATCTTTAACTGTAATTTATGTGACAGAAGATAGGGTTTAGCATAATAAAATGTAATGGGCTCCTCGAATGAAGAGGACTAAGAGACAATTGAAAACAAGGTAAAAATGGTAAATTATAAATAGCAGTAAATTTACCTTTATGTTGTTACTTCATTTATTTTTGATTTGTTAGACAGGCTCTGTAATTTCTCATTTTGTTATATTTGGAATCAGGCATTTCTGCACCTCAGCAATGAAGGGTTGAAGGCACAGTGATACTGTTGGGCCACTCACAGGAAAGCTGTGTTAGGACTCCAAAAATAAATCCTCTTTTTCTCCAGAGATTGGAATTGGCCTGTAAAAATTCAGCCTGAGTTGATCTTCAATACAAAAACCATGCAAATCTATTTGTTCCTTTTACTTTCAAAATCAGTTGGGTTTTTTTTGAGAGTTCCTTCAGTGTAAAAAAATGAAAAGCATCTGTAACATTTTTCAATGTTTGTTGGAAATCAGTGCATTGAAAGGCAAATAACTCTAGTGACGAGCTGGCCTTTTTGCAAGGCATATTTTGCAAAGACGTTGTAGATGGTGAGCGCTGCCTGGAGCCTTTGCCCATTAAGCCGAGACTCTGCACAGGCAGCGCCGCTTGCCGAAATGAAGAGCAGGACGTAAGGATTCGTCTGACACTGCACTGAAATGGCTGGAAACCTCCCCAACAGTTTCTGGACGGAGCTCTGTGAGCCCTGCAGTGGCTCAACGGGGAGAAATCAAGGATACCAGGGAAAAATCCCCATCTGATTTATTTTGCTTCTTTTGTAGTTTTCCAGTTCTGGGATTTCTGCCGGCTCAGCATCCTTTACAGTTTTTGGAAGGGGACAGCTCCAAGGCCAGCCTGTTCTTGCTGTCTGCTCTGCCCATGACCAGCATCATCCTCTGTGTGCTTCCTTTTTTGATGGTAGTTCATTGATGGCCCATTTTTGAAGGCTCTGGCAATTCAAACCATTATTGCCTCTCCAGATTTTTGTCCAGTTCCTGCCATTCCTGAGATTCAGCTCCTGGTTTTGGCCCAGAGATTTGGGGGTGCTCTCCCAGCGCAAAGTGTGCGGAGCCCTTGGCAACGGCTCTCCTGTCTTTTTTCCCCCAATATTAATTTAATTAATTTTATATTACTGATCTATATATGAAAACTCCTGACCTTTATTATGGTCAAAGACAGAAGTTCCTTTTGGTGATAATGCACAGCGACTTCCCTTTTCCTCATTTCTTACAGTTTTGCCCCATTTGGCCCTGGCCTGGTCTGAAATCAGTGACGGAGAGGAATGAGGCTGCAAGCGTGCAGCCCTGGCAAAGGAACACAGTGTTTATTAAAGGCAGGGTGTTTTTCAATGGTTGTATTCTCTAAAAACTCCCAAGGAAAAAAATACAAATCCCTATAAAGGGAGCAGAGTTTTCTTTCTTTATAACAGCAGAACGCTGCAGCAGCAGAACCAGCAGAATAATACGACATAAAATAGGGAGGTAACGCAAATCCTTGTGTTAAAGAATTAAAGAAGGCAATGACACAATAACAAGCACAGCCCTGGGTAGAAGCCCTGCTCCTTTAGGTCTTGGACAAGTACAGAACAGAAGCAACGGCTCCTGCACCACATCCCTCCCCAGGCAGAGGCTTCGGTCATTCTCGTGTACATGAAGGGGGCAAACTCAGCGGTTTTGCAGGGTAGTTTCACCCCTGCCTTTTGAGTTACAGGTTATTCTATATGTGCCTGGTGTTGGCCAATGACCTAGTAACACCCTTTTATGCACAGCTGGCCTGACCTGCAGACCACTGGCACAAGCGATAAGTCCCCTCTTCTCTTCTGTAGACGCTGGACTGGAGTCTCCCAGAATGCAGAAATCAGGTCTGAGATTAGAAAAGCTTAAAGAGGAAGTCTACAGCATTTCAAAGAAGTAACCCTGGTGAAATATGAATGGAAACAAATACAAGGTTTTAATAATAGTTAATAAAACATGCTGTGAACACCTTATAAATGGCTGATACATAATGAATGAATCATACACGTGTATTCATTAGCTAAAATTACCGTACATAATAATCACATTTTCTGAAAAATTCATGATCAGGGGAAACTCCTGTGCTCAGATCTATTTGTGCAGCCCTCAGTGCAAACCTGAGTGTGTGCTTCAGGCCGGGCTGCGGCCCTGGGTGTGTGCGTGTCATTACATTCACAGTGCTGGGAAGGGAGTTCCGTGCTCTATGAAGTGTACAAATTCATCCAGCTGGATTTCTTATCTAAAAACCATGCTGTGTGTTAAATGAAATTCTGTAGCCCAAGGAATCCTTGCCGCAGCCCCGCGTTCTGCATAAGTAAGAACTGTTACTGTAGGAAACGTGATTTATGAGAAAAAGTTTTCTTTGTTTCATTTCATTTTTCTTAGACTCCAACTGTCCACGTGAGGAGGCACGGGGCGTCCGTGGCCACGGTATCTGGGCAAGGGTTGTGTTAAACGTGCTTTTGGAGTGAGAACTTGGTTTGGAAAGGCACTGCCTTCTGCTGGGGAGGAGTCCCAAAGGCTGAGCATAGGGATGGTCAGCTTTTCAACCACTTCCAGAGCGTTCAGGGGGGCAACGAACAGCAGACAGCTCGTTTGGCATTTTATCAGATGAAAGGTTGCCTCTGTGTTCGGGATATTGTATAAAACAGAGGGGCTTAGAGCTGAATTCTCAAATACTTCTGCCCAGCAGTGGCTGTCGAGGTTTCTGCCCACTGGCGATGGCCCCTGGATTTGGCAATGCCCCTGTCCGTGTGATCAAGGTCCCTGTCTCGTGAGTGCTGAGTGTTCTCCAGCTCCTTTGGAAAGGTTACTCTCCTTAGGCACATCCACCAAGAGCGTGAGTTCCCACCCGGGGAGAACCTGCACTTCAGGTGGGTGTGTGCGGTTCCAAAGTTAAGCAGGAACCGGCAGCCCTGGAGCAGAGATCAAAGGTTGTCAACAGTCGTGAGCTTTAATGAAGATTATGGAGGAGAAAAGTGAGGGCTGATTTCAGGACTGGCCATTGTGCTGAGTTCCAGTTACAAACCAGGGGAATGTGAGGATCAGATCAGCGGCTGGAGGACTGCAGCAACACAGCCAGAGGGGCGGAGAGAAAGCCAAGGGGTTTTCAAAACAAAATAGTTATAATTTATTCACTTGGGAAATGATATTCCTTCCTTGTCTTGTCAGCTGGTTGCATTTCTGCTCCTGTGAAACCTGGCCCTGGGTGGAACACATAGGCTAAGGCAGAGGGAGGAGTTTTACTTTGTTTACTAAGATGAGAGGTGTGTGTTACCTGTGCTATAGCTGAAGCCTCCACAGGCCTCGGACCACGGAGCCCGCGGGACATCATGGAAAGTCCACAACGCCTTCTCTGCAGACCTGTGAGACACACGCTACCTCTTTCTCCCGACTATTTCAGCATATTGCCTACACAATTACTGCCTCAGATTAATAAGTAGGTTTAAAACACAATAACAAGAGTCTTTAAAATAAACCTGCTTTCTTTATTAATTGCAGAACTTGGCCCTGGCACGCAGCTGAGCATAACAGGTTTTAGGATTTGATTACAGCACCATCTACTGGGTATGGAACTGCTCGTTTGCCCAGACCCTCCACGGTATCTCTCCACTGCAGTAAAAGCAGAGGATCTCTGCCTGATGATTCCAAGAAAAGAAATGTCGTTATTTCATTGGAGCGGTTGAAATCCATCCAAAGCTTCATGAACTTCAGTGGGATGAATACTGGGCTCCCTCCGGTGATGCTCTGTTCCAGCCGTATTTAAATTACCTGCTTGGACTTGGTGCCAAAACACAGATCTACGGAGTGAGGCAGTAGGTTTACTGCGATGTGTTTTGTATAATTATAACAAGGGATCATTCATCGAACTAATAAGGACATTTTAGCACCGAATGGGTGTGCCTAGACAGGTAGGGGTGAGCAAACAAATGTGATGTCCTCAGGCAAAACAACTAAGCGGCAGTAGAAAGCTTGAATTAATTTAAGGAAAGAAATTTCACTTAAGGGATTAATCAGTTAGACTTAACTCATAACGTCTAATAGGAATCCCTTGTATCGCTTATACAAAAATTGATTTGCTCCTGGAGAGGAAATGTGGTTAAAAGCTGATTAGTGGAAGCAACATTTAGGATATTTTCATTCCCCAATGAGTGTTCATTTCGCACATAATCCAGGTTCCCACTGACTCCCACACAGCTGTGAGTGTTCTGGACACAACCCCGCCAGCATCTGAGCAGTGCTCTGTGCCATCTGCGAGCACCGGGATCCTTGGGGGCCCAGCTGCTGCAGTACAGCACTACCCAACACAATCCAGTCACGCAGACTCTTTTGGAGTTGGTAGTGTTCTTGTTTTGTGCCATAAATTGATTTGTTCTACCCGTTATTTAAGATATTTTGGTGGAGGACTGGTATATACACAAACCTGTGAGCTGACCAGGGAGTTCCCTCCTGATGGAGCCCTGGTCTTCATGGCAGAATTCATGTTTTGGACCACCTGGATGGCCAACCTGACAGCCCTGGCCTGCGGTGCTCCCCAAAAATCACATCACGGCACTTCTCTCCATTCCCATTTGCCACCACACAGAGAGACTGGCCACGGTGTTGTGCTACGCTGTGACGGGTGAACGAGTACAAAGCCATCCTCTCCTCATCAGCCTTGCTCTCCATCATTTCTGGTCATGTCCAGTCTCTAAACTGGCCTAGAAACTGTATGAACAAACCCCAGAAAATGGTCCAAAAGGGAAGATTTGCTTCCTCTCTTCATACACGACCACCTGATAAATTCTTCCTGGGGACGTTCTGTGTTGTTGGAAGACAAATTCATGCTTTCTAATGGAACAAAAGAATCAAACCAGAACTCTACTGAATAAGACTTTGTAATCATACGGGGAAAAGAGGGGGTGAAAAGTACTGTCCAGATACGGAAATGAAAATGGGGTAGGTGGCAAAACCTCACACGTGGTTGTGGGGGATTTGCTCTCACTGCTACCTCTTCATATCTGTAACTGGTTTTGCTCACTCAGAACAGCCAGGGCTATTTCGGCTCAGATTCCACCCAGCAATAGGTCCTTTCTGAACAGTGTTAGAACATATTTTCCTTAGCGGAGACTGAAACCAGTGGAGGAAATGGGGCTTCCTGACGGAAACCCCTGCTGAGTTCACTGGTGGTAGAACATTTGAACCCCGCGCCTCCGAAACAGAACATCAACATTTGCTCGAAGCCAGTGGCCGTGCCTGTGCCTTCGGAGGAGCACGGAACGGAGCGAGGTGTGATCCGAGGCAATCCTGTGAAACACATTCTGGACTGTGGGAAGACCAAACGCCGCCTTCCATATGTATGAGTTGTACTAAGCTGGTAATATACAGTTTAAAGAACTTTTTTTTTAAATTTAATAAAGAGGTTATTTTAAACTTAGATCTGCAAAACACTCATACCTCCAGCACATTGCCTCGGTGAAATATCCCTCTACATGGAAATATAGACAGTTAGTTTTTTCTTCCAAAGTGAAACACTGCAAGGTCTTTCATTACTGGTTTATTATGCTTTCTGTATCTTTGCTCATTTTTCACCAGTATTGCATTAAGTATTGATATTGATTTCTTGTAAATGGTACTGAAATGGATGACTCACAGTTTTTGTTATTGTTCTGTAGCACTTGTATGTAATTTATTATAGCTGCAATGGAACCTGCCCCTTGCTGCCAGGGTTTAAATTAAATGTGCCATGTTTGGGCCTCTGGTAGTCACATACATTTCTCATTCTGGAGTTAAAAGTTCTACGTATAAAGTTACTTTTATAATTACTTCCTTGATATTATGTAAAAAGTTTATTTCAATAATTTTGGTAATTAATATGCAATATATTGGTTGAATTAATAGTATTTTTCTTTTCCATTACAGAGAATAATTGCTGTCCTGTAAAAGCGATGCAGAGTACCTGGCAGTCATGATCGGCTTTCCTCTCTCTGAGAGGAAAAGGGTGAATCACGTTTTCCCTCTGTGGTGGATCTAAGGCTTCACCCACGCAGGGGCTTCCAAAACAGTCACACTGGAAGAGAAAACCTGGTACTGACGCCGCGGAGGGGCAGCCTTGCTGGCAGGGCCTTTCTCTGGGCCGTGCTTTAGTGCAGCAGACTTCACTTTTGGCACCAAACTGGACTCGGAACCATTGATTAACTTCATTTTCTGGGAATAAAGCAGTAGCAGTGACAAAACTGAAGTAAAGCTGAGAATCTCCCCACTCCAAGTACCTCTGTAGATGTGGTTCCTTCCCGTAGGGTTTGCAGAGAAGGTGACATTGACTGAGAGAACACCAGTGGTTTTAAGGAAAAACCTCGATTGAGAGGAGAGCATCAACGGCATCGGTGCAGAAAGAGAATTACTGCATGTGCACTTCTGCCATTTTCATAGCAATAAACATGGCTATTCCGGCAGGAAATGAGTGTTTTCATTCTGCCCATGACAGATCTTTTGCCCCAGGAGTTTGAAAGGACCTTGGATGAAGGGAGCAGAGCCGTTTGGTGCCTCATTCGAGGGTCTCTGCGGTTCCTCCTCGTGGGTTTCTGCGGGCGCCTCTCCCACTCTGCGGTTGTGGATGTTCCTAAGCCCTTGGTGCCGCACTCATAAAATTGTTTTGGTGTGAAGGCCATTATTTCGAAGTCGTTTAAGAAGCGATTTATAATGAACCTCAGAGCTTTTCACACAAGATTAACTGAAACCCTTTACAAAAAGTCTTAGTTCCAGTTCACTGGATAAATCCAATTGCCATTTCACAGCCTCTTCTTGGGCTTTTCTTCCCCTTGACTTTGGGCAATGCCCCTTATTCTTTCCCTGATGGCTTTAAATTAGTCTGTCCCCCTCTGCTCAGCCCCCGGAGGGGCCGGGCTCATCCCCCAGGCCTTTGAAGCAAGCCAGGAATATTTTCACAACAAGCAAGCTCACAGTCACATTTCAAAAATTCAACATTTATGCAACAAAGTAGCTGCAGTCCCTGTTTTTAAGGCCGGTGAGAACACAAAGCACGGTCCAGCCATAATTCTCAGGCAACACAAGGTTTCAGCAAGGCTGCTCCATCTCTCTGTGTGTGGGAAGGGCTCCCTACGCATGGAATCGCCTTGTGTTTACCAGAAGTATCTCTAAGGCACGGCATGTAGCTCCGTGTTTACTGACTCAGCCAGGTTGTGGCCAGATCCTCACACTGGCAAATCCTTCAACCAGACCCACAGGAGGAGTTCTCAGCTGCAAGCATGGGACTGGTTTGGTGTGTTTGGTCTAAGATTTGGCCGAGCGGTACCCAAGGGGGAATTGCTGTCAGGGTAGAGCTTCCAGGGAAGCTGGAGAAAGCAAGGAGGACACTGGGGCAGGGAAGGTGGTGACGTACCTGGATCCTGAGGAGGTGCTGAGGTGTCACCTCACCCCTGGGATCCTGCTCCAGGGGTGTCTTGAGAGTGGCAAAGCCTGGCAGGGGTTGGGATTTCTCTCTCAGAGGGAGAGGGTGGGAATGGGGCAGAACCTCGTGCAGGTGGTGCTGCAGGGCCAGAGCTCCAGCGGAACCCGAGAACAGCTCTGTTTGCAGCCAAGGGGGGTGCATCAGCGATACAAACGTGCTTTGACCTGGAGCATTCCCCTGGAGCTACTCACGACATTAAAATGACCTGAAATCCATCCTCAGGATCCGCCCAGCAGAGCAGCTCCTGGAGTCTGGTGCAGGGGTGAGTGAGCTCCTGGGCTGGGCAAGGAGCACGGGAAGGACATTTGGCAGTCGTGGGGCACCAGCACACACACAAACTAAGTTAGAGGGAAGATGACAACGTAAATACTGCTACTTAAAAATAGAACACAGAATTTTGTACAGCTGCGAAATTCCTCGCTGGAGCATGGCTGAAAGGACCTATCTTCACCCAGGAAATCCTTCCATACACACAACATCACCTGCGTTTCTGTCCGCTGCACAGTGTGCGCTGTGCTTTTGCCATGAACTGCTGTCCTCTGGTGGTTAATGCAGAACCACCAGAAAGACCCCTGAACTGGAAAAGTCTGGTTTATGTTTTAATTTAAGCTTCCCAGGTTTAAATATTTATCTAATAATACTGCTGGTATTTATTTCCTTACATGAAAATCCAGGGATGGGGTTTTTCTGTGGTTCACTCGTGGGCACTTTGCCCATCCCCTTTCACTCTCTGCAAGCATCAGGGGGAGATAATTACTTAACAAACTGCAAGCAGTACAAGACAGAGTTTGGTTTGCTTTGGGGATGTCCAAGCCTACATCTGTGAACTCCTGGTCCTCAGGTCTAAGTACTGGAAGGTCCTGTTGTGATATGGACAATATCTGACTTCCTGATACTTTTTCCCCCCCACGTTTCTTTCTTGTTTTACCCTAAATAAAAGTTTGTTGTAAATAGCGCTGTTCTGTGTGTAACATATCAAATAAAGTGCCACATATTCTTTGCTTGGTAATCACACAAGTTGTTTTTGCTGGGCCTTAGACCTTGGTTGTCAAATCACAGTCTGTAACATAGGACAACTCCAACCCCAGTTTGTGATTAACTTCAGCCACTAAAATCATAGAATCAGAATTGTTAAGGCTGGAAGAGACCTCGAAGCTCATCCAGTCCAGCTGCAGCCCAGCACCACTGTGCCTGCTAAACATGTCCAAAATTACCAGATCTACATGCTTTCCATCCCCTTCTAGAGACAGGCACTCCCCACTGCCCCGGGCAGCCTCTCCCAGTGCTTTGCCACTCTTTTGTTAAAGAAATTTTTCCTAATATCCAGCCTAAATCTTCCCTCATGCAACCTAATCACACTGAGCTACTTGCTGCAGGTACCAGATTTGTATGGAGCCTTGCATTGCAGAGAGAAAATGAATTTAGTGAGAAGAAGAAAAAGTCGTCTCTTTCTTGAATTTTTTTTTTTCCCAGAGGGCGAATCAGTTCCCAGATGGTTTGGTGTCCTGATTGGAAGGAATCGCTTAAGTTATTTTTGCTCTATGTTAGTTTGTTCCAAGTCCCCTGAGAGCAACGGGTCCAGAACCCAGAGCTCAAATTGCAGCGGTGATGATGTGTTTTGCAGTAACGTGGTGGAAAATTCAAGCCTCAGAGGTGTTAATCTGATCTACCAGTATTGGTGTCCCACACCTCGGCCCCGGTGCAGGAAATTAAAGAATGAGATGTGCTAGGGAACTATTTCATAATGCTTTAAACAAATTAACTTCTTAACATTTTATGATCTCTGGCAGATTGTTTTGTTGGTGGCGGTGCTGCCTGCAGTGCAAGCGCTTGCTGAGAGGATCAGCGGCGTGGCAGGCACAGCAGCTCCAGCCCAGAAAATCCGCACTGGGGACACTTACTTGAGATTTATCATTACTGGGTAAATTACCCAATCATCATCAATTTTCATTTGGGCTGAGTTTTATAGGCAGAAGTGGCCCAAACCCAGGACTGCAGCTTGCTTTGTGTGGAAAAATCACCCACTTCACCCAGCGCCTCTCGCGGGCGCCACCAGGACCATTTCACTGATGCGCGCGGTTCACAAACCCAGTAAGTGCCCACAATTTCTCCCCTGCTTGGTTCAGAGAGCTTTGCCATGATGCATGACCATTAAAGCTTTTTGCTGGTTGATGCTATTTAGAATCTCATCCCCTCCTTTTATACCATTTCCAGGAAATTTCAATTCACTTTACTGCCCCTTTGCCGTCCTCTGGACCGCGGAGGGGTAGAGGGAGACGTCCAGCCCAGAATCAGCAGGCTGCAGCTCTCTTCGGGAGCACCATATCATGTCTGAAGAGAAATAAAAGCAGTCTGTGCTCATCGAGAGGCTCTGCAAAGCTTCAGACTAACGTCTCCTGTTAATTTCAGAGTCCCCTCAAGAGAAAAAAGGCATATAAAAAGGAAGCAGAGATTCCTCAAGGATAACGGTAATGTACCCTACCCACAAATTACCAGCAGACCTTTGCAGTAGCTTATCGCCTATAAAAAGCTTCAGAGTAGTCATTACAGTCATTGAGCTGATGGTAGTTTTATGACTTTTACTCCCCATAAGGCAAGGCAGCAGTAGCCTGGTGCAAAACCGCCTCGGAGGGGCCAGCAGGCAGCTCAGCCGCAGCGGGCGTCCCTGGGGCCTCCGGCGCTGGTGGTGTCACCCACCAATCTGGAGAAGCATGGGGAGACAGAGCTCCAACCCCCCTGCCGCCGCTGTGAGGGGGTCTGTGAGGGCTTGCAGGCTGCCTGCGCGAGCCTTCTCGCCCCTGGAGCAGGAGCAGGAGCAGGCTGCAAGCTGCCAGAGCCAGGCTTTGCACAGACGGCGGGCATGAGCTCTGCCAGGGTTTGCACCCCCAAGGTCTAGGGGAGAGCTGTCCCTGCTCCTCACATCCCTGGTTCTGCACGGGCTTATTCTGAGCCTGTGGCCCAGGCAGACACTTCAGGGTGAGTCCGCGCTGGTTGTTTGGGTGCTGCGGGGCTGTGGGAGCACCTGTGGGAGGTGCGGGGCTGCACCTGTGGGAGCAACAGTTGTGAGAGCAGTGATCGCTCCGACAGCAGCACACGCAGACACGGGTACTCGGGAAGCTGCTTCTTTGAAAGGCAGCCTGGGACTGACACAATGCTTTTCCAGGTGTCTCGTCCCCAGTGGTTCTTGTGTGGGGCACCACTCACAGCTCTGTAGGAACATCAGGACGCTCAGCCCTGCCACTGGCTCTACAGCTGATTAGGTGTCAGCGTGACAACATGCGTGCTGTGCTCTATCAAGAATCAGCATGAAAGAGCCATCCTGCCACAGCCGGTAACGCATGCACGGTGCGCCGGGCGCAGCGATCCCAGGTGTTGCTCACGTGGCAGGCAGCAGAGTGTGCACCTGCATGGAGGAACAGTGTGAAGGATGCAGAGGCTGCGATGCCACCACTACTGCCATCCCCAGCCCTCAGTGCCAGGACAGCGCGTCCTTCTGGGGGCGAGCATTCCGGGAGGCTCTGCACTGGGTTAAAACGACACATTGGCCAATGCCCAGGACATAAATGAGGTTAACTGTTAGGCTGCCTGGGCCACGTTGTGCCTGCACGTTGGGCATGAAAAAGAAAAGCTCCAAGTGGAAGAATTTACTGAATAAAAGAGAACAAGCTTGACCAAAGCTCAATAAGGAGGAGACAGAGCGAGTGAGCAGGTCAGATGGACATCTGTCCCCAGGACACCGAGGGGGATTTGCAGACCTTTAAGGAAGCTGTGCCAGGCAAAAAGGGGGGCACTGGTGAAAGCACAAGGGCTGCCTGTACAGAAGCTGAAGGACATTAAATTTCATCTCCTTAGAACGTGGAGGAGAGTCTGTGACTCACTGTGTTGGGGAGGATTGCGAAGATCAGCTGTGAAGGGCTTGGAAAGCCAAGTCAGGCAGTTCCTCATCTACATGAAGGAGAAGAGGGAAACTGTTTAGACCATGGCACAACAGCCTGTTTAAAGTCATACTGTGCTTATGAAGAGGTGACAGTCAAGTTAATTAGAACCAGATCTCTGGGCGTCCCTGGTGAGGAAATGCCCAGCTTGAACAGAGTTCACATTTCTTTTATTTTCATCTTCTTCAGATATTTGGATGTGAAAGAAGAGGCTTCTGGAAAAGCGCTGGCAATGTCTTCCTTTTTCTTCACTCTTCTTTTGGAGGGGAGGGATGAACTAGTTGGAACAATGGAACATTCCAGGTGGACTACAGCAGAGGTGAGGTACAATTAACATTTGAGTGTATTGGGGATTGCTGTTCTATTTGTTATGCAATCAATGACAATAAAACTAGAGAGCAGTTGAACACCAGCTCTCCAGCAGAAACAGATGAAGGTTACGTGTGTGTTCTGTAGAGGAATTAACATTGCTATCGTTGCTGTTAGACCCCATTTTAAGTTTGGTTCTGTACCATAACACAAAAAAGCTTGGTTCCCTAGGGACCTGTGCGAAGAGTTTTTAAATTTGAATATATTTCCATCGTTTACTGTCCCACACTGACCTTTTTTTTTTTTTTTTTTTACAGTCAGGGTATTACAGGGGTGTCCATGAGATTTCATTTCAGTCTTGGTTTTCCTGTTTAGTTTTATTTCCTAACAGGGACATATCACTGGCATGAGAATATTAAAAAAAACCAAACCCATATGGAAAATACAGTTCTACCGGGGTAGGTTAACAAACAACCCATGACCCCATCTAGGTTTACCAGAGTTACTTTTTCTTCTGGTGCAGTAAAAGCTTTTACAAAGAGAGAAGGAAACCCAAGTATTTAAAATAGAAAACAAATCTTCAAAGTACAGTACAGACATAAACCCCTGAGCAAATGTTTACTGACTACAACACCTGGAACGATTAAGAGACTGCAGTGGAGCAGCATTTGATTTAAGAGGGTGAGCCTTGCAGATGTGTGCTAAGCACATGAGTGATAAGCTAAGCTTAAACAGCACCCGTGTCCTCCAGAGCACAAACCGGCTCCAGCCTCTGTCCCTCTGCTGCTGCTCTTCTTGAGCTAATCTTGTACTTTAGAAATAATTGATGCTCTTCACTGGAGGGAACAGGATGGGAAAAGGTGGAGATTTAGCAGCTGTGTGTGTGCCTCTTATTTTTACTGACTTTTACTCTGGTGTGTATCGAATATTTCCCTGCCCAGCAGTTCAGGGAAATAGGCATTTCATTAAGGAAAGACACGCAAGTGGCAACGTTTCAT
Organism: Neomorphus geoffroyi; assembly: GCA_033558235.1. NCBI lineage: Eukaryota > Metazoa > Chordata > Aves > Cuculiformes > Neomorphidae > Neomorphus > Neomorphus geoffroyi. The sequence goes on along the minus strand of JAUMJM010000016.1, from coordinate 681,403 downwards.
CCATTTCCTGGCCAGATGCACTGGATGGTTATTTATAAAACAGTTAATCCAATAAAGGGCTATTAAAAAAAGGACCATTAAAAAAAGGTCATTGTTAGAAGTTATTTTTAGGTTCAAGAAAATCTGCAGCTTTCCCTGAGCTCCCTTCACATCTTCCTTCTTTTTCTTGGCACCGCCTTGGCCAACACGGAGGTGCCACACGAAGGCTGGTGGGGACCGGGAGCCATGCCGTTCCGGGGGCGATGCAGCACACACCATCCTTACCAGGAGCCACTCCTTAAAGTCCTTGCCACGTGTCAGAAGACAGCTGACTATAAAAATAAACCTTACACATTGATCATCTGTAAAAGAGACGAAATGGAAGCATTGTGTTTCTCCTACAAACTGAGCTACTCCAGGCAAGGAGAGTGGAGCGAGCTGTTCTCAGGAAATGATGTTCATAATTTTACGTGTACCCCCTGAGCACCGCCCCATGGCTCCCCCTTCTTCCCCTTCCTCAAGCCTTGAGAAACGAGGATGCTGAAGGTATTTTCAGCCCAGGTTGTGGCAGAACATTACACACTGAAAGCTAATTTCAGTGTGTAATTTCAGTGTGTAATAACTGAAGAGCTTCTTTGAGGATTCATTGCGATGGGAAGGTTCTGCGAGGAGGTGATATCAGCCGCCTGCCTGAGGCTTGCCCAGTGCCTGTGATTAAGCTGCCTGTGTTCCAGTGCCAAGCCCGGATGTATCGGAGATTTACTCATCAAAAAAAGAAGTCTTGCAGCTGGGTTTAGGAGCTGTGTTACAGTCAAGGCAAGGATGGGGAAAAGACTAAATCTGTTAAAACTATCCTGATTTTATAAATGGTTTTCAAATTTCTGAATCGCTTCTCAAAGATTGATTTTGCTGTCAAGACATTGGACAAGATTTAATAAATCTATCATTATATCCATGGAATATAACGAGCTGTAATAGATACAACCAGCAAACGAGCTGTAATAGATACAGATGTACACACATATGAAATAAAGAGTAATTCTTTTTGTATTTTAGCTTACTTGATCCCATTGGTTGAAAGCCATCTTGTTGAAGAAACCACTTGGGACGTTTTTGCCTATATGAGCATATTGCATTGCCGATCCGGTGTCCTCTAACCAGATTTGCAAAGTAAACTCTGCTTTAGTGCAGGAGGTCACTACATTCTCCATGGGAGAGAGGTAGCAGGAGAAAAATCACGAAGCCAAAAGAGTGAAAGCACTGCTGAAGCACTTTTAGTCAAGTGGACGTGCATGTTCTTTGAGGTAGTTACTCAGGTCTGTTCCATCACGTCCCTCACAGTGGATTAGATTTTCTAGCTGATGACAGTATTTTTTTAGAAAACGAATGTGCACAATGCCTCCTCTCTGGAAGGCTTGTTTGGTCTGAGTATCGATTGGATTTTACTACCAGCCAAGGTCAGAAACTGAAGAGGTTCTTGCTGCAGAAAGCTGTATATTAATCTCAATATCAACTAAAGCACCTGAACTGTTATTGGAATTTGATGATCAATTACAGCTTTGAAAAGTACTTAGTATAACATTTGTTGGGCTTCCATATTTTGTGTTATACACTCACACCTGATAGTTCAATAACTGGAAAAATACCAGCAAAAGTTCTCCTCTGTTCTTTGTGCAGACAATCTCTCCTTTATAATTCCCATTTCTTGCTTTTCTCCACATTAACAGGCATTTTGCACCATTAAAAGGGTTTCTTGCTGCCTCCCTTACCTTGTTTCATTAGAGAATATACTGCCATTGCACATATTCAGGCAAACACATGAAGCCCTCTTCCAGAAGAACATTTCTTAATTCCTCACCCTGCAACCTTTACGTTTGGAAATGCCACCATTAAATTCAACTGCACCGCCTCGGTCTGTTCCCCTGCCATTAAATGTTTTGATATAATCTGTAGGGATGTAGGGCCATGCAGCATCACTCAGAGGAACGTTTGTGCGCCCTGGCCACAGTCAATCTCTCTGTCACAGATTTTTTTCCTGTTGTGGATTAAACTAGTATGGTAGAACCAAAATCATCAAAACATGTACTTGAGACGCCATCCTCTAAAAACAGTTAAATATTTACCAGCCCACTGCTTTCCTCACTTGCTTCTCGAGATAAATTTACATTGAATTGAAACAACTTGCAGAAACCCTTTCCAATAATCAAATCAACATATGAGACTCAAAAGTCCTCATGGCACAAGATGACGACCATCACAAGGATTCGTACACTTGATCTTTAAGGTCCTTTCCAACCCAACCATTCTATGATTCTATGATTTAGGACAACAATTCATGTGAGACCTAAAAACAGCACCAAAATGAAAGAGCAGCTCTGAACACACTCTTAACTCCTTTTTGTCCGGCTGCTCTTTATGAAAAGGTGGGGCAGGGCAAAACACAGAAGTCAGTAGATCCCACATATCTTTGAAGTTCACAGCACTATTTAGTAGTCTCAGCCCCAAACCTGTCCCTTCTTCTCTGATGGTTGGTTTGTTAAATTATTTTTCTTTGTTTACTTGCACCAGTCTGGTATTTTTTTGGTTTTACCTCCTAAGAAAGGCAGCCATTCGCCACCAGTGGGAATAATGCAGAAGCTTTGCTTATTTTAAGCATCATCTGCAATGACATCATTAAAAAACCCCAGCATCACTACATCTACAAGGACCTCCCAATTTCAAACCACATAAAGCATTGTAAGTGAACTTCTGCCTTCTGACATACGCGTTGCACCCTATGAATGAGCTGGAAAAGAAAGGAAAGATTTATCAGGCAGCAAGTTCAGCCATCCAAATATTGCAAACCTCCTTTTCGTTGATAGCTACACGTAATTTTGCAATGGTTTGTAAATTTAATTGTCCATGTACGGGGTGAGCACAGGCCACGCACAATCAACAGCACTGCCAAGATTAGCAGCTGTATTTCTTAGGCAAGTAGGTCTAAAGGGCTTTATTGGAAGCAAAATGCACCCCAAGGCATTTTAAACACGGCAGCAGCCAGACAGGGCGAGACTCGCTGCAGTGAACGTGCTTTACTGGGTCAAAAAATAAAGTGGGACGTCAGTCACACCAGTGAAACTCTGAGAAGTTACCTGCTGAGTTACCTGTGGTTACTGCTGCTGTGCCTTGGGAGGTGGAAACGAGAGCGTCTTTCCCCCTGCTCCATACTCCCCTTGTGTTATGTACAAATCGTAATGAATGGTGTTGGTTTGTTTTCGAGGCTGATAAGAATCAGCATTCCTTTTGGGATCACGTCGTAAATCAAGGTCTAGAACACATCTCCTGCCAGTGCCCTCTTCGGTGCTTTGTGGGCACTGTAATTTACCTGACTGTGAGCGGGCATTGCATTAAACCGTGTGATATAGCACTGCGCGCTACTTCTGACATTTAGAGCACCTTGAGTCTTATAATTAGATCACTTAATTCACAGATATTTATGTGGGCTTCCTTAAACACAGACAACAGTTTGAAGAGGAAGAGGATTTTAGGCTTTTCTAATTCATTCATACTCTATTTCTAATGGCAAGATGTGCCAACATAGAGTCTCTCTGCTGGCCAAAAAACGTGGGTGTTAAGAGTTGCAAAGTCTAGTTAAAAACCAAAACAGCAGTCAAGACACTGGTTTTACTACGCAATCTTTACGGCTGATGCAATGCAAACCTTTGCTTGTCTCCTCTCCCGGTCCTTTTAAAGCTCATTATTGCCACCATGAATGCACAAAGCAACAAGTCCACAGTCTCAGCAGAGAATGGCTGAGACAACGAAGCTGCCCTTAGACAGTAGCCAGCACCACTTACACAGCAGTAAGCAACTGCCAATAGAAAATGAGAATATTCATTAACCAGAAGCCTAGAAACTACAGCTAGGAACCATCCAAATAAAACTACCAGCAACTGTGGAGATCTTGTGCCAATAGGTGGCTGTTGCTTCCATGTGACACAGACCCTGTGCGGAGATAGATTGGAGAGATAGCAGGGAAAGGAAAAACAAAACAACGTAATTATCCATAGGGCGAAACTCAGCACACATGAGCCGAAGACGTGATGCAAAACATCTGCAGCAGGCAGGGTGTAATTCAGAGCCCCGGTGGTCTCACTTGCTCCCTGACTACAGTTCTTATGTCCTTCAGGTCTCCCATTGTCCCTGCCAAGGCCCCACCTCATCGCCAGATGACGGCTCCTATCAGCAATAACTAAATTAAAGCAGTGGGTTCATAAATTAGTGCTTGCTTGGCTTGGGGTATGTGATTTTCTTTTTTTTTTTTTTCCATATTTACTACTTTTCTGTAAACTCCTATTCCAAAGATTTATGTCAGAGTGGCAATTTTCTTCCCAACAAGAGAGTTATCCTTCTAGTCACAAAAGCAGGTCCCCAGAATCATAGCTTATTGCAGCGGCACAGACGAGTAAGTCAAGAGTTATCATCAAGTACAGCCAATTCAAAAAAAATCATTTTTTCCTTTTTGAATTATTTTTCAGCTCCAAATCCAGTGTCTGAGTTACAGTTATGAGACTCTCAGCTCTAGGCTCAGTTCTATCTAAAACTTCCAAGAAATCACTGAACTATTGTGTTGAAAAGCCCTCTCAGAAATTAAAGGAAAATACACCACTGTTGAGCTGATGCCTTGGAAATGCACCACGCGGCCCTCGTAAAGCAGTCCCACACGAAACGCCAGCGCAAACTCACACAAGGACCCAGATCACTCTCGGTTCGCTGCTAACCGGTGTCTTTTAAGCTTAACCCCCGCTTGTAGAAGCTCCAAGGACTCATAGCTGGAGTGTGGGTGTTCGCGTAGCTTTCCACCCTAACCCAACCAAAGCAGCTTCCAAACACGAGTAACTCCAACCCTCTCAGTGAGCAGAGATTATTGTGAAATAGAAAGAAATCACTTCATTTCAGCAGGCTTTGAAGATCGGTGCTCGAGCTGCCCGGTGAATTTGTCCACCCCTGTGGCTCGCAGGTGTTGAGTGGCTTCTGACTTGGCTTTGGGTGGGGTGAGTTTGGGAGGCAGTGTGCTACCGTTTTGAAGAGCCAGGTGTGGATTTTACTAAACCTTTTCATAAACAGGTGAGTAGATTTACCTCATTAGGTAATTTCAAGCCAAAATGAGGAGCAGCTGAGGGAAGGAGGTGTTATTTACCCTGGAGGAGAAGAGGCTGAGGGGAGATCTTATCAGCGTCTATACCTCTGTGAAAGGAGGCTGTGGTGAGGTGGGGGCTGGGCTCTTCAACCAAGGAATAAGTGATGGGATGAGAGGAAATGGCCTCAAGTTGCCCCAGGGGAGGTTTAGATTGGCTATCAAGAAAAATGTCGTGAAGCCCTGGCAGGGGCTGCCCAGGGCAGCGGGGGACTCTCCGTCCCTGGGGGGTTTTAAAAAGTGTGTAGGTGTGGCACTTCAGGACCTGGTTCAATAGGCGCGGTGGGGTTGCGCTGATGGTTGGGTTGGTCTTAGATGATCTTAGAGATCTTTTCCAACCTTAACAATTCTATGATTCTATGAAAATAATGACTCTCAGTAACCTCTGTCCTTTATGGAATCAGAAAAGGAAACCTGAATCCATCACTTGGCTCTGCTAGAGAGGAAAGGGCCCATCTCCCCGATGCTGGTGGAAGGCAGGAGATCCCACAGGGATCCTGCTGGGCACTGTGCCCTTAGCGTGGCAGCAAGCAGTACCCGTGGCAGTCAGTGAGCTCTGCCCAGGCACCGGGGAAGCACAGGTAACTCTACCTGTGCTGCAGGGCGATGTGTAGCAGCAAGGAGTGCCAGCTTGCAGCCCTGCTGTGAGAAGGTGGAAAGTCATGACTTTTGGCAAAGAGAAAGTACCCAGGCAGGATTTAGAGTATTAATTGGAAAAGCTAATGGGAAAAATTGCACAGGGCCACCTATGTGAACAAGACACTGGAAGTATTGATAAAAGCATCAATTAGCAAGAAGAGCCACCTGTAGAGTGGGAGATGCCATCAGACACCAAGGCAGTCAGTGAAGTCCAAGAATTAAACTTGCATAATTCTTCTGTGGATCGCTTATAAAGCCTGGCTCGTGGGTTCAAGCAGGCAGCAAGGTCTTCATTTGGCATTGAGAGTGTGTGGGGAAAATTTTTAGGGGTTTCAAAAGAAAACATGTTTCCAGGTGCCTAAGGCAGCACCACAGACCCGAGGGGCATTCAGGGTGAAGTTCCTTCGAGTCTGGAGAGCCAGCATAAGATCTCTGCACCACTGAAATCCAAGTGAAGCCCAGTTTTAAGCACTGTCGCAAGCCTTGAGTGGTGCAAAGGCCTTGTCTTGGGCTTCCTGCCCGGGAGTGAATTCCACCATCAGTGAATAATAATAATAATAATTAGACTCTGCTTTTGAAAACATACAGCAAGCAATCCGTGTAAAGACTGCCACAGCAACGTGGAATGGAAAGCTGTAATAGTCTGAAGAATTGCACAGGAATTGCTACATAAACCCTCCTGCTCTACAGAAGGAGATGCTGAATGACCCATGGGTCCTCCTGGATTCCACCAGCTGCCTGAAAGAATTCTTGGTTTTTTTCATAGATCTTGGATGCATCAGGTATTAAGCAGGTGTAGGTTTCTCTTGGTTTTTTTTCTTTATTTAATACAGCTGATTTATTAAATGTTCCTAATCTCTCGTGAACATTTCCTGGGTTGAAGTGGCAGCGTCCTGCAGGTGAGGAGATGGCATTGTAGCGTTTTCTATGCCTGACTCATCAAATCCAGCTTTTTTCCCACTTTGATGCATATCTGTGCATTACTAAGGACATTTTCCTTCCTCTGAATTCTTTTTCTCCTGACTCAAAAATCCTCAACCTCCTCATCAACCTGCTTTGAATCTTCACTGATTCTTTCAAAATCTACATTTATTTTTACCTTTTTTGCTGATACAATGTTTTCAAAACCACTGTGCTCCTCAGTTTAGAGTGTCTAGTGATTTTTTCTGCCTTAGAAGGTGTCCTCATGCGTTCCCGGCATGTTGCTGGTATGAACCCCAGTTAAGGAATACAGAAAATAGATATGAATTTTAGACGTGGGAGATGTCTTTATGAAGTCAATGGCTTCCACAAGAAATCAATATTCTGGATTCCCTTTAACCACCTCTCAGCTTTGGGGTCGGTCTCTATTCCAGACAGGGACTGTTTCCCTGTCTCGCCTCCTCCTTTCCCTTTCCCTTTTTTTCTCAATAATCTGAAATTTGTTTGTGGAGAAAAGCTGATCAAAACCCGGGTTACTTCCGTCCACGAGGTAAGATTTTGTTTATTTGACATATTTGGGTTTTCATGTAAGTCTGTATACATTTTTTTTTCTAGACAACATTTCTGAATGGCAAGAGGCTGCTACAACCAACCGTGCCTTCCTGGGCAGAGGTTGATTTGTGTGCTGTAACAAACCAGGAACTTTGGAGCAAAATTTAGATTCTGAGTGGCTGGTGAGTGGTTGGTGAACAAGGCTTTCCTTCCGCCTCCTATCCTCACCTCACTCGTAGTTCCCATTCCATGCAAATAAAACAAATGCAGTGCAGTGAACATCAACGGGTCTGAAAATTCAAAGGCATTTTTAGTAATGGAAAAAAAATTTAAACAACTTCAGGTGATGCGTAGAGTTCCTAAAAATGCAAGTGTCAACTGGTAAGTTTTTTTGAAAATTGAATATAAAATCATGGAGAAATGCTTTATTTGATTCTCTGTTTATGGGAAATTCATTTTATTTGACTTTTTTATTTGTAATATCAACTATATTGCAGAGCAGAGTTTCTAGGTGCTCCCTTATGGTCCCATTCTTCTAAATTATTAATGCCGTACTGTTGATATATTGTCAGCCTTGTACATACATTCTATGAAAATGAGTTTTACAGTAGGCTGGGATTTATAACAAAGCTTGACATATGCAGCTAATTCACCTAGACAGTCTTGTCAGTTTTAGGTTCATAAATAATTGATACTCGGGGCTTGGAGTTCAGCTACTGTTAGTGCTCCAGCTGTTAAATTTCAGCAGCATAATGGATGAATATTTGTTTATAATATCTGTACATGGACCTGATGTCAGATCCCCGGTCTCATTTACATAGGTAGATTGAGATGTTGGAAGTGTAATGAGCATATGAAGATGATGAATTGTTTTCCTCAGTGCTGGTGCTTTTCTGTAAATGTTTGATTAGTTTTGAATGGATTACTGTTAGATTATCTGGTTCAGGGGTTAAAGTGAGCCGCTCTTTGCTCCCAAAGCTTTCCTGATCCCTTGCTGACAGGTTTTAAAATTCATACAGCGATATTAGTGCTGCAAAAGTGAGGGGTGTTCTTTGCAACAGATGTTTGGTAATTAAACATACGGTTTGCCTGTTTGGAAGTTGCTCGGGAAATTTAAATCAGAATGATTTGTTTACAGTAGTTTGAAGGAATTACAATTTTTGAAAAATAATATACTTTTGCCCCTGAAGTGCTGGAGTTCTCCCCCCAATAGCACTAATTAAAAATGAACAAAACACACGCACATCCGCACAATAATTCAGCTGTTTAACGCCTCGGGAGACAGGTGCAAAGCTATTGAAAACAGAGGTTCTTCTCGCTTTTTCCTTTTGTAAATTAATGAGAAATATATGGAAAAATATTTTCAGTTGGAGGTCCCAAGCAGAGATGCTGCAGTAAACCTGATTTTCAGCCATACCTTTCCTCTGGAGCTCAGCAGGGAGAAGCTGTGGGACGTGGACACTTGTGTCGCACACAATTCCTGATGACGTAAGGACCGTGAGCGAGAAGGGGGCAGTGCCATTAGGAAATGACGTTGCAGAGGCACAGAATAAATTAAATAGAGACGTCCCCTTGTATGTTAAACCTTGGTGCCACACAGCTAAGCAGACCAGAAAACAATGGGGAGCAGGCTGGCTCTGGCTCACCGCAGGCTCATGTAAGGGTGGGAGGAAGAGGAGCGAGTCATCCCGTGTCTCACGTGCTTCCCCAGCTGTGGTGACGCAGGGGATGATGCAGGAGCCGGGCTATGGCGAGGAAAAGCCTCTCCGCCTCCACCACCTCCTCTGACCCTTCTGACTCAAATACAAGCCTTTATATTCCTGTTTTACACTCGTTCTCTCCGCCCCACCCTCTGAGCCAGTGGCCCTCCGACAAGAGGGCATTGCGGAGCAGCTACTTAATGAGAGGATTTAGTGGCCACAGCTCTGCAGAGCCGAGCTCCTCGCTTGCCGCCACGCTGCATTTTGTCAGCCCCGCGTACAGTTCCCCCGGCTTGTCTGGCAATCATGTTAGTGATTATATGGGTAATGAAACACGTGCTCTTTTTGTCTGCGGCTCTGATTAATCTGCTTTCTATTTAGCCGTGATTTATGGCGCTCAACTGTTGAGGTGAGCGCTGGCCCATCAGTTCCATAGCCTATTATGGGTGCCGCGACGGCAAAATGCCTGCGAGGCTTGAACTGTTTCTTGACAGCCAGGCTTCCCGCTACATTCCCTCCAATCTGTTTTGCTTCCTGGTGTGACCTTTCATACAGTAAAATACATTAGTTGAATAGCACAGTCTCATTAAAAGAGTGAATTAACCGAAGAGTCTTTTTAACTAAATGACAGCCAAAGGACTGAGTGCTAATAGCCACGGGCAGCCAGAAACTTAACTCATGAATCAGGCTGTTAATACTGCTTGGTGCCTGAAGCGCTCAGGGCACCACACTCTCTGCTTGCTCTCATAAGAAGAAAAGCTCATTACTTTCCTCCTGATGGGAGAGAAAGAGTGAGCGAGCAATAATAAAGCTTGAATTTTTCAATACTGTTAAAAATGGGGCTGACAGATTGCCGACAATAGGAGCAACGGGCGAGACACGGCAGAGAGAGGCACTGAATTAGCAATGCCATATATCATACCATCTAATTAAATCAACCCCAAGAATGAAATTAGTTTTCTGTGAGTGAAATGGCCTTTGAAAGAGCGCTATTAAATGAACTGTAGAGCATTAATTAAATAATTCACAGTGAGGGATTTTGCATTTATACAAAAATTGTGCACTTAATTGTCCATGCTGTATTACAGATCTGGCCTTATGTTAACAATGTGTCTAACGCGCGCTTACCGGAGCGGAGCGGGAACGGCTCCGCATAAACGCAGCTTATGAAGGTCTAAGAATTGCTGAAGAAACTGAAGAAAAGAAGGACACAACGGTAAAAAATACACGCTGAGTTCACAACTTCCCCGCATTAATCCTGTGCACGTCTGACAACTTGTTACATTTTTTTTCCCCAGTGGAATGACATTAGGGCTTCTGGTTCTTAATTAAGCGAGAATTGCTGCTTCTTATGAGTGAGCCAAACGAAGTATCTGTGCCTTAGCATGCACATGAAAATGGCTGGGAAAAACCAGTGTATTTTGCTTTGGAAGTAGAAAAGACAATCTCCTGGGTCTCCAAGTTTTCGGTAAAAAAATAAATAAGGGGTATGGAATAAATTTAAAATTTTTGTGTTAAATCTTCATGCTCTGACTTAATTAAGGATCGTGTCATTTTGAAATTAAAAACTTTGGTTTGGAAACCATGGAAATGAAACTCCTTTTGAAATTGTCATTGGGGAGAAAGGTTGAAATAAATTATAAAACTTGAGTGTTTTGTCCCTCTAAATCTTGATGTTTTCATAAATATTTTGTCACTTGAACCTAATACAATACTCAACTTGGTACCAAAGAGAAGCTTTTGCTGTCAAAAATACTTGACAATATGCAGCTGTATTAAATACAATGTTATGAACATAAGTAACTTGTTTATCACTTTTTCTTCCCCCTTTTAATTTCATGTAACATTACTTTACTTTAAAATGTGAAAAAATGCACCCTTCCACTTGGATGGTTGGATAAGAATGTAAGAATATGCAGAATATTGGGATTTTAAGATGGTGGTCCTAATTCTTTTCCATCCTTGCAAATATCAGAAAAATGCCAACAGGGAAAAAGAGTGAAAATTTATGAAAAAGTAGGTAACTAGAGCATGCTCTTTTTATTTTTGATTTTGATTTCTGAAGTGAAACTCAATGCTCTGCTGCTCCCAGTGGTGGGCTCTTCAAAAGGGTATGGTTAAATGTGAATATACTGCAGTTAAAGTGAGATCAAATCAAATTAACTTCCCAAAACAAAACTTGGAAAGTTATCTTCATGTTCTGTGTCTTCTTGGCAGCCTTGGATGTTGTCAGTGGTTTTCTCCATGGGAAGAACTTGGTGTTACAGGAGTCATTTATTAACAGCGTAAATTTGGAGATGGTAAGAAAACCCTGCTAGTGAAGCCACGGTGGGCAGCTGCTGTGTTTGGCTACATAGTTCGAAGCAGAAGGTGGGGGGGGCTGATTTAATAATTTAAGAATTATATTTATATAATTATAATATTTTAAAACATGATCTCAAAGTGAAACCAAAGATGGGATCAAATCCCTGTGAAGCTGTGACAGGAACCTGGACATTGGGTATAGGGCAGAGCTTTCAGAAGGACATTTCCTAATGGGAAGTGGGCAGAAACAGCAATTGGCATCTCGAGGCTGTGCATGGTAACGTGTAGGGAGAGTCGCTGTGAGCACTCATTGTCAGCAATGGGAGAGCAGCAGAAAGGCTGCCCAGCAACCACAATGGACACCGCAGCCACGAAACACCAGGTCAGATTGCCTCTCCTGATTTACGGCTTTCTCACCCCCGGTATCGTATGCTTTTATGCAAGGCAACGGCCTGTGCTGATGGAGGCAGCTACGAGCATCTGTGTCCCCCGGGCGAACCAGAACCTCCAGCATCCATCTCTGTGAGGGGACGGGGAGAACCACCCTGTGCCAGATCCAGGGGATATTGGTCACACAGGGCAACCCTCGCAGTGCCCTTGTACGTGATGCTGACACAAGCTGCGCATCTCGGGTCTTGAAAGAGTTTGAGGCGTAACATTTTACTCCTGTCTCCACCCTGCAAATGACAGAATCAGCGTGGCACCATCAAGGTCTGCTTGGGAGACGCCATCAACCCGGGCATCTTTTGCTGGAGTTACACTGAGAGCTCCCACCCCAAGAACTGGTCACTGCAGTCGCTGCAGGTACGAACTGGTGATTCCCAGTGAGGTCAACGTTACCAGGGCTGGTGGGCACACAGTGGCTCTTTCACGGGTACAGATGTCACAGCTATCCTAAATTATTTAACGGGGCTTATGCTTGAAGCTGCACGAGCCTGCAGTTTCTTCTGCTGCACCAGCTCAGGCTCACTAGTCTTCACTGAAAATATTTTCTTAAATGACACTGAAGGGCTCCGGTGACAAATCGTGGCAGTCCTGTATTTCCATTTATTTTATTCTGAGATGTGGTATCGATATAAAACCATCGTGAACCTGTTAATGATATTTCATGTGCAGTAATGTCAAACTATTCAATCAGTCGCATCATTACCTTTCATATTAAGCATATTTAGTTTATTCAGTCGTAACAAAGCATTTCTAGCACTAAAGGTTTCTTTTCTCCCAAGTACTCACTCATTTCAATTTCCTTTCACATCATCTCTAAAATGTATTTTTGTCTTTATTTTAGATGGAAGCCAAAGGAAAAAAATGCTTTGTTGCCTAGCTGAGAAAACGTGAAGGTTTGTTCCTCGAAATAGGTAACTGAAATTTTTGGGCTATTTAATTGGAAACTCGTAGAAGGCTGAGCTTTTCACATATTTCCTTTACAAATTTCACAAAGGCTTTGAAGGGTTTGAGACATTTGTAAAGTTGGTGGAAATGACAATTCAACCTCTGGGTCACCCTGCTGGCAAGGCAAGATAGTTTTCCATTTTAAAATAAGGCTGTGCTTGATCTTAGGAGAGGGACCAAGAGGCATGGAAATATGTTTACCCATTCCTACCCATCAGACTCCTGCAGGGAAGGTGCTGGGTATTGTTCCGCCAACAAACAACAGGAACAGCAAACCAACAGGAAACGAACCCAGATCTTGGACGCGCAGCCTCTTGCTGCGCAGATCTCTCTGCTTTGGGCTTCCGCAGCATGATGAGAGCAGTCAAGGCCGAGCCCCAGTTCTTCTTGGCACCTGACCACTGAGGCTGGGGCTGTGTTTGGAAGAGCACCTGCCCAGCATAGGGAGGGAGCTAAAACAGAAGAGGTGGCAGCTTTGGTTTTCAGCCAAGACTTCGTATAAACATTGCTTCTGACGGAATATCTGGATATGCTTTTCCATTTCCACTCCCTGGTCTTGGTGAAAGAGCTTAAAGGGGAAAAAATTAAATGAGGAGCTGCTCTAGCCAGTGCTCTCCAGGAGCATTTCCCTTACCTCTGCAGTCAAAGGAGTGTGACTGCAGAGGATGCTGGCTTTGGTGCTACCCAGTGGCAGGATGTCCTAGGGAGCGTCAGTGAGGAAACAGCTGATAAGCCTGAAGAGACAAACTAAAATATAAATGAACATGGAATCACCAGTGGCATTTAGAAATACTTCAAATACATTTATGAATATCTAATTCCTTATCACCTCGTCGTTCATTATGGTATTGTCCTCATACTGCACCATCTAATACATAAGGTGCACTAAACACTAAGAAAGCCCTGAACAAAGAATTTTGATTAATCCCCAGACAAGTGCCCGGCTTTCTGTGGTTCAGCTAAATTTAAGTCTTGTTGGGCTGTGCCTCTTGCCTCAGGGAAGCAGGAACAGGATTGGCATTGCACACATTTGCTGCTGCTTCTGCTTAATACCAATATCTACAGCAGTCATCATTCAAACCAAAATGGAGTTCCAAAAGATTTTGGTACAATGGAAAGAGCCAGAGTTTTATAGCTCTGTCCCTTACCTACTGCATTATCTATAAACTATGCCTTGTTGGAAATGAGCTGCTAGTCAGCGTGGCACAGGACCAGGTGTTATATATCAATATATAATGTAAGAATGTGTCACTCAATATGCTGCAAAACTTGTTATTAAGAATTAATCATTCACCTTCTTGAGCGGACTCTTAAATTCACTCCAAAAAGTTGCAATTTCTGAAAATATTCTCAATCAGGAAAGTTGTCTCCAGTAGGGTGTGGGTTAGAAGAAAACTAATTACAGAATTTTAATGCATAGTTCAGCATGCCTTAGAGACTGCTCTTTTGCCCCTTAATAACCTTGGACGCTCCTTTCGGATTCAGACCAGTGGTCCTCCTGCCCAGTAATCAGACAGCAGCAACAGAAGCTGCTCCTCAGGGTGGGTTACGGAGGTTGGGTCTAATCTGCAGGCTGCTGCCCTCCTGTTTACCCTGGAAATGTCACAAGGCACCTGACTACCAACTCTCGTTAGCACCTACGTGTGAGTTTGCTGTCCATCGGTTTGCCTAACGCCTTAGTGATCCTGCTGGTGCTCACGTTCTCTGTGGTTTCCTACAAGGAGGAATGACAGAAGGTCGCTATCCACTGTAGGCTGTCTCACGTCCAATTTGAACAGATCTATCAGCTTCAAAGGATTCCCCCTCTTTTGCTGCGGTGGGATTTGGTAGCTATCAGTCGTGCGCCCGCTCTACCCATCGCAATATGAGCTTGCAAACTTTGGTCATGCTGCTGCCATCAAACACTTACAAACACGATGGACCTCTCTCTGCTTCCCTTCTTACCTGGCCCTCTTCTTCCACACTTCCTACGAGGTTTTTGACCTGTAGGGCTTAGTCTAAATAGGTGTTTTAAAAAGGCAAGCGGACAGGCCTGGAGAAGAACTCTGGAATGCGCTGGTGTGGCCGTCTGTGGTCACGTAAGCCCAAGGAAAGCGCAGAGACGGGCAGTGAACGAGGACAGAGCATCATAAGGTAGGGACTTTGTCATTACAACAAGTCTACGCGGTCCCTCCTCCCGGAGTAGGAGAGGTGCAGAGGTGTGTCGTCGGCCTTCGGGAGCTTCTGTGTCCTGCTCAAGAAATCCAGTAACGCAGCTCTGTGAAAAAACAGGGAAAACGGCGTCCTGCATGCTCTCAGGAAGAGACATGAAGCTGAACTAAGGGAACGGACTTGCATCTAGGAGATCTGCCAACCACCACGCCTAGAAAGCAGAAAGCGATGGACACAGCTCATTTAGAGAGGATCTGAACCACGGGGAAGAGAGAATGTCCTGTGGCAATTGTTAAGTAGTCAAATGTCTACTTAGCTTCCCTGGGAAAGATGAGAATCAAAATCAATACAAACATGATAAAGCTATTAAGAAAATTTGATATATAGGCACTTGTGCTCATTCACCGGGTGCATTTTATGTAAACAAACACTAATGGAGGAGAACACCTCTTCATCAGGTGTGCTGGCTGATTCCATTCAGACAACAACCTTGTATGAACAAACAACTCAACAAAGGCCCCTCTATGCATCTGGTTCTATCAACCAATAATTTTTATCACTTTCTGTCAATGTTTTGGATCTTTGAGGAGCTCAGCCCCTAATAAATGTGGTGTGGATGTTTGAACAAGAAAGGAACGGGTGCAAGTTGAGCGAATATTGAGTTTTAAACTTGTCTCACAGTGATTTGTGGCTGTGTCACTGCAAATATTTTTCAATGTCATTGCCTAAGCCCTGGCTGTCACTGCCACGGTCAGCTGGGGAATAGAAGGCCTAACTCTATGATCTCGGTATTAATGGGAGCTGTTGAGAGTGGCAAAGGTGATAAAGTATTGTTTAGGTATTGGTGCCATACTTTTGCTGCAGGACATTATTATAAAACGCTGTGGTTTTTGTCAGATTTCAATCACCGATCCAATAACATATTTAGAAACTTACTACAGAGAGCCCTAAAAAACATCTTGGAGAGGTTTTGTTTTGGTTTGGGTTTGGTTTTTGTTATTGAGTTTCTTTGATTTTAAACTGTGACCAGAACTGTGCAAACCTAACATCTTATACAGAGAGAGATTTAAGGCTGTCTCTGATTCACGGTTTATTCTTTAGCAGTTTAGCTGTGGTTATTTTTATGCAAATGGTTGAGGTTCAATGTTTAAATCAAACTGGAAAACAAATCCCTGCGACCTGGGTGGGTTGGCAGTTGCTAAAGGGAACACAGTTCTGCTCCTACCACAGACGTCTGGATGTCAGGCAGGCAGACCCTTGCTCTTGGTGAGCGTGTGTATTTTACACCGATGTGAGTGGAAGTGACGTGTGGGTGTTCAAGTTCCCCACTTGGTAGGTAAGATTATGTGTTGCACTTTTCATTATTCCCCAGACCAGTACAAGGAGAGACAGAGATACAAGATTCATACAGCTTCTACAATATCCTGTTTTGCCAAATTGTGCTCTAGCGAGGGCATGACAGGATTACTTACCTCACCCTCGATACCAAGAGAACACAAATTAATGGCTCGTTGTCATGGTCATTAAGAGAAGACTTGCATGGTTTTAGGTTATAATTTAAATTACACAAAATTCAGGCTTTTATTGATGGCCAGAATCGCTTGATTTTAAACCTTCTGATGAACACGTTCGCTGTTACTTAAAATGAGGTACAGCACTTCTTTATGAAAAAAGGATATAAAATTGGATTATGAGAGTTTATACAGCTTTTAAATATCAAGCTGTCAGGGTCTGTGTGGGTAGAAATATTATAATTGCAGGATGGTGAAGAAAGAGTTTATATTAGAGAGGATTTTTGAGTAAATTCATACCAAGAAGAATATAATGGAGACAGGCTTTTGCCAGTGCTTTGGCTCTGCTGACCTCCATTTGCAGCAGAGATTAGCTCGATAAAGCCGACACAACCTCAATAAAACACTAACAATGGAAAGAAGTAAATAGAAATCATATTAAGCAGCAGCAATATTGCATGAATGGAAACAAAAATTTAGGTATAATAGCCTTGGTGGGTTTTAATATTGTTCCCAATCGCATCACAATATGAATCATATCATAGTGATTCTAAATAACATTTATCATCTTTAAATCTTCTCTCCTCGTAGACGACTCACATTATTTGAGAGGGCTTTTTTTTTTTTGTTGAAGAGTTCATACATAATTAAATGTGCTGGAAGCAAAGGGTACGAAATACCTTGAGAAACAGCAACTTTGTGTTATACGTTCAATTAAATGCAGCAATTTAATATTTATTGTTATTTTGCTACCTTCCAGAAGTTAAATGAATAGAATAATGGAATGGTATTGCAGAACAAAACCCAAATGAATCTGGAGGGAAATTTTATTCAGTTTTCAATTACAGTGGCCTTGCTGAATTCTGGGTACAATCTGTAGAGCATGACAAAATGAAAAGATGACTGGTCAAAAATGCATTTGTAGGGGATTAGAGGCTAAATATAACAGAGAGATGGTTCAATTCATTTTGTCAGAAAATTACGTGTCTAAAGGATTTTATCTTCATTTACAAGGGAAAAGTTTACTCCATCTTGTGGGTGGACTTCACTCTTCACCATGGGACTCTGGGGTTCAAGTTGTAGTGCAGGGATGGGACGAGGGGGAACAGTTTGAAGCTGCAAGAGGGGAGATTGAGGTGAGATCTCAGGGAAAAATGTTTTGCTGTGAGGGTGGGAAGGCCCTGGCCCAGGGTGCCCAGAGCAGTGGTGGCTGCCCCATCCCTGGAGGGGTTCCAGGCCAGGTTGGATGGGGCTTGGAGCCCCCTGACCCAGTGGGAGGTGTCCCTGCCCGTGGCAGGGGGTGGCACTGGGTGGGTTTTGATATCCCTTCCAGCTCAAACCATTCCAGGATTCTGTGATTAGGCTTGACACGAGGAAGAAGTTCTTTACTGAGAGGGTGATTGGCCATTGGAATGCGCTGCCCGGGGAGGTGGTGGTTTCACCGTCCCTGGAGGTGTTTAAGGAGAGATTGGATGAGGCACTTGGTGCCATGGTGTAGCTGATGAGTAGGGATAGGTGTAGGTGTTGGGTCATAGGTTGGACTGGATGATCTCAAAGGTCTTTTCCAACCTTATGATACTGTGAAGTGTGAAACTTGAAACAGCTGTACAGAAATCCACTCTAGCGCAGGGTCTGACCCCTTCAGAAGGCCTGTGCTCTCTGCCACGCTGCCACACCTAAGTTCAGGGCTGAACGATTTAATATTCATGTTTTGCATGTGACTCTGGAACAAAGAAGCTTAACTCTTTGATTTTATTAACAAATGCTGACCCCAGAGCCAAGGGTGTTTTCTGAGTATTAACTAAGCAGCCTTTTCTGTTGCCCTGGGTTTGTTTTTCTATCTTGGGCGAGTTTACCTGTTGAATGCCCTTTGAGGTCCTTTCCACCTCAGACCATTCTGTGATTCTATGATATGGCACAGAGAGCTTGCTTGGATGGTTCACGCTCAGCTCTAGGCTCCTCTTGATAAAACGTTGTGGGAAGAGTTTTGCAGATGGGGTCCTTAGCAGCTGTCTTTGCACATCAATAGTGACCTGGTGATGGCTGACATGAATTGAAAAATGAGAAACATAGGATATTTATCCATTTAATATCATGAAGTCTGATACTGGCTCTGCCTAACCTAGATCAAACAGACAGTGCAGTCTGTCATCTGCAATCAATTTGTCACCTTTCACAGCCCAGGTCTGGTTGGTTAAGTATTCAAGGTAACTCACTTCAAGGTTGTTTCCGAGGTCCTAAAAAGGGATCGATCTTTAGATTTGTGATTTTAATAAGTGAACTCTCTTGTCTGTTTGTGGCAGTGGAAGTGTTTCTGTATGGTGTGACACTGGTTTTACAAAATAAATTGTGGGCGTAAGACAGAAGTCAGGAGTGGTCAATCAGCACTGGGTAAGAGAACACCCGTTGGTTGTCTTCAACCACATATTTTATAGCAGGGAATATACATCATGATTTTATACTGCAAAATGTTTAAAGACAGATTAATCCTTTTGGAACAGAGGTTAATAAAGATAAAATTCAACAAGTCCGTGAAGTGAACAATTAGATGAAATGAATGAAGCTAATTAGAATTCAGTAATTAGCAATGACAATAAGCTAATTTTCAGCTCAGGTAATTATCAAAAAGTGAATTTGCTATTTTGAATATATAGTGATATAGTCCATTTAAAATATATTTTATATTAAATACATAAAAATGAACATTATATATTTTATTCATGACATTTCGCTGACTAAACTCGTTCTCTCTAGCACCATGGAAAAAATGAAACGTGAACACAGAGAAGCATGGTGAAAGTGACCAAGTATGGCAGGGTGAGACGAAGGGGTCCACTGAAGAAGATGCAGAAGAACGAGCAAATGAGAACAAGAGAACGAACAGTCCTGCTGGAGTTGTGTTGGAACACGGAAGCCAGACCAGAAGCCAAAGAACTGCAATGAGAAGATGCCACAACCCCATCTGTAGGCTTTTTGGACTTCTCAAGGACAAGAAACCAAGATCTTTACATTTTGAAAGCAATTTGCTTGTTGTGTCGGGGCCAAGGTATAAATGTAAGGAGAGGGAACTCACAGGAGACGTGGGCTCAGCAAACAGCACACATAGAGCTGGTCTTCTCCATCGGTAACCATGCTGCATCCTTTTTAATGGAAACTACGTACCACCAGGTCAGTGAGAGGGGCAGGCTGGTGTCCTTTCTTCTGTCTTTATCAAGGAAAAAGAGAGAGAAAAATACCTGCACATAGGAAGAGTTTATTTCTCCTATAGGAACGATGAACCATCTGCCTGTTCTTTGCCAAAACCAAATAATTCTTATTTTCATCAGGTTCTTGTGGTATTTATATCTTTGAGCTCTGAGGAAAAATAAAAGGCTTTTTTGACTCTGTGACTTTAAATCTTTATTATTTGTATTCCAAGTACCACAGAATTGTCTTTTAGATGTGACAAAATAGTGGAAAAATTAGATCAGCTACTATCTCTTTACATTTTGTATCTGATGTGGACACCCAAGCTGACCATTTCTGGTGTGTGCATCAGTTCATTAATACATGAAAATATCCTATCAAACAGACAATCAAATTTCATGTAAAATAAGCTCCAGCATTAAAACCGTTCCTAGTATTTTATGTGTAACTCTGTGGGTAGATATATTTCTTGCTACTAGAGCAAAACTGATTTGTGTGATGGTTCCCCATCATGAAATCACTTGGAAGGTTGTGAGATAAAATGTCGCTTAGGATAATGTAATTGGCCTTAAGGTACAGGAGTTGAATTATTTTCAGTGATTTATAATCTGGAAATTAAAGACTCACTCATTTTCTAATTTAATTCCATCTTCAATGGAAAAATGTTCACTCTGAACTAAATTGGCGAGTAATGTTGCTAATTCAAATGCAGATGCAATTTCGATTCTGGTAGCAGTTTGCCGTGATTGACGAGTCCCCAATGGATCATAATGATTCTTATCTCCCAATCTCACAAATTCTCTAGCAGTTGTGATAATAACTTCAGCTAAGGAGAAAAGGGAAAAAATAAATTCTCTGCTGCACTGTCAATTCAGGCTTTGCTTTTTTCTGACAGGGAATGAGGTTTATTTCAAATCTATTGCATGTTGGAGACAAATACAAAGCCTCATTACTAAATTCTGTGTCATCATAAAACTGCAGTTTAATTGTTTACTGATGGTCTTCCAACTCGGCTTTAAATCTTCCTAAAAAGGATTTCAGATTTTTTATTGTTAATGAGATTAAGTTACATTTAAGGTAATGAATTTTGAGGTGTTAAGATACTGGGGATGTGTCCAGCAATTTGCTACCATGAGCGATATTTTGCATTTTTTAATTGTTGCCCCATTTAAAACAATATATTAAAATATCTGTTATTTTCTCAATGATTACATTAAGTTTTGGTACAAATCACAGCGCTGATTCTGGGATGAAGACACACCTATTCTCGCTTTCCTAGACCTGCAGCCATAGTTTTAAACGTGGAATTTAAGCCAGCATTGGGCTGCTTGTGGATTTTTTTGCATTTCCTCAGTGAACTCACACTGACGGGATGGTGAGTCCGATGGAACAACCGTGCCCCCCAAAAGTAAAGCCTTGCAAATTGAGTGATGGAAAGACAATGGAGAAAGAAGCTTTTAAAGGAATAATACAGCTGATTTCAGGGCGTGATGGGGACTATGAGGAAGGAAGGTTACTTCCTCTCATGCATGTCAACCTTCTGGGGATGCATTGTTTCAAAATCTTAATTATTTAACGATCTTTATAATTGAACTCCTATAGAAGTGTGTGTTTGCACATCTAACTCTGAAGAAAAAGGTCTTTGGGTGGGGAAACCCCTACTCCTCTCTCTTTCCCCCCTTCCCATGGGGTCGTTGGGGGGACGGGGTCAAGGTGGTCTGAGTATGGGAGAGGCACTTAGACTCTCTGGGGCACATTCCCTCAATGGAAAATGAGCAGTTACAAGAAAATTCCTCCCAGGTAGAGTGTCAGAAGCCCAAAGCATTGTGTCTTACGAACCTTCCCTGCTTTGTCCTTGAGCCTAGATTATCCTGAAACCTGCTGATACGGAGAGTAAAGAAAGAGACAGTGGGAACTCTGCTGAGAGGCTCCCAGCAGTGACTGCACAATGTAGGGGGGGGACAGAGGTGCAGGTGGGAAATCAGGTACCCCTGACCTGCTGGGTGACCGGGGGAGAGCTTCCAAACAAGCCCAGGAGCAACCTCTGCTTCTTCCTGATGGCACCTTGTGTGGGATCAGAGACTTCCCAGCATGGATGCAGCCTTAAGGCAGTAGCTCTGCTCAGGGCCGTTACCACCCTGGAGTCTGTCCTGTGTAGGTCTTCCATGAGGCTCTGCTTGCTGGGACAAAAACCCCTACACGCCTAAGATCTTGGAAGAGGAGCCAAAGAGAGAGAAGGTGGTGCCCAGCTGCACACGCTGGTACGACCTACTCGGATTTACTTATTTATCCCATGGTTTAAAAAATAAAAATCACTAAAATTCTACTTGGGTGCAACCTTTCTCCTGAAGTATGAGCCAAAAGCCGAGGAGATGTGACCAGGACCAGACTATTCATTTCACTGAGTGGAGAGGACCATGAATCTGGATCTATTGCTCGAGAAACCCCATGGAGGGAAAACCACCTCGTCCCTTTGGTTTTGTTTGCAATGGTGAGGCTGAAAGCCAGAGTGAAGTGAGGGAGCTCCACCAGTTTTGCACCTCTGGGCCAGGTTGTTTGTGTCATTATTAACAGTGTTCAAGATCAGTGGAAGTAGAATATTGCTGAAAGATCAAAGGGTGCCCCTTTGAACACACTATATTGCCTTCCTCATCTTATCAGTACTTACCATTATTAACCTGAGCATTTCTGTCTGAGTGGGCTATAGAGGCAGGAGATACCGGGGAGACAGTGGCTGGGGAGATATGATACGCTCTTCCCTTTCACCCACACACGTTACAGGTGCTTATATAAACACCCTGATAAAAGTCATAGAGCAGAAAGTCCTCTTCATGTCTGTTCGAGAAAAACAAACTGTGCTGAGCCAGGGATCTGCACAGCCAACGGTGCCACCTGTGACCCGGGAGCGTAGAAAAGGAACAGCACAGTTTGATGTTATCCGCCCACTCGCCTTTGCCTCACGCTACGGGGACAGACTGCGCAGTGGAAAACCGGTCAGGATCTCTGCAAAGAGCTTTTAATGCAGAATGGAAAAAATATTGCTTCTTCAGTTTAAAGGGGGGAAAGAAAAGCACCTGTCAGTGGATTTAAACACCCAGTGCAGCTGGTTTGTGTGTAATTGTATGCCAGATGTCTTTTTGCCGTTCGATGGTTGTAAGTTTTCTAGAACAAGATAAATATGTGTGTTCTCTCTGCATTTTATGGAAATCTTTCTGCTTTATTTTTTTTTCAGAAAAATACACAACTCCTTAAGTGGCACTTGAATTATTCCCCTCAATCTATGCACTTGGCAGCGCAGGTAAAGCTGTTCTTCTTGCTCAGTGTAAGGGTTTTCTTCATTCTACTAAAAAACAAAGTATGATTTTCTTTGTAAATCACTTGCTTAATGAATGTAAAGGCCCAGCAAAGACAGATCTGATTCTCGTCATGCTCAGAATGCTGGAAGAGTAGGAGGCTCTCATTGGGAGCAAGCGTAGATAAACCCTGTCTCTTGCTCTCATTGGGAGCAAGCGTAGATAAAGGCTCTGTCTCTTGCCCAGCTATCGGAGCTGCGTGGCGATCTCTAACGGCAGGAAGTGGCTTTACATAATTTAGTGTCAGAAACAGCTTCATTACTGTCGGTTCCCTGGCGTATTTTCTCCCCAGCTCCTGCCAAGATTGGCCTTTTGCCAGAGCAGACAAAATTCAGGACTGGGATGGCCTTCAGGTAGCGCACTGACAACACCAACATGGATGACCTGTAAAACCCCAGAAGCGTGTGGCCAGTCATGGCAGTGCTGGCTATGATGCCCCCTCCCGCTCTGTGATATCTCTCACCCTGCTCCTTATCTATATGCAGATGGGATGACCTGCTGGATGGGACCAAGATGGAACCATGTCCTGTGTCAGCAGACCCCCAGGCATGGACGTACCTGTTACAGGTCAGCTAACTTCTCACTCCAGCTTCCCTTTTCTTCCCTACATCCTTCACTGCCCCGTCTCCCTCTGAAAGTGGCGTTTGCTCCTGAGTAGCCCCTCACCAAACCGTCCTCTGCTGCTGGAAGGACACCTAGACTGGACTGTCAGAGGGACACAGGAGCCAGCGGTGCCAAGCCAGAGCCACCCGCCAGTCCCTGAACTCGTAACTCTAGGACCTAGGCATGAATGGATGCCACAGAACACCCTCACCAGCACAACCTTTTGGGCCAAACAAGATGTGAATCCAATTTAAGTTGGACTCGTGAAACAAAGTATCCAAGCAATTTATATTTGAGACCTATCACCATGGTATCTCGCGGCCGTCGCACAGGTGAGAGAGGGCACGCAGAACCTTATCGGCATGCAGGACAGGATTTTTTGGTAAGCCTCAAGGGTGCAGAAGTGAGGAGTTACACCGAACATTCACTCTCAGTACTTCCAGCAGCTGAGTGCCTTTAAAATATACTGCTGGGCTCATAATGTCTTGCCAGGTTTCACATTAACCTTTAGACTATTTGAATTTAACTCTGTAAGTAAGCTAGATAGCTTTCTAAAATGGTAGATAATATAACAAAAAAGGTACAGACAGGAATGAAGATATGTGAGCAAAGCAGTTATTAAAATTAGAATGATTTATGCTGTAATATTCTGGCGTACCCTACGTGTGAAAATCTAAGTGGCTGTTCTCTTTAATTTGCACGTGGTAACCGCTGGTTGTGGGGTATTCAATAGGTAAACTCACCAAAGATAGAAAAACAAACCCAGGGCAACAGAAAAGGCTGCTTAGTTAATACTCAGAAAACACCCTTGGCTCTGGGGTCAGCATTTGTTAATAAAATCAAAGAGTTAAGCTTCTTTGTTCCAGAGTCACATGCAAAACATGAATATTAAATCGTTCAGCCCTGAACTTAGGTGTGGCAGCGTGTCAGAGAGCACAGGCCTTCTGAAGGGGTCAGACCCTGCGCTAGAGACACCTGTGCAGACATCTACTCCGGTTTCACACTTCATAGAATCACAGAATCCTGGAATGGTTTGGGTTGGAAGGGACCCCAAAGCCCACCCAGTGCCACCCCCTGCCATGGGCAGGGACACCTCCCTCTGGGTCAGGGGGCTCCAAGCCCCATCCAACCTGGCCTTGAACCCCTCCAGGGATGGGGCAGCCACCGCTGCTTTGGCCACCCTCACCTCCCCACCCTCACAGCAAAACATTCTGGATTGCTGGTACCCTATAGACGCATTTATGGTTGCAAAGTTGAAGAACTACTAGTTAGTAAGTAGGTAACTGGGAGCATCGTTACATCCCATCATATTCCACTTTACCCACACATTTTTAAACCACTTTGGTCATTGCAACAGGAGCAGAACTTAAACCTACGGGAGCGTTCTTGGTTCATAAACACGACTCCCGTTAATGCTAATAGAAGCTGTGCCCTGGCACTGAGAGGCGCCCACGTCACAGGAGCCGGTGATCGCCCTTAGACTGACACAGAGCACGCTGGGATTTCTCTTACACAAAAAATGCACTCGCTTTCCTCCCAATTCCCTGGCGCACATCCCTGCCAGCACCAAATAGTGCACCTACCAGAAACGACGTGTGGAAACCGCAGCTGGTAGAGCTGCAGTGATGGGAAGCTGGAGCCACCACGACATCTTGGGGTGGACATCTTGGGGTTGCACAAGAGACAACAAAAGGAGAAATTGCCACCTGACAGGAAAGTCAGAGCAGAGAAAATGAAGTATAAAAGTTTTCTCGTTTACTTATTAGCACAATATGTAATTGGATGGAAGAAGCAGGTTTCAAAAATTTGTCTTACTATAATGACTATAATTTTTTAGAGATTGAAAATGAGTCTGACTAGAAAATACCATTAAACTACCAACTTGCTTAAAATTTAAAGGGTAATTCACATATAATGCTTTTATTTAATAGCCCAATTTACAAAACGTCTAAAATTAATGCAGATCTTTTCAGGACAAAATCAGCTGTAACTGCACCAACTAATTTTTGCTCATTTGAACTGAATTATTAATAAGAGAGAAATATACCATATGTTCCCAAAAGAGCTGGATACATTTATTTCAAATAAAATTGCTGTGTTTGGTGGAATATAAGAGGTTTAAATGCTTTCAGAGAAATGGGTTACTTATATACTGATTTAATAGAGTATAAATCAGACCGCATAATTAGGGACACAGCTGTTTCCTAACCTAAAGCTGGCAGCTTTTGTTGGTTAAGTTCCTTTATCACCTGCATGGCTTTAATCAGCAATAATTTGTTCTTCTTGTGGAGTAATACAAGTTAATCTATAATTTTGCTGTTTGTACTATGCTGGAAAAGGGGTTTTATGGCAGGTCGAGCTTGAACTGGGCATACGTTCTCTTGAATTGTTCACTTATTTATTTGATTTATTATTGTGTTCCTGATACTTATTACAAGTGAAAGTGAAGGGTATTTTGGTAACACAGCCTCTACCTATGCATGGTACAAAGATGCATTGTTTTGACTTCTTAATGCACCTTCTTATGTTTGCACCATATGGACATTTGGGCATAAAATCAGAATCATAGACCGGTTTGGGTTGGAAGGGGTATTAATTCCCACCCAGTTCCAAACCTCAAACACGTCCCACTGGATCGGGGTACTCAAAGCCCCATCCAACCGGGTCTATAAGCTAAAAGCCCGTGAAAACTTTACCCCTTAGAGCACACCTGGAGATTTCCATTCCATGTACGCCCAAAAGAAGGTATAAAGAGTATTTCTCTTTTATTCAGTATGGAATTTTAAGAGTTTCTTGACAAGATATCAAGACAAGAAGGATCTGTACACGTTTAATCTATAACTGGAATTTACTCTTACCCAACCCGTCCAATGGCACGCCTCACCTATGAAGCAGCGGGGGATAAATAACCATTTCAGCCCCAAAATGCACGTTGACTCGGTGACTTCCTTGATCAGGTCCCACGTGTGGGACTGGGAAGGTGATGGTGCATTTTCCCCTGCAGACACCACTGACCTTTCAGAGCTGTCCGGCTGCAAACTCTTGCACAGGTTTGGAAGCCCCGGACTTGCACCAGGCTCTGAGTGACCAAGGGCAGTGAAAAACTTCACCTTAGGTCAACACGATGCTGTCCCCGAAGGGACAGTCCTGGTCTCTCCCAGCCCTCGGCTGCTTCCACTGTGTTGGGTCTGAAACCACGGGATGGATCGTTGGGTCATACCCAGTAGCGAGTGTCAGTTGACTGATAACTATAGATATTTAATCAAGTATCCCACATCTCCAGTGAGAAGAATCGTCTGGTGTGGTAGCAAACTTTTATAGGTGAGTGGGGTTTCGTCTGTGGTTGCCACTCATTTCATCCTCTAATGTAAATCTACGTGTTCAATCTCATCAATACGTTGTTTTCAAGGCAAGAGGGATGCAGCTCCTGGGTGCGCAGTAAAGCAGTGAAGTTTGTTTGTAAAAGCTTTCATTGTCACTCAGCCATTCACACCTCAGGTTGTTCCTTCTACTAAGGACGTTAAAAACCCAACACAAATCCCAGCAAAGTTAATTCAGGATTTCCTCTTGGCACTGGTATCTTGGGATCAGGGTGGAGACTGCAGAAGGTCTACTTTGTAGATTGTATAAAATATGTGTATAATATATTCATAGACACTAATATCTGAAGTCACGTAGACACCTATATATGTGCTTAAACATTAGAGTGCATTCATTTTAGAAATCTTGATGGACAAGCTGTAAAATGTAACATCTGTAAAGGGAATTCTTAAATTGCGCTTGGCCACATGAATAAGACCGGCTGCTTTCAGCTACTTGTTGAATACCAGAAAAAAACAGTATACAATATCAATTGAAACTATGTCTGAATATATTTATTTGCATCCCAGATGATCTCTAGCTAAATGCGAGTCTATTAAAATACACCTCTGCAAAAGGGGTTTAATTTCCCAGGGTCTGCAGTGGCGCTGCAGGAGCCCCAGTAGCACCAGCTTTGAGTAAGAGGATGTTCGCTAACAGCAGAAGTGACTGTATTTTTATTTGGGTGTGGGAGAAGGAGGTGGAATGGGCTGCAAGTAATTTCTGACACCAGGCTTTTATTTTAAATTGTTATATTTTAAGTGCATCTGCTCCTTCCAGCCTTTCTCCTTGGCTTCCGCAGGCGCGCACACAGATAATCACATCTCTTGCTTTTAGAGCCAGAATATTCTTTTAAAACCCCAAAGAGGCAATATGCAACTTAAATTAGAGAACTAGCTTCACTCACAAATTATGCATTGAAGAGACTTTGCACTTTGCTGTACTTCTTGCTCAGAGGGAAATTCCATGTTCATAGATTCCAGCTGTGCAAGCTGTAAAAATTTTATGCCACAACTTTTGCAGATGGAGGAGGAGTTTCTCCAGAGTTCGGCTGCTTCAAAGGAGCTGCCATGGGAGGGCAGGGCCTGGCACCTTTTGATCAGCTCTTTGTCCAAAGGGCCAGAGGGCAGAATTTGAAGCTTCTGACTGACTTACTCCAAAATTTACAAGTTCTTCCCCTTCCAGTCAGACAGAAGTTAAACACGTAACTCCCGACAACCAGGGAAGTGAAGAAAACAAGAGGTTTGCAGCGAAGTGCTTTTCCGGCCTCCTTTGACAGCTCCCATCTCCGACACCTGAAGGTTTACCCAGATTGTTTACACCTGGTGTCTGTGGTTTACAACAAATAACGGCCCCCCCCCCCGGCCTGATGCCAATACAGAAACCACAGAAACCTTCTGCCCAAGCTCTTTTTCCAGGCCCAGAGCACAGGTATGCCCGTGCAAACACGAGCCACCCGCGGCACAGTCTGTGTGCATCAGCAGATGCTCCTGAATCATTGCTCTGCAGTAAAAACTCTACCTGACCTCCTCCAAAAAACCCCTCCCCTGACCGAGGTGAGGGGGCAGACCCAACCCTTGGCTCTCCCCACAGCTGAAATACATTAATTTCAGTTAATTTACCTGTTAAGCTGTGCTTCCTTCTTCCTGAATGCTGGCTTGCGCCTCCTGTCTGATCTCAAGGGTTGCATTCGGATTCCTGACTGCGTTTGTCAGGCCCAAGCCCACCCTGGCAGCCTCGTGTGATCCTCATCTATTTCCCCATTAAGAGAAAAAAAAAATCCTGGTCCTTTATAAGTTTGGATGCCTGGAGACGCTCCCTCTACTGATGACCGAGGATCAGAGAAGAGAGGGTCTCTAGAACTGACTGATTTTATTTGTAACTATTTCCCCCCCTTCTCTCCAATTAACGGTAATGAACCATTTATTTGGGAATGTTTGGCTTATAATATTTATCTTATTGGTACCCAGTCTATGTTATGGGTTTATATCGATGTGTGCAGCTAAAGAGCTAGTGAGGAAAGATCTGGTGCTTTCTATGCACAAAGAATGACCTTTTTCCTTTGTATCCAACAGCAGGCTCGTGCCGGGCTGTGGAGGTGCAGCCCCCACATCCTCAGTTTTGAACTGGTAAAAAAATTGCTAAGGACTGGTAAACCAGATGTATTTGGCCATTCTTCCAGTGTATTTTGATCTGTGTAATAAAGGTCGGCGCTCAGTGCTTCATTTGCCGTTCCCCCAAATACCTAATTGCCTGATTATTGCGCTATTTCCCAGCCAATTCACTGAAGGGGTTGGTAGGGGAGTGTGGCAGAATAACAGGGCTGTCAGTCTTCGGTTATGGTTCTATAGTTCTAATGCAGGAATTAAATATCTGTCTTTTCTAAAAGTCATTACATGATTTATTGGAAAATTGGTAGAAACAGCCCTGGGGGGGTTGTGCTCAAAATCTGGTTTAGAAGAGTGGCTGCTAGCTATGACTTTTGATTTTCTTGTCTCAAAATGAATAGAGCTGCCTGTTTCTATGCAAATTAAATGTTTGAATGTATTTTTTTAAGATAGATGATATTTGTTAATTTAATTGTATTTCTCATGCAAGGGAGTGATTTCTGTTTTGATCTTTCTTTCTTGAGGAAGCAAAATTTCCCTCTTTTGCTACTGATTCCCCAGAAGGGCAGGGCTGCTTTTTCTGTTGTTTGATAGCTCGAAAATGTCTGCAGAAATTGTAGGTCAAGAATTACAGCTGTGGTAAATCATGCCTCATGAATGAGAAGTCACCTGTGATTTCTCTAGGGTTTTTGGGGGTCTGTCTTTAAAATGAGGATAATATTCTGAAGAAAATAAAGGCTTCTTTAACGTATCTTGGCATGGATATGAACCATGCCAACATACGTGTGTTTGTGGCATTCAGGTTCTATTGGCATCCAGAATTTAGGCTTTATCAAATGGAGAGGAGCCTCTGCAAACAACCTCAAGAAAAAAGACTCTTTAGTGAGAGCTATTCCAAGTAATTATTTTAAAATATGTATTTAAATTTATTTCCGGAATATAAAAATGATGATTGCTTCCCATCATGAGCCCAGTGGTGTCTTCTCCTGCTGAGATGTTGCAGTGAAGTTTGTTCAGCTATTTTTTTCCTGCCACGAGAGCCGAGCGTGTCAGTCACGGCTCTGCAGGGCAGAGGCTCAGCCCTCTCCCTGTTCTTTAGGGCTAAACCAGGGGCAGGGAAAGGAATGGGCTGTGCTGCTGCTGCTGGGGCTTCTTGACCCACATCTCCAGGGCCTTGGTAGCCCCCGCAGCTCCCGCTCTATCACATGAGCTACTTCTGTGCTGGCCCGTCTGCCTCCATCTCCGAAATACCCGATCCACTTCTGTAACTCACTGAACATCAGAGTGATTCCCTTTTGCTGACGGTCCCAGCCAAGGACAGGCTGCTCTGTGGCTTCGTTAACCCCCTGCTCCAGGGGAGGCTCCTCCTATTTCATGCTTCCCAAGCTGGAAGCTCAGAAAATCAATAGCTGCTCCAGCCTTTTTTCTCTCTCTTTTATGCCAAAGTTTCTGTCAAAACAATAACGGTTGCGGAGAGAGGAAAAAAGTCCAAAAAATGCATGTTTAAAAGCAAACAAGGGGTTAACTTTGCATGAGTTGATAAGAATTTTTTGTGTGTATGGTCAGCAGCTGGACTCGCGTCACAGCCCCAAAGCTGCAAAGGGCGAGTAACAACCACATGGTTGCAGCTGGATGGCTGCAATAGATTGAATGTCTCCAAAGCGCTCCCATTAGAGTCCATTGGGTCAATAATCCACAAATTAAGAAGGATTTACATGAGAGACATAACTGCTGGTTTGGACCATTACATGTCATCAAGGCAAAATCTACTTCTAAAACTGTTGTAATACACGTATTTACTTGAGAGCTCTTGGTGCCTGTGAAGCCTGTGTGCCTAGTGTTCTAGGTTACAGCATCATAAGGCATCAAAATCAGTAACAGGATCAGAATAGGTTATTTACCCGATTCCTCACAAGATCTCTCTGAGAGCCACCACGTTTCTGTGAATGCAACTGAAAACGCAGAACAGAGCAGTGTGGGCACACGAGGTAGCTGTGAATAAAATGCACCTTTGCCTTAGGAAAAAAAAAAAGACAAAAAGGTATTTTCTGCATCAGGACGCGTTGCATTCAATAGTGAAGCAGGAAAACTGAGAATATTGTGACCTAGTTTCAGGTGTAGCCACACAGGTTCAGTGAACCTGTAACAGGAAGGTGGAGTGGAGATGCTATTCCACCTTCTCTTTCCTTCACTCTTGGCTCAGCGTGCCCAGAAATTAATTCCAGTGTGTTTAAATTTAGAGCAGCCTTAAAATTCCTCCAATTTCTGCTGTTGAGCAGCACTTTCTGTATTTGATTTTGTTCCTTGAAGGAAATGCTCACCACACTTTGGCAGGGAGAAGCCTGCATGGATAGAAGCCACCAGGCTGAAAATGAGAGGTAACTCCCAGGTTTACTGGCCTTTTGTGCCAGGATAGTGGTGTCACAGGGGCACAGCACTTCCAGCTCCTCCCCAGAGGTTTGTGCAGTAAGGAAGTGCTGCACACGTAACACACAAGGATATTGTTGCATTTACATGGTAAATGCACAATAGACCTAAACATTAAAAAGTAATCTCAAGACTTTATTATTCCTTTTGTAACTCAGCGCTGCGATGATCGTTGTGTAGGGGAGGTCTCAGGAGTGCTCATGTGTGCTCTTATGCCTCGGCAGAGTGCCATGAATTAAGGACGGAGCGTAAACCTTGCCTTTGAATTTCCTGGCTTTTGTGCGTTTGTGTCATAAACTCAACATTATTCAAACCTAGGGGTTTGTATTTAATATTATTAAATGCCTCCTCATCAGTGCCAGGTCTGTAATTGGTCACAGTGAATAGGTGATTAGACAGATAAAGTGCAATTGTGATTCCAAAAACTATCGCCAGGTTTGCAGAGGACAATAATTATGTAGCTTATAATGTTTCAAAATATTGCCTAAATCTCTTTCCCACGTGTTGTTTGTGATGGAAAACCATTAGACAAAGGATCCTTTTTCTAAGGTGCCTCTGATTCAGATTTGCCTGATGAATGGCCTTTATGCTGGACCCAAAGCATTTGTTCCAAGTAAATTATATGTCATTGCAAATGCAAAAGGTCCGCTTCACGATGTTTATTGGGATAAATTAAATCTTCTAAAGACGGTAAACAGAAGGCCTCAATGATTATTCACTTCTGTATAGTCTAAACTGAAAAGGATGTTGCAGTTAGAAGGATGGAGATGAGGCAAACAACACTCCCTGCATTGTGTTAACAACATAAGAGCTACAATAGGGAAATTTAATTTGATACTGATCTACATGAGGCATAACACAGCAACACAGCTTCAAATGCTACTTTTCTAATGGCAGCTTTTGAATTGCAAATTTCCACCAGACCCACCCGATTCATTACTTGAACACATTCCCAATCAAGTCAAGGAGTTCTCTCCTTGGCTTCAATAGGGGCAGGAGCAACCTTCCTCATAATTTCAGGAGGCAGATACAAAACCTGATGGATACTTTTCTTGTCAGAGGCTGAAGGTGCCTGGCACACAGGCGGTCTGTCTATTCCTCACAAAATAGATGCTTCTGGGCTTCGCTGCAGCCAGCCAAGTTTCTCCTCATGACGAAAGGTCAGGTCCTAGAACAGCCTTCAGCCCTTTTGTAAGTGCTTGCCTTGTGCTCGCAAAGGGTACTTTGAGAAGTTGGCAGTGATCTGAAAATGTTTTGCCACTTCCGTGGGCCGTCCAAAACCCAGTAAAAGAAATGGCAATCTTTAATTTAATGTTGTCAGGCTCCCAGTGGAAAACTGCTCTGGAGATGGCAGAGTCTTTCAAAGCAGAAGAGTCTTTGGCAGATGCCTTTTCCGCCGCATCTCTGGTGGCACAAGCACAGGGGAAATCTCTAATGCTTCCTCACTTCATGTGAGAACGCTGTGATTCAGCCACTTCACGTGTGGAAAGGCACCATGGGCTGTCTTTGACATTACGTTCTTCTTGAGCCTACAGTGAATACATGGGAACCCTAAAGGGCGTCAGCGAATTAGTTTGAGCCAGGTTAAAATAAAATTGGATCTTCAATAATTTCCATATATGTTGTCAGAACCTTACAGTCACTCCAACAGCTCCTTCTTGTAACTGCGATAATTTTTCTGACTTTCCAGATGGTTAAAACTCACTGGAACCTTGTGCACAGGTGATTAAAAAATGTCCTGTGGGAAAAAATGAGCTGTTACTCCATTCCATTGTTGTCTTTATTAGGCTCATTCTAAAATCTTCAAAATAACTTTTTTTCACTTTTAATCCCGTTTCTGACGTTTGCACTCCTTGACTCATTGCAGTCTCTAGAAAGAGCTTCCCCATCCACTTACTGTTCCTCAGGTTTTGCAGTCACAAGCGCACCTACAGCTTGTGTTCATGTGTACACACCTGGACAGGAGCTGTATTCATGGGACTTCATATTTGACCTCCAGCACATCTGTGTTTGAACAGGTATAAATGATAACAGACACATAAATGTTTGCAGGAGTGCAGGTAGTTGAAGGCGACCTCCAATTTCCTCTTTGCTTGAAAAGCTCCATCCTTGATGCACCCCAAATCTTATGCCTGCTGAAGGGACAGGTAGGAAGTTGGGGGAGTTTGTAACCCTGCTGCTCGCCAGGAAAGGGCAGAGGGAAGGTGTAGCAGAGCAGATTGAGGAAGGTGTAGAGATCCATGGTCGCACACAAGCATGAACAAGGATGGGCTTGTACGCTTCATTACTTAGGGTAACGCCAGTAAAACGAAGACAAGCACGGGTTACGTGGTCCCCTCTGAGGATGGCACAGATAATACACACAAGATATTCTTGTTTAGTGTTAGTAGTTCATAAATGGAAAAATATCTTCCTGGACTCAAGATTTTTCTCTGCTTAGCAGATGACCAAAGGAAGCAGTTATGCTGTGAACTAAACAAGAAGACTTCTCTTTGCAAAACGAGTCACTAAAATCCTTTCTATGTGAACAAGCCTTTATTAACGACCTTTTTGGATTTTCCTAGTGAGCCTGGCAACAATACGCGGGCATTGTTAGAAATGTAAATGCAAAGAGATAAGGAAAATTTCAGGCAAATGTGTATTTAATTTCAGAGAAAGCTGCTGGTTTGTAATGACTCTGTTTGCATGGCTATCTGATGGCAAGGCTGGCAGGGTCACAGCAGATAAAACCTAACAGGATCATTGAATGGAAAACAAATATTTATTGTCTCTTTGTCTCTTTGGGACTCATTTGCATTAAAACTGCAGCATTGCCAGAGACTGCAAGTGAAAAAAACCCTCATTTATGCATTTAATATTAGGAAAGCTCTTTGAGATTAAGGGTTCTGATTCCATTCTACATTCTTGTTGTTCCACAAAGAACACCAAGCTGAGAACAACCGCATGGATATTCAGTTTGTTGTATACCCCAAATTTGCATTTTATTGTACCTCTGTATTTTTGTAACTGTATTATAGAGCCCATTGTCACACTCGGTTACTTTCCCGTATTCCAGCTCCTCCTCTACAAAGCCATTTGTCTCTTATTTTAACCTTGAGCATGCAAAACTCCTCACGGGCTTAAAATCAAGCAAGAGCTCACATGAAGAGAGATTTTGGGCACTCAGTCAGCCTTGCCCAACCACTTGAAGCC
This sequence comes from Neomorphus geoffroyi, assembly GCA_033558235.1. NCBI lineage: Eukaryota > Metazoa > Chordata > Aves > Cuculiformes > Neomorphidae > Neomorphus > Neomorphus geoffroyi. The sequence continues at coordinate 646,849 of JAUMJM010000016.1, read as the reverse complement.
CTTTTGTGTGATCTCTGGTACCATCCTTGCGCCTTGGCTGTGGCAAACCTTTTTGTGGTTACCCCTAATGTTGTGAGCTTCCTTTTAGAAATGAAAAAATTGAGGGTGGAGACACTTTACAGAATAAATAATTGCTTGCTCGAGTCTAGGAAACTCAGTCCTGTTGAACTTTTGCAAGGGCAGAGTGGGCAGGAGCTTCCCCAGGCACCAGGGCTGGGCTCCCACCTGCACGGCACGGGCAGTGCCCATGAAGATGGTTACGTTGATGCTCTCCTGAGGTGGCAGAATGCAAATGCCCAGAGGGTGCTGGAAAGCAGGGTGAGAACTCCAGGACACTTTGCATGCCTTGCTATTCCTATCATTGCTGTGTTTGACACACAATAAAGCTATAAAATGTGGTCAGTGCTCTGAGGTTCTCTCATCTTTTATTGTCTGCTGGGTGTGAATAAGCACGGTGCATCGGCCGATTGTTTTTAAAGCCTTAATCTAAAAGCTGCACAAGTGTATGTTTCTTCTAAAAAAAGCTGATTTATTTTTAAGCGAGTTGAGTTACAAAGGAGCTGGGACTCAGATTGCACAGTGGGCAGGAGCTTGTAATGGGGTTTTGTATGGAATAGCATTTCACATCAAAATAATTACATCTCTATGCTGATTAATGATTAACCTGACTCTTTAATATTCCTTTCTGAATGTCAGCTTCAGTCTTCAGACAGATTGCTGTTGAAGTCGATAGGAAGTCACGTGTACGTCAAAACATGGAAGTTATCTTCGTCATTAACCTTGAGAAGCATCACTGGTTACTGGCAGTAAGTAAGATCTAATGGTCCTAGAGAAACAACTGCTTCAAGTGCAATTTTCAAGGAATACTTGACAATGAGTTTGAGGAAGCTACAAAAATGTCATTGGTGGGATTTGGTACAGCTAGCTCAGACCCGCTTTGCAATGCACATCTGCAGTTCTTCCTTACTGCTGTGCTGAAGAAGGTAAACCCCATCGTGTCGTCTTGTTTTCTAGTCAAAATTAGCCTCTGCCTATGATGCAGAAATTAATAGAAGTAGAGAGGCACGTGAGTGCAATGCTGGTGCTCCAACAAGATAATTTTAATCATCAAAGTGATCGCTACCATGCTGCACGGTTCACTTGAGCTCCTTTGGAACTCAGGTGGATTTGAAAATGTGACCGTAAGTTTATAATCTGACAGGGAAAGGTGTACCCACGTGTTTTCTGTGGGTGTGGGAGGTATTGAAACAGACTTCTAGAGAGATTTTCATTGCACTTTTCAGTTTGAAAGGGCGTTGCAAGCCTTAATAATTTCAGCTGCTTTATCGACAGCAGTCCTTAAAGCTATTGATGTTGCTTCTCCAGTAGATAAAATACCAGCAATTTGAGGGGTTTGTGTGAGTGTTTGCAAAGTCCAAGCTGGCTTTTGTGGGGCATTCTGCACTTGGATCCTCTGCATCACTGAGAACTTGTACGTGCGAACTTCAGCAATCAGAACTGCCTTGCTTTCAAATTTCTCGATATGTATTTTAGACAATAATCCTCTTTTAGCAAAAGGAACTGCGCTGCCACTCCATTTGAGGCATTCCAAGATTAAATAAGTGCCTGGCCTACATTGCATTGCCTTCATCAGAGACATCAGAAACAAAGAAGCTGGAAATAAGTGTGTTTGGACACCTTGTCCATCTGTTTCCTAAGCCCGTGATAACCCTTGCAGGGTCTGGTCTGTCCTAGAGAGTTCCAGCAGACTCAAATATCAGGCACCTGAAATTTTCTTTGTAAGCTGAGTGCATTCCAGACCACAGAGGTTTGCCTGATGCTCTTTTTGTGTGCTGCGAACATAAAGGGACGAGAGGGAGATTGAGAATGTGGCCTGCAAGCTGCCTTGGTTGGTGTTTACTTGGTGTCTTGGCACAGGAAAAACCTACAGAAGATTAGTGAGAAAAAGAAATCACATGCGAGTCATGTGCTATCGAATTTCTGTGTAAAAACCAATGAAATAAAGGCTGTTGTGCTGAAATAAGAGCTGATGAAAACTGTTCTATTCTGGTGCTTGACCAGAAGCAAAGTGCAGAGTTTCAGCCCTAAGCCCATGGTCCTGACCCAGGCAGAACCTCAAACACAGGAAGGTTTTGCTCGAGCAAGGGTTGTGGAGTTCACCGGCCTGCGGTCAACTTGCCTGAGCCTGACGGCAGTCACCCACAGCTCTGCCTATTTTATTAAGATGTGACCCTGCTCCTGCTGCAAGATCATCCCTTATACCGTGATTTGCAGCAATTAATTGGTCTCCTCTAAGCTGACTCGCAAATCCATAGACTACTGTAATTACCTGAATGTAAAATATTTAGGCAATATCTATCATGCTCTTGGATGTCTCAGGTCATTGAAAGAAAGCCAATGAAATTGGAAACTCGCTGAAGGGATTGGATACCAGGAACCTTTCCCCCCCCCTCCCCATTCTCTTGGCTCTCAGCGTTTGTCTCTAGGGCATGACCAAATAGTGGGCATGTGTCATAAAGACATTTATCATGTAATTACAGCTTTAAGAACAGTTTCTGTTGATGTGAGATGATTACTGTGTATTTCACGCCTTTCAGGTTCCCAGCTGGGATTCAGAGATTTAAGGACATGGGGTATATATTTTTTAAATTTATGAGGTAGCCATTAATTTAATTAATTGGACCCTAAGAGTTCGCTCGGTGACCAAATAAGAATCCTGTGAAACAGAGAACCAGATGTTTTATGAAGTTCTGATGTTTTTGACATGTGTGACTTGGACAACCAGAGGCCTTTGTTTCCTCTTCAAGAAAGAGGACATTGCTGTGGAGTGGGAAAAATGACACATCAAAGTGATCCATTGTGAAACCTGATACTAGAATAAGAATAGTGTTAAAATTAGACTATTTTAAGCCTGACTCAAAATGTATTGTTCTAATGTGTTAGCAGTAGCTCAGTGCCATTTCTCTAGGGCTTACTTCAATACTTGCATTTTTAAAATTTGAACTCGGATACTGTAACTGTGACTTCTCGAATTAATGTCAAGATTTTATATTGTGTTTTTATTTCATGTTTTCAAGTTGAGATCTGATTTGAATCACTGAGAGGAGCCCTGTCACCAAGGTGATCATGCAGACAGATTTCCAGTTTTCAATATTCGCTAAATTTGTATGAGCTTTAACGAAAACAGATTTCCATTGAACTCCTATTTCTTCTAATATTGGGTTCAGCTTTTTTGACCATCCTCATAGCTGTTGAAATTAGCATAAGATGTTTTTAAAGGCTTCATTACGTTTTACAAGCAGTTTACAATTTTAGTGAAATAGATTCAGGGGTTCTTTCCATTATCTCCTAACACGGGTTGCAGCAGGCAATCCAGCACAGCAGCTGGGGCCAAATTACAGCTGGACAAAACATTTTATGCCCAGCCACTTCTAAAGAAAACCAGTTTATCGTGATTTTTCTCAAAGAATTTAGCCTGGCTCCTGCCCAATTTTCAAAATTTAGCACAAAAATTTAAAAGCATAAATTCTAGGTTAAGGATACAGCAGGGTGGAATTGCATACTCAGCAGCAGAAGCGTTGCTCGTACAGAAGAGCGCTGTGCTGTTCTTGCGGGCACTGGCATCCTTGCATGGGCACGGTGGGAAGGATGGATCGTGAGTTGAGTCCATGGTGCTGGGTGGCAGAGCTCCTTGAAATCAATAGACTTGTATGAAAGCCGTCAAGATGCCCTCCTGTAATACCTCCAGCCTTACGGTCACAGCCACAAAGGTCACCTGCTCTCAGACGGAGAGCCAGGTCCAGTTGTGATGTTCTGATCCAGCAAAACACTTCCAGTCTTTGTTTCCTCTGGGGAATGTACTTGCTTAGTGGAAGTGATCGTGGAAGTGCTGAAGTGAAGTGAGTTACCAAAACTTAAACCAGGAGTTCCATTGATTTCTTCTGGTGGGAGAAAGTGCAAACCCAGCAACGGCTGAGGATTGTAAAAGGATGAGCAAACAGACCGGTGCGATTCGCACTGGGAGGAAGACAAAGGCAAATTGTCGTGACGGCATAGAAATTATATCTGGTTTGATTTGAGGGCACGGCCCTGGCCCTGGCTGTCCCGAGATCACCGCACGTTGCCAGCCATGCTGTTCTCATGCTTCATTTACACTCACAGGTTCGTGTGCTCTCCAATGGAAAATCTTGATGGGAATTTGCAGGAGAAAGTAGAACAGTGAACAGATTATTCACATTTCTACAGAGGAAAGGAGAGCTCTTTTGGCCCACAGAACTCACCTAATGGTGACCCACAGCGGGGGTTGCCATCAGGCATTTTATGATCATCTCGATCCTTTTGAATTGTGATGTTATGCTCAAAGTAACTCTAGTCTTCCCCTTTACATAATCTAATGTCACATTTGTGGCCCAGCAGCGGTTACGGGGGTTTGAGCAGCTCCCGTGGAAGTGAGCAGCCCAACCTTGATGCCAAGCATTGCTCGCCGTGCGCAGTCGCTGGGGTTACGTCTTACGTTTAAGAAAAGTGACAGGAATTGCCTCCAGATCGCTCAGGTCCGTACTCGGAAACTGGTTTTGCCCCATAACTGGAGGGCTTGGTAGATGCAATGGCTGTTTGTGATGCAGGGTGGCCCTTTGTTCATGTCTGCCTTCAATCACTTAAGGGCATCGGTTGGTCCTCTCCGCGCCCCCTCTGGTGGCACTCCCAGTGTTCCTGAGGTCCCTTCCCTCTCTGCTGCTGCCACAGCCAAATCAATTCATTTATTTTCACTGCTATCAGAGAAGGCTGATTTTTCTGCTTGAGGAACCACCCATCTCATCCCCATTCCAGAGGTGGAAGAGCTTTGCCCAGCGGCACCTCCAAAGGCTGTGTTTTTCATGGAAGCACCAGCAGTTTCTCACAACCCATGTTCATAAGTTTCCATGGAAAGGATTGCCCTTTCTCCCCCCGGCTCTCTCAAATGTCCCAGTATTATCATTCTGTCCTGAACCCCAGTGTCTTACACGTCTTCCAGATTGTTTGGGGCAGGAAGCTGTTAGTGTCTCTGTATTTATAGGCCCAGGTGATTGAATCGTCCTCTGCCTCTATAATGTGCCCGTTAATCATGTAATCTTTTTAAATAATAAAGTAAAATATATTAAAAAAACTACTGTAAATTTAGTTTGACACAAGCCTAACAGAGATTAGGATTTTACTAAGCCAATAAATATTATTATTTGCCCTTTCCTGTGAGGCTTGCTTGCCTGCAAGCTGAATTTATCACCATGCATCTTTATACTTTAAAACGGCAATAAAAGATCTTGAAGTCTCTGTGAGTTAGGAATATGTCTAACTAAGAACAATTTTCTTGCAAACCAATTTCCATGCTCTTCTAGAAGCTGATATAGAAACATTCTCTATAGTTAATATTTCATACCAATATAGTCATGAAAAATTCAGCTGCTAATAAATGGGATTTATTTATTTCCTACCATTTAAATTGCTCCTACTGTCATCTTAAAACTGTTGATGGATAGATTATCTTAGTGGAAACAAATATTCATTTATTGAGGGCTGGTTTGTGTTTGTACAAGGTATTTAGCTCCAGAGGTGTCCTTGAGCTTACGCTGCAGCAGGGGCACCGTGAATACATCAGTCCTCAGTCCCCGCCTGTTTTGCAGGGGGCAGAACCCGACACGGCGAGGTGAGGCTCATCAGCACAGCAGAGGTGGCTATCGAGACTATCACTTAGAAGCATCAAATCCTGGAATGGTTTGGGTTGGAAGGGACCCCAAAGCCCACCCAGTGCCACTCCCTGCCACGGGCAGGGACACCTCCCACTGGATCAGGGGGCTCCAAGCCCCATCCAACCTGGCCTTGGGCACCTCCAGGGATGGGGCAGCCACCACTGCTCTGGGCAACCTGGGCCAGGGCCTCCCCACCCTCACAGCAAAACATTTCTCCCTGAGATCTCACCTCAATCTCCCCTCTTCCAGATGAAAACCCTTCCCCCTCGTCCTATCCCTGCACTCCCTGATCCAGAGTCCCTTCCCAGCTTTCCTGGAGCCCCTTTCAGTGCTGGGAAGCTGCTCTAAGGTCTCCCTGGAGCTTTGTCCTCTCTTCTCCTCTCTTCTCCAGGCTAAGAGGCAAATTCATATCCATGAACCCCCAGTGGTGCACACCAGATTTTGGGCCCTACTCGTCCTTTCCTACCTCCTGGCACAGCACGGAATGGATGTGAACACCTAACTCCTGCTTGTTTCCTTCCTTCTATGCCTGACTCAGGTGTGTATCTGTATTTGTACTGCTCATTAAAACACAAGACCCCCCCCGCCCCCGCGTGCTCTGGGTTGCCTGGGCCGTGGCCTTTCAGGGGCAATTGCAGTGCCCACTCAGAAGAGAGCTGTTATCCTTCCTGCACGTTCTCTGCAGCACCAAAACTCACATTTGCCCTTTGAAAGCTTGCGTTTGCTTCTGTGTGTGATGCCCAAGCAGGTACCATGCTGGCATTTCTTCCCTTCACCCCTCTAGGTTTTAAAAGAAAATCTCTGTGTAATGGTCAGACGCTCTCTCTTTTTTTTTTTTTTTTTTTATAAAAATAACAGAGTGAGGCATTAAAAGCAATTTTTCATTTCCACATGCCGATGTGATACACCCAGATGTCAGGCTTTTTGTGGTGATGTGATTCATATCGCTCTGGCATGGGATGTTAGCTCTGCATTTAGTCTTGCCGGGACTGTAACGAAGGACAGCGATTACTCCGGTGATTCGAGCTAAAAGCTGCGGGAGAGGCATTAGAATACAGGAAATGTATGGGGGAATGCAATCTCAAAGTGGATGAAAAACGTGTGAGTGGATGAACATTCAGCGAGGTAATTACAGCTGGGGGTTAGTCCTGGGTTTTCTTCAGCCTGACTCTAGGGAGAGCCTAATGGCCATCCCCCAGTTTTTAATGGTAACATTTGGGCAAAAAGTAAGGCTATTAGGTGAGCAAATGCAGCACTTTATCCTGGAGGAATGGATATCACCTCCAGTGCCAAAAGTGAAGGAGAATCAATTCAGCTGTGCAAGCTGTGAAACTTTTTGGTGGGAAATCCTAGAGTGGTCTCTCTCCACGGGGAGGGGAAGAGACGAGCGTGTCTGAGCGTGACGTGCTCGGCACAATGCGCACGGTCAGAGGGCGCCATACCCGCTGGTTCCAGCCGCATCGGTGCAGCTATTCCAGACTTGCAACAGCAGGACAAGAGGCTCTACAATTTATGCAAACCCAGGTAATTCAGATCAAAAGAGATACAAAGTCCAATGAAAGGTGAGTGTCATTTTCATCACCAGATGAAAGGTATGATTGCCACCAAGCTGGTTCTTTAGATCAATAACAGGGATTTTAATATTCATAGCGCTGTGTGTCTGAATACTCCACTTTCTGAGGAAAACAGCTTCCGTTAATGTGCAACAACGACCAGATTCAGGTAGCTTTGGTCAAATGGGATGCAGGGACAGAGCCACTAAACAGCTGGAGTAAGGACATGGTTTTTTATCCCAAGGCACTCCTGGAGAACGTAATGGGCAGTTTTAGTCTCCCTTATAGAGGGAAAATTCATATACTGCTCGTTAAGCCAACATCTTCCACTTGTTTACAGACCCCTCCTAGTGCATCTGTAGAGGGGACAACGTCGTCACTGACTGTAACGTTAGAGCTCTTCCTGTCTGCGCGGCGTCACTTAGACGTGCCCTGAGCCACGCAGACAGAGACACTCACTGATCTGCTGAGGAGAACGGTCTCCAAGGAAACTTGGGACTGGAGTTCATAGCCAATTATACAGAGGGAGAAGCTTCATCTTGGTGTCTCAGATCGTAAACACTTGTCCAAAGGAGAACATTATCCCCTGCATCTTCATTGAAAATGTAATTTGAATTTTTTCTTTAAAACAGAAGCAGCAGCTTATGACAGAGGTGTGCCAAAATCACCAAGGCTTGAGTAATCTGCTTCACTTTACAGAAAACTGGAACTTCCTTGTTTTATTTGTATTTTCAGTTAGAAAATAAATAACAGTGGAATGGATAGAACAATGCTTGCTCTGGCTCCTCTCAATTCTAGTTCTGCAAATCAACCCACGCACGCCTGCTCTCGGCACTGCCTTAATTGCCTGCAAAGACTTTATGGCCAGCTTGGACCCCAAATGGCAATTACTGCCGCATGCTTGAGGCTGACGAGAGGAACGAGACAAAGAGGAGGGCTGAAAGGCTGCCCATTGCTATCTGGTGCACAGGATGGAACCTGAGCTTGTCTTCCAGGCTCCAGCTGGGACTGAAGTGGGAGAGGAGCAGGAGGAACCTCGCTTTGACATGGCCAGAGGCCATGAGTTACATCACCCAGACAGGGCCATCCGGGTGCGCCTGCCAGGGGTGACCTCTGGGGCTTACTGTGGTATTTTTTCAGCAAGGAGTTCTGCTGCAGTGCCGTGTACACACAAGCATCGTATCAACACGCTTCTGGGGGCACTGCTCTTGTTATTTACTCCTTCTATTTCTGTTCCCAGGCGCTTTGATCCCTCAAACAATCACAACGTGAACGGCCTTAAAGTGAACGAATGTACTGTTACTTAATAGCCTGGTGACTTCTTGGATTAGACTGATAGAGCCGGTGATGAATAGGGTAAGTATAGTTAACAGCCATTCTTAAACAACTTTGAGTGTCATTAATTTTGTTATAGGACAGATTAATCTGAAATGTCAGGACTTGCTGTACTAGACCTAAAATTGTATTTTCAAACCAATTTTAACAGATTGTATTTCACTCTTGACACAAAATTCATTTACTCCCCTTAGATTGCAGCTTTTATTTTAATTGTATCAAATTAAATCAGGGCATTAGATCCATAGAAAACTAAGTTATAGGAAGATAGTTGCACTAAATTTATTTGTGCTTTCTATTTTAATATATTTTTCTTCTTAAAACAAGCTCAAATGCATGGACTTCTCTGCAGGTTAAGGAGAGATTTTAACTCGTTCGTCATACCTATGTCTAGGTATGTAAATCTTGTAAATCATATGTAAATCATTCTAAGGCAGAGGACAATAGCTATTCTGTTGGTTGCCGTATTTATATCAATTGAAAACTCGTTTCTCCTTTACAAACTTGATATTTATTTTGATTAGCATCACAAATTATGTTCCAAAGTCCATTTCAAACACCAATTAAAGAGCAGCTTGTATGGTTAAAGGTGACAAAAATGAGGATAAGAGAATTCAGACCCTGTGAATGTAGCAAACATAAAGTTTGGCTCTCCTGCAACCTTTGAAACGCAGACACAGGATGAGCTACTGGGCTTTTGAAAAGGAATAACTTTCCCTCCCTACCAAGTCATCCATTGCTGATAATAAATAGTTAAATCAATGATCTGTTCATGGGCAAACTGTGCAGCAAAATGTGTTTGGCCAGAAACATTTCTTGAATAATTTTGAATTATGAATAAATTCGTAAAAGTACCAGTCAGTTCACAGATAATTCATGAACTGGAATAAGGGCAAAATTTGTCGAATAAATTATTCACCACAAATAGTTCCTAAGCTCTCCAAAGTACTATCACACTTCATTTATCTCTTGCCTTAGGGGTAGATAAAAATACTCAGGAAAAATTATAACTAACCTGAATTTTCCTCCCAAAATTCAAACTGGAACATCTCCTTTCACAGGATTTTTAAAGGTAATGATCTTGTTCAACTGCAGCTTTTATTCCTCCTCTACAGAAACCTGATTTTACATCAGAGGCCTCCAATTTTTATCTCAAAATCAGAGATCATATGGTCAAGAAAGAGCAGATCTAATTCCAGGTCCCCAGGGTTTGCAACAGCACCTGCCAAAAGACCTGGTTTGCTGCAAGATGTTCAGAACAAAATGAGAGATTACGGATTTTTTGGTGACTGCTCAAAATTCTGATTCTCTTCTGCTCCACGTTCTGTCTGCAGGGGGAGCTGTGGCTGTCTAAGGCCTCAGATCCTGAGCTTTTTGGTGTTTGCATTACTGCTCACGTCTGTGACCACCTTGGGGGCTTTGTCTGAGGGGTGGGAACGCAGGCAAGCCAAGGAACAGCAGCCGCAGCTGCAAGGTTTCTGTGCCAACCCGGGGATTTCTGGAATCCTGTGGATTTTCACAACTCATATTCAAAAAAGGAAGCAAAAAGAGACAGTGGAAATGTCATTAGAGGGACGTGTAGCGACAGAGAAGAACGTCTCTGGGGGAGACCAGTAGAAATGGGTTTTGTACTCTGTATTGAACCAAATCAACAACGCTTTGGTCTCCTTTAAAATCAGAAGGAGAAAAAATTCCTAAGAGAAGTCTTTTCTGGGTGAGGAGGAATAGAGCCCCTGCGGATGTGGCAGAGCTGAGGCAATTGGTAGCCCTGTGTTGGTGTTCCAAAAGCATACAGAAACACAAGATACGAGGGACGGCCCTGAGCGTTCAGTGTAGATCCGGGCACTGCGGCACCGCTCGCCGCTCAGCAGTGGTTCCTGTGACGCTGGAGCTGTAGGGACTGGTTTGACTTGTGCTCCTCTGGCTCCTTCACACCAGCCAACCTGAACTCTCCACGCCAGAGCAGGGAAACGAGGCAGTGAAGGTCAGACGGTGAGCAAAATGAGTCTGGGCAGTGCTTTTGGGACAGGTTGCAAAGGATCCTACAGCACAAAAAGAAAGCAAAACACCCTGTAAATCAGAGCGTGCACGTGGCACGGGTTATCCTGGGTTGTCCTTTCAGACCCTTGCGAAGAGAGGATCCGAGCCAGTCTATGGGGATATGGAAACTACAGTCTTGTGCACCAAGGTCACATTAAATGATACCAAACCTTACGTACAAACTTTTGAAATGCCACCACAGCAATGGTCCTCGACAAACACCAGCGGGGTTCTCCAGGGGAACGAGTAAGTCGGCATTTAACCGTGCGCCTGGCTCTCCCTGCTCCATCAAACAGAAAATAAATTATACGGGTCAAACATTGCAGATCTAATCTCACTGTGAACTGAAAATATAGTAGGTCTCCTGCCACCAGAGTAAAGCAGAGCCTGCGCTGACCCCACCATGAACTGGAGGGGATGGGAGACCGTCAGCAGGTGCAGTCTGGGAGGACTCAATGTCGCATTCAAGTTTATTCTTTGTATGGTTCTGAGAATGGCAGGATTGTGTTTTGAATCCAATACCCCAGGGCTTTCACTCGCTTTCTCACAATTACCTGTGCAAGAAGAAGAAGAAAAAAAACCCAGAGAGAATTCTTCTGTGGCATAGCAGAAACGGTCAAGGGCAGTTCAGATTAAAGACCATGATTGGCACAGGCTGTGGAGAGGCCAAGCCAACAAAATAAAAAATAGAACCATCCTGTTTAATAGAAACAAATTGCTCTCCACTTCTCACTGACACAGATAGTGGGGCCATTTGTACCTGCTGCCCTTTGTTGGGAACAACAGCAAGGAAATGTACTAGTCTTGAGTGGGATAAAATTCTTTTTGTTGTCTTTGGCTATCTCAGCCCGCGGAACAAGCACGGCAGTTAAGTAGTTGAGCTTCCTCGTACATTTGTTTGATTAAAGGTCTGTAACGCTGGCTCAGGTAGAAACAGCTCAGCTGCAAGGAACCGCAATGAATGAAGGGCTTGTTAGAGAGCAGCCAGCGAGACACGGCAAAGCTGGCTCCTGGATCAGCTCTGAAAAGGATCTTGTTGTTTTGCTTGTTCGCTTTAGGGTGGAAGCACACAACTGTACATTTTAAATTACCTGCAATGAGATCTGGGCTGCTTTCCTGTGTGTATTGGGAAAACTGCTAAAAACGAAGGCAAGACCTTTTGCAAGTCAACCCATGAAAACAAATATCCTTCAGATGTCCCCGAGTGCTCCAGTTAACATTGGCATTTCTAAAGGTCAGAGTGGAGTGTGTTAGAGCATATTTATGGACTGACCAAAGAGGAGGTTTTAATTTTGATCATAAATGGGCTGGAGGAAATCCAACCAAGTGCCTAGCTGATAAAGGAAAAAGACCTTGCATTTGTTTGTGTTCTTTTTAGTCTCATGCAGACAGATCTCTCACAGCATAATCTTGATCCCAGCTTCAGCAATGCCAGTGTCCCAGGATCAGGAATAGCTGCTCCAGCTACCTCCCCCTCCACCAGCTTCCATCAGGTAAAGCCCATGTTCAGTCTGAACACATCCGTTTTGTTGAACTGGTGCTGCAGTGAGTGTGTACGCGAGTGTGTGTGCCTCTACACGACGTACGTACCTATGTACATCACTTCACTGATGCTCTCTAAACCTTACCTGGCTTCCTCCCTCAGTTTCTCTGTGTAAACGGACAAGGGGAGATAAATGGTGACAACTGTGCGCGTGCAGCTGTGCATGGACAGGAGATCGGGCTAACTGCTGATACAAAGCTGCACGAATGCTCCAAAGCTATCCTGAAAAAGGTGTTAAAATGCCTCTGCTCCTACGTTTGGTATCACGGTAACCTGTGTCACAATCGCAACTGTTACGATCTCTTCATTTTGAGGGGGTCTGACCAGAGCTGAAGAAAGTTCTCTGGTACCTTTTACTAAACATTAGGCAAAACTTGGGAAATGGCTTTAAAATCTGTTTATGCTGGGAAAGAAAGGCAGATTTTAATCCTGAAGACCCCATGTGCTTAAATATGAGCGTGGAACTGTTCCCTGTGCTTTCAGGATGGAGAATGTTTGTCCACAAGCATTTGCACGTATTTGTGAGGCGTGATCTCTAGGCAACATCAAATGGTCGTCGCCCCATCGAGCTCTTCGGCACCTGGGAACGCTGTCACAGTCTTTCTCCAAAGCAAGCGAGAAAAAATGGTGAAGGCAGCCAGTAGCTTCAGCCCAAGCAAGGGACAACAGCCTGCCCTGGAAGGGGCCTGTCTGTCTGCTGGCTAGGCAGCTGTAGAAGCAAGTGGGTGGTAAGTAAGATATTGCCAGTCAAATATCCAATGTCACAATTCATGGGCAAACCAACTCCTGCTAGTGAGGGGACTGCAAATGTAGGTTAAAATAGTGATTTCTTTCAAGGTAGTCTGTGTGATTTTAGGAGGAAAAATGAATATATAATGCACCACTTTGAAATTTTGAAAACTTTAACAATTTGTTTTGTAAAAGTCATATTAGTAAATCATCTACATAGGCATAAAGGAAGTAGAATAAAAGTTCATTTGAATATCTTTCACAATTTACGATTCATCTAAAATAAACTTTTTGTTAAGATTTACAAGTTTAGTTGTTGATTTTGAAAGAGAGGGAAGGTTTCATTATACATTGCATTATATAATTGGTATTTTTCCCATATTTATATTGCTGTGAACTGTAGGGACATAAAACACAGACTGTGCATCACCATAGCTAACGTTGTCTGGACAATTCCTGAATTCCTGGCCTGCTGGAACAGGATGTGTCAGAAACCACCATGACCAAGTGGGGCAGAGAGCCTTTGGGTCTTTCTGGTATAATGCTGTAAAAAAAAGCATAGGCAGTGCTCCTGATTTCTGGTGTTTGCAGGAATCTGATCTGGAAAGGCCCAGGATTATGTGAAGCAGAGCAGCCTGATACTCTGTGAGATAAATACAAGTGTTCCCTTCGTTCCTTCCCCTACACAGAGTCTTTATGGTCTTTGGTCTCTGCTGGAAATGTCGTCTGTAGCATTTACTCTCTGGCAGTGTTTTTTCTCAGGAGCATTTCCTTCCTTGTACTGAACACCCATTTCTGCACTGTAATTTTCGGATAGCAAAGACTTTCCTTCAAGTTGTGCCTCACATGCAAACCATAAACACAGTCCCCAGAGGAAGAGGGGTGGTTGGTTACTTCTAGCACCTACAGCAAGATTGTGTCACAGGGGAGGTTTGAAAGAATATAGAGGAATACCTAAAATCAAAAGTGATGGCACCACAAACCCATGCCTAAGAACAAAATACTCAGCCCCCCCCTCCAAATTAATGTGCATCTTGTAGAGATTTCTTGTTCGGGGGAACTAATTGAAGGCCCCTGTCACCCACAGTTGATTTCAAGTGGAATACAATGTTTCCTTAATTAAAGGGGGCACGCAACTGGTGGCTATTTGGTTTGACTGAGGAATGGATAACCTGTTATCAAATCCTTTAATAGTTCACGCTGAGGGTTCTGTCATTACTTGTTGCTCCTCTCAACCTTTATTATGACAAACCCTCTAAAAATGCCTAGGTAGAAAAAAGTGCCCATTAATCCTTTCAAGGAAAGACTGCTGGTCCCAGATTAAGTCAAACTGGCATCTGAAACTATTCTTTTCTTTATGACACATAGTAAGTGGTCGGTAATCCACATCTTAATCTCCTTGTTGCACAGCTTGGTTTATGGTAACCGATACTCCTGTGACTGTTGCAGACCCCTATTGTGTTACCTCTGGTAGTCAGCTCTTCTTCCTGTCTTTTCCCACTGGAATGTCTGATAAAGGCACCCTTGAAGTTGACCATAGTCTCTTGAGAAAGTGCTTTTCAGGGAAAATAAGATTTCTTTAAAGTTGCATGCATGGGACACTTGGATTTTCCCCTGAGCAAAATCTCCAGCAGTGCTTCTGCCATCGTCGACACACGGGTTTCACTGCTACTTAGAAAACTCCTTTAAATCCCTTATTCCAGCCCATAATTATCTCTGTGCTGTGATTATATTTTATGGGAGTACTTAAGTAACAAGAAGAAAAACAAAAAGCTGCAGGACATGAAATTTAACTTGACCAATACAGAAAACCCATAAACACCAGCGTTTTAACCCATGGGGGCTGTTTCGTGCAACCGTGAGGGAGAGGAGGAAGCGTCTGAACAGCTTTCCTGAGAAAATCCCCCACTCCTCACGGGTGAAGCAGACTTTTGCTACAGCCATTGGTTTAGAGATGGGGAAACTGAGGCAAGGCAGTGGAACAGTTCTTGTCTGAACTTCAGCCCCGACTGCTGTTTCTCAACTCAGTGGCAAAACCGAAGACTTGTAATAAAGAGCTTCAAGAAGCACCCAGGCCCCGATTTCAGTGTTCTGTGACACGAGGGCTCTCATCTGCCTTCTCTGCAAGAGGGAAACCTGAGCTGTGCTGTCCAGTAAATGCAAATTGTAATGAATTTTATCAAAGAGAGGTTATGGGCGATTCTGGAAAACGCACTGGCAGAGCAATCGGAGCTCGCGGATCAGTAGGCTCCGTTGCGGATCGCGGAGCCCTTGTCCTGCTGGAGCGGGAGTGCAGCGGCTCTCGCAGTGCTCGTGTCCTTAACCCAGCGCCCGCGGGAGCCCTGGCAGGGGCCGCGACACTAATGCGTAACCCGGAGCTTGGGTGTCCCCGCAGCAGAGTCCGCTCCCACCAGGCTCCAGCCCTTGTCCAGGGTCTGCTGCTCCTGCTGGGGATGCTGCAGAGGGGCAGGAGCCCAGAGCGCAGCAAATCCTGTTCTGGGCACGGGGTCTGGCCGTGAGTGGCAGTTCCCTCTGATGGAGCCAGGCTGGGGTGTTTGTGCTGGCACCGAACTTCCCTTCCCCTCGTACAAACGAGGCTTCCTGGTTGTTTCCCAGATCAGGAGAGCGCAGCAGGGGGAGGTGGCTCTGGCATTTTGGACCATGCAATATCACAGTGACCTCTGTAAGTTTTTCTTGACTCCAGTGTACAAAACTTCTATGCTCTTCCAGTCTCTATGGAAGTAAAAACCCCAATGATTTGATGAAGATACCCAGAGTCTTGAAAATACTGTTTTTCAAGCAGAGCAGATCTGGATGAACCAAAGGCAAGAAATTGTGTTTAAATGCCTGCTGAACAGAGATGGGACTATTTATGCACCAAAAATCAGGCATTTTAGGAGCCTTTCTGAATTGGGACCCAAGAAATAGAGTACTCTCTAAATATAATATTCTTTAAATCTTCCGTTGCCAGCCTATGAGGGGAAAAAAGGCACATTGAGCCCCAGATTTTGTGTCCTATAAAAGTTTTTATAAAAACTCAACATCTTGATTTGTGTTCAACTACTTTAAAGTTCACATATTTCTTATTTGAACTTTGCTAGGTGCAGTAATTTCATTCACACTCAGGCTGGATTGGTTCTGCTTATTCAGATCTCATTAATTCCAGGGAACCGGACTCATGCTCACGTCTCCTGTTCACCCATCCTGCCCTCAGGGCAGCCAATTTATCTGGCATTTAATGAGGAGTTTTAGATCTTGCAAGTTACCAGAAGTGGGCCCTGAAAGTGTTAGCCTGTGAATTCTAAATAAATGGGCTACTCTGGGACTTGTTTTAAAACAGGCAGCACAGCAGCTCCTTAAAACGTGTTAAATGAGTCTAAAATGCTCTGCAGTGTGAAACCAAAGGTGAGGTGTTTTTTTTTTCACTTTGAGAATATTGCCACTATCAGCTTTAATGTCTTTCAGTTGTGGGAGAACTCCATATCTGCCAAGATATTTTGTGGATTTAATTACCCAGCTTTGGGGTAATTGCTTGTATCGATATTTTGTGTGCCCAGCCTACCAGCTGAAGGGGTCTTCATTTAGCAGCACTTCCAGCAATAACATAGCACTATTGTCAGGGTGGTTATTTGATATCTATCAGCATTAGCGCGGGGCCAGAGCTAAATGAAGGCCATAACAATCTCAAATACATATCAGAATCTCTTTGAGCTGTGTATGACGTGTCTATTAAGCATATTAGCACTGTAGTGTATTCTTTGATATAAAATTAATTTCAATATTAAAAAAAATAGCCTTTCACTGTGATACCGGCGGTGCTGTGGTCTGTCTCCTCAGTGCGCTTGCGTTCGTGAGCTACCTGTGGACAGATGTTTTGGATGTTTGGACCACATCTGGTCACCAGCTCCACAGCGAGCCACACCCTCATTATGAACAATCACTTATTCGCTCCATGCAGACAGGTTCCCCTGCTCAGGTGCTTTTCTCGACTCTCCAGGTAAGGTGGGGGACGATCACCACCCATCCCATGGTGTCCTCTCCCTTGTCCCACAAGGTGGGAGCTCTGCATCCTTCCCGTCTATTTTCTGTTGAACAAGTTCACCCCGAGGAGAGGCAGACCGAATGCCAGTGTCTCCTCTATTTTTTGGTCACATCTGCCACGGAAGTGGTGCTGCTTTTCTTTTTGCTCCAGCGAAATCATTACAACAAAGTTGTGAGTGAGGCAATATTTTTAATAAGCGGCTGTAACACACGTGACCGCCCACTGCGGCAACAACGGGGCTTACCCAGTTACCTCAGAGCAGCTTTTCCATGACACCGCAGCAGAGTGGCTGAGCAGACCTCAGTACATGCCCCCTGTTGTACAGGACCTGATAACTGATAACAGCAGCCCCTCTGGGCCGAAGTCCAGGCTCCCGGCGCAGAGCAGCCCGCACATCCCAGGGTAAAAGGCTGCTTCTCTTACTTGCAAATCTCTGCACAGAGTTGTGTTGTATTTCTGTTCTGGAGAGCATCTAAGGGGTTTCCCAGCACCGTGCTCAGAAGAAGATTGCCATCTATAGATAACTGTCCCCAACTGCACATCCCAGCACCAGCAGGTGACAAAGGGGATAGGTGGGCTGTTTCCCTGGAGCAGGACGTTAGTCCGTGTGAAAATGGACCATACTCCTGTGTGGAGAAATTCTAACTCAAAATAAAGGTGTGGCATGTAAGGGGCAGCTTAAAGGTACCCATATTTCTGTTGTGCTGGTTATGCAAAGCTGCTGCCAATAACTGTGGCCCCTACATTAACATTTGCAGGTACCCATAGGCACTTTTGTATTACTTTCATTTTTTTTGTGTTTTCTTGCTGTGTAGATAATGTGAAAAAAATTCCCCAACCCAAATCCATGGTCAGCCAGGAGCAGCTCAGAGACCAAAACCCCAGAGTTAAAGTAGCCGGACGTTAGATGATGCGTAGGTGTTATCCTATGCAGACCTAGCAATATAGCAAAGATATAGGTTGTTCTACGTACACAAGGAGCTTACACTGATGGGCAAAAGAGAAAGGAAGGCAGCACAGTTAAATCTGCACACTGACATAACAAGCGTGAGCACCTGTGCACTCACAGGCACCCAGCAAAAATTATTACTGGCCATTTTAAAAGCACATTACGCTAAAACAAAGGCTCTTTGTTCCTCATCAGGTTGACCATTTACTCACAGAAAGTGGAATAATTTTCTACAAGTTTTGGAAAGTGCAAGATTTTTCCCAAGGGTCCAGAGCTCTAGGAAAGCTGGCTGGGGCAGCAAGTACTGCCTGAATGATAGACAGAAAACAGAACTAAACAAAAGTACATTTCAAGTGCAATGTGCTTTGAATCACCTGCTACTTAAAAATCATTGACCTGTGCTTTTACCCGCTCCCGGTACCTGGTGCTTTTGGGATCGCGGAATCATAGAGTCATTCAGGTTGGAAAGACCTCTAAGGTCACCAAGTCCAACCATGCATAATAAACTCTTCACTGTTCTAAGCCTCACATTAGTTTAAACCAAAGCTGGTCGTTTCAGCGCACATGGATGCGGGACCCCACAAACCAGCAGCAAGGAGCTATTTGTAGAGGAGCATTCACACAGGACAGGCTGGGTTTCAGAGTGGCGGCTGCAAGAACCGAGCACTCTGCCGCTCGTCCTTGATGCGCAGCCAAACAGCAGCACTATGGAAAAGTTGTGAACTGGTCCATCCTGAATACAAATCAAGTTACTTCGGTCTTGTCACTCTACCAAATCTTTCATCCTTTCCCTGGTCACCTTTCCTTGCTACATTTCCTTTATCTCTACTTGCAATTTTAAGAAGTGAATGGCAGAGAGTCATCTCCTGTTCATCTGAAGATAAAGCCCATTAAGCTGTTGTATTCACATTTAATTAATGTTTTCCAACTCTCATTTCCTATTTGCCTCCTGAGAATCTTGCCTAAAGTGCTATATGCCAAATAAAATAACTCAGGTACAGGCTATCTGATCCCAGTGTTTCACAGGAGATGAGTGGATAAGATAACTCCAAGGAGCTGATCATTTTTATTATTTGTGGACAGCCTTTCCAGCTGGGTTCATTTGCTGCAGACGTACCCTTATCCCTCAGGGAGGGACTGTGCAAACTGAGCCTCTCCTTTTATTTTTCAAGCATTGCCTGATACTGATGCAATTGCACTTTTATCTTTATTAATTCCGATAGTGGGTAGTTACTGCGATAAAAGGGTGCTAAAATGAAATGGAAGTGTCTCTTTCTGCCAGCCTCTCCTAATGCTTCGCAAACATGAATCCAAGTAAGGCCCGACATCACCTCTGTGGGGTGGTTTTCACTCTATAAGCAGGTAAAGCAAGGCAAGCCCTGTCCCAGCGGCGACAGAGGTGGCCACGCACACAGTGCCGTTGGTTTGGGGCTGGGGTTGGGTCTCCCAGCACAGCAGCAAACAGAAGGTCCCCACTCTCGGCTCTGGGGAGCAGCAGCTCCCTGGCACTCAGGGGTGCAACCCTCTTTCTGTCAAGCAGGGCAGGGAATAGCAGTGCAATTACTTGGCGGGGTTTGCCCTCTTGCTGCAGCTGCCACCAGCAAAGGGGGGGCACGGGAGATGCTGGGCAAGGTGAGGCCTGGGGGGCAGACGGGATGGGGAGCTCGGAGGCAAAGCTGGAGCATCGGGATCGGGGGGCAGACAGGACAGCAGCCGGCAGTTGCCATCGCAGTCTGGGACCTGGGTCCGACCTACGTGAAAGGGAAAAACCCCCAGGTCTGAATGTTGTGTGTTCGTGTTTGTCACAGGGTGCTGGCAGGGGCAGCTCGAGCCCGCGCTTGCGCCGCGCTCCCAGCTGCCTCCTCACCGCGGTCTGCAGGCAGTGGCACGGGGCAGCCAGCAGAAAATACAGGCTGTGCTGACAGCAGCCAGGATGGGGAGACGGTCGTGAAAACACCACCAGGACAGAATACGTTCATACACATACATGTGCACGCACATGCACAAAGGGAGCGTGATTTAACGCTCAGTATTTGGGGGTTTGGCTCTCATTGCCACAGTTGTCAACTATTTCCATGGCTTTGTTGCTGTTTGACTGGGCCAGTCGCACGGAATTAGGACATCGCAAGGAAAGAGCCTGCGATCCTTCCACTATAAAATGACCCTTCAGTCATCGCGGGCTCCCTCCCTTTAGATTTAGGGATTTAAATACTTTCACAAGAGCAAGTGATAAAGATTTGAGTATACCCGGCATGATTAGCAATCTGCAAGGGTTTTTCTTTTCCCTCACACATTTTTCCCAAGTGACCACTGGTGTTTATAATCTTTATAACACAGATTAGATTTTAACGCGAATGCTTGCTACAGAGATTTTTCACAGCATTAATTTTATCACTTAACCTTTGTGAAGTAGGTTCACATTGCGTTACCACTTGGCCACATTTTATTCAAACTCCTTCATTAAACAAGAAACAGTGGGTGTTTAAAACCTCGTTAAACACTGTCTGAATTATCTGGGCTTTAGTTTGATACTGCTTATACATTGTAAGAAACGACTCATTTTATTAAGCCTTTAGGTCAACAAAATGCTTTTCAGAGCCAGGCTTACAGCACAGCGTTTGGATATATTTACCCTATATATTTATAAAGCGATTGTACACACTCCATGGTCGTTTCCTTCTTCCCCACTAGAGAGGATCAGCCCAAATTAAGCTGGGTTTTCTGACCTTGCAGGAATGACAGCTTGATTTAATAGTCATTACGGAAAAAACCCAACTTTCTTTTGACTTTTGTGATTAAATATTTATTTCTTGGCAGATTTGCCCTGTTCCATTGCGATGCAGCTTCCACAGGCTGAGCCGAGCAAATCGAAACAATGGGCATGAAATCCCATTAAAAGCGGGACCTGATCCAGCAACTGGAAACGGCGCGGCTCGCTGCGGAGCCCCGACACCACTTGCCTAAGGGAGGAGCATATTTTTCTCAAAGGCACGGACCACTCTCGGTGCCAAAGCCTAGCCTGGCAAGAGGATGGAGCAGCTTTTAGCTGTCCACCGGAGATGGGTTGTACAACCCCACGCAACACACTCGGACACAATGCAGCACCTTGATTAGCTTCCATGCAGTTCATTAAGCACAATAGACAGGTGCTCTGCCCGAGTCCGAGCAGAGCAGCACCCACCTCTGCCCCTTTTGTGCATCACCTGGCCATTACGAGCCCCACAGCTCCAGCCCTGCCGTTCCTTGGGTCTCCTGCTTCCCAAGACAACCAGGAATTGGTGCCACAGTCGCACCAGCACAGCCATGCACCGAAATTCCTGCCTCCTGTTGAACAGCAAACTCCCATCAGGTCTTTGGAATAAACAAGGAATTGCTGAGAGCTCCACGCAGTGCCGCGAGGTCATTGCAGACGAAGGGATCAGTCAGGATTTCATAAAGTATTTATTTAGCTGACAAAGGAATTCCCAACCTCCCTTTCATGTACGTTAGAGCTGATGCTAAGTTTCCGAGACAAGGCTCCGATTGTGGCTGTCACCAAACAATGACATATTTCTTTTCTTCTCTTAAATTCTCTGTATCATTCTATATAAGAGGGCAATTTGTCTGTCATGCAGCTAAAACAGGGCCCACTCACTGCCCTCATTAAACTGACAGCACAGTTATTAGCAGTAAATGAAGCCAACAGGCAATGAATTTAGCCACTGTTTTATGACGAGCGCCGGTGAGATTTTTTCAGTAATTAATTTGATAAATATATTAATTATGAATTGAGTTGACAGTACAATCAGATTGTCAGCCTTCCAGACAGGCTCTTGTGATAAGTAGCTTTGTGATGAAGTGGTCGGATTTCAGTACCTGTCATCCTCCGGTGTCAGTCTCTTATCACTGTCCCGGCCATTCACTCTGTAATTTCCTGTGTGTTGTAATTAAATGGTGGCTTTCTGATTGGAAGTGACTCCTCAAACTTAATCTCTCATTCTCTCAGAATATATTGTTTTAAATAAAAAAGGCCCTTTGTTCCAGAGCCTTTTAATGTTAGGAAAAAAAGAGCTTTTTATTTCACCTTTTGTTATTGCGCCGGTGGGTGTTTGGGAATGGTTGTGCTGCCCTTGGCCCTGGCACCAGAAGGAGCGAAGCATCCGCGCTCCATGGTGAGAGGTGGCACAGCGAGCAGGAGCCAGCGGGCAGCCTCCCACCTGCCCTCTCTCTCCGGCAGTTCCACACAGGGGGCAGCCCAGCACAGTCTGGAGGACTTTGGGAAGGGTCACTGCGGGTACCTCTTGCCAGCTTCTGTTTTTCATTCCCTGTATGAAATTAATTAGGAACAGTGCCTGAGGTCATTTGGCTCGGGAGATACACGTCAAGATAAGATATTTCAAAAAAAACACCTCCTTAATAATTTAATATCAAGTTGGAATTTGGAAGCACGATAGGGAATTGTTTAGAATTGCAAATTTAAGCAAGGTAGGAAGAAGTCCTGCAAAAGAAAACCTGCATCTATAAGATGCTGTGAGTTCTTCAGTTCCTCTTTAAGCCTATCAGAATTAAAAACAAACCTGAGGGCAATATTTGCCAAACGCAGCAGATGCCTGTCTGTCTGCCTGCTTCCAGTTGCCTCATGCTGGAGGGAAGGGGTGGTTGGGTGATCAGAGACTTAAGGGGACAGGTAGGGTTGGACTGGAGGGTCTCGGGTCTTTTCCAGCCAGATGATTCTATGATTTTAGGATTATTCTATGCAGTCGGTCCCCAAAGTTTCAGTCACATTGGCTCCTGGTGCCAGATTGGTTTTGATCTGGAGTAAGTCAGGGTGACCTCACCCCACCAAAACATCAGTATATTCTTAATTTGAAGCTGAATTTTAAGCACAGGGACACAAACTGCCCCAATGAAGTTTTATTATGTATGTGCTTAATTTTAATGTTGTGCCTTTTCATGTGTATGTGCTTTAATTTTAATCCCATGGAGAGTGTGACTTCTCTGGAGCAGTCCCTGTGCACACGCTGCCAGGCGCCCGCGTGCCCATGCTCACCCCAACGTAGAGCATTGGTTTTTATCAATAATCCATTTGTCGTGGTACGGCTCGGGCCGTTTCCCCAGTGTCTGCAGACTGGTGTGATGAGAGGGTGCTGGGCTGTGCTGGAGGAGTCCCCTGCTCGCACCAGCTCCAACCACCCGTGTGTTCCAGCCTTTGGCTCCAAGGGCTTGCGCAGCGCTGCTCCTTGCGCCAGGTCAAGCCTTTTGCTATCATTAAAGGCACTCGAGGCTGCGCTGTAACGGGAAAAGGGGAATCAGAAGCACGTTCCAGCAGTCAACGTGAAGCCCAGAAAATGCCACCCAGCGCCAAGGCAGGGACCTGCTGCCAGGCTGCCAGGTTCACACTGTTTCATAGAGCCCCAAGCCCTGCAATGCAGCGCCCAGTACAGCCTCCAGCGCCTCAACAGGGACGGCCTCTATGGATTCTTTGAATATAAAAATGCACGGCTCTCTGGAAAAGAACCATTTCAGCTCACACTGACTACTGTGTTGTAGGAAGGTCTGTAATTGGGAATGCAAATACTGATACGCTATTTCTTGAGACAAATTTCACCAGGCGTGAGCCCATCATGCAAATTGTGCCTTGAAAAGATCAATTTAAAGACTCCATTGTATCATTTTACTGATTGGCAGGTGCATCCTCACAACAATCCAAAGCAAGAAGCTGCTGCATACCGGTGAGGCTACCATTCACTTTAAAAGATGCTTTAAATTTTGCAGAGTAACTTTTTTTCAGCCAAATCCCATAGTCATGTGAAAAGCGTATTTTAACCACTTACGCTTCTTTACAAAGCACCTGTGCCTAAATCTGATAATCTTAATTGAGTTTATCACTTACTAAAATCACCAAAAGTTTTGTTAAATATTAATTTAAATGGTTTTAATTCTCTTTTGGAATCAGTACGTGTCTATGTTCTGTTACTTAGAGTACAGCACCTATTTCTCTGTACGCAGGCCTTCCATAATGGAACTGAAATTTCTCAGTGTGCTTTGCATTTCCTTGGTGCTGAATGCGTTTGGAGCTTGTGGCCAATGCTCTTGGCTCCTTTTACATAGCATAAAGCAGCACATTCAATAAAAAATGTATGTGATGGTTCAAAAACTGCAAGAAAAAAAATAATGGTGTCTGCCACACTTGTAAGGGTGATTAGGTGCCTCTCTGTGCAGGCTGGATAATGTGCTTTTAACAGCCTTTTCTCTGTATTAAACATTGTCAAGTTGTTCCATATTCTTACTCCCTTACTTTTGGGGCTGTCGCTGCTGCAAGTTATTCCTGAAACGAGCTGCGGAGGTGCTGCACCCTGATAGCTGAATTCAGATTTCTTTCCTTTATTTATGGTATGTTTTTCACTCTTAAACATAAGCTTTAACTGCAGAGCAAGATTTGCTTTCTGGTAAATGAAACAATGACTTATTCTTTGGAATAAGAGGACGGCTGCCCTCAAGGAAATACATCTTTATCGTGCCTGGAAAATTCTAACCCAAACTGATTACGTGTCACTTGATAAAGTGCTGGAGAAGAATTATAGGTGTATTCTTGTTGCCACTAAAACCAACGGCAAACTCCGCAGTGGCAGCAGCTCCCAACACATCCGCGTTACTCCCAGGCTGCCGGGGCAGCGCGGCGCTGCCAGCAGTGCCAGTTGCGAGGAGATTGTAATTATTCAGTAAGGAAAATGCTCACCATTTCCTGAGCGAGTCTTTAATCCTAGTTTGAAGTCATTGCTGCCATTGTAAGGTCCAAGCAGAAACTGTGGTGCTTTTGTGCATCTGTCAAACGCCGCTGCTTATTACAGAACCAGGAATGATAAATATGCGGGGCGCTTTGATGTGAATATCAGCTCGAGCTCCTCCAGCGCTCAGGTAGAAAGAGCCAAAGCTATTGTTTTCATCTTGCATGAAAGGTGGAACAGATGCTTGAAAATAAATAGGACCTGGTAAAATGATAAAAATCCTGGGATAAAAAAGCATGGCCTCTGTTCTCAGCACTTGCTGTGCACCGAGCCCAACCCTGAACTATCGCTGCCGTTGATACCTATCTCCAAGTATTGTACAGAGCTGCTCATTCAGCAGTGGCAACGCGCACCCGCAAGAGTAATAAAATCCACGTTATCTGTCCAGATTAACTACTAATTTTCATCTTCAGCTGGCCAAGAACAGAAAGACTTTACAACATCAGCTCCATCATCTGCATGGATGAGATTACGGGTCTCCTCCCTGCAAAGAAGGATTGCAGCGTTCAGCCCAGACCCAGAGTGCAGCTCCTAGAGGTGACAAGGGCCTGTTGGGTCTGTCTGTTTGTGGGAGTGATTTAGGATCCAAAGGAGACCTGAGGCACCAAAAAGACAAATGAGTTAGAAATTAAACATCTATACATTTGTCTGCACATCCCCATGCGGGGCTGTGGGAGCCACCCCAACGATCTCAGAGTCAGGCAGGTCAAATGTCAGAGAGTATAACCATGTTAGTGCGTCGTCCTCTTTGGAGAGCATCAGTATGTTTGTGTTCTGCTTCTCAGATCCACCTACAAGACTATCTACAGCTTTCTTTTTTCACCTTCCACATCTTAGTTTGTCCTCGCTCATGGGTTGTGGAGCAGCCAGAGTCTCCAAGAAGTCCTTGCTGTGAGGCAGGGACAGTAGAATTACCCATCTTCATCCTGGCTGCTGAACGAGCCACTCACCGTTGCCATTCCTTATTAATTAAAAGCATTAACGGCAAAGGTCTGAAATTCTACCTCTTGGCTAGAGCAAAGTGTACAGTTTGAATGTCTTTAATGCTGCTTTGAATGAGAAGCACCAGGTGTGAGGAGGAACTAATGCTGGCTCTGAAACAGAAGCTCTCCTCATGTTGCTTCTGCTTTCATGTTTTTTACAGCAGATTGTCTGTTTCCTAAAATATATCCTCGTTTCCTTACTCCGACAACAACTAAAATCCCTATGCATTTGCCTATAAACCTTCTTAGTAAATGCTTTCCAGTTTCTGAGTCACAGGCCAAAGGCAACCACGGCTCTACTCACAAGAAATGGATCAGGACAATCTCTCTAACGTGTTATGCCGTCCGATTTTTACATTTTAGGTTCCTTAAACTGCTGTCACAGCCTTATTTATGGAAGGGATGGCTCCCTGCTGACAGGGGACACTGAGCCACGCATGCTTTGGAAAGCTACAAACCCAAAAGGTCATTATCAGTTCATAGTTATCCTTTGATGACTTTTCTAGTTTAATTATTGACATGATGGGCATGTATTGTCTAAGTTCAGCTCTCCCACACGCCATTCATTTCAGTCTGTCAACAATATTCCTGGTGCATCCACCTTACTGTTTGCTTCAAACACGCATCCAGTGGATGGTTTCCCATTGCCCCATTCTCCCCCTCTCACAGGTCTGTCCGTCTGCCCAGATCCACTGTTATCCTCTCCTCTAGGGTTCCGTTTCCGAACAACTCCTGCAGTCTGTGTGCCGTTACATCACCAGCATTCTCATCCACATCTCCTTCTCACAGGAGGATTTGCCTGGCAAGAATGGTGGACATACAGGTGGGGAGCCCTCTATCTCCACTTTCTTCTGATTCTGCTGGCTGCCGTTCAAGCACAAACATTGTGAGCTCTTTGTGGAAGCCGCTGGAGTGAAATCACACAGCAGTGGGACCAAAGAGAGAAAAATAAAGAGAGGAGAAACTTCTTCAAATGAAGAAGTTTTTCCATTCCCTATTACTGACCTCCCACCCAGGGAGGCGGTGGAGTCGCCATCCCTGGAGGGGTTTAAAAGATGTGTGGGACAGGGTCCCTTAGGGACAGGGTTTAGTAGGGAGACAGGCACAGTTGGACTCGATGAGGTCTTTTCCAACCAGATGATTCTATGATTCTATCATTGTCTCATTAAAATGAACGCAGTTTAGTTCTTACCATTTTCTAATGAGGAGGTCAGCTGCCTGTTCTGCTCCACTGCGGTAGAAACAGGAAAGCAAGAGCGAAAGGGAGGAAACTCAGGGAGAAAAAGTTAAGTCTGAACATCAGCAAAGAAAAAACAGTGTATCACCCTGCGGTACCGGTTCACAAAAACACAATAGCTGAACAAAAAAATCAACTCAGAAATACAGCGTATCACATGCATAAATAATGCATCCAATCAGGAAAGTGTGAGGGGAAGACAACAACATGGAAAAACATTCTTCCAAAGGGGCGGGGAGGAGATGGGAGGTTGCGAGGAGACCGTGTGCCCTTTGGAATAGGAGAGCTTGCTGGAATGACGTGTCTGCCTCTACTCAGCCAGACTTCAGACTGAGACCTCTCTCTTCTTGCTTAACCTGCTTGGACAAACAATGACCTCATGGCGTGTCTGGAGAAAGGCTAAAGAGGAATCCGTTCTGCTGCACATGATGTGCACACACGTGTGCGACCATGCTTGGCTCAGGGCATCCCCAGGCAGAAAAAATCTGGGGTGCCTCAGGGGAGCATCCTGTGTGTGGACTTGGTGCAGGCTCTTCAGCTGGGGGGGCACCATTGGCACCTTCACCCTGACCCAGTCCAGCTGCTGCCACACACCTGGGCACAGCTGTGCTGAAGTTCTGTGTCAGCTTACGATGGTTCTCTTACATTCCTCTTGCATTCAGGGCAGCTGCCTCTCATTTCCACAAGTCAGGTAAGACTCGAGGTTTGAATGAACAATTGTTTTAATATTCGTGTCACTCCCCAAAGATCCAGCAGCCGCCTTATTTCGTTCCATCCTAGATAATGAAATTTATTAACTATATCTGGTTAAATGTACGGAATACTTCTCTAAGCTTAATAAAGGTAAACTCAACTGCAGGTAAGAAAAACTGTGAGGGGTGATGCTTTAAAGACTGTAACAAATAAATTTCACTTCAATTATGGTTTGCTGTCACTGTTTCCTTACTGTGAGATATAGAAAGGTGTTATTTTGCATGTACAGCCAGCTGGGCAGAGCACAATGCGTTTAAAGACAAAAAGAAGGCATTTCATGGAGGTTGCTGGGGGCTTACAGCAAATTTTAACCACCCTTTGCATAGAGTGTTGTGGTTTCAGCTTTAAAATCTGTTACATGCAACTAACTAAGCAGCTCTAATCCTGCCTTTTACATTCACTGGAAGCTGTAAAGCCTCTCCATGGCTAGTTGTATAAAATAAATACCCAAGTCAATGCTTAGCTTTAATAAATTCTAAGGAATGCCATCACTGAAAATTTGGCCTCGTGGCATCACACTTCAGTTGCTTAGAGGAAAAGATCCTTAGTTGGGCTAAAGCTTAGTGAAGTATTGGAGTAATTTTGTTTTACAGTATTTGTGTAACTTCTAGCACAGTTCAGCCAACTGATGTTAGCACTCATCCCACTCCAGGGTCGGTAGTTCATGCTTTTCTGGTCACACAAAGAGCCCAGCGAGAATACGGTCACGTGTTGAAATCATCACCTATCATTCAATAAAACAGGTACAGCCTCCCTTACTAAAACGAAATCCCAGGTTTGGTAGATCCAGGTTTTATTCCTGTTGGCAACATCCAGTCCCACAGTGACCACGGTTCACGTTTCATTTCACTGGGACTCACTGGTCTCCAGTTGTAACAGTGGCACTAAAGAAAATTAGTTCTTCACATTTTGACATGCGAGGATCAACAATAGCAGTGAAATATAAACTATCACTTCTCTTTATCAGGAACATGGAATCTGTCAATGCCAGGAGATCTACCTGCACCGCCCAAGTATTCCCCTTTTTTGACTACTAACCAGTCAAAATGTTTTTTTACTCATAGAAGCTGCTTGCATAAAATGAGACCCACGCAGAAGGTGACACTGGTGATCTCAGATGCTGTGCAAGTCCTGCCCACATTGCAGCCACTGTCTCCTTTTTTCCTGATAGAAATATATGCACTCTGTTTGCAGGAAATGTGAGAACCAGCTCAGGTCAAATGCCTTGGTTTAAGTACGACCAGCAATCTAGCCAGGTTAAAAACCATAACCACCTTTTGGTTTTTGTGTTCTCACTCCCACCTCTGAGGTGGGTGAGACACAGAGGGGACCGGCTACCATGGAAGGTGACTGCTCCCCTGAATTTCCCGGCTTTGAATAAGCGACTGCACTGAAGTAAAATCCTGAACCTTCAGAGGTTCATCCATCACTTTTACTAAATTACCTCTTCATTCTCTTTTCTGCTAAGAATCTAATTTTTATAGCACTGTAGAGAATTTTTATAGCACTGTACTTTATCTTGTCACAGTATTTTTTGTCATTATTTTCATCCCAGCGAGCTCTCGGATGATGCCAACCAGAGTGCGCAGGTCTGACGGTGAGAAGATGAGGGAGGTGTCCAGTTGAAGGTGGGAACAGCTCACCCTCCCAGCCTTCCACCTGGGAACTCAGGGCTTGTAGCCCCCTTGGGCAGCACCCAGAGAAACTGTCTGTACTTGGCTGGCTCCTTTCACCAGTGAACGGTGCAGATCAGATGTCTTTTCTTCTGGTGAGGTAGCACCTACAGTTGCTGAGAGTCTGATTTCTTTGTGATACGGAGAAAGCTGAAACGAGTCCCTACAGCTTCAGGAATTGGGTGGGTGTTGTGCCCACACAGATCTAGAGATGCTCACAAACTGGGGTCAAGGCCTCATTTTTTACAGTCAGAGGGCTACAGAGAACACCTGTCCCAAACTACTCCTTAGTTAAAACAACTGAGAAGAGAAACAACTGAGCTACGGAAAACCAGAGATGCTGTGGGTTGTGCGAGGTCGGATACGGCACTGTTAGCCACCTCCCCGCTGCCTGATCTGCAAACAGCTTCCTCGTGGCCCACGTTTGGAGGGAAGGTTTAGCTCTTCACGTCTGCACAGCTGATGCTTAGGGGAGTGAACTCTCCCAGCTCCCTGGGCAGCTTGCCCATCACCCCACAAAAAAGTGTTTTCTGGGATGAGGGAAGGAGAGGAAGAGGCAGCAGGAAGGGCATTTGGCATTCTTCCCTCATCTGGTTCTCTCTGCCCTCTCTCATCCCAGCCTGATGCTAGGCCCAGCAAAGGGACGGCTTTTCTAAAACGAGACCAAATAAATGTGTGTAGGGGTCAGGGGTGGCAAATTTAGCTAAAGATTTTAGTTTTGCTAAATATTCCCCCAGTCTAACTCATATATTTCATCCACCTGAATATACAATCCTGTGCAGAAAGCCTAGGGGCAGAAAAGTCATTTAGACTTCCACAGCCATAAAAATTTGTTCAATTAATACACCCCTGCATGAGACGGCCAGATCTTCAACCCCTATTACACCTCCTCCATCCTCCCTCGGGTAGCAGGGAATGGATGGGAGGCTGCCCTGGCAGCGCAGCCGAGGGACGGCAGCGAGGGCCAGGAGGGACGGGAGGCAGGGAGCCGCGTGCTCAGCAGTGTCAGCCAGCCTCCCTTAGGGTCAGCTGTAATTACCAGTTGACGTCTGGAGTAGCGCGGGGCGTCAGCCACCCACCGCGGCGAAGGCGAGTTCCAGGGTGAAGCCCACACGGAGTGAAGGGGTGCAGGTGTTAGCAGCACCCAAGCAGTGGTGGATCTCTCAAAATAACAGGTGATGGAAAGAAATCTTCCTGCCTGAGGTGTTGTCTCTCTTGGTGATGTAGAGTTTGGCTCGCTGCGCACTGGGCAACCGACCCCGCACTGCAGACAACAAGGGGAGCGATGGAGATGCAGGAAATGGATCCCAATTTCTGGACTGATGGAGCAAAAGAGTAATCTTAGACTGAAACTCACCACAGGAATTAGCATAAACCCCGGGCTGTCCTGCTCCACAGGGCGCTTCCAGCAGGTAACGTTAGGCTGCAGCCTCTAGGCACCTGCTCAATCCATCTCTCCTTTCCACCTCTGCCTTTCAGAACTGGAAAACCTCAGGGATAATATTTATCCTAAGTCACCCCTGCTCTGCGAGGCAGTAGCAAAACAAAATGATGTCTTCAATAACAGTGCCAGGCACAGGAACAAGTCTTATGGATAAAGTCCCATTTATAATACGGACAGGCAGGAAGCTCTCTGTGGAGCTGCGCTGTACATCTTCACCCACCGCCGCCTGGACACGTGGAACCCAGAGTGAGATATCAGCAGGGACCCACTTTGAATGCTCCTGCATTAGTGACTGAGGGGAACGAAAGGGGGAAAGAGAGAAAGGGAGCAGCATCTCATCACTTGGTGCTGGCACCGCCCCAGCGGATGCTCCTCAGACACACCTGGGTGAGAAAGCCAAGGGAATGCGTGAAGGTGGGTTATCTCAAAACCCACCATCCTTCTCTCCCCTGAGTCTGCAAGAGGGAAGCATCAGTGCCCTGGGAACCAGAGAAGTGCAGAGGAAAGCTCTGACAAAAGCTGGGCTGCCACTCTCTTGCAGTTCCCTCCCCAAGCCCTGTGAGGATCATGCGTACTTTCCACTTTGCACCTTTGGTTCATGAAACTTGAAGTAGTTTGTGATCTACTCCCGTGTGGTTCGTGCCAGGTGATTGAAGGGAGCAAGCCCACACCTTGGGTTTTGTTTGCATAAGTCTACTCTAAAATCTGTAGGGGCTGAGAACTAGAAAAGGGTTGATGCCTCGAACATCCTCCTGTTGTTGTCTGGGCTGTGGCATCACCACGTGGACATGGAGATGGACAAATCCAGCACTACTACTGGTGGGAGACTGTAGGATTTTCTCTCTCAGGATGTGGGAATGGGCCAAATGGAGAAAAGCCTTTGCCTTTGCAGCACAGGAGTCCTGGAGGGCAAGAGGGTAAATATGAAAATATAACTGGGAAAGGAGAATCTGCCCCAGTGCAAACATGAAATCCACACCTTTTAGAAAAGGCCTGAGGTTTCCCCATAAGGTTTTTGGGGTTTGATCACCTGGGGCTGCAGCACATCTTGACAGCAGCCTGGTTTTACCTCAGCTCCAGCCCAGGTAAGGAGATGTCCAACAACCACCAGGCTGCTGACGTGGCTTTGCCACAAATGCTGCTGAGCAAGAAAGCCTTAAAACCAGCAAAGGCAAACTGGAAAAGATCATGAGGGCTTGAGTGTTGTCACAACTGAAGTGAGATGGCTCGTAAATGCCCAGAGATCCCAGACGGCTCGTGCAGATGATCAGCATTGTTGGTCGTCCCACCCAGTCCCAGCAGTAGCCGGACTGCGTTAGAGCTGTGATCTGCAGGGGGCATTGCAGCCAGGTGACAGAAGGGTGCACAGGTGCTGTTAGGAGACGTGGTTTCCAGACCCATTTCTAGGTTTGCATTCCCTACAGAGAATCTGCAGATCCTTATTAAACTCTGCTTTGTACAGAGAAGCACCAGCATCAGGACAGGGTTGGCTCAGCCGGTTTAGGGGTCAAAACAACCTCTGGCAGTCTTAGAAGAAATGCACCAACAGAAAAGCCCTCACTGGAGGTATCCTGGTCCTCATCCTTGTGCTGTTGAGCGTTGCCATCCCAACTGCCAGGGAAACATTGCATTTTGCACCTTGCTTATTAATTGGTTTTTAACAATTAAATTCTAAAGCTTTATCCAGGCTTTCATTGAATTGGTCAGGGCTGCCGTGTTCCTCCAAAGCCGCGTTTGTTATGTATTTTACTGGGACTCAGTTGAAAAGCCTCCTGTCACTGACTTGTCCCACTGCTGCTGCACGCGTGTGCATGCCGGCGTTCGCAATTGTCCGGTTTCTCAGATGTGCTCTGCCTATTTAAATCTTCCAGCCCCTGTTTCTTGTCTTACCTGCTGTACAAGAGAGCGGAGCCGGGGAGGGAGGAGGTGATGACAGTGGGGTTTTTATCTGTGAATCTCGAGGGGGATAATGTTACCAGGTTTGCAATTAGCTGGCCAGGTACTGTGGCAGAGGACATCACTGCCTGCAGCAGGTTATCATCTGGGAAAAATCAGGAATATTTTAAAATACAGTGTGTCTTGCTGAGCCGATGGGGGCTTTCCCTTAGCCAGCTTAAAAGAGGGAGCGTAATGGTCTTTAACTCTTCTGACAAAAACAAGGGTTTAGGCTGGGCTGCTTCATCCCCTTCTCCACACCCCGCTCGCTGCACTGGAAGTGCTCAGCAAGGCCAAGCGCAGAGCGGGCTCTGAGGGCTCTGGGCAAGGTTGCTCGCACCGGGTGCTCGCGGCACCGAGCCAGGCACCTGCGGCACCGAGCCAGGCCCATCCCAGCCAGGCGAAGCCTCCAGTTCTGGCGGTGGTTCCTGTATAACCACCGTCGGACACAGCCCAGTGCTGCGTTACTGCAGCTTGTCCTTTGTGGCAGAGGAAACAGAGTCACCTTTGTGAAAGGACCCGCTCGTATGTGACAGATGATGCTGGAATTCCCAATTTTTAATCTGTATTGTGCTAAAAGGAGAAGCTATAGCTCTCAGCTTGCCTTTCCAAAAAATGTAGAAAGAAATGTAGGTATTGGAAAATACAGTGCTTGGGAAAGACGGTCCCTGTAAAATTCTCAGTGTTTTACACCAGGGGAGAGCTCCAGGCTGGACCAGAGCAGTGCAGCAGGGCATGGAACACTCCTTGGACTGTTGCAGTGGTTTGGGTTTTCATAGCATACTCTTGAGTGTAAAATTATTGTTCTCAACTGCCTTTTTAGAATTTATAGAACCATCATTTCAATGGAAAAACAATATCCAAGAACTGTTTGTTACTTGACAGCGAGAAGCAGCCTACCCTGTGTGAAAAAGTTATTTCCATACTCTGTGTGCAAGTGTTTTGTGCGCCGCTGATCAGGAAGGTTTCTATAATAACCAAACCTATTTGTCACCTGAAGCTTTCCTCCAACAGAGGCACACACTAATTTTTTTAAGACTTTTTTTTCATGCAGCAATTCCAGCACAGGAATTCTCTTTGAACAAACTCTTTGGACTGAATTGGAATTGTGACTCTGTTTAATTATAATTTTCCTTTTTGATCAACAAGCCCAGGAGACTGATTATTTTTAGCCACAGGAGATAAGCAGTTCATTTTTATTGCCCTAAGCTAGAGAAGGAACAGGATAGCTCCTCTGCGCTATCATTTAGGGTCCTTTGTTCAACAAAAAAGCCCCGGCGTAGCTACTCTTTTTCCAGCAACAAGGAGTTCAGTCATTCAGCCCTGTAACAATGCAATGCCAGCAGAAAAGTTTTATCTTAATTTCCTGATGCCAGCTATATGATCTGACAAGAGTTATAAAGGATCGTTTATCTTGTCAGACAGAAGGGGCCATCACCATCAGACCCCAGAGACCGGTCTGCAAGGGCTGTCTGAAAAATTATGCACCTTAAAAAGCCTGGTCTCGAGCCAGCACTTACAGAGCAAAGACCATATTTTAGCTCTCGGGGCTGTGCTGGGTGGAGAACTGGGAAGGGAGCCGGTAGGGTGGGCTTTGAACTTCAGGGCTATTTCAGCTGGCGTCTTCTTTCACTGCAGCTTCCCTTCGCAGCCCCTGTTTGATTTCTGAGCGTGAGTTAAGCAGAGTTACCTGAAAAAAAACAGTTGAAATGGAATATCTTGTTTGGAAATTTTGTTTTCAACACATTTCCTCTTCTAAAAATGTGTTGCTTTACAACTACTTTTAATGCTCTTTGTTAAAAAAAAAATAATATTTTCTGCAGGTTCTTCCCCTCGCTTTTCCCGTCTCCCTTGTTCAGGAATGACATGGAGAAGGCAGAACAGTGCCTCTTACTCTCTGACCTGCTCAAGGGGCACAAACTATGTCAAGAAAATGAGGGGGGCAAAGCTATTTTTCATTATTATGAGAAAATGACAAAAGTGTAGATAGAATTTAGTAAGGATATTGAGAAAATAGTGATGTGTACGGCTCTAATTTACATTTTTTGACTCACCAGAGTGATTTTAGGCGCTTTTCGGACACAATTCTTCAGTGATCAAATAGCAAATTCACTGTTAAAAATTATCCAGGTAGAACAGAAAAACAATCTGTCTGATATGACTGATCCCTGCTAGCTTTGCACACAGACCAGACCCTGGAATCCACCCTTGTGTGTCATTTCTGTCATTCTGGGACATCCCAAATGTCTCTTGATGATGTTTCTGCAAGGAGTGGGGCTCCTCATCCTGCATCCCATCTGTCAGCCCCGCACAAAGGGCTCTGCAGCTTCCTTGGCGACGTTATTTGTCACACGTGGAATTGTCGGTGTTTAATACAATTTGTCAGTTGTCAGAACTAAGACTTCCCCGTGTATTCTCGTCCCATGGATGCTCCATGTATCCACTGAGTGTGGATACATTTGGTTCTCAGATATGTGATTGGTTGTTGCACCTCTTACACCTTATGCATGGCGCAGCGCGATGCAGGGCTGCAGGGGCACGAGGCAAACATTTAAACTGATGCTGCCTGGTGTTTATGTTTAGAGCAGACACAAATTTATTGGGAACAATTTTTTCCCCCATTTAAATCTCTGCAATACTTTCACAGTCAGTACTGGAAGCTAAATAAAGCAATGTTAGAATAGATGATATGCGCGCTTCTACTTGTCCGTACCGGACAAACTCCCAGGGTGTATGAACAGGGGATCCTTGGGTCTTGAACTTTTGGCTTGCAGTATTATCTGCAGACCGAGTAAAGCATTCCCTACTGTTTCCTAAAAACAGGCTACAAAAATACGAATTATTTGCACATTGCCAGCGCAGAACAATTATTCTACATTGTCAGGATTTAACTTGCATTTCAGGATTGCTTTGAAATGTTTTCCTTCTCAGTAATTTAATTCTTTTGCAGTCCTCTCTCACCAGATTGAGATAATTGTGTTCTTTTGCCCCTCTTTTTCTCCCCTCCTTCTTTAAATCGGAGATATGATTTATACCTGTTTCAGTGAATTTGCCACAATAAAGAATCTGTTTCTTTCAAGGATTTTTAAATCTCCTCAGAGAGTGAAAGTAGCATTTGCTGAAATTAAGGTGCATTTTGCCAGAAATGTGATGCTAATCCTCTTAGTTTTAATGGTTCTGAAATGGTTTGTATAAGAAGGTAAACAGAGTGGTTGATTAATAGGAAGGAAGTCAATTGGCCATGTTGCAAGTGTTATACGCTAAACTGTACAATAGTTCTTTATTTCTGCAGAACGAAACACAGACTGGTCTCCTTTTTAAAGTTCTTAGCTGAAAACTGATACATCTTCTTATACTACACAGTTCAGAAGAGTTTGATTCCAGCACCAGAAAAAGCAAGCAGTGCACTTTTGAAATAGAAGTCAAACAAATACCACTGATAAGACACTGACGTGACACCAGTTATCTTCCCTTTTTATTGAAAATAGGCAGATATAATGAGGTGCTTCACATTTAAAGTCTTAAATCTTAGAGAGCTCCAGGCCTAGATGGTTTTGATTTGGGCTTATTAAACTTGCAGTGCGGGGAGGGGGAAGGAAGGGAGATGGAGGGACTCACCTATCCCTGTTGTTTAACCTTTCATTGGCCAAAGAGATATTCATCTGTAATTTATTAAAGGGGTTGCTCGTTCCTGCATGGCTTCCCAGTGTCTCCTATCCTAACTAGAATGTCAAGCCCCACTCAAGCCAGGTGGGTGCCCTGGCAGCCCCTTTTCCATTAATAATTTACCCCTAGGTCTCCCAGAGCTCGGGCACGATTTGCATGTAAGGTGATAGGAGCCAGCAGTTCCTTCGTTTCTTTTGTCTGGCACAATAGGAAAACTCTCGCTGTTGCGAGCCATGAGGCCAAGCGCCCACGTCAGTTGTAGTCCATCAATTAACACTTCTAGTTAAGTGCTGCAACAAGATTGAGAAGTGGTTGGAGACCCGAGCAGCAGAGGCAGTGCGTAACCCAAGAGCTCTGAAGGAAGCCGTCGTGGCTGCAGTTACCAGAGAGACTGGGACAGAGTTTCAGGGTTTAAATAGGGAAGAAGACAAAATAAATTTGAGAAGTAACTGAGGAATAATTAGAAGTCGAAGCTGTTGTGGCTGTAGGGAGGGTGTTTGCATGTGGTTCCCAGGGCTCAGAGCGGGCATGGGGCAGGCAATAGCCCACCGGCTGTGTGGCAGAGCTGCCTTAATCCTCGTCCGAAGACATCCTTCACTAATAAAGGCAGGGAAATATTACAACAGAATGTAAATTCAGTGATGGGCTGTCTGAGGGCAATTGTGCTGCCTCTTGTACCTGCGTTCTGGTTACAAAGGTGCCTGCTCCAAAGTTAGCTCCAAAGACTTCTGCGAGTCAAACCAATGAATCAGCATTATCTGATCTGAAAACGTGACTTCAAAAAAAGTTATGGAATCAGGTACTCTCTGTCTTTTTTGGGTACAATGACAGATAAAAATGAGTAAAGAAACAACAAGGTTAATTTAAAAACAAACCCACGGAGCTAATGTGATTATTCTGGGTTTCATGTCAGGTTCAAACACCACAGACTGGTGTCTTCATGCGTGCAGTGGTCCCTCAGCAGGTAAACTAAAACTCTGACAGTTTGTGTTCAGAAATGAGTCAAATGAGATGTGCTGTTGTATTCAGGATG
The DNA here is from genome assembly GCA_033558235.1 of Neomorphus geoffroyi. Lineage (NCBI taxonomy): Eukaryota > Metazoa > Chordata > Aves > Cuculiformes > Neomorphidae > Neomorphus > Neomorphus geoffroyi. Next base: position 609,441 of record JAUMJM010000016.1, on the reverse strand, counting down.
GGACATGGGCACGAGGAAAACCAGAATGAAGTGCAGCCCCTCTGGGTGAGGAGCTCTGTGTCAAGGGAAGCTCACGAGAAGCAGTTTGGTCTATAGGGTTTCAGTGATGTCTATCACAGTATCACAGTATCATAAGGTTGGAAAAGACTTTGAGATCATTGAGCCCAACCTATGACCCAACACCTACACCAACTCCTACTTGTCAATTACACCATGGCACTAAGTGCCTCAGTGTCTAACGCTGCTCCATCCCACAAATACCTTTTCTTTTGGCTTTGAGCAGAGAACAATTTTTGCAAAGCATTAATTTATGATTCCATCTCATCTTGCAAATTGCAGCTCTCATTTAGCGAACCCCGTGCACAGTATAAATAATTAACTCTCCGTCTTCCTATTAAGCCACAAGTAACAGAATTGTCTGAGAGCCTTTGAGAGCTATATTTGCCTCCTAATCAATAATTTGTTATTGACTCAGCATTAGGACTTGACAGCTTTATAAATTTATTGCATGGGAGAACACTCGTAGGAATAGTAAGAAAAATACTATTCCAAAACCATTGCCCATGTGCATTACTCGTGGTGAAAGAACAGGATTTCTGCAGGAGCACAGCTGAGCACAGCCCAGCCAGAGCAGAACATGTGTGAACAAACGCGTCTGTACTGTGCAGTCTAACCATTGCCTCTTCCAACACTTTCAAACTTCCCTTCCGAGTTGGCCACGCTTTCATCTCGATTGCAGTAGTGCCCTTTAAGAACAATTCCATTAGATTAAATGGTCTGAGTGTCAATGCAGTTGTAATCAATAGCTGTAGCTCCAGGAAAAGAGCTAGGTGCAGGCTCTCAGTCTTCTCTGTCCTCTTCTTTGATTGACTTCAGGAGTGCTGTAAAGCCAAAGAAACATTTCTGTATTTTAAAGCAACTCCAAGCCTTCCAGTTTCACAAAGCTGTCATCCCTTATCATTTCAGAGCAAAGAGAAGCTTTTTTAGCCTGGGATAGGGTTTAATGTCTCGGGCTATAACTGATAGCAGGAAGAGAGAAGCAGATAAAGCCCATCCTGGCCAAGTGGGTACGGTCTGCCGAGCTGTGATTTCCTTGGCTGCATCGTTGCGGTGTCTCCGAGAAATGAAAGCAGTGTTTCTGAGAGGTCTGAGAGCCCTGATGGAGCAGAGCAATGGACTTTCAGTGCACCTGTCAAATTTCATTGCTGCTGTTGTTCCCTGGAGCAGGATGCTGCCTCCCACCCTCCCGCTCCCCCAGCCCCGCACCCGACAGAACCCGAGCCGCATGCTGGCAGAGGGGTTTCTGTGAACTTCCTTACTCGCTAACGCACACGAGCCCCACCAGCAGCCACGCGGGGAGCCAGAGCATGGAACACGGAGTATGGCCGGGGCTGACCTATCAGGTGCACATCCTTTTTCAAAGTCACTTTCCGCATTGCAAACACTGCTTTGTGCGCACTTCCCGCAATATTTCTCTGTTGTTCCCAAATATTTGAGGCCAAAATCTCTAATTCCACATTAATGAATAATCCCTTTTCCTTGTTATGTTGCAGATCCATCGTGTTCATCACATTCATTTCAGTTTCACCCTTTCGTTCTGCACTTTACTGGGCGTAAAAGCAATGTATAACTCCTGCTGCCTTGACATAACGCAGGTGTTTGCCCTACACTTGACATCTTCAGCCACGCTGGGTCTCGAATGACTAAGCAGTGATCCATGTAAACGTCACGTCAGCTCGAGTTTGATGGGATACCTTTTAAACACAGGAGGTGAAAAAGATAATCCTTTCCCTTCTTTCTTTCACCTGGGAGATAAATCACTCTATTTGTGCTGTCTGGAAAATTAAAAAGCTTTTATTGAGCACCACTATTTCAGAACAAGAACTTTTATGAAATACAGAGGCTCTTCTGAAAAGCAGGAGCATATTTCCAAATCAGTGCGGATATTCTCAACACCACTTTGCCCATTTATTACAGCTCTCGCATTGCAGTCTCAGAAGCTGATGTATTTGTATTTTTCACGACGTCTCCAGCAGATGACAGGGCATACACTGTGGTTTCCCTTGTTCTGGAATATAAGAAAAAGGGCTCTTATTTTAGCATGCGCTGTCCTGTCATTCTTTTTCCAGATGAAAGTGGTAGTAGATCAAGTTCCCCTCCTTCTTTCCAAAGCCCATGCCGGTGTTTCTTGGAGCGTAACCGAGCTGAGACCTGAATGCTGCGCAGCAGAAAGACTGAATCCATGCAGAACAGAAATAAAAGAACATCTGCACATCTAAGAAATTTTGACAACGCTTGTGATCTCGGTGCTGAATAATGGCGCGTGATTTCAGCAGTACCACTTCAAGCTTTTCCATGTAGATGTGAAGGCTCGGAGCCTGCTTGAGTCCCATATTGGCGTAGGGTGTTCAGGTATGGTGAATCACTCAAGCTTTCCCGGCTGCTGCTGATCCTGATTCTGGGTGTAGCTTCTCTCACAGACCTACCTCTGCTGCGGACTAAGCTGCCGCCTCCAAAACCTCAGTTCTTGCAGTTATAGTTTAAAACCTGTCTCTTCAATACTCGGCAAAGGTTTCCTTGGGTTACAGTGATTCATGCACAACTTAGAGGTGGTGCTAAGCCACACAGATTGCAGCAGGGTCCAACAAAGCCTGCCCTCCAGCCCCTTATAGCCCTCTCTGTCTCAGACTAAGGTAGATCTGTAGAAATTAATTCTGGATTATAGATCTACAGAAATTAATAGGAGCTGCTTCCAATTTACACTCTTACAAACAAAGAGAATCAAGTTTGCATCCTAAATTCACATATAATCCAGTCTTAAAATGCTCACATTTTATCTTACAAGGCTCTAGAGCATTTCCTTGTAAAGTTCCTGTCATGAAACCTTCGAAGACAAATTGCCTTTACCCTGTTGCTCCTACCAGTGAGCTGTGGAAGCTGCCAGCCAGTTTGTTTTGCATAGGATCAGGCCAAGATAAACACAATTTAATCCTAATCTGCCCCAAGATTTTCTGTAGGTCCTGGAGAAACTAGTTTAGCTTCTAACAGTTTTTTTGAGAAAAATGCAGACAAATAAACTAAACCACTCTGAATTTGCTCAGGAAGCCAACGCTGAGCTGGGAATGTGATTCTGCTTTCCTCTTTTCTTTTTTTTTACCCCTGTCAGTCTGTAACTGAAACTTAAAAAACATCCAGGCCTGTTGTTTTCCAGTGGTTTGCAATCCAGCCTGCTGGTGTTCCAAGCCATCCTTAGCAGCCTCCTCCTCTGACTGGCTACTGGAAAGGGTGCTACTTGATCGCTCTACATGGTTGGAAGAACCACATGTCTCTGCTTAGTATTTATTAGTGCTTTTTACTGCTTATTTTAGTTTTTATAAAAGATTCCAGACTAATAAATAATATGACCCAGGGAATGTGGCTGGCTCAGTGGGACAAGCGGCTGCCAGAAGCCTTGGGTGCAACCATGTCCATGGCATGACTTCAAGTGAGCCGTTTTCTGCTCCTGCCTTGACCATCGACTCTGCACAGGTGGGCTGGACGGAGACACGTGTGTACACAGGAGCAGGAGTGTTAGGACAGGCTGCATCGCACAACCTGCAAGCCTTGGGTACTGAGACCTCTGAAATAAAAGGGCCGGTGCAACGAACTCTGCCCTGTTGGCAGACAGAGCAATGCACATCCCTTTACGGGCAGAGAGTGTTAACACCCTCGCCATCAGCAGCCAGGGTGGCATAGGCTCCTGCGCCACGCGCCGGCACTGTGGACGGGCTCTCTGGCCACTCCAGCCCCGGGCCTGTCACTGACTCTGTCAGTTAAAGCCTGCGCCGCTATAGAATTCAGCTGAGTGCTGGGAGAACATTGCTCATGTAACAAGAGTAATTCTAATAATGATTTGCCCATTCCTCACAACTGTATTTTCTCTTAGCAACAGGCTTGAGCGCTACAAGAAATGTGATCAAAGTTGAAAGCAAATTCTCTTTGATGCAAAGGAGTTTTTGTTGCTGTTTTGGTTAGGGAGGGTGAGCAGGGGAGCTTGTCAATGCGGGCAGCTACTGACAAACAGGGGATAAAGCTCCACGGGGATTAGCAAAGTCTGAATGCAAGTCAAGTGCTCTGATTCTGTCATTTCAACCAAGTAGCAAAGGAACCTACATGCTTTTTAGTGTTTAGGTTGCCACAAAGAAGCTTTGCTGTCATCTCTGAAACCCTTTCTCAATAAGAAATTTCCTGGAACATTGAGGTCTTATTTCTTGCAGGAGGTTAAGTCATTGCATTATCTCCTCAGGTGGAAATTCATTATGCTCATCTTCAATGTGTGTTTGAGCAGCCTCTTCCTGTACCACAGGCTGCCCATCTCTCCCTCAGGTAGTAACAGCATGGAGTGCTGTTCAGTGCTACTTATCTTGCTCACCTGCCAATTAGCTATAAACTGTACCAAGCTTTGTACCCAAAAAGGAAAAAAAGAAAGAGCTGGATTAGTTTCAAGTTTAATTACTCCAAAAGAATTCAATATATTATTGCTTCCAAAAAAAAAAAAAACCTGAACTTTTAATCCTCTTTGAAGATGCTTCTTACTGATATATCCCATCACGTACTTTTAACGCTGGTGACAGCACTTAGAGAAATCATATCCTATGTTCAGTTAAGCCAGGAAATGTATTTGATTCTTCTATTCTAATTTTCACAGCAGCTTGGTAAAGGCAACCTCTTTACCCCTTGCAAACCACCCCATTGACGGTGCTTGTTTAAATGCTGTGTGATAAACGGAATAGTTGTAAATTAAAGTGTTTGTGCCTCTATTGCAGCGCACACTCCCCTCACACATGTGCACTCCTTATTCAAGCATTGCCTTTTTCATAAAGGTGTTTGGGTCCTTAAAGGGTTTCCACACTGCTGTTTGTGCCTCTACTCCGAGATTGAACCCCAGCCCCAGGGAGGGAGCGCAGGTAAGATTCGTCAGGGATGTTCAGGCACAAGGCTCATCCGGGCTCAGGGGCTCCGCTCAGGTGGGGCTGGAGACCACATCGGGCTGGTCGAGCACTCAAGGGAAGAAAATATCCTTCATTTGGTGTGCTTTCATGGATGATGCTTAAGCCAGGAGAAACACAAATTCAGCGTGATTGAAGGAAACAGAAAAAAGAAGTGGAATAAGGTTTGTATTGTTACAGAATCTGAGCCCACACAAGCCAAAGCTGAAGGATCCATGGGCTCTCGGCCTCATCTCCTCTGTGTCTGCTATAAGGTATCATTAGAAGAGGGAAGGAGATAAAATCTGGTTTTCAAGAGTAACCAAACCACCATGAAGGGAATTTGCTCCAGCAAAGTTTCCCTGGCAGGTTTCAAAAGAACCTCCCAAGTATCTTCAAAGTTGTTTGTTTTTCACATGAGCGCAACAGATTATTTTGCTTCCCCTGTGAATCAGCTCTTGCACCAATCTGGGGGCTACAGAGACTGTAGTTTGCTGTAAATTACTAAAGAGTCAGCATGCTTCCTCTAAGCATTTTGCATAACTGAAAAAGCAGTGAATTTGTTGTGTTTTAAAGCTGAGCCAGTTCTTTGTTTCCATCAGATTTACAAAACAAGTCTGTTTTTAGCATGAACTTCTTCATGAGCAAAGACCCTTGCTCGGTGACATTGCTTCATGTTTTCTTCTTAAGGTATATTCCATTTTTTTAAAAAAACTGAACTCTGGAAACTTATGTTTGTCAATAGATCAATTCTCTAAAAAACCAAGCCATTTAAAATAAAAGGTTTCATTTTAAGTTTTAAAATATGATGTTTGAAAACTGAATATACACAATCACGCAATCCATTTGTGTTGTGTTTTATTATGCAGTGAGATATGATACAGCACAAGGTCCCATCGTTTTGGACAAGGACAGATGAACTGTAGAGTTGTTCATTTTAACTCTTCCTGAGTGTCCATTTCTTGCTTTCTGAGTGTTGCAAACAGCTTCCAAGATGCATTTGTGTTGCCAAAACTGCTCAGAGTTCCTGATTTAACCCTTCTCAGTCAGGTGGCTGTGGGATAAAAACCAGTCAGATAATAAACCTGTGCTTCTGCCTGCTCTGAGCTGAAACGCACAACATCGGGCAGATTTAACATCGCCCCTCGGCACTGTGGGTCCACTCGTAGAGCATCGCACAAACCAAGGACGGGAGCCTTCCAAAGGATGAGTGCTCCTGGCTCAGGACAATGGCCAATCCAGCCAGCGATGGGAGCTCTGGGATGCTGAACACCTCAGCTGGGATCTGAGGCAGAAGGGAAGCGCTGAATCCCGAGTGCTCGGACTCTGTTCCAGCGGTTTAATGCAGCCCTCTAGAGCCGAGCGCGAGCGATGCACGGGATGCGGCTTCCAGGGCTTTGGGCGGTGGGGTCTGTTTCGTTCTGTCTGTGGTTTTCTGAGGGATTTGGGGGTTGGTGGTTTTTTTGTTTGTGTTTGTTTGTTTGGGGTTTTCGTTTTTCGTTTGCTTGTTTTGTTTTGTTCTTAACACAAAACTTCTCCACTTTGCTGAAAAACAAATTACAGTATCATGGAATCATTAAGGTTGGAAAAGACCTCTAAGCTCATCCACTCCAACCATCAGCCCAATCCCACAGTACCAACTAAACCCTGTCCCCAAGAGCCATGGACACACGGTTTTTGAACCTCTCCAGGGATGGAGACTCCCCCACTGCCCTGGGCGGCCTCTGCCAGGGCTTCACCACTCTTTCAGTGAAGATGTTTTTCCTAATATCCAATCTAAACCTCCCCTGGAAGAACTTCAGGCCACTTCCCATCTTATCACTTGTCACTTGGGAGCAGAGCCCAGCACCCATCTCACCGCAATCTCCTTTCTGGGAGCTGTAGAAAGCAACGAGGTCTCCCCTCAGCCTCCTTTGCTCTAGACCAAAGAAATCACTCTTCCCTCATACAGTAAGCCTTTAATTCACAATTATTTCCCCTTACGGGACATCCAGCACTTTGAATATACTGGTGTGCAGGGTACCAGTAAGACCAGTGAGGCTACAGCGCAGCGATGCTTTGTCCAGGGGAAAGGGAAATGCTGGCCGGGAACAGAACAGCTGGGGCAACGCTGGGCTGCTCGGTGAACGAACTCTCCAGGGCACATGCAAACACGCAGCAGTGCCAAATTATTTCAGTGAATTTGGGGTTGGTTATTTAAGAAATACACAAGGATATTTCTGTATCTGGATAAAAATTTACACTTGAAGTGGTTCCCATGGGATGCTGGCATTTGAGGGTCTTAGGGCTCTGAGGTCTCTGAGCAACTGGCACACCCTCATCACACCCAGATGCTCACCTTGCACTTTAACTCCCACTTGCCCACCTTTTCTCAAACCCCTCTAGGTGCTCTATGCAAGCACTTCACAAACCATCTGGTCAGGCCTCAAAAACCCAGCTTCTGGCACGGAAGGGAAGTTTGAGATCGAAGGTCTCTGTGGGATCTCTCTCCCGAGCTCCCATCTGCTGCAGCCAGTACGGGAGATTTCCCCATCTGGTTTGTCCAACTTCAAAGGGGCTCCGTGCCCTGTGGGTGAGTGACGTACAACCACTGAGTACGTGCGACCCTGAGAAAACTGCTTTTTATAAAGAAAAGGTGCAAATGCATTTGAAATTTAGCTCCAGTTTTTCATGTTCAGCAGTTTTCAAGCAAAATGCCCTACACGGAGTAAGATCCAGCCTATCCTTACTTCTTGTCTTCTCTGCCCCAACACAGAAGAATCCATCTATCAGTTTGATTTCACAATAAAATGCAAAGTCACTTGATCTTGTATGTAGGTTCTGTTTAGGGTGGATTTTGAAGGAAAATACCTTCTTAAAGGGTAAGAGTAGATTATTGAACAGAAATGTCACTGTCAAAAACACGCAGTGACTGCCATATGAAACACCTTTTGCTCATCCTAGGTATTCCATACACTACTCCATTCACTGGGAGAATCCCATCAGTCTTCATTTTAGTGGGAACTGGTGCTGAGTATTGGCCCCACAGTGACATTTTTTTCTGGGATAGAGCAAACTGATATTATAATGGACGATAGAGCTTGTGTACTGGTTCTTCACGTGATTTTCTTTCTACATTTTTCTTGGCTGGCAGTCGGGAAACATTAAATACCCAAAAGGAAGTCCAAGACACTACACAGTGTCAGATCATTTGGTCTAACCCACCGCACATGGATATTAGCTGGCATTTTCCTGTGAAATCAGTGAGTGCTCAGACAGAGCTTGTAACTGGGGTGCTGGAGTTCCACAGGCTTCTACAATCTTTATGTACATTTGACCAATGACAATGTCTCATGTCATGCTCAGCTTTACAACCCAAACCCAGTCCCTCAAGCACCCTGATGATGAAATATAAGTGTGACAGCAGCTGCCACGAAATGACTGAAGCGAGGCAGCACAGATGCCCAGAAAGCTTTATGATAGGTTCGGCTGACTGAGGAAGTTACTGGTGTGCTTGAGCGACTGGAACGATGTTGTAGAAATGTTTCTGGCAGCTTGGCGTCCTATCTGTGCTAGTGGTGGAAAACTGGTCCTAAAAGTGTGAAATCTGATATTTCATACCTCGCTTGGGCATAAAGAATCTCTCTGAGCTTGTTGGACCCAGAGATGAGTCCAGTGCAAAACCTTCAGTCTGAATAGCACCATAACCATTCTTGTTTTTTGGACTCAACTCTGCTTGAAAATCAGTAAAACGAAATACAGAAGTTTGTTTGAGTTGCCGCTTCATGTGTGCCTTTCAGAATCAGTGCACTTCCCTCAGAACACACAGATGTTGTGCTCTGTGTACACAGAAGGGCGATTTCAAGGCTTCTTTTTTTTAATAGGAAAACAATCATAATTTCTAAATGTTGTGTATTTATCTGTTATGGGCTTGTTTATTTTGGTCCCCATCTGACAGAAACAGTCACAGTCACTGAACTGAATAGAAATTTAAAAAGCATTCAAGTCATCTGGGATAACAGAGCAATCTGTGATTTACAACCTCTCTCAGTTGCTGAACTTCCTCGTAAGAAGGAGTAATTCCAAAGTAACTGGACAAAGTCACGGCAGGAAACCCTACTTGATCATTTAATTATATAATCTGTATGTCTGACTCAGGAAGTCTCTAAGTCACTGACCACCCCCTAAATTAGTGGTTACTCTGAAATAACTTACTACAAATTGCCTTGCTCTCCCTAGGCATCTGCTGCAAATCCCTGCTAGAGAAGGGGTGATAAGATAATAAACCTGGCTTGGACAAAATGCATTCAACCAGGAAGACCAGAAATGTTCAGTATCACATCGAACCAGGTCCCGTCATCCCCCAAAACTTCACACAGCCCCCACACAGCAAGATGTGCCTAAGAACACAGCGAGTCCCTGCGGTCTTTCATGGCATGATTTTTGGCAAGCAGTTGTACACCTGCTCTCACACCTTGAGGAATCATAACCACACACCCTTAACACACAGGTTATAGGGGTTTAAATCAACGACTTCACTAGAGTTAGCATGCCTTTTGGTCACAATTTCGTACCTCGAAAGAGTATTAACAGAAAAGCTAAATAACCCTTCTTGCCAATGTAAAGTCCACTTCTGCTGCCAGCCTTTGATATTTTCCTGACTGGCTCCTGATTCTTCATGTTGACACCTAAAATGCCCCTAAAATGCAACTTATCTGTGAAATTACAGTTATTGTGGCATCTTTCTTCCATGGGCAGAGAGTCTGAGCAACCGGCAGCCTAAAATAACAGCTCTGTGTAATTAGGTTGTGCTTTTTTGATGCACTTGCATTCACCTCCCCTAACCCCATGCTAGCATGATACGCATAATCATCTTCTCCCTTGTGCTGTATTTTGGCCGTATACTGGAATTTGATCCAACAGTCACCATTTGCTGAGGATAAGAAATGGCTTTAATGCCACACACCGACATCCGAATCCTATCAATTTTACCCCGTTTCATCTCTTCCAATAGCCCAACCAATTGGCTTGAGCAAGCAATTCAGGGAAAAAATAAATGTAATAGAGGCCCCTCTTTTCAGAAAGGTACTTCTGTCCAATTGCTTTCATCTTGAGAATACAGCTATGAGGTCTGTTTCAAGGGATGTCCTTCAGCAGGCAGCATGAATTGCAAAATCAGTCACCCAAATGGCCTACCACATATAAAAATAACCAATATATCAACAGGGCTGAAGCCAAGCAGCAGTTAAAATAAATACTAGATCAGTAACACTAAACTTACAGTGCAGCTCAACAGACAGATGCAGCTGGGAAGGAAAAGCCTAGGACATTTTTTGGTTTGATTTATATTATTACTTCATTTTTTATTCAAGATGTGAAATATTCTGAAAAGCAAATGCTAAAAATCGAAAAAAATCACTGCAACAAAATGAAATAAAATGCAAGTGTGAAATCCATAGGGGAATATTCCTGCCTCTCATGAGACAGGATGCTGTGACTGAGGAAAAAACAAGACTGTCAGTGATGGGAGAGCTTTCCTGCTTGGATGCTGCAGGGCTCGTGCTCTGCAGGGTGGTGTTGTCTGCATTGCTGCTGCTTCAGGAACAAGGCTTCCCCTCCACGGCAGGGCCAGCAGCTCTCCCTGAATCTGAGCTGTACTAGCTCGTACTGGCATTCCTGAAGTTTTGGAAATGTTTGTTCGGAAAGTTCAGACAGGAGGGTGGAGAGGCCTCAGCTAGGGAGGTGAAAGCTAACGTGCACAGTTAAACCTGAGAACTTTGAGATCCCACTGCAAAACTTCCTTCTTCAGCACGGTCATTCCTGTTTGCAGGGAAACAAGGACATCTTCCAGCCCAAACACCCTTTTGAACGCACAGAGCTCCCTGCTGGAGCTCCTGCATCGCCTCTCGATAACTCTGCTGGAAAAGTGCCACTTTTGCTAAACGTAGCTCTTTATGCTGTGGGAGCCTGGGGCGACAGGGGCCTGCCGGGAGGTCCAACAGCACATCCCACGGACAGCTGGGGTGCTGTCTTGCACGTCTGCCTCGTGTCGCAGCGTGCTGGCTCTGCTGCCTCTGAAAGCAAAGGGAGAGCAGGAGAGGGCGAAGGCCAGTGACACGGGTCTCTTACAGGTTGTAGAAGGTGATCCCATGTGTACAGGAGCAGTGAGACATCAGGACAGCACAGTTACTAGAAGATAGATTTGATCTGCCTTAAAAGACACAGCCTGAAATCCCACTCTGCTTAAAGCCATCAGTGAAATTCATGCTGACTTCATGGAGGCCAGAGTTTCACCTATAATCAGTAAATCGAATGATTCCAAAAAATGCAAATGTTTTCCCAGCTAAAGACAATCTCTTTGTAAGCTATTGGTACCTGGACAGAACTCAGAGCGGGAACAGATCCTCCTTCATGTAAAATACCTGTGTGAGTGAACATAATTCAGGCTACAAAACCACCGGAGACGATTGATACCTAATATAGCTTCACAGCCCAAAGTGTGCAAGCTGTGCCCAAGGTTCAATAAATAGATTTTCTTCCCAGTGATTTAAACTGAATTTTGGAAAAGCTCCTGTCTGAGTTAGCAATGATGCCTCACGTAGCTCGGCGTTGATTCACTGCTCTGGGAGGCCTGAAATGGGTTTCCTCTGGCCCTGACACCGAGCTCCGTGCGCCGGCTGCGGCGCTGGCAGCTGCCAGGCTCGCGGGGGAGCTGATAATCCACTTTATCGGGTGGGTTTCCAGCAGGTGCGGGGCTGCAGGCCCGCAGCGCGCTGCGAGAGCAGACGCGTGCTTCCAGGGGTCTGACGGCTTTAGCTGTGTCAAACGCGCCAGTCGTGTTCCCTTAGCGATCACCAACGTTTGCTGAGCAATCGGTAGTGTTTAGTTGGCCCCGCCAGCACGCAGCAGGGCTTGCCAGGCCCTGGGAAGCAGCCCCGCAGCTCCCGTGCCGCCGCGCCGGGCTCGCAGGGGCGCTCGGGAGCAGCCGGGGGCTCGAGAGGGCGCGGGTTTGGCTGCAGGACCCGCAGCCCCCCCGGCCCCGCTGCTCCGCGCGGCGCTCCTAAGGGGTTCCCAAGCTCCCGGGGATGTCTGGGGGCGCTGCTTTAACCGTTTCGCCCCCCGATTGTCAGGGGAACGCCCCCAGCGAGAGGATGCTCCCCACTCCCACCCTTCGCCGCCCGCCCCGAGACCGCGCAGTGCCGGCCGCGGCCACACGGGGGCGCCTCGAACCCCGCTCCCAGAGCCGCACCGAGACCCGCCCCGAGAGCCGCCCCCAGAGCCGCCCCCAGAGCCGCCCCCAGGCCCGCCCCCGCCTCGAGCCCCGCCCCCGGTCCGCCTCGGGTGGGCCCCGGCCCCGCCGACCGGACAGTCCCGGCCGCGGCCACACGGGGGCGCCCCCGCCCCGCGCATCCCCTGCCCGTGGCGCTGCCTGTGCTGCACGGGCCGTCAGTGCAGAGCGCGGTGTGAGGGGGCGGCAGCGCCCACCCGGCATCAGCAGAGGCCTCGCGCTGCCTTTGTGCCCCCAAACCATAGACCCATAGAAGGGTTCGGTTGCGAAGGGACTCAAAGCCCGTCCAGTGCCACCCCCTGCCACGGGCAGGGACCCCTCCCACTGGATCGGGGGCTCCAAGCCCCATCCAACCTGGCCTGGAACCCCTCCAGGGATGGGGCAGCCACCGCTGCTCTGGGCATCCTGGGCCAGGGCCTCCCCACCCTCACAGGAAAACATTTCTGCCCAAGATCTCAGCTCAGTCTCCTCTCTTGCAGCTCAAAACCGTTCCCCTCGTCCTGCCCCTGCACTCCCTGATCCACAGCCCCTCCCCAGCTCTCCTGGAGCCCCTTTCAGTCCTGGGAGCTGCTCTGAGGTCTCCCCAGAGCCTTCTCTTCTCCAGGCTGAACAACCCCAACTCTCCCAGCCTCTCTGCACAGGGCAGGTGTTCCAGGACTTTGGTCATTTTTTTGGCCTCCTCTGGACTCTCTCGAACAGTTCCAGGTCCTTCCTGTGCTCAGGACTTTAGAACTGGACCCAGGGCTCCAGGTGGGGTCTCAAGAGCTGAGCAGAGAGGCAAAATCCCCTCCCTGGCCCTGCTGGTCCTGCTGCTCTGGGTGCAGCCCAGGACACAATCAGGCTTTCTGGGCTGCAAGCGCACGCTGCCGACTTCAGTCCAGCTTTCCATCCACCAGGACCCCCAGGTCCTTCCCTGCAGAGCTGCTCCCAAACGCCTTATCTTCTCTTTGTGCCATCCCTACATGGAAATTTCCCTCATGGCTTGGCACTGATTGAAACCCTGCGTGCAGGAGGTCCTTAGGGATGCAAGCACAGAGCTTCCCAACAAACTGAGGCCCTGCTCTGCCGACAGCTATCTAGGAGGTATGAATGCGATCCAGGGAAAACGTGCTTTTCCTCCAGAAAGGTTTTATTCTGCTGTAGAAGCCCAAAGTCCCCTTCTCAGTGCCATTACAGGCTATTGCTTTGTGCATTATCCAAGGTGTCATGGAATAGATCAAAGGGGAGAAAAAAGAGTTCCCTACAGCCCTGCTTCCAGCTCCCAGGGTGTACGGCGTGGGGTGACAGGGCAGGCACTGGCAGGTGTCCGCTGGGCTCTGGGTGTGCCTTACAGCACACGAGCATTTAGTGAGCTTCAGCAGAACAAGAGATACCAAAAAAACAGGGGCAGACGCAGCTCCCTGCATCCCAGTACCACCCAGATGCCTTCCCAGTCACCCAGGGAGATGCCCAGGTACAGTGCGAGCTCCGACAGCAGGGGGGTTTCAGCTGACAAGTTTAGATTTACGTGCTAAATTCCACCTCAAATCTTCTTTAGGTAAATTAATCCTAAATTAATCCAGGTCCTCAGCCGGTCTCTGCCTTTAGATCACTTGTAAGGCACTTTGTCCTGAGGCTGGAAGCCTTTTGGAAGCAGATGCCTGTTGCCTTCTGTTTGCAGAGAAATTGGAACAGCAGGGCCCTGAGACGATGTCGCAGCTTCTTGGGATGAGCTGAGCCAGGAAGGGCAGATCAGAAACACCGATGCCTTTCATTTGTGCCTGTGAGTATAAACTCTTATCAAAGCAGAACAGAACAAATGATGGGGATGACTGTTTTGCAACTAACAGTGTACTAACGGTGTAAAAATGCCTTTCAGTACCTCTGATCATTGTTAGGATGTTTTACAGTGGGGGAATTTTGCTGAAGAATCTCCTGTCCACATAAGAAACAGAGGAAGAAGAGCAGGTAGGAGTGAGCATTCAGGACAGACCTGTGTCAGGAGATGGCCTTGTTTGAGAGCATTAAAATCAGGGTTAGTTCGATGCAAGCAGACAGTGAATGTGCCATCGCTGGCTATTTATAACTCCTGAATTCGGCAGGCAGACAGCTGATGTAGCCAGGGGCCAGCAGGAACAGAGCAGTGCGGTTTTTAGCCAGCTGAGGTGGACGTGCCATTTGATACATCCACGTGTGAAAGTATTTTTACCATGTTCTGCATGTTGAAAAAGGTCACAGTGGCTTTAAATATGAAATTAAATAAAATTAAACCATACTGAGGATGGCCATATCCCTCAGGAAATGGGAGTCTCTCAGTGGATTTAGCAGCAGTTGCAGAGAGAAGTGGGCAAACCACAGGGGACCTCAGCCCATATGCAAACCCCAACATAAACAGCTTTGCAACAGTTAGAAAAGGAAACATTGTTCAGAAACATACAGCCATTATCAAGCAACCGAGAAAAACAGCTGCTTAATTATCAAATTCTGCATAAAGACTTTCTGACCGCTGAATTGCAAAGTAATTCAGTTCAATTAAAACATTACAATCAAAATAATTAGATTGGGCTATGATAGCTCAGTTCCACTGACCAGTCGATCCCATCAGCTGGATAATAACCGGCATTAATCAGTTAAGCTCCAGCAGAGGGGTTAGTGGGTTTAACACCTGTATGTATATCTTGCAGAGATAGCTTTATGTTTTACAAATAATGTAACTCACCCCTGTTCCTGACATCTTGGGTTTTTGAGTTGGTCATTGCTGGGCTGGAAGCATTTGCTGCGCTGTGTCACGGTCTGCGTTTCTGCTGAGAGACTGGGACAGCCTGGTCTGGGGAGACAGCCCTGCAGCTCCTGCCACCCCTGGAGGAAAGCTACCCATCCCAAGAGGAGAGTCACCCATCCCTGGAAAGCCACGCGTCCTGCAAGGGCCCCGACAACATTGTTGCACTCATCTTTCCCTTTAGGAGAGGGAACTTTCTAGCCCTTTTTTTGGTTTGGCATGTTTGTCTTCAGGTAATAGCCCTTGTCTTTATGTATATTTGGGGTTGTTTTGGAGGGGTTTTAAAAACAGTTTCTGAAGGAAGTCCATGGGTTTTGTACATTTTTTTTATACTTTTTTTCCCTCCAAAAAAGAGAAAAAACTGTGAAAATATGTAACCATTGCTGGTGGCAGCTGGTTTTTAGAATAGAAAAAGTATCAGTTTCTTCCCTTGAATGCTTGCAGTCTGGAGAGATGTAAAATAAGGGAAGAAAGATAAATCTGGAGTAGCTTTGTTCTCTTTGAATGTACAGCAATAGCTGCAGTCAGGACTCAGGTAACTCTGCCTGTGGAATGATCTCCTTGTGTGTGGGACCCAAGCCCAATGGGGCAGCCAGCAAGGGCCAGGGTGAGCATCCTCAGAGCTGTGTGACACTTGGATACTCTGTCAGCTTTGGTTTAGCCTGCATCTTCATTGCACTGCGTTCAAGTAGTCTGTTAGCTCCTATGTACCAGCTTCTTAAACAATTTACTCTTCAACAGGACAGACATCTATTGATCATTCTTATAAATACAAGACAAATTATTCCCCTCCTCCTCCATTTTCCCTCACTTTTTAATATCACAAATATCTTTGGGTCAGTTTTCTTTTATTTCCTTTGTAACTGCCAGGGAAAAGACATGGCTTCCTCAAGAACAAAGTCAATGTTAACTGATTTGTTACGTTTTTGCAAAATATTAGAATTGGAATGACCTCCACGTTCTGTGCTCACCTTTGTATTCAAGTTGCAAAGAGGTCTTGATGGAGTTCATTAAACATATGTGGCGCCAATTAATAACCATCTAATTTTCTCTCCAAAATACGTTGTTCCAGCGTCCTCCATCTCTGCAGTTTTTAGCAGGAATCTGGGGAGCAGGGAAATGTGAGGTGATGCAGCACATCACCCTGCGGGACCCTGATTTCTATATTTGAATGCACTGAAACTGAGTGAATGTGGTAAAGGAGAGCGATGAACCAGCTCATCCTGGCCACCCCTACCCTACTTGTCCAAATTCCTTAAAAAAGGTCCAAAATTATTGGTGATAACCTTTAGAATTTGAACTAAAGACCCTTCAGAAAAGCCAACAATACACAATGTGGGGGGTGATCGTGGGAGCCTGCTGTTTGATTCTACCAAAATCCAAGAGGCTGAAGGAGCTGAGAGGCAGAGCAGAGCAACCTTGATCCTTCTGGAATGGAAACGTCCCATGGGTACAAGCAAGGTGTTACAGCATCACAGATTACTTGTTCTTTGGCTCTTAATGTAAATTTGCATTGCATACATTTTCAAAATAGGTATTGCATTTAATATTTTATATTAATTAGTCTGCTCACCGCTGCCTATGGAAAGACCGCACTGCCAGATGCTTTACAACTTTGCCATATGTTAAATATTTGGATTTACAATTCCCATGGCAGAAGTTGCTTTTAAAATGAAATCACTGTCTTATGAAAGAAACATGAGTTTTTAAAAGGGCCAATAAACCTTCGTTTTTCTCAGTGTTTTCCTTTTCCTCTTTAATCTTTTCACCTATGTCCCCTTTTGATTTTACCTTGCTACTGGGAAAGACAGTGCTGGGGCTGAGCGCCGATTGAGCAGAAGCGAGTGTGTGTGAGCATTTGGAACTCATCTGACATTTCAAACAGAGGGGCAGCAAGAGTGCAGCCTTGCGTTGCTGCAGACACTGCTGAGGGAGAGAGCAGAAAATCTGAGGATGGAAGGCAAAGATTCTCTGCTCTTTCCCTTTCCCTGGAGAAGGGAAGGTCCTTCCTACAGGTTGATGCCAAGAGTCGCGTAGCTGGTGAAAGCGGGTGTTTGCTTATGGAGTGCTGTGCCCTTCACCCTCTTCTACAGCAATGTGAAATGAACCTCCTCTCCTGTCATCAGTCTTAGGCAAACCTGTGGGGATTACAGAATTGGGAGAAAATTAATTTCAGCCATCAAAGCACCTTTCCACTTGCCTTTCTTATAGAGGAACCTGGGAGGATACAAAGCTGAGTGAAGAATATGGGGTTCTTATGTCCATCACAGATTTTGCTCTGAGTTTTTCTGGGGAGAGTGACAAAGGATCTTGTATTTTCAATTGTTCCTAGGAGAAAAGTTTTCAAAATCAAAAAAAGTCAATTTGAATTATAAAATAGCTTTCAGTTTAGCTGATGTAAATGAACAACTTTGTGGAGAAAAGTTTGCTGTTTGTTCATTAAAAAAAAGCAGATTTACCTTCTAGAAACAGAGCATTTCAGCATGCAACTTGCAAATACACAGATTGTTATTGTTAAAAATACAGAGAAAAAGGCAAAGAGTGCCAAACCAGTTGTGCAGGAGTACAATGAATATTGCCCAACAAGTGACACTTAGAAGGAGCCACTTTGCAGTTACCTTTCCTAAGCCAGCAGCATCTGTTTTTCGAATCTGAGTTAACCTTGCTTATCATTTGTCTTCTTAAAAACAGGATTAAGCCCAGGACACAGTCTTAAAATCACAACAGTATATTGAATTTTTCCATTTTCAGTTTCTTTAGACTACTTATAATTATGTAAATTCATTCAGTTTCTTTCTTTTTTGGAAAAATTGATGCAGTTTACTAAAAAGTATGTATTCCCTTGCCAGAGGACAGTGTCAATCTACATTGTCAATGGCAAACCATAATATTTCCAACATAAAATGAGTGGTTGCTAGACACCATGCTGCATAAACAGGTGTGAAAATAAACCCATTCGTTCAGAGGGAACAGGAGAGGTGGGGCTGGAAGAACCTTTCCAGACTTGTGAGCCAAATATTCTTCTGTTTAGGCCAAGAAAGCAGGTTGGCTCCTGAACAACAGCAGCTTCCTTGGGCATCGCCCACCAGCGCGTGTCAAAATACATTGTGTGTATGAGGAGAAAAGAATAGCCACACAATTGCAAACAGTTCAGGCTAATTTTAACTCTGTTAAACAGAATTAATTAATCTAACTCAGAAAAATACAAGGCACCAGCTTCCTAATTTTATTTTCAAAGCTTTTTATAGCTTTGTAAGAGGAAAAGTTCCAGAAAGGCAATCCGGAGCTGCAGATGCAGCTGCCAAACACATGAAGAAAATAATTTTCTGTGTGCCTCTAACACTCTTCTTGGGTGAGAAAGAAAGATATTTAAGCTTCCCAGCACAAATATCCAGATTGTAAGATCTGCGTATTTCTGCGATGGACTCCTTGTGTGGCACTCTGAGATGAAGCAGAACCAAGACAGTGGCTTTTGGCCCATCCTTTATGTATCCTTGGTAACATTTTTCAAGAGCAATGGTTTATCTGCTTTCAAGTCTCAGAATTCCACTTCATGTACCATCAAGGGATTTTTGCTGCTTGGCATTGCGGGTTCAAGAGATACGAGAAACCCGTCTACTTGCACAGCAGAACTCAGCGGTGGGAGCACAGAAGGAAGGGTAGGAAGAAAGACACATAATTCTCCTCTTATCTCGGGTGCTCTTTGCCTGGCTACAGACTTCCCGGAATGAGATGTCCAGATTATCTACTAGCACAAACACCCCAGGGACGTACAAGTCATCACAGAGAGAGGGAGAAAATCTGACGGATCCTGGAACAACACCTCCTGGAAGAGCCCATAGGAGCCCCATCTGAAACTTCTCACAAATAGCACTGGTGGGGGGTGCCTCCTGGGCTCACAGACACTGGCCAATAGCCACGTGTGATGGCCTGGAGGACACCCAGCTTCCTGGGAACCTAGTGGGTGTTCAGCACTTCACAGGAGTATAAATAAGGCAGGCATTTTATCACAGAAATACACAAAAAATAAAGATACTTGATAAAAATTATTTACTGCAGCATTGGAAATTCATATATATACGTGATGAAAACCCTTTCCAAATCCAAACCTGAAGACCAACCACAGAAGAAACTAATAACTGGAAGCTATTTAGAAGGAATTGTAAATGTCATGAGAATAGGGGAATAAAATATATTTCAAATAGAACAATAAAATGTTATTGGCAATACAACAGCACACAAGCCTCTGGAGGTGTCACGCTGTCTTCTTTGATTAAAAGCTTGCACAGAAATATGAGTCTCTCTAGAATATTATTAATTCAAGTATACCAAATTAGTTCTTCAGAGCCCTTGCACAATATTGCACAATATTGCAAGCAGCAAGGCTTTATGCAGGAGGATAAAGCAAGCGTTTCAGGGGGGTCGGGGGAAATAATTAAGTTCTATTGCTTGCAAGTGCGTTCATTTACAGGAACAACCTCCCAACACAAGCGGACATAGCTATCTTTGTTTTTCTTTGGCAAATATTTCCTGAAGAGAGGATTAGCAGGGTACTACAATTAATCCTAAGAAAGAAACCATCTAACTACAGTGACCTGACCATCTGAACTGCCTCTCTTGGGTCCTTAGGCTGTGTGACTGCAGCATCGCCAGTGAGACAAGCAGCTTCCGTGACCCCATCCGAGGGCAGGGAATAGAAAAAATGCAATCTACAACAGTTTCCTTCCCTCAGCTGGCTAATTCTGCTTTTCAATGAGTGCGGGTAGGACTCATATCTCCCCTCTAGTTATGGCATGGGATCTGTAGTGCGTGTTATTCCTAGGTCGCTGGTGATATAAAAACAGAGAAATTGTTACACACTTATTCCTTCTTTTAGGATATTAAACCAACATCCACTATCACTTCTTTACTTTTTGAAATTTAATCTGACAGCAACTTGCACATCTATCTTGGTACTTCTAAGAGATCAATATCTGGGGCTCAAGGACAGAAAGAGGAAAAAAGCAAGCGTTGCATCGTTTGTCCCATGGAGCTGGTGGACTCTCACTCTTTCTAAAGTTGTTCAGGCTGACCAGACATCGAGATCTGTCCTACAGGTTGTTAAAGGAGTCAGGACTTGCTGGTCAGAGCCATCAGGCAGATTAGTGGAGTTAAGAGCATTGCCTCTGCCACAGCAGGTGAACACAGCTGCACCTGCTTACATTTAGGGCTCCCTAAAGAGATTTGCCCTGCAGGGCTACAAAAGCAACTAAGAAGGGAGTGTGACTCTTAGGGACAGAACAGGTTGAGACAAGGGGGAAGCTAAGGAGCTGCAAGCTCTGATGTTGGAGAGATATCAGCCTCAGGCAGGTAAGAATATCCATTGTTCAGAGGAACTTCTTAATTGGGAATAATAATTTCACATAGCAAAGCAACGAGACTTGATGAAAATGAACAATCTCTCCACTTCCTACTCCTTCCTTCCCCTTTTTTCCCCTGTTTGGGTAAGCAGTAACAATATTTAAATACTAACTTAAAAGTCTCTTTATTTCTTAAATGAATGGCCTTTCATTTAAACTCACAGAGACATTTGGATAACATCTAACAAGTTGATTTTTTAGTATCAAACTTTTAATCTTTCTTCTTAGGAAGGGAGCAGGTTTCCTAGTACAAGAGAATATAGGGATCTTCTTTGACCTTGATGTCCACCATCCACAACCCCACCAGAAGAATTTGTGTAGGGACTGCAGTCCTTCCCCTCCTCCTCCTCCTTCTTCCCAAGACTTTTTCATGTCTTAAGAAGAGCTACTTAAACATTAAGATGATTGAAATACCAATGTAGAAATCAAAGAAGCATCCCACTGAACTCGGGGTGTTTTAAAAAGAAATTGGGGTCACTCTGTGGTCTAAGCACAATTAAGTTTTGCCCTAATTTTCACAGGACCCTCTTAGTGGAGGCTTAAACTTTCAGGCTCTACAAGTCAATCAAAGTGATGGTATCTCCTCTTATAAATTGCTATTCTGTGTAAATACGGGTTGAAAGATTGAGAACCTGAATGTGCAGCCCATCCTGAGCAGAAAGGCAGGGGCTGGAAGCGTGATGTGTGCTCAGCTTCCAGCTGAAGTCATTACACGGAAAACAGACTGGTTCAGGGAGTGCCCAGCACCCATATCCAATTTTCATACCAACATGTTGCTGGGAGCACAAATTACTGAAAATCTGCCACTCCAAAGCTGATATTCAGAAAAACCTTTCCAGTAAAAGGGAAAGCCTTTCAGGTAGCAGTGCTGCTCTTCCAATAAAGGGTATGTGAAATAAAGCCTGCAGAACTTCACTAAATAAACAAAACACAAAGAAAAGTTAGTTGGGAGGATATTGATAAGAGGAAATGTATTCCAAAGCTGAATGCATGGAGAGAAACCCTTTTTGGATGCTTACTGCCCAGGTGAGTGAGAAGCAAAATAAATCTTCCTGCATAGTCAAGGGCCGATGGATTTCTTGGTGGGGAGAAAAGCCAGCTGGTTGAGCTTTACCCATAGAAAGGAGACAGCTGGATATGCTGTGGAGCAATAAATTCTAGCAAAGTGTGTTTGCTGAAGTCACTTTCCCGGCCCAATAATGCCACTTCCTAGCAGGTATGATGTGTTTGCCTGCCTCCTTTTCTGCCAGATTCACCTCCAGGTTTCTCCTGTCCCCACCTGAGACGATGTCAGTGCTCCGTTCTCTGGTGTCCCATGTGCCCTGCATAGTGAGGCTGTGCTGTGCCTTGCGTGAGCCCTTCCCCTTTGTGTGCCCCTGCCTTGCCAGTCTTTGGGGGAAATTGCTCCTGAGATCATAATCTTGTTGCCTTTAATTACTCTTTAGATGTCTAAATGTGATGTAACTATCTCTAACCTCCCTGGGATGGGATGTGTGAATACCAGGAGAAGGCAGTTCGCTGGCACCATCCAGAAGCAGCATGTGTCTCCCTGTCTTTGCTGCAATCGATGAATGATTCTAGGAAAAGAGTGTTTAGTGCCTTTTTGCGTTCATCCTGGTAAGTGAGGCCAGCTGGCACCAGGCACCCAGTGCAACTAATGCCAGTAACCAAAGGGCAAGGTGTCAGTGAATCAGAAAGCAAGGGTTAGAGAAAGTTTGAGTAAACTACGCGTTTCCCAGTCCTGGGGTCTTAATGGTTTGCCTGTCAGAGACTTTACTTAAAGAATAAACCACACATTGCTAAGGGGGAGGCTGATCGTGAACCCAGGCAGATATTGGTTAGTGCGAGCGTGACATCTCCCTGGCCAGGGACCTTTTGACAAAGGTCTGTCAGAAAGGGCACTGGTGCTGCAGGGCAGGGAGATGAGCTGCAAAGTCCCCTGAGGTCCTTTCTAGAGCTATAACAGTTCGTATGATGCATAATTTTTTGAGGATGTCTTGGGTTATATTTGAAATTCCACTTGTAGATCAAGGATTGATCTAGGAAAAGGCCTTGACTCAGGAGTGTGTTATTAGGTGGGCTTTATCTAATTATTGAGAAAAAGTAAATAGCTTGAAAGAGAAATTTATTAAAATTCTGCTTAAACCCAGCGGGTGCACACGCAAAAAATTACTTCGATGCGATTCAAACCCATAAATGTGAATGGATATTTCTGCATTTGCATGTGCCTGTTTCTTTGGCCATTTCAGGTGGAAATTCCAGAAAGAGGAGTTGATTTCACATAGGAGCTGCAGTAAGGACACAGCCTGGCATTACCCAGTGTGGCACTGGACTAGGTTGCTGTTATGCCTGATATTGAGCTTGTTTAGAAAACTGTGTTTGGAAATCAAGGAGTGTGATAACAAGGAAGCCGTATTTCCATTGGTGCAGGTTGATTGATGAGAATGAATTTGGTGCCTTATGAGACAGGAAAAATCATTTCTGCCTCAAGAAATATTAATATGTTATCTGAATATTTTGAATATTTTAATATTCTGCCCAAGATGTCTGATTTAAACAGCTACAGACTTCTTCAGTGTGGTGGCTTGTGATCTGACTGTTGGTAATTTGCATTGATGGAGGAAAACCAAAGAAGATTGTTTTAGTAGAAGATGACTGTTTCAAACCATAATTGAAATGGTACCCTGGCATTTATAATCCCCAGGTGATCTCAGTTCATTCAGATGCTTTTGTTTACAAACAGACCAAGTGTTGATAACAGCCAGCCCTGGTCCTGGGCGTGGGATGGGGGGCACTGGATGCTGTTCTTCCCGTGCTATCAGGAAAAAGCAAATCTCTGCAGGGCACTGCAGTGCACATGTGCTGCCACCAGATCCACACAGCTGTGAGTGTCTGCGGCTTGGTAAACATTGCTTTTCATGATGCCCCAGAAAGAGAATCTAGTTCACTCCCTCCAGGCTATGCAGAGCTAACTGGGATGGAAAAAAGAAAGCAAATAAGTGGAAAGCAGCCATCAGAGGCAGAAGAGCGGATGGCATCCCCAGCCCACTCGGAGAGCAGGGCTCGATGCGTTGCAAGGAAGGGTCTCCTGGAGCTGCCAGAGCTGGGCTTGTTAATGGCACACTTTCTGATGAATAAATATTGTGTCTGCAATGAAGAGGTTGTTTTCCCAAGGGAATGCTCTCTTTTCCAAACACAGCCTGGCAAGCAGAAGCAGAAATACCCTTAATCCCCAGCTGCTGGGTCAGGGCACACACCAGGTCTTCATGGTGCTTCGTTACTCCTCACGCTCATCTGAGAGGTTGGGAGTTTGGTGTCTGTATGGTCGGGTGTTCCTCTGCCATGTTCAGCCTTTCTGTTTGGGTCATTTTTTGATCCCTCTGTTTTTAGCAACACCTGAGCAGAGCAAATAGAGCACATCATTTTAGTGGAATTGTTTTTGTGTCTAACCTACTCGTTTATTTATTTGTGAACACTCTGGCTGAAGGAACTTATTATGTAATAATGCTGGGATATAACGCTAAAACAGCTGGCATAGTATATGCCTAAATATTGGACAGCATTGCCATGAATCCAACTTCAGCATTTTAATGGGCTTTAAAACCCTATGTGCTTTCATATGGGTTATATTCCCACTTTGCTAGGTTTCAGTTTCTTCTTCATAGTTTTGCTTTTGGTCTTGCTCAGCAGGGTAGACCCGGCTCATTTGAAAGCTTCATGGAGAAATTAAAATACCACTGGGTTTCTGTGGCATCCCTAAACAGCCAGAGAGTGTGGGAGCAAGGCAGGGCAGGTGATGCCAGGGCTGGTGCAGGATTTCCTGGGCACTGGCAGATCTGCACAGAGCCAGGAAAGAGGGGAGCGCTGCAAACCCACAGCTGGTGTTCTGCGTGCCACGGCTGGGGAAGGTGCAAGGGGCTTTACCTGACTGTACGTTGGGGGAAGCCAGGTTATCTGCAGCGTGAGAAGTGTTCAAGACCAGAGATGTGTCCCTCGCTGGCTGAGGGACTTGTGCAGCTTCACCCCACACCAACCCACTGCTGCTGGGGGCTGCGGTGATTCCTAGGGGGGCTGGCAGTGCCTTGGTTACGTAGCAAGAGGATTGTCCTTGCAAAATACCATGTCTGTTTATTTTGCAGGTACAATTTCAAGCTATGGGATCCGTGTGGGGGCCCAAGCTAAGTGCTTGTCCTATTTCAGTGCTTCTAGGCTGTCTCTGCTGGCCCCTGATCTGCCCCGCACCACTGCCACCAGCTCCAAAGGAGGTCTTGGACACCCTGAGCTGTGAGAATAGCATTAGATACCTGTGTCTGAGGTCATTAAGTATTCTCTGGCAGCCTCAATTGCACACAAGAGCAACTGAAATTGAGTGAAAGTACAAGTAAGAGAGGAAAATAAGGTAAGGGCCATTGAGCCTTTGTTGGATAAGCATGGAAGTCCAGACCTTTCACCAGCCTGGTGTAAGGGCCAGTTTACTTAGGTGTCCCTTGCAATTAGCAGACTTTCTTCCTCTCTCTGAAGCTCTGGCAGGTGATTGACAAAGGATCTCTGGTCTGGGTGATTTCCTGATGCTAATGTCTTTTTTTCCACCTCTGTCTTTGTATGACATCTCAGCCTTGTGAGTGCAATATTAAATTCCCCAACTCAAACAGAAGTAAGGGGCTGGGAGAATCAGGGCAAGAAGATGCTGTCTTTAACACCAAAGCACTTTTCTTTCCCACCCAGCTCTCTAAATTTAGTTGCATTTGCTGCCTCTTTCAGGGCTGCCTTGTAATATCTGTGCTCAGACAACGTATGGTACCTCTCTGTCCCAAAGTGGTCTCTCCGCATGGCACAAAGCTGTTGCTCCCCTGCAGTGTTTCCACAGAGCCCACTTCTGTCAGCAGTGGACCAAGTAATTAATGCTCCTCCCTCCTGGAGAAGTGTTAACAGCTCCTTCGTACTAGTTGACATTTTCCAATCTTTTAGTTGAGCCCTGTGGGAAGAGTGCCGTGAACAGTTAGATTTCCTCCCTAAAGTGACTTGTTGCTGAAAGAACAGCCAGGGCAACAGGCAGTCGAGAGACTTACAACTGCCACAACTCCCCTCCCTATTTCTATATGTCAAACTGTCTGGATCAATCTACATCTCTGACTGGCCCTCTCTCCAGGTCTCCCATGACAGCCATCCCTATGGCACTGCCGCTGGTTTCAGCCACAGGTAGTAACTAATAGCTACAGGTATTTGTACCCATCATGTATTTAAACTGCCTAGACAGGACATGTTTTGCTGTATCAAGTGACCATATTTGATGCAAGAGCATCATTCCATGTAGGAAAGAAGTGCATGAGGAGGAGGTGACATGTAGCAGCTTTCTTCTCCCATGAGCAGTAAGCCCGGTGCCTTCCCGAAGCCGTGGGTTCAGAAAGCCAAAGTCTTTAAAATGCCTGCTGCATGAGCTGGTTATCGCTTGAAAATCCCAGTATATCTGCAGGAGGCTGAAGAAGAGCCTAACAGCGTCATTTTCTGCAGTTTGGGCAATCTAACACCTGCCTCGGGGGAAGCTCTTGCCTGGGCATGACCGAGCTTTGGCTCCACTTTGCTCCCTGCAGTGACAGCTCCCCGAGTCTGCGATCGATTGGTGAAGCCCATGCCCAGTGGCTGGTGCATTGCCTGGGCACATCTCTTGAGTTTTTCCACAGAGAGCAGCACTTGAATGTTGCTGAGCTGCTGTTCTGAGACAGTTCTGGGTTTACTGGGGACAGCTGCATTCCTGGACCTTTGAGTATCGTGTGGTGGCTGCGTGTTTGTATTGGTAATAATATGACGTTACATTGATGGTTATTGTCATTCCAGATACTTGCTGTATTTTCTTATCTGTACCCAGTTGCTACATGCCATCTGATGTTACACCAGGATCTTTACCCTCCTGATGTTTAAGCTTTCTATTTATTCATGCTGTGTCCAGTTCTGGGCTCCCCGGCTCCAGAAAGGAACGACTGGAGAGTGAGTAATGCTCTTTTTCCACTCTGTGGAAAAGCCTGATGTTTTTCTTCCAAAGCCCAGCTGAAAAGCCAGCAAGATGAGGGACTTGCAGAGTGGGAAGTTGAAAGAAAGGTGGATGAGGCAAAATATTTGGGTTTAACTTTTTAAATGGAAGCAAAAGTTTTGGATGTGCCCAAGTCAGTGTTTCATTTGGATTCGTTAACCTGAATCAAAGCCCTGTGTTGCAGCCTGGTTTGGCACAAGGTGCCCACAGCACCTGAGTGTTGCTTCCCCGGACTCAGGATGGTTCCCAGACTCCAAGCTGATTTCGCTGTGGTTACTCCTCTTCAGGCCCAGGAAATAAATCATATTGTAACTCATTTTTGTCGCGTTACCCTCCCTGGCAAGTTCTGGCAGCCCCAAGGGAAGGGCAGAATCACAGGAAGGGGGCGAGTTCCTTTGCACTGTCGATAGGAAAAGAAGGTTTTAAAGCAGTCTGCCTGCTAAGCCTATGTTAAACTGGACATGATTTGGGGGGCTTCTGCCCCCTTTTTAACCGTTTGCTATGCCTTTTCTCTTCCCATTTTATTTTACAGAACTGGAAAACTTTGCATGTCCGTATTGTTCATCTGCCGCTATCCAAAATGCTCTTTGAAATACCGCACATGGAATTCTAATGGCAGACTATGCCTACACAGTTTATTAAATATTGAATTATGATCTTGGCTTGAGGCTGATAAATTTCAGATAAGAAGCTGAATAAAATACATATTTATAATTAAACTAATTAAATTAACTCTAAAGCTTGTAATATATTTTATCTAGTGCAGTTTTCTTATTCCACTTAAAATCACAACTAGAACAAAAAAGGCCACACAAATATAAAACTCTTTCTGATAAAGGAATAATTGCTGTTTAAGAATCTTGTTCGTGTTTATGAACAGAAACCAATTTTTAATGAATTAGCCTACTACAGAAATCTGACTCGATGTAAGGCAGGATTTGGGGTAATAAATAAAGTATGAGAAGCATGAGAACACAACTACTTCCTTTCTGAAATGTGGTAAATTGCTTTTCACAGAAAATAGGAGCAATGTATTTTCCTTTGGGCTTTTCTTAGGAATAAGAGGACAAACTCTTAAAAGATATCTCAGTCTAGCCTTCAAATTTGGATTGGTCTTTACTTTCCTAAACCTGAATGAATTTACTCAGCATTGCATTGAGCTCCACTTTTGCTCTCTGAGTGGTGTGGTTGGTGACTGGTTGGTTGCCCCAGCTACAGAGGCGTGAATTTCTCTCCTGCTCCAGACTCCAAAGAAAGATCCCCCATCTGAACAACCATGTAGTTTGGATAGTGAAGTTATATCGGAGAGAAACCATCACATCCTACTACACAAGCTCACTGGGATTTCTGCTATCAGGCTGGCCTTGGCTTATTGTAGCCTATAGTGGTTTAAAATGGGCAGGAAAGATTAATCTTAATCTCAGAGGGCTGCGATGAGCCAGTGGTCAGGATGCTTTAATTGCACTTCATGCAGGGTAGAACATAATAATGGGACACAATTTATTTTGAGCTTGTACCGCACACACTGTGGATTGCAGGGACCCAAGAGATGTGAACTGAGAGGCGTACTCATCATTTTCCCCTGGAAAACAAAAAGATGGAGGGATTTTCACGGAAGTGTGTTGAAGCTTTTCAATTATCAACAAGTAAAGTAAGAATTGATCAAAGAAAACCTCTTAGGCTGGCAGATGCTTTGCTGGAAAAGATGTGTTGGAAGTCAATGAAGGCTTTAAATCAGGCACTTAAAGGGATTGGTTATTGCTCATCTTTCCTTTCAGTCCCATCAAGATACTATAATGGTGCAGGAGTCCAGTGAGGGGAAAGGTCTCCACGGCTCTTAAAATTGTGACAAACTGTTCATGTTTCTGGCTTTTACAACCCAGGGGAGACCTACCTTTACACATAAAAGCAGATCTTTTGTATGACTTCTACATTAATTCCCTTTACAGCAAATTAGTTTTATCTGCTATAGTCAGCTGGTTCCTGGTCAATCACATCATAGACTACTTGGACACAAAACGCCTTCTCACTTCTGTGCAGAACTGATCACTTTGTGTGCCGGTTTATCTGCTTTAGGATGGCTGGGATTGATTACATGTGCCTTGGTGCTTTGTGCCCTCATGGCAGTAAAGGGGATGGGCTGCTCGTCCCCGAGATCCCTGGTGTTCTGTTGGGCTCCCAGCTCTATCCACACCTGATTTACTTTGTCATTAGCAAGAAGCATAAACACGGTGATTGTGCTGATCAATCAGATCACACGCTATGTCCATCAGTGTGTGGCGGACAGCATTGCACAGTGACGTGGATCTGAGATGCAAACACCTCTGGTGTTGTTAGCACCAGTCACTGCTTTTTAAGTTTTTTCATGAGTGGTGGACTGGCTGTGAACTAACAGTTAAGTTTACTTTTGTGTTTTCTTTGGTATAAATACACCCAACAGCCATGCCTACAGTTTCATGACTTGGTGCGTGGTCTGCTGGTTTGGGAAGCCCTGCCCGAGTGGTACAGGAAGGCAAGTAAACACAGTTATTTTTACCTGTTTGAGAAGCTTTTCCCTGTTGGGTGAAAAGCTCAGAAAGGGTTAACTAAAAGCCCTCCCAGTCTTTCCACTGGTCTTTCTGTAAGTCTTTCTACTAACTTCAGCCAGCTTAGGATCAGGCTTTAAATACTGCGTGCAGTAGGGAAGGAAGTCTCAAGCAAATAATGGGAAGGGGATTGAAGCGTCATGAATGAGAAATAATGCTGATTACAGAAGAAAGAATGACCTGAAATATTGAAACCCCAGCAGACTTGTATCTTGAGACCTCCTATCCACGCTGCAAAAACCAGTGAGACGCAAGTAATAGTCTATCTAATCTTGCCAAAGTTGCTGAAGAAATATTTTTGGGGGGATTAACTGTTCCTGCACAGTTTCTTCAGTATATTAGTGGAGAAAGCTTTTTTCTTGTCATGTCTTTCTCACCTATGAGATTTTTCTTTGGAAAAAAACCTAGCCCCAACCCAGAAACCGCAGGTTTTTAGATTGTATTAGAAAACATCTCATTCTGCTTGTCCCTTTTATCCTGCTGTACTGGGGAAACAATTAATGCTGCCGCACTCATCTGAAAACTAAAATATTCAGGGCTAACAGGCTCAGCAAACCAGGAGGGAGCAGCTTTAGAGAAAACAGAACAAGGACGGTGTTCTTAAAAAAAAAAAAAAAAGACAAGCCCACCTCTGAACCCTTTCAACATATGTGCAGTAAATTAGCAAAGAAAACTAAATGGGGGCTATGTTTTAAAGCATCTTCCTCTGATAGAGGCTGCAGTAAATAAATAGGGTGATTTCTACGGCTGCGAAGCCTGGCTGCAGTCAGGAAAGATCCCAAGTGATTCAACATGGAGACAGAACAGATTTTGCTGACATGGTTGGAAGTCTGAGCAGACTGTTGGTTTTATAAAATACATTACAATTCCCAGTTCTGGCTTTTCAAAGCCCGCCTCCCTCTGTACCTACAGGTGCTCACATTCGCACAGTCCTCCTCAGAATTCATGCTCCTCTAATACAGGCAAAATCCTTTGGAGCGAATATGAGACATCTGATCCAGACATCACTGAAATGATCTATTCTTTGTTATTCTGAATATCAGAGTGCCAGAAAATGCCTCCTTGGGTCCTAAGTGCAGACTATAGGATGTTGCAGTGTGGCAATAAAAACCTGAGGAAATGAGACATGGCGTTTTGTTACCAGAACCTCTTACAAGATTTACGGTTCAGCTTGGATAACGTATTGCCTCTTAGAATTGTTATTGCAGGTCCTGCGCTGTTTTCCACCCACGTTGTAATACAGCTTTCCCTGGTGAAAGCCATCTGACACAGTGCTTAGTAAGGCTGCAGAGCAAGTAATTCTATATGAACAAAGTAACACCCCGCAGGATTCATGGATATTGCCTGTGTCTCTGGCTGTATCTCTATTTACAGGAGTTTACTGAGAAAGACGACAGGAGCAAGGGCTGCTATCAACTGTTGGGAAAGAGAGCAGTATGAGAAGAATGACCAGGATTACAAACCCAGTTTTCCTGTTATCAGCTCAGGAATGGAGGAGAGAAGCTGTTTTTCTGCCTTCCTCATAGTGGGATCTCTGTGGGTAACTGAGAACGAGCTGAGGCTGCAATGAGCCCTCTGTCCATTCTGGGCTGGCAGCAGGACAGGGCTGCACCGACCGCAGCCCCTACAACTCCTCATCTGAACAAGGATGAGGAGGGGGCAAGAACTGCTTGCTGCTACAGCCCAGGATGCCACCCCCACCGGAGGATCTGCAGGGGGTTGGGTTACACACTCCTACAGTGCCTTTGCCACCAGAGATTTGACCATTTTAGTTAATATTGGAAAAGCACACAAATGCTTTGTTGAGGGTTAAACCCTCGAGGGACCTCACCAAGGCAGAACACCTGAAATCGGAGCGTTACTCTGAGACAGTCATTGCACTTTTGTGTTGGCAGTGCTATAACCTTGTGCCATCCCTTTCATTACAGGCCCCTGTTTTCAGTGATGCTCGTCTTGGCAGGGAACGTTATTTTAAAGCTGAGATTTAGCAGCGCAGCCCCAGCCCGAGAGGCTTAGAAAGAAAAATCTCAGACCATACTTCAACTTAAAAATATTGATTTTAGCTGATTCATGACTTGGGGGGATAAAGAGTGTTTATCCTGGTTTGGGAACCCTGGAAATAGGTGGCTTGGATGGCCCTGCTGCTGAGGGAGGTGGGCTGCCTCTGGAATTACACTTGCGGTTTATTAGAGCACCGCGAGCTGTTTGTTGATAACGCACCCCAGTTTGCTTCAACATTGCTTCAGCTTCTCCTCCAGCTCCAACAGCCCATCAAGCCTTTTTAAGGCAATTTTTACTTGCCACTAAGATGGGCAAAGTCTTCTAGATTTCCTTCTGGAAATCATGCCAGGGACCACATGGAATTAATGACCAGAAATTTTCAAGCCTCTTGGAACCAAAGATTCAGATTTTCTGCCCTTTCAGTCACCTTCCCATCTCTGAGTAACGTACAGGGATATGTGAGCAGAGATTGGTACCAGACTTTCCAACTGATTTATAGCAGATGCACCTGAGGAGTCACGCTGGGTGCCTGTAAGAGGGCAGCAGACTGGAAGCTGTGACACCTAGGGTGGCTTCAGGCACACTTTTTGCCCTTGGGCAGCCCCACCATGACAGTGTGGGCACGGCAGCTGCTCTCAGAGCACTGACAATGGCAGTTAGCCATGGAAGACCTCCCTGGGCCAAAGGCAGCTGTGCCTCTGCCCCCCTCCTGCTGGTGCCGAGCGAGGCTCTTGGAGGGGAGGGTGTGTCATAAAATACATCCAATATTCCCAGCAACCGAGGGATGGAGGGCGGAGAGAAATGATCTGAAGTATCACCCTCACCATCCAGACGGGGAGAAGGCTGCCCTGCGGTCTGTTCTGTAAGAACCTGCAGGTGAGAGAAATAAGGTCATTCACTGTGCGTGTTCCCCTGCAGCCATTTGCACACCTGGCACACGCACAAACGCGCTCAGCTTTCCTTTCCTGGTTCTTAAATTATTAAATTTAAAGATTTAAAATTTAAAATTTAAACCAGCAGCTTAGCTCCCTGTCTGCTGAGCAGACAGGTGTTACCAAACATGATCTTCTGGCCTGACGCGTGGATTAAGAGCGCTCAAACGCCTGTTGTAGATCAAATCCAGGCTGTGTCCTGCTCCCAGGACAGGTCCTTCTCCCTTCTGGCAGCCCGGCAGCGAGCTTTGGCAGCAGCCCTTGATCTCCTCTGAGCATGGAGGACAAGTTAAGGTCACAAACAGAAGAAAAGGGCACAGCTGGAACAATAATTTTTCAGGGACTTTTCAGTGTTACAACGGTTTCCTTGAAACCATAAATGAGCCTTTAGCTGGTGTGGATGGTAGCTCCTTCAGTGCCAGGAGACACAGGACAGGCTCACTCGTACATCCTAAACCACACATTCCTCTTTCGCCTCTTTCAGCATCGATACCACTGGTAGCCAAAACTGCCTCCAAATCCACCCAGTGCGTGTCCACACAAACCTCTTCCATGGAGCACTCGAGCTCTTGGCTGACTGCAGCCGAGGTGCTTCCAAACAGCGCCGATCGCTGCTGCCAGGTTCCACCAGAGCATGAGTGCACCCAGCCAGGCTGCTCCTGCTCCAGGACCTTCCTCAAAACACGGGACTCGCGCAGACGTCCTCTCGGCTGACACGAAGCGTGCAGTCTGATGGCCGGGTCTGAAATGCTGTTTTGAGAGGCCTTTTATCCAGGAGGGGTCACTGACACTTGAATCTTTGCCCTGCTGATGGACCGTCAGGTTTTCCTGAGGAGCAGATAGGCTGTTTATAACTGGATTGAAATATTTATTCTCTGTCACGCTCTCCAATACAACTCACTGCAACACTTGCTGTCCCCTGAGATAACACCAAAGAGCAGACAGATGGTCAAATGTTAAAAAGGGCCGCTGAGAAAAAAATAAAGTACCAGAGTTTCAAGTTTTGTTGCTTCCCTCCACCAGCTTGCAAGAGAGGTCGGAAGAAAGTGCCCCCCAAATCTGCTGTGACCTTACACATCTCGTACCAAAAAGGGGGAGAAGCCTGTGTACAGACATGAGGGATTACAGCAGCTTGAAATCCAAAGCGGCAGCACTGTTCGCACACGATGAGACATCACGGGGCTGTGTATTGAGACAACTTCCGTTTCTCTGCAGTTAGAGCTATTTTTGAAGACACTGTTTCATTTTAAAGAAAATGTACCTAGAAGAGAAAAAAGCTTCAGCCCTACCTGGCTGTGGGGCTGCAAGGACACCATTGGTGTCTCCAGGTGAGGCTGCAAGGCTTCCTCATCAGCTGGAGCCCAGGGGCAGAGGAGGAACAACTCCCTGAAGCCAATTGAATTACACTGATTTAAAATGAAAAGGGAAGAAATGTTTCTTATCAGTAACTAGAATTTCTGCTTTTACATAAGAGAAAACCTCAGCATTCTGTGAGGAAAGTACCACATTTGGAGCTTTCTGCCCAAATCCTTCGGGGCTTCAGCTCTTCCACAGAAAACAAGAGCGGGGACTTCCTGTGACAATGCAATCCACCTAAAAACTTGTGGTGAAGAGTAGGAGATCCTCAATGCTGTGGAAAAAATAGTTAGAAGCTCCTCTAATTTTCCTTTCTTTGTACCTAAGCAGATCAATGAAACCCTCACAAATGCAGAGGAAATTCTCCCATGAACCCTGCTCAGGCATTTTAACCTCCAGATTTCGCCAAGAAAGTGCAGGTGTTCCTTGCGACCCAAGCAATAAAGCCCAGCTCCTGGGTCTGGATGACAGGTAGTCACAGCAAAAGGAAGCAATCTTTCTGCTTAGGAGATAATTGCAGGAGATGTTTATTATGACTAGGGTTGATAAAAATCAAATATTGATTATGGGCATAGACGAAACTTCATCCCTTCCTTCTTTTCTGCCTTATAATTAGATTTTCTGTCTAGGCTCTCAACTAGCAGGTGGAATTTAATATAAGAAAAGTAAAAAATGTTCTGAAATATTATGATATAAAGGCTATAACAGATCACTTCGGGGTCTCTGTCCTCACTTGCTCCCTCCACCAATCTTAAATCTCCTTGTGTGGCTGCTTTTTTCTTTTCTCATGGTTGCTCTGAACCTTTACCAGCTGAGTGTTCGAAACAGACAAATGGAATAGCTAGTAGAGATGGAAATAATCTACACGAATGCAGATTAAATTCACTTTTCCATTGTGAAAAGGAACTCACCTGAGACCAGTCACAAGAGGTCCTTAGTGAAATTAAGCCGAAGCTGCCCCATTCACTTACAGCTAATTACTGCTGTGAGTTGAGCACCTTTGCAAACTGCTACACCAGGAGCTGGCTGCCCTCAGATGCCGGGTTGGCGCTGTCTCTCTGCGTGAGTTTCGTGTAAGTTTTCTTTCATTATCAATAACACACATGGAGTTCACTGACTGATAAGAGCACAGGAGAAAGCAGCCAATACTTGCTGTTTCATCCTTTGGGGTAATTTAAACATTCACTGCAAAAAACAAAGGCAAGGCACAAGCACTTATTTGGGAGAGTTTTATCTACATGTTCTACAGCAGAGGCGAGCCAAGGGGCAGGGCTGCGGCGGCAGCTACGCACTTTGGAAAAACATTACGCTCTGTATCAAACCCAGAGCCCAGCACTCTTCTGGTTCAGCTGCTTAACAAGAGGAAGGGTATTCCAGGTGAATTTCTTCCAGGTGGGTAGGAGAAGAGTGGCTGTACAGCGGTTTTGCAGCACACACTCTGTTACAAAACTAGTTCCTTTTCGATGCGTAAAAGGTCTGAGTAGGTGGGTGGGATCCCCTTTGCTCTGGTGGGACTTTCCAAAACGGTTGTTGTTTTGGAATCAGTCATTTACCGAGCTTTCTCTTGGAAATTTAACTTCTGTATTTTCTTGTCCAGCAATGTTAACCCAAAGAGAAATTAACCAAGGTTTTGTATTTGTCTTATTGAAGCTATACCTCATTAACGTGCCTCCTGAACCGTGGGCCTGGAAATATCAGAGCTGTTTCAAACAGGCTGCCCAGGCTTATCAAAGGAACTGCATAATTCCTTCATTACCATGATAAGCCAGTTAAAGCAATAATTAAAATTAGAATTTCAAAGTCCATAAAAGCAGTGGACTTGTAGAAAAGCTTCCAGTGAAAAGAAGCCTTATAAAAGCCTTATCAATGTATCACAAATCCAAAGGAATAACACACCCAGAAGAGCTGTTACAGGGAAATAACTTAAGTCTTCAGTGGAGTGCTTTGCAACGCGTCTTTCAGTCTCTTAAAGTCCAATGAATTGAATGTTGCCTTCCCTGAGCTGCAGTGGCTTCTCAGGGCAAAGCTTTCCTCCGGCAAATGTGTAGGTGTAACTAAGACAAAGTCCCTTTGGTTTTGTCAGAGACCTCCAGCGCTCCCACTGCTCGTCAGCCCCACAGTGGGATGAACAGGAGTTAATGCACAAAGACAGGCACAGCTTCTGCCTTAGACAGCAACAGCGACAAAGCCATCCCTGTTAGCAGCAAACCCAGCCACGAGTTGGAAACGCAGCCCTAACTGAGCTCAGGTCACCACATGGATTCACGAGGCGGCTCCACTTTTGGGGGAGATCAGGACACAACCTCATGGCAAGCCCGGAAAAGTAAGGATGTCACCGTCAGCTGCGACAGCAGAGCTTCTGCTGAGACAATCACAATACTTAATGGGGTTCTCGTGCCATGTCCTCATGGGAGAGGCACTCGCGGGAGCACACGGAGCCCCTGTACACACTCGTCACTTTGCTCTCAGCCTTGTGACAACGTTGGCAGGAAAACATAAGAGTAACTCAGCGCAATAATAACAGGGGTTTTAAATTCAGGTGGTATTTGATTGGCATGTTTTCATGTGAATAACATCAGAATAGCTGTGCAGCTTGCAAATACTGGTGGCATCATCTAAGCAGACTTCAAATACCTGAATTCCTTTTTACCAGTTTTCCAAAGGCAGTTCTCATTCAGTGAGTACAGGTAGCACAGTAGGTAATGCTTCAACAATTACTGGAGACTGGAAATGAGCCATTCTAGAAACACCTTCCAGACTTCGAGTCAGAAAGTGCATTGGGGTGCACTGAATAACTCTGGCCTCTGCGGGTGCACATGCAAGAAAATGAACAGTGAAAGAACTGTTGGAAAAATTTACTTCCTCTCTCTGAAAGTACTGATATTATTCCAAAGGCTGCAATATTTTGGATATTTTCATTTAATTCTAATTTAAATAGGGACTTTTGTTTATTTTATTTGAGGTTTTCAGCATCTCTCAAAGAAAATTACATTAATTTTCATATTATTCATGCTTTTATTCACCTGCCTGTAAGAAAGGTGAGGACTAAAAACAGACTGAGAATGAAAAAAGCAGAAAACTAAACTAAGTCTCTCGCATCTTTTAAAAAATCAAAATATAACTAATTATTATTTGCTAATACATATATTTTTGTGAGAAATGGTCGTGCACTTAACCTATTGACCAAGATTTCTTTGTGCCATCACTACAGATAAACCAAATAAAGCAGGTATCTCTGTGTACCCTGTCCTTTGAATGACTAATATTCTAATATAGTTCAATGTGAAGATGAAACGTGACATCACTGATGATACCAACATGGAGTGATTCCAAAACATAAATTGTGACCCAAACCCCATGCTGGAACACAAATAATATCTGGCATTTGCAGGAATAACAGAGACCAAGTTACTCTCCGGCTCACAGCAAGTGACTGAGCTTGCTCACCCACTGATTGGTCCCCAGGGAGAAAGCGCTCACCTGGTGTGGAAGCAGCCTGGGCAAAGGGAGCGCTGCGGCTCCACCTGCACACGCAGCCACCCACAGGCATTCCTGCCCCGACGGTTCACTCTGTTTGCTGCTCCTGCTGGCTTGATTGGGTTTCCTGAGCTGCCCTAAGAGCCCTCAGAAATCTCTCCAGCAGGCAGAAGTGCCAGAAGCATCACACACGTTCCTCAGGACCTGATGTTTCTGCAATTCCATCAAGCAAACCGGCAGTGACAACCTGAGTGTGAATAATTCACCAGGAGGGCTCTGGTGAGCAGCTGTAGCTGCTGTGGCACCTGCAGCACCAGGGCCATGTGGCGAGGCTGCGGAGGGTTCCTTGCCTCCGTTACCCAAAGCGGTGGCTCGCAAGAAACCACCCGGCTGGCCAGAAGCCCCCAGTTCATCCCAATGCACCATGCAGCATTCGCGGTGTGCAACACAGCACCTCCCGGAGAGCGAGGGAGCAGCCAAGCAGCCACTGCCTGATGCTGGTTGTTTGGGGCCAGGAAGAGCGAGCACCACAACCTCTGGTCAGTGAAGGTGGCAGAGGAGGTGTAACAGCTGCCTCTGCACCACGAGACGCTGCCAGCCAGCGCCCAGCAGAGACAGAGCTGTGGGTTCTCTATCCACTGTGCAACTTTGCCATGGTTTAGCACGGTACTGAGCTGAAGACAGACCAAAGTCAACCCACACGAGTGCTTGAAGAGCTTCCTCGTGGCTTTTCTTCTTGACCCTGCATCGTGGCATGGCCACCAAAGGCTTGGATCACTCGCCAGGTAGTGAATCACAGGTTATGGTGTTGCAGATGCAGAGGAGAAAGTGCTCGCTGCTGTTGCTGACAGTGTTAGTGCAGCATTGAACTAGCAGGGCCAGGTGCCCCGTTAGGTGTCTCTGCCATCCTGACAGAGCGTACACGTCACACCAGTCACTCACCTTATCTCCGCTATGAACGTACGGTCAGATCCCGACAGCTGGAATCAGCGAGGCTTCAGCCCTGATGGAGCAGAATGATGATTTCATGAGCCATTATCTTACTCCTCTAAAAGAGGGGAATGCTTTGGTTTTTCCAGTGTGACACTGAACCTTCAAACAATCAGAGTAGAGACACCGCTGTTACTAAAGCTTACTTTAATTTGCACTGAAGTGAAACAAGCCAGTTCTGCAGATCAGGAGTGTCTCTCGCACTCTCCGGACTGCTGCGAGGCAAGAAGCAGAGGCTGATGGAGGCAGGAGGAAATGCCCACGGGCTGTCTGCAGGCACGCTGGCTTCCCGGGGAAAACCGGGTGTCTTTGAACTGGCTGAGACACAGATAAAGCAGAAACAATCTCTTCCGTCCGTCAGTGCTCCTGTTAACAAAGTCCTGCAAAGTCTGTGCACTGCCGATCAAAACAGGGAGGGGAGTCAATAAGAGAAGGAAAACACAGTGAAAGCATGAAACCAAGATCCCAAAATGTGGCAGAGGAAGACTAAAGAGTGACAGCCATCAGTACAGAGGAAACGCACCAACCCCAGATGCATTCTCAGGTTGGATTTTCAACTGCTTTTCTAAGTGGTTTAAAGCCTTAAACATTAGTTCCCTATGAAATTATTGCCTTAAATGTTTTAGTTAGATCATCAAAATAGCCTCCTAGATGTGAAGTGTTGGACACAACTTTGAACATTTCATTTAGCCCGAGTAGCTGTTTCACGGTCTCAGTGTGACAAAATGCAGAGAAAACTCCTTCCCTTCACGAACCCCAAAGACAAATCTTTTGCCTACTTGGTGTAGAACCTTTGAAATTGAAAGAGCAACCCAAAATATTGAAGATTTAACCAGTTTCATGGCTTTGTCCATTGCCAAACAGAGACAAAAATGTAATAAAAAGCATTACATGGAGAGTAATAGATCCACCTCTTCTCTAGAGGAGTTTCCTGTTGTTGCAGTACGGCTGCAGGTCACACCTCCACCAGGGTAAACTGGTCCTGGTGCGGTGGGTAGGGCACCAATCCATCAGCTGACGGCTGCCATAAGAGAATGGCAACAGGTTTGTGTCACCCTTCTCAAACCAGTCATTTCTGGGTAGAATTCATTATTTGGTGACGACAAGGCCTTTCGGACCAGGGTGCCGACCTCGCTGCGTGCAGGCGCCCTGCCTTTTTCCCCAGGAGTTCACAGGGCAAAGCAAACACAGGAGGGGTTGGTTGAGCTGATGTCCCCATGGTCACACAGGACCCAAGTCTCTTGGTTGTCAGGGCCACACTCATGCACAGTCACCTCTGCTTTTGTTATATATAAAGTACGGTAGAGAGGTTGTGTGCTTGACAAGGGAGCAAACGCCAAAGGAGGCCGTTCCAAACCCAGAGCAAGGGCTGTCACAGTCCACTGGTGATAACTGACATTTATTAGCAGTGCTTGTTGCTGACTCACAACGTAGTCTGCCACTGAAATATTGCAAGCCAAATGTGCAGTCCCTGCCCTCAGGAGCTCACAAGCACCGCGTTCGTTTCCTCCATAGTGACAAAATATACACAGCACATTCTTTCCTCCTGATTTGTGTAAAATGAAGCTGTTTGGTGGATCCATCATGCTCTCATACGTATACATGATAAATAAATCCAGAGCATTCAGTAAATACCCACAGCTGCAGGGATTACCCACAGGGGAACTGATTATATAGATCACTTGGGTCTTCAGAGTTAGACATAAACCCTGAAACTCAAATCAGTCATCAAGAGAAAACTTCATCCTTCTCCTGAAATGCAGAAAGCTTTTTCACCTGACTGTACATTTGCAGCTGCTGCATTTTCCCTGTAACCAGCAGGAATTTGGACTTACTGATAACAATGATTCCTTTACCTGAGAAACTTGTCCAATACAGAGGAGCTTCACAGGCGAATGGAATGGATTAGGATGGAAGAGAATGGAATAAAGAAGGCAAAGCAATCAGTAAGCTGTGAAGCACAGCCCTGCCAGCCCTCCTGCCCAGCACTACCAATCCTGCACAACACCAGCTCCACATTGCCCTACTCACAACAAATCCACGGCAGCATCCATCCCACGCCACATCTGACCTTTCATATTCCATCACTGCTTCACTGAGATATCTCATTCTGCCTCCCATTATTTCATATCTGCCCATCACTTTTGGAAAATCCTCTTTCCCTGACTGTCACCCCTAATCCTTTTACTCTGGACACAGATTTCCCCCCTCCCTGCCCACACAGGCTCAACACGCTGTCACTCCAGGGGGGTCACTCACAAGCAGATCCAGGAGGCACCACAGCTCACCAGGAGCCCGTCCTGATAAACCCACAGCCCCCTGTGCTGCAAGGCAGGCTAAACGGCTGAATCACGCGGTGCCTGTGCTGCTGGGCCGTGAGCCATTTGTGCAGCTGGGGGCCCTGCAGGGCTGATCTGAACCAAGGAGGAGGCTGAGCATGGGAAGGAGGAGGCAGGTATCACCTCGGCACTAAGCGGGTGTGAGGTTCTCCTTCCCGGCTGTCACCAAGTTCCTGCCTCACGTAGATCACCAGGGTTTTTCCTCTATTTTCCCTGTCATTCCTCCTCTTGCAGCAAGTCTTGCCATGTTTTTTTTCTTAACGCCCCACAGTTCTCATGGTTCCTCCTGGGGGGCTGCAGCTGCCTTTGCTGAGCTCTAAGGTGGCATCACGCAAGGTACTGCGGCGTGGGCATGTGTTAAGGCCAGTGATGCCAGGATGCCTTTCTCAGCCAGGGCTGTTTCTTCCAACCCAAGAGTGAAAGTTGCTGAGATTCTGGTGCCACACAGCAGCAGCAAGACTGGCATC
This sequence comes from Neomorphus geoffroyi, assembly GCA_033558235.1. NCBI lineage: Eukaryota > Metazoa > Chordata > Aves > Cuculiformes > Neomorphidae > Neomorphus > Neomorphus geoffroyi. Next base: position 568,875 of record JAUMJM010000016.1, on the reverse strand, counting down.
ACTTATCTCCTTAGCCTACCTCTCCTAAGAGGGTAAAGACCCCTATTATTTAATGGAAGCGTCACCTTTAGGGTTTTCTCCTGTGGCTTTGGACCACTGCCTCAGGAAAAGACCCGACCAGCGTGAGGACATCTGCTTGTGTTCTGGAGAGAGGGAGCTCGCAGGACTCCCCGGCAGACTCTGCACCCTGAGCTGTTCCTCCCCTGCTTGGTGCATCCGTGCAGGACCAGTGCACCCAGCTAAAGCACCCCAGAGAGTCCCCGCTGCCTTTGGCCTCTGTTAGCCACTTAAAACTGGATTAAGAAACCAAAACAAAATAGATGTGGAGGAGAAGGGGTCTTCCTAGCAGATGCGAAGCTCTGGCTGGGTGCAGGGTGAGAGCTCTGCTGCCGAGCGGCTCAGCTCCGTGTCTGCGATGGAGAGATGCCGTAAATCCAGCATGCACAGCTCAGCCAGGGCTGTGAGCACAGGGGGAAAATCTGCCCGACATCCAGCGCTCGCACACGTGCCGAGACACTGACTGAGCCACGATAACAGTGCTGCAGGGTATCTACTGCCTCCTCATTGTGCAGGGATTAAGGCTTGGCTGCCTTGATGAGAAAGCTGTCCCCATTCCCAGCAAACTCTCAGCATTCCCCATTGAAGCAGTTTTAAAGAGACAGGAAAGGCAAAACCTTTCCCACTCTGTCCTTTAGAACTTGATATTAACACCTCATTACATGCAGCACAGCCTCATTCCTGTTCCGTACGCCAAGCCGCTGCTTGGGTTGGATCTCCCAGGGTGCTCACAGCGAGGGAGGCTTTGGTCAGGAAGCAGCAAAGGCTGTGGAAGGGAAGGAAGCCTGGCTGAACAGCGTCGCCGTCTCTGCCGCTCGCCTGCTCTGTGACCCTGGGCAAGTTACAGTGCATCTGGGGCTCTGCTTGCCCTGCTTTTAAAGGGGGGGAGGCAATCATTTCCCCTCCTACGCATCGTGCTTGGAGACACTGCAAAGTGCTAAACCAGCGCAGTAAAACCGCTCTGGTAGCCTGATAACAGCTCAGAGAAGGACCAGAATACAACCATTTTCCCCATCTTTTTGAGCACAGCTAGCGAAGAGAAGAGAAAGCCCCTGCCCTGGCTGAGAACAAGCAGCGACTGTGAAACTGAGGCACCGAAATGTAGGGAATGCGCTGGAGTGCAGGAATTCAGTTACATGGCTGTTTGCAAATTAATGGCTAAATCAATTAAATGAAAGCATGGGATTTCTCTTGAGGAAAATCTAGTCACAATCCCAGGGAAAAGGGGAGGGGTTATGGAGTGGGGATGACATAATCACGTTTGCGAATCACCAGCAGTGTGCATGCTTTAATCCATTAATGGGGTTTTTATCTGTGATCATAAAAAGCAGGTTACATTCAGCCTGGAAGGGAGTGAGGGCTGGAGGAGAGGGGAGGGGAGGGAAAGAGCGAGAGAGAGCGAGAGAGAGACAGATGCAAGAGGAACGAGAGCACAATTCACTCGCTGAATTTCTTGCAAGCTTGGGGCTGATAATTAGGGATCTCAGGAGAGCGATTCCTCAGAATAACCTGCTCTCCTTCAAATGGACCGAATGGAGACAGTGGTTCAGTCCTGCTGATATTTTTTAAGCCCTCCTCGCAGTTTGATGGGCATTCCCAGTGCTTTTGTGTACGTCTTGGAAAGCGTTGACGTGGAAAGGAGCAGCGAGCAGGGGGAGGTTGGAGAAAAAAAATGCAGCTCTTCTAAAAATACGGAAGGCATGCAAGAGTGTGAGGTTGGGGAGGAGGGCGAGGTGAGCGCGCCTCGCACCATGCTCCCCGGGTGCCAGCGCGGCACAGTTTTGGAGATGTCCTTCCTGTGACTGGACGCACCATGAGCATCTGGGAGGTAATCCTGGCTTTCGTGGTGGTGGTGCTGATGCTCGTGGCCCTGCTGGCCAACGTGCTGGTGCTGATGTGCTTCCTGTACAGCGCCGACATCCGCAAGCAGGTCCCGGGATTGTTCATCCTCAACCTCACCTTCTGCAACCTGTTGATGACCGTTTCGAACATGCCCCTGACCTTGGCTGGGATCATTTACAAGAGTCAACCCGGAGGAGATCAGATCTGCCACATTGTGGGCTTTCTGGAGACTTTTCTCACCACGAACTCCATGCTGAGCATGGCAGCTTTGAGCATTGACAGGTGGATTGCTGTGGTCTTCCCTCTAAGTTATCACTCCAAAATGAGGTACAGAGATGCTGCTCTCATACTGAGCTACACGTGGGTGCACTCGGTGTCGTTCCCGATAGTGGCAGCGTCTCTCTCCTGGGTGGGTTTCCATCACCTCTATGCCTCCTGCACTCTGTACAACAAGAGACCCGAGGATAGGACACAGTTTGTGATTTTCACTGGGGTCTTTCACACCCTCAGCTTCCTCCTCTCCCTTATAGTCCTGTGTTTCACATATCTAAAGGTGCTGAAGGTGGCACGGTTTCACTGTAAGAGGATTGACGTGATCACCATGCAGACCCTGGTGCTGCTTGTGGACATCCACCCCAGGTAAGGTGCCTGCGTGCTCAGCGAGTGAGAGGATGGGGTGCAGCATTGCGGTGTTAAAGCGTCCGATCTGTGTCACAGCAGGGAACGGGGCAAGGAAATGAGCATCCTTCCTACCAGTTTCTACTGTGCATGTTTCTTATTACTTGTGTTTATTTGGGGGTTGCAGAAGCAACTTTGTTTCTTGTTTTGCTTAAGGGCTTGGTTTGGGGAGGAAGAGAAATGAAATGGGCAGTTTTGGCTGAGCATGCACTGCCCTTTGGGACAGTGATCAGATCGCTGCCCTTTGTCTCTGAAGGGGGACGTGGTGGTGGATGGATTTGCATTTTTTGGCACTGTACACCAAAAGCATTGCTGGATCCCTGAGAAGGAGCAGGCTGAGGCTGCACATGTCCCTGCAGTCGGAGTTCGGAAGGGAAGCTGGGTGCTGCGTGCCGCTCCTTTGCCCGGTGATTTCCCTGTAGCTGTGCTCTCTGTAACTTTGCCTTTCCTGGCGGCAGATTTGTAAGGAATAATGTGCAATGCACACACCCAAATGCCTGTGCTTAAATCCAAACGCGAGAGGCTTCGGTGACAACGTTAATATGACAAGCAAGGGACGTATAAATTTAATTTCAAATAAATCTTTAAGTACAGGAGCAGAAAAGTCTCTGGGGGCTGTGAAGATAATGGGCAAGAACCGGAGTATGAACATGCACCGGGATGCTGTGCAAAGAAGGGATTATGCACAAGCTGTAAACCTTGCCTGAACAGGCTATGTCTGGATCTGGAAGGGAAGCAGATTTGGTTGGTGGAAGGGGAGACAATTTGCCCTGGGTCAGTAAGGGGACCAAAGTAAAGCTAAAGGAGAGAAAGCCTTGCTGGATGGAAGACCAGAGGTGGCACTGGGCAGGCAGCGATCCTGGCGAGGAGCTGGGGAAGGTGCGCGGTGCGCAGGGATGGAAGAATTCAGTGTGTGCTGTGAGGAAATAGAGAGACCAGAATGGGCACAGCTGGGAGCGTGTGGGAGCAGCAGGACAAGGCAAAGCGATCTGCTTGGGAAACAGGGATCTGGACAATGAGCCTGTCCAGCTGAGGCAGGATGGAGCAGGACAGGGTGAGTGATGGATCAGCACCTCCTGGCTGAGGGCTGAGAGGCTCCGGTGAGCTGGGCAGGTGGGGCTAAGACCCAGCTAGGGCTGGGCTGGGGTGGCAGAATCAACGAGTGAGCTCTGCAAAGGGGAAACCAGGGGCACTGGTCGCAGTGTGGGAAGTGATCAGCCCTGATTGCTCAGAGGAACTGGTTTGTCTTTGGGCTGAGTGTGGCTGAAGCAGGTGACTGGGAAGGAAAGGGGCTGATGCACTTGCCTGGGAGAAAGGGAGGAAATGGTTTGGCTGGGTAGGGTGACAGGGTGGCTGTGAGGGATGCGTGTGGCGCTTGGGTGACAGTCAGGGACCTGAGCTTAAGGTTCAGACTGTTCTGTCAGAGTGAAGGTACGGGAAACGCCCTTCAGAAATGTGCTGGCAGCGCAGGGAGAAAAGTCTGCCTGGAAAAGAGGAAAGACAAGAACAGTTGAGAGGGCGGTCCAACGCCAGACATCCCACCCGACCCCTCTTGCTGTCCTCTGCTCCGCAGGCTGGAGAAGAACCCTGGCTCCCTCCATTCGCAGGCAGCCAGGAGCAGCTGCAGGGTGGAAAGCACATGTGGCTGTCCTCAAAAAAAGGTCATATTCTGGGGATTCCTATGCCTGAGGCAAATCAGTCTGAAGGGATCAGGGCAGGACAGCACACTGTTAGAGGAGCAGAGGCATGTGCTCAAAATTCTCCAGTTAAGCTATTTGATGCATTTCTGGACCAAGAATGCAGGGCAGAACTTTGGGCGAGTCCTGTTACTGCTCTTGAGAAACACATGTATAAATCTTCCCTTATCCCTAAGTCACACAGAGGAGAAAACACTCTTCTGCCCTACGTGCTGCCTGGTTGCTCACCTGTGCCCCAGCCAGGCTCGGTCCCAGCCTGCACTGCGAGGCGCGGTGGTTATGCCAGGGTGGCACAACAGACCCACTGGGGCAGTTTGAAACAGCAGTCGCTGCACCTCATGCTGCAAGAACGCCTGGGCTGCACGGCAAAGCTTAGCAAAAGGCCCGAAGTCTCCATGGTATTTCTCCTCCTCTGCATTTTTTTCTGGTCTAGGTTAACTTGAGGGTGTTCCTGCACTTTGTGGTTGTCTCGGTGACGGGTGGATTCGGTGGGGCTGTTGGAGCAGCCCAGGCAGGGCTGCCCAGGCACTTCGCTGTGAGCAACCTGTATTGCTGAGCATTATTTACCTCTTCCATCAGATTATTCTAACTCTAAGAAATCAGAGTTTTAGCTTCTTTTCTAGACTACAGAAACAGAGGCTGATGTGGCCGGTAGTGGTGCTGCCTTCGCTGGTGACAGCTGTCACCATGGGGAGGTCTGGACCTCGCCTTGCCTTCCCTTCAACAAGAGCTGCGCAGAGGCCGCGGGGTTCCCGGAGCAGTCGGCGATACTCGTAGTGCTCTGACACAGCAAGGCAGCACTTGAATTATGTAAGTGCTGTACATGCAGGCAATTCCAGTGTTCACTGTAACGCCCGGCAGCACAGGCACGGGTGCTGGGAGAAGGCACAAGGGGGAACAAAGTCTGTAATCCCACCTCGGACTGCCCTGATGTTTCTGGCTTTTTGCACCACCCAGTTTCAGCACTGAGAAATGCGTATGGACAATATTCTTTCTCCTATGACTCAGAATCCACCCGCGAGGGGGTCTAGCGACAGGCATTACGACGGATGGCTTTATTACCTGTGACTTGGAAAGGCATGAGTGATCTTCTGAAGATCATTCGAGATGAGTACAAAAGAAACCTCTAAATACCACAGCAAATCGTGTGAATGTTTAGGGCACATGTCCTTTCAAGTTAGATTAGGCTTTTTTTACTGGATACTGCTTTTTCTTGACTTTGTTCTTAAGACTGAGGTATCTTAGGTATTGTGAGAGGTTTGGGAAGACTTCGCTGAAGTGCTTGACCCATGTGTTTCTTCACCCAAATTATCTGTACTATCTTTTCAGTGTATCCAGCTTTACAGATCTTAAGGTCCAGTATCTCTTAAAGTTTGTTTAAAATACCAGACCTTCAAAGGGACGCATCTCAGATTTTCCAGGATATTAAAATCTTCAAATGTAAGCTTAGTCAATAATCCAGTTCTGGTACTGGTGTGACTGCCGAAACTTGCGTATATGTTCTTATCTTAGTGCATAAAAGTGTGTGCAAGAGCAAAATACCCCTCTGTGTACATTGTCTATAGGAAGGAATGAGATAAAATTACTTCCTCTGAGATGTGGTATTTATTAGCTACATCTGGAGAGACCGATAAAAAGAAATTGGTGGGAGTCAAGTCGTGTGAGCTCCAGGAGTCAGACAGCTTTGCGTGTGCCAGTATAGAAAAGAAATAACTGCACCTAAAAATAATGCAAGTTCTCCAGCTCTTGCAGAACTGAAAGCACATGGGTTTCCTTGAAAAGGTCGAATTTTGTTCCTTTTCAGCTGTCATTTCTTGCTCCAAATAACCCAGACATACAACACATAACACTTTCAGATGGGTTTTCATTCTACTTAGGCATATTCTTTAAGCGTGAGACGATTTGTTTTTTCAAGCAGCAAAACCTTTTCCTCCAGTATTTTGTTCATTTTGCCATCACAGGGGACTGGCAGTGTAAGACCGTGTATAAAATGGATCAAAGAAAACACGGTTTCTTTAACACAACCAAAAGGTAACATAAGAACTCGCTGTCACAAGGATCATCGAAGCACACCGAGACCCTCAGGATATAATATGTGTTTAGATGATGATCAGACGTTTGGAGGTAGAGCAAACAAAGCAAGGGTATGGCCATAAACCTCACAGCTATCGACACGTGAGTGGAACCTGGCAGCAAGTCATCAGCTACAAATTTACAACAGAAACAGAGACACCAATGGCAGCAGTTACAAATGCAGAATGTGGGCCACACCATTTGGTTTGCTTGAACCACGTATTTGTGTCACCACAAGTCCTGTGCAATGGGTCAACTCGCAGCAGCGCTGCCACGTGCATGGAGAGGGACTTCAGCACTGCAGCCCAGCTTTGGGTTTGCCCTTTCCCAAAGGGTCTGGTGCAGGTGGCTCTGGGAGATACAAACATGCTGCTCAGCCAACCTGCCTTCCTGGAGAAGCCGGTCACTCATCCACCTCCCTCAAAACACATCGCCAGCACAGAGTGGAGAATCGTAGACTGGTTTGGGTTGGAAGGGACCTTTAAAGCCCATCCTATCCAACCCTCTCTGCAATGAGCAGGGGCATCTTCAACTGCATTGGGTTGTTCAGAACCCCATCCAGCCTAACCTTGAACGTTTCCAGGGGTGGGGCATCCACCACCTCTCTGGGCAACCGGAGCCAGGGCCTCCCTCACCACCCATGTTGTAAAAAACTTCTTCCTTATGTCTGGTCTAATTTTAAACTCCTTTAGCTTAAAACCATTGCCTCGTGTCCTGTCACAACAGGCCTTGCTAAACAGTTTGCCCAATCTTTCTCAGAAGGACCCTTTAAGTACTGAAAGGCTGCAATAATGTCTTCCTGGGGAAGGAGGGTTGGTTTTCGTGTTGTCAGCCTTTCAACGAGCAGACGTGCTGATGTCCCAGGGGATTTGCTGCAGTGGGAATGTGCTCTCAGCCCGGTGCTCCCACCACCCTGCTGGCACACCAAGTGCCTCAGCAGCTCTCTGTCAGCCTGGTGAGACCATGACCGGGAAAATCAAAAGGAAAAGCTTGTCCTAAAACACCACGGGCAGGAAAAAATCAGGGTGTGACTAATATCCATCTATTTATTTGGGAGCAAGGCTGGTTTGGGGTGGGGAGTTGGAACGTTACAGCGCTCTGGGCTTGTTGCATAATTCCTGGCTTTGCAGAGCGCTCCGTGCAGCGCCTTGCCGAGCAGCACAGGCTGCCGCAGGATTTATGGCCACACGGCTCACAGCTATGGGATGCAGTGATTGCTCTGACTGTGGGATGATTGCTCAGAGCATGGGGTTTGCCCATCATGATTTTATCGTGTTTTACTGCTTATCTTGCCAGGAAGTTTCCCCTGTCCAGAGCAGCCATGACTGAATTGTTGTTCCTAGGGAAGGAGCAGGCTGTCTGCTCCACTTTGGATATTTTCCAAACTCTGAATATCACAAGGCAAACTCCGGCCTGAAAATATAGCTCGCAATAATTCAAAAAGAATCTGCAAAGGAATTCAAGGCTGAATCCCACCAATTTGACTATGTAGAAATTGATATAATGGGATACAATGATGTCTTTCTCAGTAATCATTTTTGGAGGGCAAGATGATCATCCAATGCATTAACGCTCGGTATTGTCCCGTGTAAATGCAGTGCACCTGGTATTGGCTCATGCAAAACCAGTACTCCCTGGAAAAATTAATTTCATCATTCCATAAGTAAAGCCATTTAAAGTCTGCTACCTGATATTCTGATTCACCTTCTTGTTTGTGTTGAATGTCACACAGCGTAAGAGAGCGTTGTCTAGAAGAACAAAAGAGACGGAGGCAGCGAGCAACAAAGAAAATAAGTACCTTTATCGGTACATTTATACTTTGTTTTGCACCTTATGTAATTACAAGGTAAGTGCGAGCCTACGCTGGAATAGACCACTGAGAAGCAGGGCACACCGAGCTAGAAAATCAGTCCAGTCCCCTGTGAAAGTGTTGTGCAATGTTTCTACTCCAGTGACAAGGATTGCATTTACTGAGCTAACCAAGCCGTGCAAGGTGTCGTAGCACTCGTCCGACACAGTCCTGACGCAGCCTGCGGGCCAGACTCTGCTCAGTCAGCCCAGTCCGTGTGCTGGTCCCACGGGAGGGATATGGGAAGTCAATCCACAGGACTTCGCAGCCTGTTTTGGGGTCAGGCAGTCACCTACTCCTCAGATTGCCGCCCTGGTTCAGGGGGCATCTGCAGGGAAGACTCTTGTCTGAACTGGCCAGCCCGTAAAAACCTGGTCAAAAAGAGCCAACTGAAGTGAGGACGTGATCCCCAGACTTAAACAATGGGTTTGTCTGACTGGATAGAGTTTGTTAGTCACATACATCAACTATCACAGTTGTTCTGGCTCACAGCTAAAAAAGATGGGCTTGATTTATGGTCCTTGCCTACCTACGGGCTTATCTTTGGAAACAGCTCCTGTGGGAGACACGGTATCGCTCCTACGAAGCATGAAGTATTAGAAAGTGAGCATACCCCGAAAAGTGTTATCTAGTTGCTGAAGGAAATTTAAAACCTGCATTCCTTATTAAAGGGCTTTGGAAACACTGAAATTCAGCTATGCAGAACTGAGAAAGAAAACAAAATTTAAGTATATTTCAATATTACAAATAGAAAGGATTGGGGCTGAGATCCATCAGCAAAAATCTTTGAAAAAGCAGAACAAAGACTCAGTATAAGTGGGCACCCAGCCAGCTCCAGGTATTTCCAGTTCAGTATAACATCCCGAATTGCTAACAAAACAATTCACAAGAAAGTCTCGTAGTCTCTCAGCAAAAATGGAACTCTGCACGCTGCATTGATTTTGTGTTCATGAGAACGATAGCTAATTGGTTCATGCTGTTTATTTGTAACAATGCTGCAGATTCCTTTGTATCGATGTTACTGGATTTGCCTTCACTTTCACCTAGCAGTCACAGGAAGAGACTCCATACCACACGCTCCAAAAGGGTATGAAAGGATGTATAATTACAGGCATTTAGCCTCAGTTCTCAGGCCGTACGATGTTTGCCTCATTGCAAATGGTTAAATTTCATTTTATGTCAGATCTCTGAACTTAATGAAAGTCGTCACAGTCACAGAACTGCTCGCGGCTCCATCCTGAGTGACGCCGAGTGCTCTAACCGGGACTGTCAGAGGTATTTTTGTGCTCCTCTGTAGGCAGTTCGGCATTCAGGCACCACCTGCCCACCTCCTCTTAACTCTGTGCTGTCCTGATTTGTGTGCCAGTAGCCTTAAGACACAGGAGAGAGGTCAGAAAAATGCTGACCCTCTCCTTTCAGTCCATACAAGGATCATTTAGATGTTCCCCCAAGTCTTCGCTCTGCTGAGGACTAAAGGCTTGGCCACAGGCAGAGACTACGAGAAGAGTCAAGACGTAGGGTCTTGAATGCATGGAGAACGCACAAAGGGCTGGGCACGGGCCAGAGCTCTCAGGTGGGGTAAAGACTCTCACTTTCCCGGCCTTTTCAGTTCGGACACTCTTTGGGGGATCACGGCAAAGCAGGCTGCAGCGAATTCCCTCTCCGGCTGCTTGAGTGGCCCTCAAGACCTTGCTGGACGCACGATGGGTACTGGAGGATGTGCCGCGCCGTGCTCCTCGGTGCCTCACACGTACAGCTGAGGGCGTCCAAATTAAAGCTTTGGGACCTAATCACGTAAGCAAGTGTTATTTCCTGGACTCTGCCCAGCGCTTCGCAGTCCCAGGACAGAGGCAATGAGCCACAGCCCCAGGTGGCAGGCAGAAGACAAGTGACAGGGCGTGTGGCTCAGGCTCTCCTCTGGACAGCCGCCTCTCAGCAGCAGCGTGCTCAGCCAAGACGTGCTTCCCCGTGCTGCATGAATCAAGGCCTCAAAGCAGCAAATCACAAGGCTTTACGATATCAGCAGCTTCCTGCTTCCACGCCGAAAACAAATAGCTGTCCCTAGCGACTCCATGAATCTGTCAGAACTGTGCTTGTAACCCCAGCCAGACACATCGTCCTCTGGGGAAACTGGAGCTTTTCAGATTGCGTTCAGGTAAAAATCAGATTAGCCACCTCTTTTTTATCAAGAAATCACCCTTTTAATTAGCTCAGTGGCCAACCTTAATTAGTATATGAGTAGAACCTGATCTTTTTTGATTCAGTGTTTCCACTATCCCGGTAGGACAGATTCATTACTCCATATTATACATTCCTAGGCATAGCTTGTTTCTTGGGTTATAAAAACTCTCTTAGCACGCCTCTCTTCTTTTGCTCTATTTATCATTACGTGATTAAATAACATTGTCCAAACCCTATTTTCTCCAAGCAGCTTTTGCATAAGAATAAATTTAAAAAGTCACTCCGATTCCTAATATTGATTTCCAGCTCTGGGCATTTCATACTGAAATAGAGAACTTCGCTCAGTCAGTCAGTGAGTGCTGTCAGTGGGTGAGGAAATCAGCCTTAACTTCAAAATCCTGAGATCATAATGGAAAGAAGTTAGCCCCAAGCCCCCAGGTTACAGAGGAGGGGGTGGAAAAGGCAGGGGAAGATTAAAATTCTCTCGTATCATCTCTGGGGGACGAGGAAACAAATGATGTTTTTAAAGTGGTTGCCTGCCCTCTGCATGCGGCTCCTGCCTGGGCAGATGGGCAAGTTCAGAATTGCTCTGCAAGTTAAGTTCTTGCCTGTTGGTGCGTCTAAAGTCATGGTTTTCCTCTGCAACCTTAGGATGACATATTTGAAGAAAGTGGCCTTCTAGTCTTCGTCAGGTGATGTGGGGAAGAGATATTTTCCTCTTGGACAGAAAAAGGTTTTGCTCTCGTCCTCTCTCCGGGATGCCTTGCTGTCCTCATGTCTCCATGGCCCTTGCTCTCCCCGTATCTCTTGCTGACAGAGGCTTCCTGTGGCTTTGGGGAGCGGCAACGGCTAAAATTAGTGGTTTGCAAGACCAGAGGCTGGCAAGATGAGCTACCAGAGTCCAAAAGCCGTGCTGCTTCCTTACAGAAGTTGCCCGGTTGTCTTATAGGCACCACTTAAGAGGCAAAACCGGCTGAGAGTAAATTAGTTAACGATCCCTGCGATGTCATTTTTGTATTAAAACACAACTATATAAAATGGTGCTTATTCACCAGCAAGACAGCACACAAAAGACTGAGTCTGTCAAGCAGTAAAGTGGAAATAAAGAAATAACAATATCAAGATAAAATTAATGGTCAGCTTGTTTGTGGCATTCACACAAAAGAATTAGCTAAGGTCTAATTCTGGTACTATGAGACTTGTGTGTGGAAAAATATAACCAGAATTAGACACTAAGTGTTAGGAATGCAAGCTTAAAGAGCTGGTCCCAATTCTTGGGGAAAGGACTGAATTTATTCCCATGAGAATTTCATTTTCTACCAGCTCCGAAATGCAGCGCAGCTTTATTTCACTCCTGAACGAGACGTTTTAGCTCATTTGAGACTCTGGTCTGTTCAGAGATTTGCTCATAACTCGGTTAAGTTCTCAGATTTACACAACGCACGGCGAACGCGTCGCCACTGCAGCAGCCTCCAGCCAGACCGCTACGTGTCCAGCAAAACATTTTACTAGAGAGATAAACTGCACACCTATCTAAAGGGTTTTCAGTGGGTATTGATGCATAAAAGATTAAAGTCGCAACCTTCAACACAGCATTCTCATTTGTCTACTGAAAGCAAAATACAATAACTGGACAGCGTTTGTCACGACACACACACCTCAGAATTGTGTCTAAAATATTAACCCAGTATCACAAACAAACACCTTATAGATTTGAGAAAAAAAAGGTATTGAAGAGCAGAAGGGAGAAGAGTGGCTTATGAAAACGAGAGAGGAAATTATGTAGCTGATACTGTAGAATTTAGTTTGCAGGTAGCACTGAAATATTAATGCTCCTTCACTGAAAATGTCTTTTTGGCTGAAACATTTCATGATAATTGAAGCTATGCATATCATTTCCCTCGTAAATGTGAAACAAAACCCTCTTTCAAAGGCAGTAAGGTACGTGATATGCCTTGAAAGACTGACATTTAGTTGTTTGTACATGAAATAGAATTGTATAGCTCGGGGTTTGCCTGCATTTCTGCATTTGCTGCCTGATATTTGCAAATGTAATTTACTATAAAATATAATGCACAAGAATTGCAAAATGTGTAAATATCAAGAACTCTTAAGCAATATAACCAAAGAATGTAAAAGTGTGTCAATGAAAGTGTAGCTTATTAGCTTATTAGTCAATGAAGGTAAAATTAGCGAGTCCATGCTTGCCACCCTGAAGCGTGTGTTTGATGTGCTTTAAAGGGAGATTGGCAACATCTTGTAGAACTGATTGACAGACTCAGACACAAATTCTCATATTTTGGTCAAGGCATCCACTGAATTTCATTCCACGTAATCAAATTCACATCTGTAACACATTAGGTAGAAGCAAATCAACCAGATGAAATTAGAAATGCAAAGAAGGCACCAAATGTTTGAGGTGAAGAATAACAAGAAGGAGGGTGGCTCATGGTAGATTACAAAGTAAATATGACTCCATGGATGATTAATTTCCAAATAGTCAGTTCTCATTTTAGAGCATGTTAACGTGGGTGTCATAAGCTACGTCAGATTAAGAGACAATACACCAGATGAGACCCCCTGGCAGGCTGAGTAGAAGATAATTATGTCTGAGTTTGGACCTGACATTCTTACAAAGATACCAACCGTGAGTTACAAGGAGAGGCTGAAAGAGCAGGAGTTGTTTAGTGCAGAGAGAAGTGGGACAAGTGGCTCTTGTTTGGTGTCTCAAAGCTGCTTACAGTGACCAGTTGTGCCAAGTGGCACCAGTGGAGGGGCTGGACCAGTTTCCAGGTATTTTCAAGTAACATAGCCTGGTCACCTCAAATATTTCACACATCTGTGAGCCCAAAGAGCATATTGGCACCGCCCCTACAAACATCACTGTACGTGTGCATCCCGCTTCCAACGGAAGCGATACAGAAAGCCACCAAATGGCTAGCATAAAGCACATAAGTATTTGGCTTTTAAACTGACCAGCTTTTAAATTCAAGATATATTACACTACCTCTCAAGATGAGAAGTTCTCTATGGTGACATTTTCTTCCTTGTGACCTTCTCCTGTTACCCAAACTGTTCCAAGACATCGAACTCTCTCCGGCAGCTGGACTGACCAAGAACTCTAGGTAGCACTGGCAAGGTGGTTTCTCAGATGCTGCAGAGGGGACCTAGAAGCATGAGTTCAGATCAGATGCTGGCTTTTCAGATAGCTGATGGCAGGGCAATATGACCCGCAAGAGACCAAGCAATGGCATTTTGTCTCAAACTTCAGCGCTCAAAGTATGGGTTTGCATCAATATTTGGAAAATTACGTTAGGCTATGCAGAAATAATTTGTTACAATACTTGTGGCTAAATTTGCTGTGCATGATGGATTCAACAGTGACAATAAGTGTGAAAGTCATCAGGAAACATACCCGGGAAGATCATACTCCTTTCATTCCCTTTAGAGCCGTAGTAAATCTGTGACGAACTTGAGCTGCCAGAAACGTGGTCTTATAACACACACTAGTAGAAAAAATGCATGAAATTAAAGCACTAAATGAAGAAAAATAATAAAGTGAAATGTTAATTCCTAACAAGAGATCTTATTAGGTCTGAAAACCCTGGAGCCATCAGAGATAGCAACACACATGGTCTGTATGGATACAGAATCAAAGCTGCCCTGAAGTTTGGAGGTCAGGACACTGCAATAGAAGCTGTGTAGTCCCATCCTTGGGAAACATACCTCAAGTTTACATTTGCAGCCTCAGAAATGTGTAAGGGGAGCTCTACACTCACATTCTCACGAGTATTCCCCAGGAATAAACTGGAATTTTGGGGGTCACTGGCTCACGGTTGTGCTGTTGCTCCATGTTTTTAACTTGAATATTCACTCTTCCACCCTTCCTCTTTCCACAGACTTGTTGAATTATCCTCTGTGGTTCACATCAGTTCCCACTGGGGAATCATTTCCAAGTGCTTAGCCTACAGCAAAGCTGTTTCAGACCCTTTTGTGTACTCTTTGCTGCGGCATCAGTACAAGAAGACATGGAAAGACATCATAAACAAGATGCTCAAAAGAAGCTCCATCAATTCCTCTGCTCTCACGAGCGAATCACATAATCGGAATATATTGCAGCTGAACGAATGAGGAGCCTGGTGTGGGACCTACAAGACAAACTGTACGTGGGAAACAAAAGGAACAGGCCTGTCCCTAGTAGCTATTCCCAGGTGTCCAGGTTTTGGGGCAGTGACAGACAGGTGGAAGCCCAGTCTGTGTCCCGCCAGCAGCCCTGCAGGAGGCAGGTGGCCTCATTCTCCTGCCTCTGGCTGACAGAGGGCTGTTGATAGGTGGTTCTGCAGGCTTTGCAGTACAAATCTCCCACTGATTTCCAGCAGCAGCCATGCACCCACACAGGGCAAAAAGCAAGTTCTCTGCAGAAGGATTCTTGAAAGTGATGGGAACGGAACGGTGCCACCAGGGTGTTATTCTCAAATGCTTCACAGGGGCATTAGTGTTGTATTTTTCAACAGTTGTAACCGAGGTTCCCTCTGAAGGAGCTGCCAGCCTGGCTTTGCAGAACAACAACTCCAATCTAGTTGCTTGAGTAGGTCCTGTAGAGAAAAACTCTTTACAGGAAAAGCTCAAAAGAAAAATCTTAACCTAGAAACGCAGTGCCCAACAGAGCTTTCAACCTCTTCTGACATATGTATTTTTTGAACAATCCTGCAGAACTGAAGGAAAAGGAAAATAGATTTTGATGTGTGCTAAAGGCTGGATTCAGCCACGCCTTCTTTAAATTTTTATAAGTAACTTCCACAGAATCCACATATTTTTTTCCTCTTTAAATTTCAGAAAAGTAAAAATGGTAGACAAGATGGAAAGGTCAGGATGCCTCCTGCTGACCTTCCAATATATCTGAACTATAAGAAGATGAGTTTCACCCAAAGCTGCAGAACTGGGCCTTATGCCCAGAGGAAAAAAAAAATAAATCTCTTTCTGAGGTGTTATTAATCATGTTTTTTTCCTACATATATGTTAATTAAAGGAAAGATGAGCCTAAAGCTGATTTAAAAGTATGATTTCCAAAGTAAGTAGAATGAAAATAATAGAGCCCTTCCCCGCAGCGCAGTGATCGCAGTTCACACAGCGCAGCCAGTGATCTCAGTTCACATCTGAAGGTGCAAATCTCGGACGTTTCAATGCAGACGGTTAGAGCACTCACGGCAGCTCCGCAGAGCGACGGAATTAACCGGTTATTGGGTTTAGCCTGCAGCTAACACAGGCGGTGAAGTGCTCAAAGCCAGGACAATCCTCCACACCGCACCGCACCACAACGCACCGCCTCAGACACCACCACAGCATCGGAACTTTCGTGGGAATTATTTGGTAAAGATTATTTAGGTCACTGTTAGTACAAGCACACCTGGCAGAGGGCTTCATGAGTGCCCGGAGGACAAGTGGTGCTGAAGCCACGCTCCAGGGACTCAGGAAGAGGCACTTTCCTTGGTGTGATTTTCAGCAGTCTCTCTCAGTACAGTGAGAGCACTACAAAATGAGGCAGTTGTGCAATTGTTTTCTTCCCAAGACAGAGAATATGGAAAGCAATGATTAATGAGTTGTCATTTCTGTTGCTCTGATTTTTCGAAAAGTAATCAATTTCTAAGCCAACTTGCATTCCCAAAGCAGGTCATCCTCATGAACTCTTAAGATTATTTTCAAGTAAGGAACTACTTGTTTCAAATGTTTCACTTTTGTACTTCGGTAAAAGACTCACTACCAATTCTGACCTGAATTCTGCACACAATTTTTTCCAGAAAGTGGTGCAGAGCCCATAAGACAACAGCAAGTTCACCTCAGAAAGGAAGGTAATTTCCTCGTAGCAGCTGACGTAACAGTCTCTGATACCCCCTGTGCTGACTCATGCTCCGACTGCCAATCCCACACAGAAAAAACATTGCCGAAACCATAAGGAGAAAACAAGGCGCTGAGTGGGAATCTTTTTTAGTCACCACTTGGTGTGTCAGGTGCCTTGTAGCTCCACAGAACCCCCGACAGCACAGGCTAATGAGCATAAAGGCTAATTAGCATATTCCCTGTCTCTGATGCTACAGGATCGACACCACTCGTTTTGCAAACATTAGCATCCTCCACTGTGCAAGCTCCACCATGGACATCAGTCTCCGATAGAACAGACGTTATGACAACTACACTTCCCTTCATACCTTGCAAACTGTGTCCCCTGATGAGGCCTTCAAAGCCCGGAGAGCTAATTCTGTGAGGGGCTTCACCCCAAAGTCACCAAACGTGGGTAACACCTCAGCTGCAGGTCTGGGGAGCCTTGCCCTGGCCATCACGGTGCTGCAGCTGAACCAGGTTAATCTATAAACTTACTGGCACCTGCTTTATAAATAGAAACATTTATATAATGAACATCGACAACCTCCATGCAAATAAAATCTCCAGTTCAACTGTTCATTCTAGTTATGAAACAATGGCACAACGAATACACCCTAATATAGTCACGGAATTTAAGCAAGTCTTTACACTACTGCGCTCAAAATTAGCCCTTAGGCAGATTAAGCAATCTACCTCATCTTAATCATTTTAGTTCTTAAGATTAACATATTTGTCTCAGGTGCAATAGATAAAAACACCCAGTTGTATACTGGTTTCTTAAGAAATTCAATTACCACTTGATTGTGGCAGAATACGGGATAGTAGCGGGTGGATTATTACTGAGTTTAAAAAAGATAAAAATCTCTATATCAGATCATTGTACGCTTTACTAAGACCTCTTCTACTTAGGTAAATTGCCAGAGGATGATTGTTGATGTGCACAGCTGTTGTCAGCTTATTCACAGAGCTGCTGCCCAAGTCACTGGGAGGTTTGTATGTCGATAAACCCAGCCCCAGGAGGATTTCAGATTTTAGTTCAATTATTCAAATAGAGTAAGATAATTTCCCAGAAAACAAACCAAACCCAAACGCTGTCTGTGTAGGATGGCAAGGAAAGGATGGAGAAGAACACGGCATTGGACTTGTCTCATTGTGTTTCTGTATCACAGTCAGTCCCTGGTTGATTTATGTGTCACCATGAGCAATAAATCTCTCCCCTTGTATGCATTTAAAAATTTGTCTTTCTTTCATGGTGCCTTTCTTGTAGA
Organism: Neomorphus geoffroyi; assembly: GCA_033558235.1. NCBI lineage: Eukaryota > Metazoa > Chordata > Aves > Cuculiformes > Neomorphidae > Neomorphus > Neomorphus geoffroyi. The sequence goes on along the minus strand of JAUMJM010000016.1, from coordinate 551,350 downwards.
ATTACTCTTAAACAGAGAATAAATGTAATTTCCCCTTACTGACATCAGCTCTCTGACACATCGCCGCGTTTCTGCCGTCTGAAGCAAGCAGGAGCTGTAAACACTGGTGCTTGGCAAACTGACTGATGGACACAACAGCCCTAGCACTGCCTGATGACATCTGGAAAGCTATCAGAGATCCGGCTCTGTGGCTCGTTCAGCGCTAGACAGCCAGCTGAATCCCTACAGGCAACCTGCAAACCACCCCGAAACGCGTGTCCAGGTGATGGACGTGGATATGAGCAGCCACGTCTGCTGAGCACCGCGTGTGCTGCACGACCCCTCACTCCCATGGGGCGGCGTAACCATGGGAAATGAGATGTGCGGTACTTCGTTGTCTCTGATCCTGAACCGAGACTGTTCTCTTGTCCAAAACAAACGTGCGCAGGGGGGAGAATTTTCCATTTGTTATTTAAATATTGTTGAAAAAGTTTGTAAAGTATGGCTGCACCGTGTGCCCAAAATCTGGAACTGCATGTGCAAAGCTGTGTGGCTGCCCAGGCAACACGCAGCTCTGCGGTCTGTGTGCGGTATCTATTTCTCACGTGCATGTTCAATTATCATGTTCTTCGTATCTTGTAAGTCTGGCAGGCAGAGCACTGGCAGATGAGTAAGAGAAGTTACTCCTCTATGTAATTTTGTGGAATCAAAGCTAATTTTACAGCTATTTTTATACTCTCAGAGCCCTAACTGTGAGCAAGGATGCTATTTTATGTTATATGTTTGAGCCAGTTTGATTGCAAAGATCTGGGTAATTGCATTTGGCAAGAACTGTGAGAGACTGATAAGAAATTATTAAATAAATAATAAGCATCAGATCCTCTCCTGACCTAAATCAACATAATTCATTCTTTCACCTGAGGATCAGGTCCCATTAGAAAACTGTTACCACGTTGTATGGATCTGTCTTCGCAATGTGTAGGGCCCCGTTTTCATGGTAATTACAAAGGTGCAAACAGGATTTAATGAGCTCTTCCTGCGCACACGGGTCTGTTTGCGTCAGGCAAGCACACGACCCTTCTCTAAAGAAGCTCCCTCCCTGTTTTCACTCTTGGAGTAAAAGACCCCAACAGCCTCTTCTCAGGGGCCTTAATCAGACTTTCTGTAACCTCTTATTTCTGAAAAAATCCAATCTAGATATTAAAAATACTCTGGACAAATCCCTGTTGGGCCCGGCCACTGCAGCAGCCGCTCGTGGTGTCACTGCACCACAGAGCAGTGGCCGGTGGCTGGGACTTCTGGAGGTCCCCTTCTCCCTCCCCAAGAGACTCATCGCCCGTCTTGTTGTAGTTTACATCTCAGCTTTGCCAACACCTCTCTTTGCTCTGAAACAGTGCTGGGAAACGACCTCAACCTGTTTCAGGTCAGCAGCAAAATCTGCCGGGAAGGGTGGGGTGTTTTAAAATACCTTTGGGAAAACACCTTAAGCTGAACTTGAAACCCAGCTGCACCTGAGCAGCTTCAGAGGCTGCGAAACGGAGGCAGAAATCAGTGGGAATCCTGGGGGCCAGGAAGGTCGGGAATTACAAACTGGCTCTGGCTGCAGGGGGGGTTCCACACCGAGAGCTCTCCAGGTCTCTCAAGCATCCGCTTACCCCAAAGGGAGAGGTGACCTTTCTGCCAAAGCCCAGTGGCTGCCACGGGGCTGAAGCTGCCCGGGCAGCACAGCCTCCAAGAAGGGTCCCCACGGGGCAGAGAAGGTGCTAATAGTTTTCAGCTGGGCTGTATGGAAACTGGTCACATGGTATGGGTGACCAGAAACCACCTACACCTGGGTGAGCCCCACCCTAGGAGACAGGTGCCTTGCAGAAAGTGTGGGTTTTCTGGACCTAAGGTTTCATAGTTCCCTCACCCCTCTTAATCCCAAATGAAGAAGGCTCTGAGGGCTTGGGACATCTCGTCCCGTACATTTTGACGCGTACAACGAACACCTTTGAAACAATCCTTTGAAAATCTCTTGCTCTCCACTACTGTTGGAGTTCTCTTCTCCCCAACTGCCTGTCCTAGTGATTCAACAAAGCCTAAAAGCAAAGCCAGATACTTTGCCCCTATGTCAGCTCATCGTTACTTGACCCTAAAAATCACTGAATATTCCAGCACATCCCATTCAGCAGGGAAAGCTCAGCTGGTCCCTGCGTGTTGGCTTCAGCAGGCGGCCCAGGATGGTCAGGGCTGAGTGCAGGCTTACGCAGTTGCAGAATCAGGGATTATAACTCTATCGTCTCCCCAAGCCTAAACAGCTGAGAACAATACAATTTTAGCCTTAAATCTGATTTCTTTTAATTTGCTCTTTATGCTTTCAGCATTCAGTATATCAATAATAATTGATGGGTGAAGTTTCTTTATGAAACCCATCCTGCACACGAAGGCAGCTGTCCCTGTTGAGGGGTGCAAAAGTTTACATAGAGAAAAGAGCTGCTGTGGTCTTTGTAAAATGTTTACTTCTTACCCATAGCCCCGGTGCGGATCGTGTAAATATGTATTTATGGTTGTTGTGTTTTAAGTGAATGAACTAGAGAGGCTGCTGTAGTTTATGATGCCTGTGACTGTATTCCTAGGGAAGGCGACAGCCCTACAGGCTGTAAGTGCTCCTCAGGAAGGTGTGTGTGGAGAAGCCAGAGCACCAGGTGTACGACAGCATGTGCGGGCGGTGACTTTGTAGTAACATACTACAAGTGGTGGTTGAAGAAACACTATTGCACATGGTTTCAATGTACCCAAAGGCACGAGCACAGACGGTTGATTAATAATCTAAAGATGTGTTAGGAAAAGGATCTCCTTTTGGAGTTATTGCTGAAAACTAGGGAGCCATTTTCCAGTCGCCGTAGTTACCTTTGTTAAAAGTCATACAAATAGCAGAAAATGGAAAGCCTCCATCCTCCTGAGAGTTGATGCAGCAAGAGTTCCCAGAGAGAAAGCAAACCAGTGCTTTTGGCGTGCCAGTGCACCCTCATGGGACACGGTGGGGACGCAGCGTGGCCCTGGGCGGGGAGCCGACTGTAGCTTTGGGGTGTTGGGCAACACGGCCAACGCCATCACAGTCGCAGCGCACTTCTGACCTGAGGGCCGAATAAAACCTGAAACAGCCCCTCTTGAGTACCAAAGGGGTTTGCGTTAACTTCTGACCACAAAACCCTTACGCAAAGACAGGGAATTTCTGCTCCTTCTGCTTTGCCGATGCGATGGGTGACCACAGAAAAACATCAAAGTCTCAAGAACTGGACGACCTGTTAGGACAGAAACATCAGTGAAACCCCCAGTGCCCACAGGCCCCCCAGCAAACACAACACGGGACTGGGCATGCGCTGCCCGCGCTCCGCCCCCATCCCGTCTGCCAGAGCAAAGAAAGGTCTTTTCACAACACAAACCATCCGGCTTCCCACATCAGATATCCGACAAATTATTATCACAGCTTGCCTTGGACAGGAGAATTAGTAACTAAAGGTGCCTTGATTTACCTCTATTTCTACACAGCGCATTTTTCTAAACTTTAGATTTTTTTTTCACAGTGTTTTCATTTGCTTACGGTCATTTTAGGGTAAAAAGTCCCATATATTCGACAATCCCTCATCATTCCCTTCTTGCAGGAACGTAGCGCATTGCCAGTCTTTCCAGAGTCAGTCAAGTGTCAACATTTTCTTCTAGATTAGATTATTAGATGATTATTTTGTTTTAAAAAAAAAGTTAGGGGCTGGTTTTAGGAATCCTTGCCTCTAGGGCGGTGTTTGCTTGTGTGAGTAAAGCCCATTGGTATGAGAGGTGTAAAAGGATAAGCCCCTGCATTTAACACTTTTGGCTTTGTTTTGCAAATAATGGAAGCAGATTATTTCCTATTTCTAAAAGCACCCAGCCAGTCTGCAGAAAGTTCTGAAATAATATCAATAAGAGGTGCTACAGATGGGGTGTGTTTGGATTATGTTATTATAAATATGCCCTTATAATTTATTGAATTTTATTTTTTTATATAACAATGGGATGTAACTGGAGGGATTATTTATTTAGGGAAAAAATGGCAATATAAATAAAACCTTTCTAAACTGCATGGGCAGAGAGATGCGCAGAGGCATTTGTAATGGGCACACGCTCTGGAGCACCAGCAGATAACCTGGACTTCAGGGTCCCAGATGCTGCTCCAGTCTCCCAGCAGATATTCCAGACACCGATTCAGTCATGGAAAGGCAGATACACAAAATTATTCTATATTAGCATCTACAGTTTAAAGGAATACAATAAAATCAGTTTTAATCCTGACTTCAGGGTTTTGAGTAACAGGGCCTGTGCTGTCTGTTCCATTGGCATTGGCTTGAGCTTTGTGAGTCCGTAGCAAATGCCGTGAGATATTTTTATTACATAGAGTTAATGGCTACTACGAAGTGACAAACAAATACCTGCTATACATGTATATTGTGATTTTGTTAAATTTACTGTTAATGAAATGTGATTATGATTAAACAACTTCGTGTGAGCTACTTTTTCATATAAAGGTTAATGTTTTAAAAAGTCTGTTTCACTTTGTTGTTGCAAAAGCCGAGCCTGTAACGTTGCAGTGATGGGACCTGATTGGCCCTGCTCATTATTAGACAACAACCACAAAGCCTCCTGCAACTGCATATTAGTTCAGTGCAGCACGAACAGTGAAACCACGGGGCACCTGACTCTATCTTAATGCAAACATCGAGTCTTAATGCCCCTGCCCGGTCGCAATGCACGTGGTCCTGCTTAAACACAACTGTTCCTTGGTATCTTGGGCAGGTTTTACAACTGGTGTGAAACCACCAGAATGAGGGTTGCTCTTCCTGCTCCCTGAGCACCCTTTCCCACCCAGAGCTCCTGCAGAAAGGTCTCTGGAGGTCTCAGGCTCGCCCTGCCCGCCCCCCCGGATTGGCTGCAGAGGCAACAGCCGGTGGTCCTTGCAGAGCAGGAGGCTCTTATTGTCCAGGTAAAATCCACACCCCTGTTCCCCAGAGATGCTTCTCTGTTGACTCACAGGAGATGCAGCTCAGGAGAGGTTTTGGGAGTTAAGCAAGAGCAAAGAGCATGCAGCAACGCGGCGGCGTGTGCTGCTCTTGAGCCCCTCGCTCTGAGCTCACCTGGGCACCCACATAGGGAAGCTCTTGGGGTTTGCGTTTAAATTAAACTTCACAAATTCAGATAATTGTAGCACAGTATTCTCCAGGTAATTACTTCCTTAATCTTTAAGCCCCACATTGGAATACGCATACATCGAACCATTGTATTTGCTGATAGGGATCATTTAACTTCTATGGTAATTTGGAACATGAAAGGAGGTTTCACCTGAAGGAAAGCAGGAGGAAACACTGCGCATCATCCTAAGTCTGATCAGGCTGAACGATCCAGCTGCCCAGCCGAGGCTGGGCACAGCCAACGCCGTTTGCCTTTGGGGTTTGATAAGGAGTTTCATCACTTTAAATTGCAAACATTTCTTTTCAGATTTCTTTCTCTTTTCAGCACTTCCTGAGAGGGCTTCAGAGAACCTGTTTCCATGATGACAAGCGATGTTCTGACATCTTTCTTCATGGATCCATCATTACATCCAAGTTAATAATTTAAAAATTAATACTGCAGCTTTGCTGTCCAGGTTGTTTCAAAGATCCACTCTTCCTATAACTGGATGACTCTCTATAATATCTGACATCGCTGTTAACCTTGGTGCAAATTGCATAGCTCTAAAGCCTCCTTAGGCAGGTGTAGCTATAGGAGGAAACATTTTAATAAGTGAGAATTTGAAGGGTTAAATCTCTATTTACAAGAAACTAAAAACATACAGGAAACTTTCAGAAAGAAACCATAAAAGTTCCCCAGGCTTTTTCTCCCCCAAACCCCTCTGAAGTGGATGAAGACTTGCATGGTCAGACCCTCCATGCAGATGGCTGGGAAGCTGCCACAGTTCACTCGCGTTATTTCCAAGCTAACGAGTCAACAGTAGCAGTGTCACACGATGTTTTTGGAAATATTCCAGGAGATGAAGAAACTGAAAAACCACAGCAATCTTTGGTTTCAAAATGTTGGCTACCAAAAAACTTAGCCAAAATGTTAGCTTTTTCCCACGTGGTGCCATATAGGTGAAAGCATCCACAACATTTACGTTACAGGTGAAACTTGAGCTACAAACAGGGGCAGTGCTGGCAGGTGCTCCAGCACATCCCACCACACAACGCACCCACTACCAAAACAAGACAGGGAGCAGGAGCCACGAATCCCTCTTGACGCCAGCTGAGAGCTCCCAGCAGCCAGGACCGGGGCTCACATCCTTTAAATGCTGCTGGCTACGGGGGGGGGGCAGGGGGGGCGGGTGTGCTTCTATTTGACCCTGAAACACTGTATGTTTTTATAATCAATGTCCTTTCCATTTCTCTGAACACCACTGCGAGAGCTCCTGTTCTGCTCTTGAGTGGATACTCTTGCCTAAGCGGAATTAACATATCCTAAAAGGATATCTTTATTCTCCCAGCATGTTTTTAGAACACCTGCATCCCCCTCTGTTTTATATGTGAGTAGTGGCATCTCTGAGACTTCCACCCCAAAGTCCTACAGGACCTACGTGCCTGCCAGGCTCTGCCTCCACATCTCTTTAGGGGGAAGGGGGACAGGACTCCCCCAGCCCACCTGCACGCCAGGTCCCCAGGACAGAGCTGCTCCTGCATCGCCCTCCGCGCAGCCACTTCTCTGTGCTCAACCCAAACCCAGGCAGTTCCTGCTCTCGGCGAAGCATGGCTGGCTTTGCCTCTCAGATCAGTCCCGCAGCAGCTTCAGATACGAAAAATTCCAGGATACTGCGGAGATCAAAACAGCAATTACTCAGAGCAGGTGCTTTTGAAATGTTAAACTGCTGACAATTACCACAACTGTTACCACAAGGTGTTTTACCAGAAAAAGCTCCACCTGCACTCTGTGGATTCAGAGAGAGGATGCTACAACCTCATAAAAAGTGCCGAGAGCAGGAGCCGCTGTCCTGCACGGATTATTTAAAAGGGTTACACTTCCTCGGGACAGCAAATTCTAGTTTTATCACTATGAGGAAAAAATAGTTCATTTGAATTTTTTAATACATACAAAGTCATGATGTGTTAATTTTTTACAGGACTGCTTTTCCCTTCCCTTTTTCCAATACAAAGACTGCTTTCAGCACTTTCTCATCTGTCCTCGTTTAATCCATTTCAAAAATATCTGTGCAGCATGAAACATTGCCGTTGATCTCATTAAGTGTGTTCTAGTAATTGCAGGTTTTAAGAGAGCTAAAGACAAAAACTGATTGAAATTAAGCTGGTAATGAAAAGGAACAAGAGAAAAATGAGTAGGAGTATGGTAATTACATGCTTACGACTGTGACAGCAGGCAAAAGAAAACAGAGCAGCAGCTGGTGTCCAAATCTAAAAGAAAATGTAAATGATGCTGATCTCAGAGGATCCTCGGAGTAACGGTGTATTTAGCAGCAGGTAGATGTTCCACCTGAAGAAGTGATGCCTGCTCGCTCAAGGAGATACATCCCACACAGGAGGGACGTGCCAGCCTGCTTGGTTCGACTGAGAAGTCACTTTATCTATTTCCCTCTACTGCAGGGCCACTTTCCCGGCCATCTCTGCAATTCTGCTTATCAATAAAATGGCATTAGATTCGGTGGACACAAACCATCACCTCCTCCTGTGACCTTGGTAGCCCTAACATGACTGTTCGCAACGCGGCCTCAGTCAGTACAGCCAGCCAACGGCTCAGAGCGGGAAACACACAGCGCTGAAAGCCAACCAGAAACCATCACCATTTCAGGACCTGCTTCCAGGAAGGCTCCTCAGCATCCTAGGGAGAGCGTCATGGGAAAACCGGACAAAGCCAGCCTCCCCAGGTCCCCACGGTGGTGCTGCAGCAGGGCGTGAGGGCAGCGGGACCCAGGGTCCACCCGCAAATGTTGCGTCAGCAAAAGCAACTCAAGGGTTTTGTTGGAGGAAGCTTGTGATTCAGGTCTGGCGAAGCGCTGGCTGAAGCACCAGCCCCGCTGCCCGAGAGCCCCTTTCCAGCGCCGAATTACTGGCTGTGTGCAAACAGCGTTAATGAGTCCTTGGGCCGTGGTTTGCCTGTGCTGTGCTCATTCAGGAACCAGCAAGGTGTGAGTGCTCCGTAAGGCCAGGCATGATTTGTCTAAAAATCATTTTGCTACTTGTTCCCCCCTTCGCAATGCAAAAATAAAGAGGAAGGGAATACATGGCTCTGCATTTTTCATATTTATATACTTAGGTAAAGATGTAGTTTTACAAAGGCAATAAAATCTGTTAAAATTAGTCAATTACTTTTATAAAATATATTAGTATTCCGAAATTATAATTATTTTCACTTCTATGTCAAGACTACCCAGAGAATATTGCTGCTACCAGGAAACAATGAATACACACAGGCAAATGATCACCTCAGAAGAACTTCTGACTACTTTAGATTGTTTTGTCCTCTGTTTTTCAGCCAACTTACAGAGACTTCTTCCAGGACTGAGGCACATTCTTGTCTATGGTAAAAATAAGCAGGTTAGGTTGAATTCATTACTGATGAAGACACTGCCTCTGCCTTTCTAATTTCACTTTTCCTTCCTCCACAACCCAAGTGTGTGCGCCAAAAGCTCCACTGATTTTCAGGGTCACCACATCCAGAGCGTCCCAAAAGGATTCGTGGCCTCGTGCCCCTTGCTCAGCTCACCTGCACCACCCACGAGCTCCCACACCTTGGTCTGAATGAGCATCACCCTTTCATGTTTTGAATTTGCTCAGGACCTTCTTTCCCCTGCCCCACGCTGCCTTACAACGTACTTTCCGTCTTCCCTTTCCATCTCCATTCCAACCAGCCCGTGCCATGGCCTGCAGATGGGCTGATGATTTATTGCTTGTTATTCTGTGTGTTTTTCTTCTGTTAAGAGATGCAGGTGCACACGCTGCTGAAATGTTTTCCCCAGGAGCCCACAGTTCTTAATGATCCCATTAAAGCCATTGTGGATTTGCCATCATTTTCACATTTACAAATTATCTTCTTTAGCCGCGCACACGGAGCTGTTCGAATTCTTTGTCGCGAACAGCTGATCGAATTTAGCTCCGTTTGTTGTTTGCAGAGTGTCCTCTGCCCGCTCACGGTTCTGGGCGGCTGCAGAGCCACCGGAGCCGTCGCGCGTATTTTGGGCTGGGAAGGTACGAGTGCTTCCCGTGAGCTGACCGGAGCCTGTGGTTTCTGCATTGCCACAGAGCACCTTGCAGACTGGCTCCCACCCTGGCGGCATGCCGGCTCTTCAGCAGGGCATGAGAGCTTTTCTCAGCATCAGTGCCCGTGTGCTCGGAGCCTTCCTGCAGCAGCAGCACCGCAGGAACAGCCTCGGCGCTGCCCTGGAGCCGCCGCCCCATGGATGGGGCACTGAAGCACTAAGCCATCGAGATCAACACACGCCCTGACCTCTGCACCTTTCATAAACACCCGAGTGGGGATGGGTCACAACATTTGATGTAAAAAATCATCATAATTTCACAGCAGGAATCAGATAAAAATTAACCCTTGGTGAGCCACGACCACCGTCTGTGAACTCCTGATAAGGAACTCAATCAAATGCGGTCACAAAGTGGCTGGGTGATTTTTATCTCCACAGCAGAAGGTCTCACATGGCTCCAGCAAGCGAGCATTTGTTCTTGGTCCCTCTCTAAAGCCCCTTTCTTAACTGATTCAAATAAAAACATAGCCAAGTTCCTAAATATTTCAAGATACCATTTTCACATGCAGAAGTCACAGAAGACATTGAGGATTTTGTTTGGGTTTTTTGTTTGGGTTTTTGTTTGGTTTGGGTCTTTTTCTTTTTTTCTTTTTTCTTTTTTTGAGGGTGGGAGGGATGTTAAAACCACTGGTTTACATCTTGAATTCTTAGCTTGAAGCTCCATCATTGAAACAAATTCGACAAGATATAATCAGCAAAACTGATAAACAGTGCGGACTCCTACCCTCTGCTCTGGTTGTTGCTATAATAAGGCCACACTCGTACAGTTTGCTGATCCTAATGTCAAACAATTGGCAGCTCTGCAGTGCTGATGCTCCCTGAGGGCGGCCTGGGCTCGTAATTGCTTCTGTCTCCTGTAAGTAAACATATGGAGTGTATACAGCCTGCCCACACAAGGCACAAACACGCACACAGACTCATTTCCACTCTATCATTTTCAACATCCTTATTTGCTCCTTCCTCCTCCAGTTTATTTTTTCCCCTTCTAATATCAGACATTTATTTTATTTTAAGTTGGGAATGGATAATTAGCAGTTCATCCATAGTATCTGTTCAGAACCTCACCACCTCTCTCCAGGCTCTCTGTCGTGGGACAGTGCTGGTTTGGAGCTGTGCCTGGCATGGGACAAATGCTCTGGACAACAGGAGGTGAACAGGGTCCGGGCTGGGCTTATCTCACGTGTGCTCCACTGACTGCACATCCTGATAGAACATCATTTTCTCCTTCACACCAAACATAACATTCATGTCAGATCACAAACTCACAGAAGAAATGCTTCTCTGACGTCCCATTTCCTACCCTGAGCTTTAACCAGCTTTCTTCCAGTTCCCTTAGTGTGAAGAACACCCAGTCTTCCAGGTATCCTCAAAATTCAGAGTAATTTTCAGTTACTTGAAAAACTACAGTAATAAAGGCAAAAAATAATCTGCCAGCACCTGGTTCTGAACACTATCACTTGGACTGGAAGCCTTGAAATGCCACCACTCGGGCTGTTCTTTGTTGCCCATCTCGCTGACTCCATCCAAAACAAGGACTATTGAAACACTCAGGAAAAGGCAAGTTCAGGGAAGATTATTCAGGACAGAGAGGGGAGTAGAAGGTTTCACCCTGAATCCTCTTTTCCGTGCTTCAGCTTTTCTATGAACAAGCAGTTCTCTTTTTCCCACTCCAACCTCATGTTTTTCCTCTTCTCGTTTTCCAAACACGACACCCAAGACATCACCAAGTTCCCTGCAGATGGCAAGGATGAGTTCCAGGAATGCTCTCTGCGTTTACAGTTTGTGCAGATCTGGGCCACAGTATTTCTTCTCAACCAGCATTAACAACGCATTTTCAAACCTGGGGCAAGTTTGCTCTTTGTTGTCACCCAGAGTCAGCAGCAGCAAAACACCAACCAAGCAGCCCGGTGAAACCCCCTCCTTCTCCAGCACCTCTGACATTTGATTTCCAGTCTGCCAACAGCAAACCAAGGAGTTAATAATGCATCTGAAGAACGTGATCATCTCAAAAGTACTCTCTGGGTACTCATACTGCTAAGAATGATGGATTGTTTCCAAAGCCAAGATGGAAATTCATTAATTAATTTGTATGAACATGTTCTCATTAAAGTGATTTTATAATGCGTTTTCTCCAAATCATGCACGTTCTGCACACCACTTACTGCCGAAGGCGGCGCGGTTATTGACAACACAGAACCAACAGTACTCAGATTTACTCAGAGTCATTAAACTGATCCTTGATGACCTTCTCAGGGCAAAAATGGTATAAAGCGTGCAAGGAACCACCGCTGTGAAATGTCAGCAGGACCAGACACCACCGGTCCTTGAGAGCAACAGCAGAGGGTTGAGCTGGTGCCAGAAGCCATTATGTTCATTTCAGGGGCACCAGATGCCATTCTTTAGCCAAATACAGAAAAATAACTCTTTGCATTTAGGCAGATACAGGGTAGGTCACAGAAGTACAGCCTGGTTTTCCATTCTCTTTCCACTCCTACCTAGATTAATCTGTAAAGCCAGGGATTCTGCTTGTGAGAGACCTGGAGCCATCGGGAGCTGATTGGTGAGCCGGGTTAGAGCTGAGACAGGCCAAATTAATGACTTCATTCACCTGTGAGCTAGAGAGCTCACAGGAATGTGGTTTTAGCACCTTTTACATTAAACAAACCCTGGAGCCATGTAATCAGATCCAGCTCCCTGTGGTAAGAAACAGATCTCAAATTTAAATCCCCCTGATCTATTCAAGTGAGATTATGCTGCCATTGATCCTTATTAACCCAGACACTGAATTTCTGTCACATCTAAAACACAAAAAGCAAAGCCATTTTTCATATTTGTACTTGCTGACAATAAGGCTGACTGAAATGTTTTACATCTTTCAGTGACGTTCACTCTGAATGCTCTTTTTTGTTGCTCTTGGGATAATATGGAGTTAATGATTGTGTTGTTGACTGTGCTGTATGGAGTTACAGAAGTAGCTGCTGCAGATTAGGCGAGAGTTAATGACTAGAATAATTAAAATACCAGGTGGTTGATATTAATTCATCTAATAATAAGCAGGAATTGTTATTAACTGCTGTTCTAAACAACACCAGTATTTCAAAATACACAGCACAGACTCACAATGGGAAAGAATTCCAAATAAAAGAGGAAGTTCTGTGTTCATAGTTGGGATTTGGTATTACTGCCTATGAATATTATTTCAAACACACAGAGGAGGTTTTTTTCTTGCTTATTTCGCTTGCAAAAAGCAAAGTGGTGTTCTGTGTTGTTTTGTTTTTTGTTGTTGTTGGGGTCTTTCTGTGTCTCATTCTCATGAGAAAACTACAATAACAGAATGAGGCTCAGGCAAAAGTGCAACCAAAGTCATCCATGAAATCCACTGTAAATGTCGCTGACCCTCGTCCCTTGTGCGCAGCTGCTCCAGGAAGAAAGCAAAGAGGCTTTTGGAAAGCTGTGTCCCCTCAGTGGGTAGGAAACAGAGCTTCCTTGGTAGGTGTACACAGCACTGCTCCTCCTGAGGGTTTCCATGCCGGTATCGCATCCTGCAGCTGCAGCCATGCGACCACAATGCCACCGCACTTCCTCAGGCTCAGAGCCGCAACCCCACTGTATTCCCAGAGACCGAATACAGAGATAAATGGGGAAGAGGTGCCTTTGCCTCCAAACTGGGCTCTTTCACACCCACAGCAAATACATTATATGCCAATTTTTAAAGGTTAAGAAGTGAAAGCTGTCAGTGTGAAACACTTGTGCCCTATTTCAAGTCGATTCATCTCTGCGCCACTGTTTCTCAGAAAGGTCAAGCACCCACCACGGCTGATAAAAGAGAGAAGGAAATACGGCTGTGCAGCTCCACCACCGGCTGCCAGAACCCACACGCTGGGAAGATGTCCCAGATTCACTGAAATAATGAGCTGAAGTTAGAGGAAAACTCTACATGGATAGAAGAAGGGAAAGCAGTTGGTGACAGAAGCTGAAAATATGGGATAGGCTTGAAATATCCAACAAAAATGCATTTGTTTAGCTTGGAGAAGAGGAGGCTGAGAGGAGACCTCATCCCTGTCTACACCTGCCTGAAAGGAGGCTGTGACGGGGTGGGTGCTGGGCTCTGCTCACAAGTGACAGCGATGGGACGAGAGGAAATGGCCCAAGAAACTCCATGATTTCATAACACTCAGAACCGTGTATGACCCTGACCTACTGCGGTAGTAACAACATCTACACACGCCAATGCCTGAGCCAGGTTAAACTGCTTACAAATTATCTGCTGTTTTACTCCATATTCTAACATTACTTCACATCGTTCTCTGCACAAAATCATCATTAATCCCTTCCCAGCTGCCAAAAAAACTTCTTGGCATGTTTGCTGTTGTATTTGCTGTACAAAAATACATGGCATAGAGAACGCTGTAAGGGTGGTAGAGTGAAAGAAGTAAAATATCATCCCCAATGCTAATGTAAAAATTGGGTTCTTTGTTTACCTCTGTTACTTAGGTGATGCTGACGGGGAGCTGGAGTTCCATAATTGCAGTGATAGAAAATCATGCGTGCAGTCTTCTGTTTCCTTTGAGCCCTTGCTGCCAAATGCATTTGTTATTTAATGGTATCTGCAGAACACACATGGGCTGGAATTGTCTAAGAAATTTAAGAATAGGACAATTTATTATGCAAGAGTTCAGGATTAGATTATCCATTCTGCGATGTTTTCACCTTTTATGTGTTTGCAAGATTCGTTGTCAAGCAATCAGATTTAATACAGACGGCATGTGGTAATTCTACAGTAAGTTTACTACTTGCAATCTACTTTTCCTCAGATTTGAATGATGCGCTGGTGGATGTCTGTTCCCAGAATGACATCAAATAGGCAAAAACTGTAATAGCAATTAAAATGCTTGAAACGGAATTGTATTTGGAAGCGTGTGTCGCCGTCTTTCTACCAAGCACATTAAGAAATGTTTATTTAACCTCAGACTTCTGACTGGCTGAAACCACACAGCTGACCCTTCGTTTTGTATAATTAAGGTCATAACATTGAAGCTACTGCAGCAAAGTTGATTTTCACCAGCTGATACGCTGTCCAGTGTTTATGCAGTTCACTCTTTCCTAGATCTGATCTGTATCTTTCCTGAACCCCAACCCTACCCTGCTGTACAATTGTGGAGTCTTAAGGCCAGAACAGCAGCAGCAGTGGCAGGATGAGCACTCCATGCAGAGGAATACGAAATCCTTCGCATGTTGTGGAAGAGAGTGGCACAAGGTGTGCATCAGCACGAACAGCAGTTATCGGCAGGCTGAAAACCAAGGAAAAAAAGATAATACCTGTGGGTTTGTGAACTACGCACCTATCAACGACCGAGCCTCCCCTCCGGATATCACTGGCTGCACCCACAAGAAAAGATCTGTTCCGTGTCCCTCTCCTAGGCAAGAGAAGGGTCACGGTGCCAAAGTGGCCCTCATCCCATGCCCTCTGTGTTATGTTTAGTTCAATCCAGTGGAGAAAACGCTCCTGGCATTAAACTCTGGAATCACAAGATGTCTTTAAATGTAAACAACCCAAGTAGGAAAACAAAGGCGGGTTATTTGGTTCAGGCTTTCTCCCCAGCTACCGTGGCGCTTGTCCAAAGATGGGCTGGCTGGGAAAGGGGGGCTGAAATTGTGACATAAATCTGAATAATCTTCAACACACGTTGTCCCTTCTCTGCTTTCCTCCCATATAAGAATAAAACATCAAGTGTCAAAACTTTTTTGAGTTGCAAAAATATACCAACTTTATACTCAGAAACAACATTTTTCAGTTTTTCATTCCAAGCAATACTTCTCCTTTTTAAGCATCTCTTTTTTCCTTTATCTTTTTCTATTTTTTTTTCTATTTTTAAAGAAAACCGATTTACAAAGGATTAAATATCCCAACAAGAAATATTTCATTCCACTCAATGCACCTTTCTACATCCTTCCCGCCTCTCCCCAGGCTGGGGCTTACTTTGGTTCAACTTGAATTCTGTTTCTGACTCCTCGCCAAACTGCCACCCTCTCCCACCCATTCAACTCCACTAAGAGAAAGGCCTCGTGCAGGGAAATGCGCATGAAGAGATGGGCTACGTAACTCTCACTACGACTACAGCCAGGCTGATAGAAGCAGAGCTCGTGGACTCCTCAGGCTGAGGTCTATCGCTTCTGCCGCCACTGCCGAGCCCTCTGCCGCAGCCGCCGCACGGACAGGCTGATCGGCTGCTTCCCAAACTTCTTCATGATCTCCTTGATCCTTGCCAGGTTGGTTTTGGAGATGGTGAAGTCACACTGGGTAGCTCCCATGTCATAGCCGACTTCGCAGGTCTTGGTGGCGGCGGTGTAGCCCTCTGCCTTCACGCCCACCACGTATTCCCCTGGGTTGAGAAGGCGCCAGTAGTCCCCATCGGCTCCTGGTAGGAAAAAACACGGCTTTCAGGACAGTAGCCCTTTCTCCTTGAGGGAAGCGGTGTTTAGGAGAACACAGGAATGCCTGCACATTGATAGGATGACACCAGAGAGGCAGCAACCCTGCCTCCTCACACCAGGAGGGGGTCAACGAGGCTGCCCCTTCCCCACCCTGCCCACCCTACAGGAAAGCACACCTCGCACGTATTTCCCAAATGATGAAAAAAGGACAAGAGGCTTCAATCTGGCCTAAGATTTCTTTCAGTTACGTCAAAAGCATCTTGAGGCAAAGAGTCACTTTGTGGGCGACTTCTGGAAGGTAGAGAAGACCTTCCCCACCAAACATGAGGAGCCTCGGGGGCACCCACACCACACAATCCTGGCCAGATCTCCTGGACACACAGGATTTGGTGCTGCTCAGTGTGCAAAGCGTGCGACTCTGTAACATGACTCACTCGAGAGCTGAGTAAATACCCCGTCCCATAAAATCCTACACTGAGTTGTACTACATCCACTTCCCTACAAACTATAATTCACCGGGGTACTTAACCATTGCTTACCCGTAAGTGCATTAAGAGAGCTTTTGTAATCAACTGAACTACACGTGCACAAAGCAGGAGGGATTTTAACACAGCACGGTATCGGGACTTTTTTTCTCCTTTATTTCCCATATATGATCTCAGGTTACCCATATGTACACGAGGGTGGGTTTAGACTTCTTTTTAACTATTATTTAACTAGCGAGTATGCGTGGCCATGGACTGAAAAAGATAAAACACTAATATCTGGAATTAATTTTGCACCTTCTCCTGGGAAAACCCGCAGTGCAATGGAAGTGCCTATTCAAGCCACCTTACTATCACCAGCCTGGAACCATTTGCAACCCAGTGTACTGCAAAAAAACCAAAGATTACTTGGATAAAAATATCATATTTGGGGAAAGACCAGACAGGCTGCCCTCTGTTTAATGAAATATGATTTTAATTTAGGGCTTAGTAAAACAATGAGTATATGTTTGCAAACAGCAAGTGTTAGCAAACCTGTGATATCAGCTGTACCCTGATATTGCAGTCTCTGAGTGCAAGTGTGAAATGGTGCACAAAAAGCACCCCCAGCCAGGTTAGTTCTCACATAGCAGCCCCTGGACTTCAAAGCTGACCCACATTTTTCTGACACATTGAACAGGCAGTTCAAAACAACCCCACACACAGCCAGAAAAAAACCTACATATTCCTACAGCACTGAAAAATTATTACAAAGCTGGATATTAAACTGTTAGCAGGAGGCACTTCACCCCCTCTCCATTTACAAGTAAACAGACATCAGTATTTGTCAGCTGTTACTGCCCAGAATTTAATACCAGACTAATAGGGATTTTTTTTTTGAAAATCAGATTAAATGCTGTAGGTAGAAAATTTCAGAGCAGATGGCAAGAGAAACATAGCTTAAAATACAGATAAATTTAGTAAATAATAGGTTTGCTAGAAGAATAGGCTTCAGTGGGGGCATGCTGGAAGCAGACTACATCGATGTCCTGCTGGGTCTGGAAAAGCATCTGCTTCAGTAAAATAACAACGCATAAAAATACAAAGATTGTATTATTATAAATTGAATGTGTCAGGTGACTCCACAAACACTTCAGTTAAGAGGAACACGCTTTGAGCCTGACAGAACAGACCTTTGCTACAATTAAGTGCAATGTTTACACTGAAATGTACAAAATTTTGCTAATTTAAAGCCACTATAACAGCCTACCCCAATGCCCCATTACCTGACAGGGGATTCTTCAGGGAAGCCGTCACGGGGTATGTAACAACTACAACTTCATCCTTCTCTGCTGAACAGGCAGCGAGGAATGAGGCTGGAGAGTTTCAATACCAGAATCACACTTAGCTTAGACTATAATGGCATTAAATATTACTAAACGCTACTTCAAAACCTTTAGGTTTTGTTACATACTGTGTGCTGAAATCACATGGAACTTACCAAAACAGTCACAAAAATTTCTGAGCTTTGTGTGAAATTAAATGAACTACACTCTATTGCATAAATCACACAGAAACGTGCATCTTCTTTTTGACTCTCGTGCGGGCTGCGATACCGACGTGTTCCACGAGAAGGGCACTGTACATTTCTTCATTAAGAGTTGCTTTGAGATTTCCAAAATGTGCAACTACAGGAACCATCCCACAAAACTGCCTTTGCACCCTGGGTCAAAAAGGGTATCCAGGCACACTGGGTCCCCTGATCGATGAAGTCCTTTCCGAAGGTTACCTCACAGAGCACAGTCCACCTCAGCCATAACACCGCGTGATCACTCAGACTTGATCAATAGTTATAGCTGCACCAAGAGAGAATGGAGTGATTGTCCACAAAGCTCTGCACTCTCACAATCAGTGATGCCGATTAGCCCATCGCTACCGTTAGCTCGGCATCAGCAGCCCTCTCTGCCCGTAAGACAGATCGTACATCCAAGAGAAAGTAAGAACAGTGCTTTCTGTGTACGTTTCTGTCCACAGGAAGAAACAGAGAGATTTGCTCACACAAGTAAATGTTACTAGGAGGCCCTTACAGACAGCTTCTGTCTGGCTCTACGGGGCAGTCGACCACATTAATGTACCAAAGAAACAGCAGGTCCCTTACAGCCCAGCTCACTCTAAATGAGAGTTACGTCAATAGAGATTGGGACGTGATAGGGGCCGTCATTCTTCAACTGCTTGGCCTGTTTTTATATCAAGGCAACTCTGAGGTTTAAACAGATACATTTTTTCATTTTAAAAGGTGTAAATGAAACAAGACTGATGACAATTCGCCTTCTTTCTCTGGGGTTACACGTGTCATTTTAGCTTTTTGGTCCCAGTGTAAATTCTCTAGTTTCAAAGACTAATGGGACACATATTGTTATCTGTATAATATAAAACAAGATAGAACTTTTACATTCCCATCTACAAAGCAATTCACAAAGAGGGCAACAGCTTAAAAATCTCATTTAAAAAAAACAATTACAAAGAATAATGTAAGTACTTCCATCCCTACCAACAACTGCAGATGGCCTTAAGCCCTGGAAGCTCAGCTCTAAGTCCAGACGTAAATAGCTGCAAGATTCCCTGAGCATTACAAGGTGGAATCTGGGATCCTACACCGTTATTACCGTGCCACTGGGAATCCTTTCGGTATGTGTTGTCTGCTTTAAAATATTGATTTTTCTTCCATGTGGCAATCCAGCATGTCGAGAGCTGGAGATTTACAACCTACTGCATTTACTCAGCCCCAACCAGAGCAACACATTAATTGTGATAACAGAGCAACACGACCTACAGATTATAGCAGTCTTTCAAGCCTGCCAAGACTTCCAAGACAAGCACAAACAACTGATTACTTTAATTCCCACTATCATTTCCCAGTGGCCTCATGCCGAAGTATTTAAGGCAGAATTATTATTGCCCAATTAAGTATCTGTCATTCAATGTCTTCTTTTACAACAGACACAGTAACACTGAAATAAAATTAAACATAAACTAAGGTAGCTATTCCAAGACCTTTTATTGGCTCAGATCATTTACTGCACCAAACCCTGAAGATTTGGAAGTCTCTTATCTAAAGCTCTATGACGTTCCATAGCCTGAAACTGGTTTACGTGTCACACCGCATTGTGATCGCAAAGCCAGTGAAAGTGGCAGCTAATGAAAGACCCAGAATGCCAGACAAGACATGAAAAATATATACAGTTAGGTCCTGATTCCAATATTGAACCGAGCCTAGAGTACACAACAAGGTGATCTTCCTGTTTATTCCCCATGATGCTACATTTCCATTGACCTCCAACAAGCGCCTTGTTACCCTCTTGCAGCCAGCCCTGAGCGCGCTGCAGTCACTAAGGACTGCCGCCAGCAGCGCTTGGCTGTTCCCTTCCACGTGCTCCCCTCCTATTGCTGTATCCCCTCTCTTGTTCCTGCATTTAAGATAACTGTGTGTCTGAAATCACGGTGTAGCACTGCCACAAACACCACAGTCACTGGACGCTATCCTACCCACTGCCTGCCAACAGCAGTTCTGGGGTACTACTACTCCTCTTGTACTTGCTCATATCTGTTTAAAGCAGTTCTTTATTTACTGCCATAATGACTTTCCAGGCCACTAAATAGGCTTCGAGGTTACTGTGCACACACATCCATGTCTGGGTACACATCAAGACTGTGCTAACAAGGCAAACAGCCATTTGTTTGGGTTTTTTAAGCTATACATATTGAAAAGTCATTCTCTGGACTGAAATCCGCCCGTGCAAAGCAGTGTCTCTGCTGAGCCCCATTAAATCATCCTTTATAAAGCTGTGATGTTTTGCAGGAGTTGACTCTGCAAGCTGTGGAATTCCCACTTCCCTGCAGCAGCTGTTCCTGCTCTGGACACAGCTCTGAACCGCATCTCCGACACAGTCCCAGTCCCATAACTGTTCACAGCCAGAGACGCTCTTTCCCCAACAAGGCACCACCTATACCCTTGGTTTTCAGTGCTGATTATTCTGGGTTAGATTTGCACCACCTTTACTTGAGAAGAGGAGGAGTAAGGGTTCTTTAGGGACAGCCTTAGCCAGCCTATTGATTTGGGGCAGATAAAAGGCTATTAGCTCACTACCTAAAAAGAAGCAGAAAGACAGGAGAGGCAGAGGGGAAACCTGTAGTTCTGTTCTCAACACAGCTGCTCTGTGGAGAGAAGCGACTCTCTCCTCCCGCACCCCTCTCCTTGGACTCCATACCATCCATTGGCTTTTCCCAGAAAACCGTTCAGTTGAAATAATGCTCTATGGTTTGGATTTATTTTTTTTTTAAACAACAACTCTGTTGATTTGCACTGATGTTTTTGAGGTTTTTTACCTGTACGAATGTCATGGTTAACACCTTCTACTGAAATGACAGCATTTGGGATTCCCCTTCCATGCACATCTTTTACTATGCCTTTGATACCCCGATGAACCTGTTGAGGGAATAAACCAACAAATAAATATTGTACAGTACTAGCATTAGGAAGATACAACAAATCATTAATTCTACGTAAATTAAGTGATTCTATTCCTACATTATAGTCCACACACTTGAAATGTCATCATTAACCCAGTATCAGCCTTCTGGGCTTTAGCTGCTTCTGAACCAGCTGAGGCATCAAATTCAGGAGACAGATAAAACCCGCAGACAAAGCAGCAGACAGAAGGGGTTCTTTTCTGACAGTCATTTCTAGCAAGCTCTGCGCTCACGTCAAATCTTAGCAGACTCCCTTATTTTGTCCTTCTAGGACAGAACAACCTGGCTGGAGCGATGTGCCAGCATGGCTTGTAGGTGGGGTTTCTATCACAAATATCAGTAACCACCTAATTAGCCCTGCAAGAAAAATATCAGAAACCTTCAATTCCCTTGCAGTCTGAAAGGAGCTTCCAGCTGGTCCAAAGTTACTGCTGCGTCACCCACCTGCTCCATAAACACGATCAGGGACTCGCGGTTGTTCTCCCACTCTTCCGGCAACTCGCTCTCGTGGGGGTACTTGTCACAGCCAACGTAGATGGAGAGCTCAAAGCAGTTGGTGTGCAGGTAACTGAAGTCGTTGATGCCTGTCAGTAGGAGGCAGAAAACAAACAATTTTATATCCTCTTTTAATCTATTTATCAGACTGGTTTATTTTATGCAAATTACCAGAACTTAAATACAAAGCGGGTGTTTGTCTGCCTGGCTTTGTCTGCAGAGTTGGCACCGCAAAGCTTCATAGAAACACCTGCCTCTTGTAACAAAGCCCCCGAGCGACATCAGAGCTGTGCATTTACCAAACCAAGACTTTCTAAAGGCAGCACCCCCCGACACGTTCCGAAGAGAGGACACAAGGTTGCACCACGGCAGCACGGGGCGCTGCGTCAGCCCAGCACAGCAGCCCCAGTCCCCCTGCAGCAAAGAGCAGCACCCTCCTGCCCCAACAAAACTGAGTGGAAAGAGGCTTTCAGCCGAAAACAAGCAAACCAACTGGTGGAGAAAATGGTGACACACCAGGAAGACAACAGGAAAGGCCTCTCTTCTCAGCAGTAACGCGCTTTGCTTTTAAGAAGGCACTGAGCTTCACTGATCCTGGCCACATCCCCACGGATCAGCTCTCAGTTATGGTTGCCCTGGGTTGCTGCGCTGCACCTGCATGGATGTGTGGCTATTAACTGATTTATACAACCCCAACTGCCAGGACAGGGAGAAGTAGGCACTCCAGGATTGTTACGCAAAGTTGATTTATCAGAGCAGCTGATGAAACAGCTTCTCAGCTTAAATACTTTCCCACAGAAATAATCCAAATTATAGGAAAGCCAGAAGAATCAAGGTAGCAATAATTCTTTAAAGTTATATATGGTGTTTGTTAGCTAAGCATTAAGGAAGACTGAATTCAGGCACAGATCTCAAACATTTCCATTCTCCAGGTTTCTCTCCCCTTTCTTACAATTATTTTTCCTTTGGGAAATTTCAAATTAGTCCTCCACACAGATAACTGGATGCAGTATGCGAACACAACAAGAAACAATGCAAGCTTTGTTTCTCTCCCACCTGCATTTCTAATAAAAGAAATTTCTTAAAAAAGTTCATTCATGGTCACTAATTGTTATATTTGATAGGGCAAAGATTATCAGGAAATGCATTCACCAAGTGCTTCTGATTGAAAAGAGTTAATGGAAATCCTCGTCCTGTGCAATTACACCACAGAACAGTAGTCAAGTATATAATGAGCCCTCAGTGCCTTCTGCATGTGGAGCAGGAGGATTACAGAACACAGATGTGAAGCTTTTCACTGTTGTTGCTGGGGAAAGCCTAAATTACAGGCAGTGGCATATGCTGCTCTGCATAAACATGCTGCTTCTCTGTCTGAAAAACTGCCACAATTATTTTCCCCTCACACACTGTATCGCATCCCGATTTATCTATTGTAAATGTTTTGCAACAAACAGTAATTGCTCAGTTTTAATACGCAAATTTAAGAAAACGGCTTGATGCTGCCAAGAGCAACTCTGTGTGTAATGTCTGGAACATGCAAATCCAGCCATGGAAAACCTGGAAATAAAATGAAGTGTAAAAATACTGAAGAACCTGCATTCATAGCAGCCTAAAATATGTGCAGGAAACAGTACAGCTGGGTTTCAAAGGCAAACGGAGCTGCTGGATATCTGCGCAAGGTTTCTGTGGCACACACATCCCCCTAGGGACTCTCTGGTGCTGAAAAGGACTTAGAAAAATCCCATATAAATTTTCCCATGGCTTGAGCAGCAAAACGTTTCTACGAGCCAGCAGGAGGTGGGTGAGGAGAGAGAGCACGGGCAGCTCGCAGTTGTGCTACAGCAAGGGGATGGCACCCACAGCAACGGGCAGCCGGGCAGCTTCCTGCAAGCAACGCATTGGTGTGGCACCTTCAGCAAGCACAGCCCTAGGGAAGTGTTACATCTTAATCCAAAAGGTAAATAAACAGGAAAAAGCAGAGTGAGCTGCTTAACTGCATCTGTATAACCATGGCATCACAGAGTGAAACATCCCAGGGCAAATCTGTCTCCAAATCTAGAATCATATTTGGAGAAGCCTTTACAGCGCAAGGTGCTATTGGTCAGCTGGCAGGTGCAATATATATGTATATTTGCATGCATTTATATAGGCAACACAAGTCACTCTCTTCCATTGTCTGTGCAAAGAAGTCTGAAACCATCCTGCACTTGGAGGCTGAGCTCAAGTGGAAACCACATCTTTTCATGCTTAGTCTGGAGTCTGAGGTGTAAAGAACTGAAAGTAAACACAATATCCCAGCATTTTTTTCAAAGACAGCCTTGAAGGTGTTATTATAATGGAGGAGAGCGGGATGTAAAGTACAATGAGAAGCATCAGAAAGCAATAAAACAAATCAGATGAACCAAATCCAATCGGCAATTGTTACTAAGAAATCAAGATGCTATTTCAGCATCCATATGGTACATCTTCACTTAACGTAACTCAATGTGGCAGCTGTTACTGACATTGCCAACGTCATCTTTTCTGGATGGAGTCATAATTGTGTTTCTCATAGCACTTAGGAAAATTACACTCATAAATTAGATAATTAAGTGGTCAAGGTAGTGTTCGGGGCAGGGGGCAGGGTAGAATTTGCAGAAAAGCACAGGAATGCATTGCCAGGCTCTGGCCTTGGGATCCGAGGAGTTCAATATTCCCCCTCAAATTCACACAGCACTATTTAAGCTCCTGAAAAAAGATGTGAAAAGAGAAGTTAACTCTTGGCTCTGGCCTCTATGGGCTGGCCAGCATCGACTTCACATGGGCCAATGTAAAAGCCATAGAAATTGTGTCCAAAATTCAGAAATGTTTATGCAGTGAAACTCCCTGCAAGTTCCAAGCAAGAGAAAGCTCCAATAAAACACGGTCTGCAGAGACCCTCACTTGCATCTGTTTGCTGTTACCGCCGCAATTGTTCCTACTCTCCTTCACGTGACGGCAGACGCACAGCTCATTCCTTAATTTCACAGACTGCATTGTCTGACTGATACACTTATAAAAAACAAAGATTCCGAGCAGAACTGTGACGACTCAGCAGAGCGCTTGTTCTGAAAGCATACACCCAGAGAGACAACTGTGCCCAGTGCTGCTAAAAATGTGCTTCTAATTGGGCTTTCCTGGAAATCGATGCATTTTCTGCACTACTGGACATGGCTTCCCCTTTGCACTCCTTGACAGGGTGACAGGCGTAGGCACACGGTGAGCGAGGCATCTGTAATTTATTCTGGCAGCAGAGATGCCTACAGAGCCCTTGCAAAGACAGAGTGTAAGCACATCCAGGGCTTTTAGAAATAAGGAGGTAGCAGGCGAGCACCAGCTATTTCTGGCACGCTTTTACAATTTAAAGTGAATGTTAGCGGACGTTGATCCGCCACTGAGTTCAACAAGCAGGAGGCCAAAATCATGATTTTCTTATCCAAGGGCCACAGAAGTCTCTACCCAAAGTCCCAGATCAGTGGTTACCTTTCCTGTTTGGCAGGACTTTCCTGTTGGCACCCTTCAAGACGGCAAAGACTGACAGGTTCCCCCCGGTAGCGGGTCTGAAATGGCCTGCTTGTCTCCTGGCAAACCATCATGGATGTACAGAATCCATAAAATTAATGTATCACACATGCACTTTTGGAAGCCTCAGTAGTAAATGAAATAGCTACCAGGTACTGGTGACACCGTCTCCTTCAATCCTATGATGAAATGCAACCAATCAACTTTCATAAGGGGAAATATTCCTCTCAATGCATATGTTTTGCCACCTGTACTGGCACATTTACCAAGACAGGGATAACGGCGGTTTCTACAGACACTTACTTCCAGCCACGGTGTGCCAGGAGGCCCCGTTAACAGTGCCATCCTCCTTCTGGAAATCCTCAGTGTGACACGCTCTCCTCCTTGCATCCGTCATCAGCCGGTGAGTGGAGGCGTAGGAATATGCAAGCCAGCGAAAGACGTGGTCATCTGGGGTAGCTGTGTAATCCTGGGTTTTCCACATGGATCGCACCATATCGTAGGGGTAAGCGACTACCAGCTCTCCTCCCTGCAAGTTGCCACCCAGCACAAAAGGAATTTTTTCCATCCATGCTATTATTGCCCGTGTCTCCACTGCCACCTGGGAAAAGAAGAAACAGCAGCTTTGTTTAAACTGCTGGAATCTGATAATCTCGTTTCCAAAGCAGACGAGACGCAGGAGAACCGCTGGGAGTTCCTTAGCGTGGAGCAAGTAGCCAGCACAAGAGACATGCCCAAGGAGAAGGGCTTCTTTAAACTACAGCCCTGCTCGGGAGGTCACTGACAAGCCATGAGGCACCTTCACACTGGGAGCTGCAGCAGGCCGCTATAACGAGTTGCCATTATATTTAAAAGGCCATAAAAAATTTAACTTGAATTTTTGGCACTCAGATCCAATAAATGGGTTTAGCACAAGCCCTGCACTGGCTTTGCGCGTGGCCTCAGCATTCGCTGTGTTACTTCAAACAAGAACAAATAAGAAAAGATAAGTCCTCATGGCGACTAAGGTTCCAGAGCCCATCCACGCCGCAAAAGCAGGGCAGGGTCTGACTCACGGGACTGAGCCCTGCAGTAGGTTTCTCTTTCTCTGCCTGTTGATGCCCAGAAGTTGGGTGTCAAATCTTCCAGGCTCGGGCAACAGCGCAGGAAAAGGAGGATCCTCCAGGGAGCAGAAATATGGGGGCAAATGGTACTTCCGCGGTGTGCCTTTATTTCTCCCAGCCAAGAAGGAAATCTGCACAAGTAGCTTAGGTCAGGTCTGTAACTTCACCTGCAAGTTACTAATTTCTTTCAGCCTGCCCCAGCCTCTGTGTTCCATCCCCTCTGGTCTTACTCACGGTGGCGTTTTCGGACAGGTACCAGTCGGGGATTGGGATGTGATGGTTTGGAACTTTCCATTTACTCTTCTTCTGATCTTCTGACTCCCAGAGCAAGGAGTTTAAATCAGGGAAATTGTTGTTGATGTCAATGCCATCCTGAGTCCACCGTCCCAAAGACCAGCCCCCTAGTTCTGAACCCTTAGGTTCAAACAGAAAAAAGAAGAATAAAAGAAGATAAATATGCATTCAGACTATGAGAACTTGAGAGCTCCCAGCAAGGCGTCTGGGGATGTGTCAGAGATAATTCTATACAAAGAAACGGAAGGATGAATTATTTAAGTAACTGAAATGAATAATCGGGGTGGTTTTTTTTCATTTTGTGTGGAACCTTGAATGATCACAAAGCAAAACCCATCAAAAATTACTCGGGGTTAGCCAAAATGTTCTGGTTTGTTTTCAAATTTTCTGTTTATGACTGGTTTCCCCTGGGTTGCAGCGGGGACAGTGTCCACTCCCCGCCACGGCTGCGAGTGAGACTTCTGCATCCCAGTCCGACAGACTGCCCTGAAGATTTTCCAGCGCATTCAAGCAGCCCCTGCAATTTTCCTCCTGCTGTCTGTCCTCTTCCAGACTGAATTATTACAATGCCCAACACGTTGTGCTCTCCTTAAAGTCGTGCTATTAAGTTTCAGCTGCGGAGGAATGCAAATTTTCACGTGCGTAGCTTGGTTTCTCATGAGAAACAGACTGCACGAATTTTCCACTTTCCATAATGGTGTTCCCATTGCCCTGCACACCTCAGCATGGTTTGTTCTGGCAGTCTGCACAACCACTTTCCACACACATCTTCCTGTTGGCCACTGTCACACAGAATACAGATTATTTCAGGGTTTTTTTCTGGGTAAGACGCTTCATGCTTTATGTTTGCTTTGATGTGGGGATTATATTAATTTGTTTATTTTTATTGCTTGTGAAATGTGATCTTTGAAAAAAATAATGACAACAGGAGCACATTTCATTCATCTAATAGAAGTAAAATAATTCCTTGATACGTTCATAATCACGTTACCGCTTTATATGCCTTGTCGTATCCATCCGGGTTGACCGAGGGTAGAAGGTGGATTCGGGTATTCTCAATGAGATGCACGATGCGTGCGTTCCCAGCCAGGTATTCCTGACACATGAACTGCATTAACAAAAGGATTAGCTCACGTCCAAGCACTTCATTCCCATGGGCTCCGGCAATGTACCGGAATTCTGGTTCCCCTGTTGAAAACACAGAGGACAGAAGCAGAGTCAGAGCAGCAAATACCTAACAAAGTGTCGTTGATGCTAATCAGCAACATTTCGCTTATGGAAAGCTGGAGAAATGCCTTAACTGAACAAATGAGAGCTGAAAATGTAACTTTACAGTCACAAGCAATTGCTTTCTGTTGCTATTTTAGGAGAACAGGCTTACATCTCCATGATATCCAAAGCCACTGTGTGAGACCTCCAAAACCTATTTCCATCAAACAGATTTTTAACTATACACACAATTCCACCACCTTACAGGTAGATTTTGAGAAATCTGATAGTCTAAAAGCAAAATGAAAATTATATTGCTGGTAGTTTGGGAGGGGCAGATGGTGAGACTCTTAAAAGACAACAGTCAGTTACTGTACATCCTTATCTCTGACTCCACACATTCCTTTCCTTCACTAATCCAAACCCAGGCTCACACATTTTCCAAGGTTACACTGAATGCCACAACACTTGCATTCAGGTACAAACACTGCAGAGATGACTGGGAGCAGTGCCAGCTATCAGAGAGCCCCATCGCTCTGTTGCCTTTTGTACAAACAACAGTTGCCAACACCCAGAGGACAGACGCAGCCGGGCCAAGCCATGGCTGGTGGCTGGACCCGTTCCTCGGTTTGTCTGGCCCAGGACATGCTCCTGGCACATTTATCAACTAGCAAGCACCGATAAGCAGACAGGGCAGGTCAGACGAATTATTCTGATGTTAACCTGAGATTCAGAGACGGCAGCTTAAGATCCACCCCAAGTCCACTGAGAGATTGCACCTATCGCGTTCTATCCCTCGTGGTCAAGCAGAGAGACATAGCAGGGGCACTTTGCAGCATCCTTCTTTGGGTGGAATGGGTGCCTATCCGGGTATTCACAGACATGGCACAGTGCACAGCTACCACAGGCACTACCACAGCAAGATCTTTCTCTTCCTCCCCAGAAGGACTAAACACTGAATGAGTTTCTATTCTGAAGAATTGTATCACCAGAGGAAACTGTACTCCAACACTCAGCAGGGAAAGATGATTTGGAAGATTCAACCTGTCCTTGCTTGCAATGCACTCACCCCTTATAAAAAAAGTACATTTTTATCCAAAGCCACATAAACCTCCAAAACTAAAATCCATTCCCCAGAACTAAAATTCACTTTTATTCTGTTATTATAAAGAATAAAATTCATTATCATTAAAGAATTTGATCCCACGTTCAAAATGCCTTCTATTTGAGCTCACCCTCCTCTTCCCAATTTAGAAATACAGCACTAAAGTTCCTCCCACACACACTTGAAATCTTCACTGCCGTTAATATAATTCCATCACTGATAATTACTGCAGATACAGAGAATACGGATAAAAAAAGCCAAACCCCAAACCCCTTCAACAGATTCAGTTAGACTAAATCCTAACCAACTTCGTGTTCTCCTGGGTTGTCAGAAATCTCGACAGCATACAACTTCAGTCCTTGGTGGCTTTTTCCAATGTTGTAAATTCTTGTGATGTTCGGGCACATTTTATTTACAGTTTTCATCAACTGCCAACAAAAAAATGACATCTAGTTAGACAATGCAGCATCAAAATACATCCATGATTAATTATTTCATTCCAAATCGGTTGTGGCAAAACCTCTTCATCGAGTTTTCTGATTATTTTAGTTTTAAATCTTTATATTTAATTCATGAATTACAGCTCTGCCATCACACAACATGTTTGTTCACTGGAACAAGCTGAAGGCTCTCTGCTGACGCGCTACAGCGTAGGTGAGGTTCAAGATCTTTCTGACATGAGATGTTTTTGTAATCTTATCACAAAATTAAGGACCTAATGTGGAAGTCCAATAGGAATAAACCCAACAAAAGCATTACTACTTTACAAGCAAACACATTTTCAGAACATAACAGAACGGAGGGTAATTATCCACCTTAAGCCTTCCTTCTACTCACTCGGTGAGTTTCTACAGATAAGTGACTGGAGACAACCCAGCGCGTCAGTGGCACAACAAGACATGCACAACACAGGGTCCCACCAACACCCTTTGGCCAGCAAATCAGATTTCTCTCTCCTTTGCCCTGTGTGGGAACAACTTAATTCAAAACAAAGACACAATTATATCATCCACTGAAACATGACTTTCCCAGTGAATTCTGATTACACGAGCCCCCACCGAGGTAGGCACCAAACCCACCCTACTTGTATGACACTGAGAAATCCCATATGGAAAACTCATAAGTTAAGGCAGTGTTGAAGTGGCCAAAATACGGAGACAGATAGAATCTGAATGAGTCCATAAACACAGCAGGGTGTACTCCTTCAGTAAATGAGTGATTCCTCAGACTTTGCTTACCACGTTTCAGCAAAAACTAGAATTAATAATGGCATTGCCAGCATGCGGCTCTGAATCCACTTCTACCCTCAACATGGGCGCTGTTCGTTGTTTCTGCACCCCCTACACGGCACAGCCAAACTAGAATCAAACACCCTTAGTGCTTGCTGAACTGCCATGGGGAGATCATAGTTAAGGACAGAGACGTCATCCAGATAAGCACATCTGGAGTCTAAGTTGTCCCACAAACTCTTCACCCTGGCATTTCAGGGGAATATTAAAATTTACAAACAAAACTGAAAATTTATGGGCTAAGAATAAGTTATTCAAATAATTTTAAATTATAAGAATATCTGTCTTCACTTTTTTTTTCGTTGGAAGGCATTAAAGAAAGCAATAAGGACTTTACTAAATTGGAACCCTGGGGACTATTAATTAGACAATCTTTTTGTAAACAAGGGTACATACATTACTGAAGAAATATTGTAGCATAACAAAACTCTTTGCTCACATGGCGTTAATTTAGAAACAATATTGGAGGACAACAAGGCTGATGATTTAAAAAAAACGCAATAATTAGATGTGTCCAACTCCCATGCCGCCATTTAGTAAATCTAAGTTGAAACACAATTCACATTGGGGAAGAACATCATTAAAATTCCTTTCATAAAATGCTTCACTTCGATTTATAATCATGTTGCAAAGGCACCGAAAAGATGATATTTTTTTGTCTGTTTGCTAATCTTGCATGTTAGTTTTATACTTAGGAGATTTTTGCAAATCTCAACACTCATCCGAAAAATACAGGCAGAGACGCTCCTGCAGGGTATTGCCTAGATTCATATCTCCCTGTTTTCCACCACTACCATCATCACCCATGTGCTGCTACTGTGGGTACCCAGCTGTCTCCATGGGGCTCTCTAACGTTCTGGGCACACGTGAGCAGGTACATCGTCATCTCTTGTTCCAGCTGAAACCTGGGTGTGAAGCCCAAGGACACTGTCTTACATTTTATAGTCTTTGATTTAAATGAGTCCATTACTAAGTTTTGGAGAGAGACTTCTCATGGTCAACCTGCTCATAATGAACCAGAAATACTACCAATGGGCATGGAGTTACGGAACTCTTGCTAGAAATTCACAGTCCAAAACTTATCCAAGGTCTACTGTGTGGGGATGCATGGTTTCTGTCCTGCTGACAAGAGGATGAAATGGATTATCATTGGATCTGATAGAGTGCTTTTCTCCAATAGAGAAGAATATTATTATTTTCACTCTTCCAGTGACTACAGATATTGCATAAAAAGGTCTGTTTTAGCAGGCTAAAACCTGCTTTCCCTAATGTATAAATAATGTCACTGTCGCAGCTCTATGCTCACCATTTCCTGGTCTCCAAGACATGAAATAGGGAAGATGAGCCTGTTCTCACAGGGGTGTCTCTGAAACCAGGCTGCAGAGCAGAAGCTTTCCTATCATGCTTGGCAATACAGTGAGCACAGGATACCCAGAGCATCAATTTAGAAAAGCACTTAAAAGTATATCAAAAGTTCAATACTAGTGAGAAAATTGCCTAGAACCAAGTTCAAAGCGTGTTACAGTCAATGAAAGTATCTGTCCTGGCCTCAGTAAACTCCCTGTCACCTCCTTGATTACAGGCACGTGATGACCCCGTCGAACAAAGAACCTTGCCTGAATTAGGGCTGCTCTAGTAGATTCCGCGTGGTTCTTTGACAACAGTACGGATATAGGAATGTAGTTAAATGTTTATATGTAAATACAAGGCTGAAAATGAACATATTCCATGTTTGTTTTTCTCACACCCGTTTCCTACAAACGGCACGACAGGTCACCTGAGATGTCACAGTGTGCTCTCTGCGCTTTGTATAAACTGTCAGAGACAACTGATGATAACAGTCAGCCAAGGCTTTATTAACAAGCAGCAGGACTGTACAACACTTCCACAATTACATTCAGCAGCAGTGCTTATCTGACAGTTCCTATTTGTTTGTCGGTACCAATTATTTACCCTATTAGTGCCCGGGGAAAAGAGCACACAGCCTTTGAAGAAGCCCCACAAAACTGGTCTCTGATGGTCTAATTCCTCCATTTTTGCAGAAAATGTGTATTAAATGTAGGCCTAAACTGTCATCTACACTGAAAGGAGGCAAAAGGGCTACAAGTCAACATCTTTCAGGCTAGAGCTGTTTGTTACCCTCCATGGAGATCTCCGTGTATCTGGTTCTGCTGTGAGACAAACCAGAAACCACCTCCTCCTCGGGCCTGGAGATTCTCAGAGAGGGAGCATCAACCCAGCATTTCAAGCAACCCAGGGCATTTGCGGAGCACCACTCTAGGCATCTACACTTGCCAGTTTCACCCTCAAAGAAACCTGTTCAACCTGTTCCAGCATACAGTGCTCTTCAATTCCCTGCATCATCCTTACAGTCACTCCCAAACACAGCCGGTCACAGAGAGCAACACCAGACTCCAGAGAGGCTTGGAGCGCAGTTTCTCCAAAGGCAGGAGTCACATCCAGTTAAACACATCTCAAAATGAACACTCCCAGGACACATGTGATCTGGGTAAGTTGTCGAATAAATCCTTGTCTGTGAAAACGTCCGTCTACACCTGTTTCTGGGACACCCATCACCCACTTTAACAGCCTCCCATGCAGCAGGAACACACCATGTCAATAGTTGGGACTCTAAGACAATCCTGACTTCTGGGTACCCATCAACCAAAAAGGAAAAAAAGGGTACTGTAAATTTCACCTTCCTAAACAGAGTTCTATTCAAATTCTCTAACACAGGGAAACCCCCTCCCTTTCACAAATACTCGACATGTTGCACTGTAACGCAGTGCTTCCAGAACACAGCCCAGGGGACTCTCTCTTCTCCTCCTCCACTGTTCATGATCAATAACTTCAAGGAATGGTGTTTTTCTCTGATGGACGGCAGCGAAGTAGCAAACAAAAGCAGCAATAACGCACAGTCTTTTTAAAAAGCAAGTTGTCTCCAGAAATTGACAATTACTGTTCAATTTTACATTCAGGAAAGAAGTTATAAGAGCAGCTTTGGGGATATAAGACTTCCTGCCACCCAACCTACCACATTCTGCATGCCAGCAGAATTAGAGTCCAGTAAGCTCTAAGCAAATTAAGTATTTTGCCACACAAAAAATCAGAACTTGAGACCTTTGGAGAGTAAAAAGGAGCAGCTCTCAGCCACAGCTGCAAGTTCTCTGCTGCTGTGAAAAGCACAAAAGCATTCCGGTTTAAA
Source organism: Neomorphus geoffroyi (assembly GCA_033558235.1). Taxonomy (NCBI): domain Eukaryota; kingdom Metazoa; phylum Chordata; class Aves; order Cuculiformes; family Neomorphidae; genus Neomorphus; species Neomorphus geoffroyi. The sequence continues at coordinate 518,389 of JAUMJM010000016.1, read as the reverse complement.
GCTGCATTTGTTTCCCAAAGATATTTCTAAGCTGACCAATCTGTCTTTCTGCAATGAGAATCTATGATGCACTTTATTTTATTGCTCCTGACAGTAATTATGCCAATTGAGTTTCTCCTCGTCTAATCTTTGTGCTAAGAAATATAGGCCATGAAATCTCTACCGAAATAAATGTGTGACTCAGTACACAATTGCTCAATAAAAATGAATGATGACTCATGCAGTAAAAATACACTGAAAATCCAGCGCACAGCCAATGATTCACACTCTTCAAGTCCAAACATATTATCTTTATATTTGAAGAGAAAGCAGGCAGAAATATTTCTTTAGCACAGCCCACGCCTACGTCTGTGGTGATAGAAGCAAGATTAAAAATAACAACAGAAACACGGAACAGGTTGCTTATTTGAAGCTAAAGGAAAAAGATTAACAAGGCTGGTGGGGGTTTTTCCCTCCTTTCCTCCTGGCCAACAAAATTACAGTGGTTTCTGAGAGTTACTCTCCATTTTTCACAGCTATGAATACAGAGTTGGACTCTGTAGAATTTATTCTGATCATCCCAAACCACTGAAACACAGGAGAATTCCGAGGTCTAAGTCAGGGTCAAACCCAAGAGGAGAAATCACTGTAACAGTCACAATTTAAATATACATGGAGGAAAAACGATGGCACATTACGTGTAAATAATCCCTCTGTCACATAGCGGCACCCGTTTAAGGGCGGGTATGTAAAAGTTAAATTTTATGTCAATTTTATGTAAATAAAATGTGATTTTATTTAATTTTTAATAATAGATTAAAACAGATGTGAGAGGAGTTATTTTTACCACATTGCGCACAACTTTTAATTGTACTTTTAACAGGTAGAATTCAGATTCCAGCAGAGCTCAAAGCCCGCACCCATGCACCCTCACCCGGGGTCACACACAGCCTCTCTGCCTACCTGCCTCATTTCCTTGTAGTTGTGATGCTTAAAGTCAAGATTGTCTGTGGTTGTCATTTCATTTCTTCTGTGGTAATAATTGTTTGGGTCTGAGAAAAGAAACAAAACAATCGTCACGTGCTCACGCATTTCAGAGACAAAGGTCCTGAGCCATAACGCACGCAAGGGACACAGAAATCTGAATTCCACTCTTCTAGATACATACAAAGCAAAGAAACAATTTGAACTCTTTGTAATTGCTGCACAAATCAGCTCACAGAGATCCAGACAGAAGCGGGGAGGCAGCAGATTGCGAGACAGCAACTCTGCCCAAAGCACTGAGCTCCGGCAGAGAGGCAGGAGGGCATCCTGAGGCTCAGCAGGGGCGAGATGCTGCGGAGGGATGAGTCAGAGGCAAGATAAAAGACTGGAAAAAATCACATCAGAGGAAAAAGCCCAGTAAATATCTTGTGTCTACTTGATTAATCTGTTATTACAAGGAACGGGGAATTATCCTTTGGTTTCCTTGATGAGAGTTTCTGGAGTCTGAATACAGCAAGGTGCTACCGTGCATATTAAACACCCCTAATTATTGTCCTAAAGATTTGCTGTGGAATTCCGAGGTCTTTGCTACTTCAAAATTAGTTTATTCGTTTCAATATGGATCTAATTGATAGTCTGTGTGCTTTGAAGTATAAAAGGAGAATATGTCAATTAAAAAAAAACACCTCTGTGTTCTTGATTTTCTAGGCCAGTCACCTGGAAAAACAAGAGGTTAAGATTGGAATGCTCATCGTTGTGTTCCCCGGTGCACACGCTCTCAGCCTCATCTATTCAGATTTATTTTCAGAGGTAAACAAGTCTATTTGGAAAACATCAGACACATTACTTTATTTGCCTTATGTGGGATGCCCGGAATGTTGAGTAACTGTTTGTCAGAGCAGTGGCTGTTTGTCAGACTGCAACGGTAAATCGTTTCCTTTCGCCCCAAATCATTTTCATTTGGTTTACAGTTACTGGAAAAAAGCCAATTATGAAAGCCTAAATATCCTCCCTCTCCTACTGCGACACAGCCAGAAGGCACTAGAGAAGAAAAATGATATTTTAAACAGTATTGCCTACCAGTTGTGATTTTTTTGGGGGAAAAAAAAGTATAATTATCAGTAGGAAGAACACACAGATAACATCCTGCAACAACAAGCACAATGACATTCTGGAAAACTCGTAACACTTAAAAATACCTTATAACAACATTTTTAAGCTTCAGATTTCTGACGTTAAAATCTCAAAATTCTCAGATTTGTTCTTTCCATAAAATTCTAAAAGTATCTGGGTTCTTTCTTCTGTGGAAGGACAGCAAAATTTGAACTAAGTTATTTATGAAATGAAATACACAAGTTCCGTTATGCCATACTGTGCCGTTACCCGTGTTCTCTACCACTTCTTTGCTCTCCATTCACGCGCTCATCTGCACTGCCATTCCCTAACCCACAGCTGAAATACGGGCAGATCGCTGCTCTACCAACATGACTGAAAAAGGTCAAAAAACCATCTTGCCTCAACAAAGCCTGGTGGTTCGATGCAGTCTGTCCTTTCCAGTGAGAACTGGCTGGAAATGAAGACAAACCAGGTGAGAAAGCAGGATTTCTTTGATTATTAAAAAAAATAAAGTTTTGAAGCATCAACGGGGTTAAGTTTCACACAATTCACCTGCATTTTTATGTTCACCTCCTACACTGATGTCGACATTGATGCAATGTCCACTGACAGCAGTGACGCCACAGCGACCCTGCAGATGGCTCTGGAATGCCAAATCCTTAAGGGTCAACCCAGGTTAACAAGTAGAAATTATCCATTAATGTATAGAATCATAGAATCACAAGGTTGGAAGAGACCTCCGAGATCATCGAGTCCAACCGTGCCTGTCTCCCCACTAAACCCTGTCCCTAAGGAACTCAATACCATCACAAGGTTGGAAGACACATGTTGATGACATGGAAATCATACCCCCCCTTCTAGAAAGAGCCAACACGTTCAATGCCACGCAGAGTATCTTCACTATTGTAAAAAATATCTCACTGTTGTAAAAAAATGAAAACAAACACGAAGAAGCTGCCAGGACGCAGCAGGCTCTCTCTGTCACCACAGTCTGAATGGAAGCACACTTGGTTATTCGAGGCACCACCTGAGACAGCCTCTCTCCCAGGAAGAGGAGATCCTGCACTGCCCTTCACACTAAGGAATGCATTATTTTTCCCTACATCTGACCTATCTTTATATTTCCAGTAGAATTAATTGAGTTTGCAGGTAAAGGTAGCTTGTGACTTTCACAATTCCATTCTTTGTAAAGACAAGTAACAGGAAGCCTTTTCCATCTTCATTTCCATGAAAAAAAGATCAGTTCTGAGATGCTCAGCTACTTTCCAGCACAAGAGCTCTGGGGACGGCCCATAAAAAGCATCGGAGAGAACTGCTGAGCGAATTCAAATCAATCAAAGGGATTTTCTGCGACATTAAAGCTCTATGCAGCACCTCAAGCCTCAACACTTCCCTTGGGTTTCCAATTATTATGGTAACAACAACAACAAAAACGTGTGTTGGTCTTTTTTCCCCTCCTTTAGTTTTTGGTGTTCTTTTAACTCGCATGGAAAGGCAGGAAATGAGCTCTGCAATGACTTGAAGATGAAATCAACACTCACAAAACAATACAATCAAAATACTCTCATTTAGTCAATAAACCTCACGTGCATTCCCAACAGGATTTGTTCCTAGGCTTTGTTCTCACAGACAACCAGTGGCAAGTTGTGCGGCATCTACTGATGGAGCCTGCACGAGCAGCTGATGCCCCAGACACAATTAAGTCATTCCAAGGGATTTGGAGGTTTTTAACAAAAAAAGAATGGTCTAGTCTAAATCCTTTAAAGATCTCCACATGCCATTTTGCAACTGACTAGTTCTTTTCATTTCTGGGTAATATCAGTGAATTTGACTGATCTGCACAGAAGTGAACACCTCACCTACAGCACACGTGTAATCTCGGAAAAGCCTGCCAGCAGACATCCCAGATGATTGTAAATTTTCTTCCACATGATCTGTTTCGTGGCAGTTGTGAGCATTAACATCACACAACGAACCAGCAGTGAAATAATATTCTGCAGTGATCTACGGATTCTTTTCCATACACACATGTCCAGTCAAACAGCGCACGGCTAATCCCAGCTTACCATGGCTGGTGTTAATGTGTAAGAGAAAAAACAAACTCTTAACTTGCAGCACTTGGTAGAAAACCTTTAAGAAGCAATATCTGATGTTTGTAATGATTTCCTACTGTTTGATTCCAATAATAATGGTCATTCTGAGGGTCAGTAATGCTGCTCCAGAACAGCATACACTTATTCGTACAATTAAACTATGAAAGAAAACCTTTCAATTACACCAGTTGCACTGATGGGGGACGTTACACATCTGTCTTGAGGAGCACAGAGAACACAACTGATTGGCTTTTCCCAGGAGAGTTACTGAGATTGGTGCCATTTGTATTCACTCTTGGCTCAAGCAAACTTCCAAAAGAATGTTTTAAATTGCCCAAGTTGAAGTTCCAGCTTTGCCACGATAAAGCAGAACACAAGGACAGACCGTCACTCTGAGTAAACTTTTCCCTCGTCAGTTTAGTTTCCCTCCACTGCGTTTAGTACTGCTGCATACACAATCGCTTACAGTGAAAGATATTCCGGTTTATACAAAAAGAGCGCACCCGTAGGCTGAACCCGGCAGCATGAGGAGAGAAACAATGAAAATAGGACCGAATGGTGCACCCACTGCAAAACATGGTGCTTCATTACAGAGCAGTTTTATCTTGGGGTGAAAGCAATGGCATAATCATTACACCAATGGTAATTTTTCATGTAGGAACTATTAAAAATTAAATTTTAACACAAATATATTCCATTAAAATAATTGAGTATTGCCTTGGATACTCTGCAGCATAAATAAATGCATGAAGAGCTCAGCTAGTTTTCTCTCTCCTGTCTCTGGGTACTTTTGATCATATGCAGTTTCTTTTTAATTTTCCTCAGGTCTGAGAAAGAACAGGCAAGGAAAGTACATCCTTCCCTCTGAGGCAACTGCAAAAGATTGCACACATCAGTCTGCATCTATGTAAATACTAACATTTTTGGAAGCTAGAGAGGGAATTAAATGCTGGTGCTTTTGTCCCCTCTTCCCCCAGCAAGAAGCGACAGCACTGATCCTCTGCTATAGGTACGATTTTCTGGCATCCTTCCTCCACAGACAAATATTTTTCCCTTGGTAGAAGAGCAGATCACTTCTGATGCCTGAAGGACAGGACTGACACAGATGGACAACAAAGCTTGTTTTGTAGAGCTACTATGATAGCCTGGAAAGGCTGTGTGTCAAAACTAGCCTGCAACATACTAAAACATATATTCTGAATAACACAGAAGCATTTCACTGATAAAAAGTACAATAATCTTATACAATACCAATTGGATAATCAGTAACAGGGGTTTCTCACAATGGTTGAGCTTTCAGTGCACCCAGCGTATGCAGCAGATCTTATTAACAGAGCCCAAGCCACACAAACGGGTCCTAGCTGTCTTTAACCATTTTCATCGCTTTTCTGTCCACGCTAACAAGCTTTCCTAGAACATTAATATCTTATTCGGGTTTCTTCCCTATCTGGTATTTCTTTCTTACACCCTCCCTTCTGAGCCTACACGATGGAAAGTGAATACACAGTACAGACTGAATGCACATCGTTTAATTTATTCAGAGACTAACAAAGACATAGAACCTAATAGCTTTAATTAAAATCACCTTTCCAATATTGACTTTTTCTATTTCCTCTTTAAGGACAGTTTTTTGGAATAGAAAAGGATGGTTAGAATTTCCCTACCAATTGCTCTCAGAAGTGATTTGAGTGCCATCTCTGCTATTCCCTGGAGACCCCTGTGCACAACCCACCCGCCAGCAAAGTCGCAGCGCTGAAGAAAGCCTCGCTTCTCCTTCAGCCTCTCACACTGAGAGCAGATCCCCTGCAGCCCCACGCAGGTTTGGGGGACAGGCGATGCTCTCTGACAGCCCAACCAGTCCTGTCAGAGCTGAGGGGAATCTCTGGCTCTGGAATTGCCCCTCCAGAGTAAAAGGTACAGTGAGAAACAAGCAACTCACAGAGCCAGGGTTTTGTAAACCCATGGTTGAAGTAAATCATGATCCTACCGACAACGAGAATATTCACATCCACAGGACACCCCGAGTCCAGGATGTATTTGCTACCCACAGAACAGCTGCTCTCTCAGTGCTTCGTGGGGACACACCTATGGACTGAGGTTTCTGACAGTACCTGCCCCATGCTTTTCCATCAGAGAATTATCCCTTCCGCGCCCCAGGTTGGTTTCTCGCCATGAGTATTCAAACATCCAATGGACAGAACTCAGACTATTTCTGCTTGGCACGTGATAACCCTACACCAACAGAGGAACGGGACGCTGCGAGCAGCAGCAGGAGCCATCAGAGCAGTTACCGTAGGCTCTGGAAAGGCAGCTCTCCAGCATTGCTGAAAACGCTTCACAGCCCCTGCAAAAAAGAGACAGCACAATCCCCAGGTGCTGGAAGTTAAGAGCAAAGAGAAGAAAAAGAACCCCACAGATGAGAGATGTGGAAGGCAACTCACAACAGAATCGAACAGACAGTTTTCTAATATTTGGGTATATACATGCAAATGTAGATAGAAACCTATCCTAAGATTATTTACAGTGCTCAACAGAAATGTGGCTTTGCCATCATCTGCAGCACTGAATGCTCTTTTTCAGTGTCCCTGGGAAAGGTTTCACACTGTGTACACCGCTTAGCAAAACCCTAGTTGTATTTTGCACTCTTAAGAGACACAACCAACACACAAACCTTGTGCTGAACATTCGATTGTGCCTTTTCCACAGTCTTTACCAAGGACAGGACCGTTAACCTCCACTTCAGACTTACCAGGGATCGTGCTGGGTTTGATAACACTTGAAATTTGCTAGAAATTCTTTATATCCCCAACTCTTCTCCCTCCCTCATTCAAGGTAAACTCTAGCTCAGTTACAGTATTTGCCTTCAAATTATTCAGGGAAGCCCTATAGCCTGTGCAGTGAAATAATAAAAATAAATTTTAGAAAGGTCTACATAACTACAATGGTTCTTTCTTGCCTTAGAAACTTCAGACGTCTGTAAGTGACTGTCCCAATACATAAGTTGATTGCCTCCCCAGTACATGTGCACTCAGTAAGATCAATTGCACTTCAGCCCAAACAACAGAGAAAATCCTATTAAATCATCCATGCAATCTTGTTTTATTAATAAAGCCACTGACAGATACCATGTGGATGCATTTGAAGAGTTATCCTGCTACCGCCTGTGTAACCACACAGGTATTTTTGTTTCTTTTTGCACAGCTCTACTCACTAGAGACAGACAGGTATCATCAAAAGCAAAGATATCCAAAGCAAGTCAGATTTCCAAGTCTTGGCACAGGCAGCCACGCCAACATCAGCTGAGGAAGACTCTTACCTGGCAACGGGCACCCTAAGATTTCCAGTCTCATACAGATGCTGCCTTCTTCGAACCAGGACCGAGGGTTTATACGGATATAGCGCGCAACCAGTGGCACCGGCAACATGTTGAGAACTGGCATCTCTTTCTCACTGTTTCCTTGAAAAATCTACGTAGGCCAAACACATGGAAATGGTACCATCAGTTCTTCAAGAAGCCTTTCAGCACCTTTGGTAACAGAGCCAAAGTCACCTGGTACAGCCCCAGGTTGGCAGTTCTCTTCAAAGAGCACAGTCCCCCCGCGCCTCAGAGCCAGGAGCCAGAGCTCCACACCCTCACTCCAGCAACAGGCATCTTACGGGCACGAGGTGTCCCCAGGGACCAGCAGAGGGGTGCTAACCTTGGCACAGGCCATGCAACAAGAAACACGTACCAGGCAAGACCAGTGCCAGACTCGCATTCACAGCCATAAGGCAGACACGTGCGGATTTGCCATAGACCATATCCTGGGTCCCTCTCTATATTACAAGGTTTGCTCTTAAAACTAGCGGGATCACCAAGAGATGTTGCCTTTTAGTCTTATACTGACTCATCTGGCAAATCTGAACTCCACATGGACAACCCTCACTTTTCCACCTCTGCTCATCTCCATAAAACATCTGTTTCGTGATACTCACCACGTCTCCAGACTCATTTCTGACAGCAGTCCATGCATGGCTGTCATTGCTCACCAATACTCTGTAAGAGGTCACCCAGTTACTCCTTGAAAAAGACAAAGAGTACCTAAGTTATTTTTTCATAACTTAGAACAACTGCAAACTGTGTTTGATATAACAAAGCTTGTACAACCACCAGCAACGGAAATCCCACTTGGCAAAGGCACATCAACCCTTGGCTGAGAAAATAACATGCAAATCTAGATTCAATAGGTAATTTAAAAAGCTGAGCACATAGAGGAAAAAACCCCAACAAAATAATATTCTGGGATTCCAGGAGGTGAGGGATTAAAGCTCTCCTTTTCTTTTATATGCAAATTATGGGATATTCAGAATAGATGCAACCAAGGTTCAAAAATCTTACCTTTTCAGCTACAGAACACTTATTACTTCTGCTGTTATTATTATTATTATAAAATAATAAATCCTCTGAGAAGTCCATAAATTTTACCCAGCAAAGTCTCCATTTCTTCCAATACAAGGATGACTGGAGCACACAGTCAGCCTTGTATTTTTTAGCAATAGACAGGGACAAAGCAACAATTCTGCCTCTGCACAGCTCAGTCCAACTGATCACAGCACCAGTCCACTACTACAACACCCAGATCAGTCTCCAGCTGGCTGACCTTTCTAGTGGCTCTTATCTGATTTACTGCAAAAACCTCTTTAATCTAAAAAAGCAAACTTTCCATTCATACTTTTGCTTTGTCTGTATTCAGCTAAAGAAGAGTATGAGGAGAAATCAAGCACTGCTTCCCGTGCTCAGAGCGGAGTTAAAGCCACGCAGCTTTGACACCACCTGGGCACCCCCACGGTAGCGTGCACACGGGGAGAACGCTACACCTTGACTCTCCTCTAACGTTTGTTGGTTCGAAAGGGCAGCCATAATTTATGTTTTTCCTAACACCTTCCTAGTTTCCATAGGCAGCGCTGCGGAGGAGAACCGTGGCCTGGAGGTGGCTTTGTACCGCAGAGTCAGTCCAGGATGATTAAATTCCATTTCCATGCACGTAAACTGACAACACGTAACCAGCTGTGCTCCGGAGCAGGCGCTCTCGAACACGAGTTCCCAGCTAAGCTACACCATGAGACCGCCGGGACAGACACCGGGGCAAGGAAAGCTCTTGGGACCAGGAAGCACAGGGGCAACGTAGGGGAAGCAGCGGAGTCACAGACAAGGGAGTGTCTGGCAAGACAAACACATCCAAGAAAAGCTTCCCCTTGTACCGCACCCCTACAAACACAAACTGCTATTTTCTTTTAAAATCATCAACTGCTATTAGCAAACTGCCTGTGAGCACACACTGACTTCACTGTTGGTGTTCAAAGGGATTAACTAGCTTTTCTGTGTCCACTAAAAGAGCCCGGCTTCCAGTGAAGACCAAAACAGGGGCCGGGGTGGAACAAGAGAAAACTCATCAGCCACGAGATCAGCACAAGTTCACCCAGCTTTGTTTTGTAGAAACAGAGACCTTCAGTAATGCCTAAGTCACTGCGTGGCAGCAGAAAGTTCGTAACTTTTGATCTCCATCTGCTGTTTCATTTTCTGAGCAGGAGGTCACACTTGCACAAAAGAGTCAAACCCATGGCCAGACTTACAAGGACTCCTAAACACTGATACGTGCAACCTAGGACTTTTATTTACTGTATTTTAATTTTCTCACTCCCTTCAAGTTTCAAAGGTTCAAACTTCTCCCAGCAGAAAATGTATACTAATCTGTCACACACACATCCATCAAGAGTGACAACAAGTAACGTGCTTTTCAGAGGCAGTTTGCCAATTAAAACACACGAGGGACTACATCCAGCCTTGCACATTTGTGGTACAGAAGAACCAGAGGGTCATGAGATGAGATAAATCACTGAAATGTATTAGGTCACACACCATCCTGTTAAGTGCACTCGCCTGTGAGGAATAAGCACCCACTTTGCATCTATTGAGTGCTGAATAAAGCCTTCACCAGAGCCTTCTCCCACCTGCCCCAACTGCAGAACCCCTTTTTTCCAACACTGTAAGAAAAACAGCTTCTGCCCTAAATTCAGATTCCCCTCAGAAATGGCATCTCCCGCCCTGAAATCCCATTCCCCTGTGTGGAAAGGGAATGTTGCATGCATACATGTGTTCCAAGTATCTGGAAGGTCAGCAGGAGCCCAGGCACAGCGCTGCTGAGCAGGCTGAGCGTCTCAGTCCCAGCTGTTCTGCAGATACAGACCCACAGAGGAGCACGCGCGTGCTAAACCTTCTCAAAAGCTGCCCATCTCCTACACGCGTGGCACGGGAGGTGTGGTGCTTCCAGGCAGCAGAAGGATGCGTTGCACAGGCTCGAACCAGCAGCCAGGCTGCTCACAGAGCGCACAGCGCTCCTTTGCACTGAACACAGCTCAAACGGGGCACTTGGTTTATTCACGGAGACACCAAAACCTAAAGCCTTCAGGGAAATCTATTGCGGAAACATCGCAGCTAAAGCCAAGTCTGGTGCCAGAGGGAGCGCTGCGAACACCATCCGCTTTGCGTCGTTACGCACTGACAGGAAGATCCATCTCACTGGGTGTGGGACTGGTAGACATTAATTTCTGCAGCACCTCACGCGGAGTCTTCTCGGGGGCTGTGAGCATCTAAAAACAAAGCTAAGGAAAGCTGGGAGAGCCCCGTAGAGCCACACAGGACTCAGGATGGCCCTCCTGTTCCTTTAGAGAAGCTCTTCTGAACTTACTCTGCAACATCTCCCCGGACCTGCTATTCTGTTTCTCAGGTATTTGCTGGGTTCACAGAGTCAAGAAGACATCACTCAGGGCAAGTCCTACGCCAGCAGTCAGCCAAGCATGCGTTAACGATCGTCCTCTTTCTCGGCACAGAGCCTGGCAATGCAGAAATCAGCGGGTGACAGCATCTTCAGAAGCACTGCGGGTAACCTCTAGCTCATCACACTCGAGCACAAAGCGCTGCTCACGTGACTGCCTCGTGAAGTTCATCAATGCTCAGAAACAATCACAAGATACACATTTGACAGGGATCGTTTGGATTCAGGTGCTTCCCATTAATAAGCCTTAATAAAATTTATGTCAGCCTCATCTCTTCAGGAGAAGCCTGTCTGGAAAATCTCAGCATCTCTGGCCAACATTAATCAATTCATCTCACAGACAGTACATGCCATAATCAAAATGTGATTCAAATTCACTTAATGTGGTGGATTTTTTTTATTAGTAGTAATTACTTGGGGTTTATCTGCAATGCATTAGCTTTAGACAAGGCCTGTTTGAACAGCTTTGATTTAAAATTTAGTTTCTTGTGATGCATGGAGCATCCAGCTTGTCCATTTCCAGCCAAAAAAAGACGAGTGCAGGGATTAAGTGACTCGCCCAGGGACTGGGAGGAAACCTGAATCAAAGCAGAGAATAAACCTGATCTCCTACAGCCCTGGCAGGTTCGTGTCCAGAGAATCAGCTTGTTCTCTCCCTACAACAGCAGGCACTGAGCAGAGGGAAAGGCCTGACGGCACCAGAACAAGAAAATATCTCCTTGCCTTGCCCTCCTGACTATAATTTGCTTATTTTTCTTTATGTCTATTAGAGGCACAGATGAATCCCAGCTCAGCACAGCACAGAGCAAGTGCTGACTGAGCCACCGGGAGGGCTGCCAGGGGATGGTTCCCTCCACCGGGGCTCCTCACTGTTGGGACAGGGGTTTGTTTCCTCTGCACAGCGGCCGCCGCATGCATCGTTGTGCAGCCAAACCTCTCAATTATGGAGAGCTGAACAAGACACAAGTGGGACAGATCCGGTGCTCTCACCCTGGTTTCCAAAGATGCCTTTTCACCTCACTAAAACACTAAATCGACCGTGATTTGAGGCAGAGAGGACGGCTGGCAGGTGCCGATCAGCAGAAGGTCAAGCCCACAGTGGCAGAGCTGCTGGGGATGAGAGCAGCAAACACCAGCAGAGTTCACACCAGCACCATCTACAACGGACCTAGCTCCAACTCACCATATTATTCTTCTGCTTTCACAATAACCCGATTTATCTGCATAATAAACCCCCCAAATTCAAAGAGAATAGAACCAGCGAGCCACACAGATGAGTATCTTCCAATAATATATAAATCCACAAGCCAAAATACTTGAAATAGCAGAATCTCTGTATCAGAACACATGCTAGGCAAACCTTAGATTAAACTGTACTGATGCAACAGAATCAGCATTCTGGCAATTAAGTGGCTTTCTGCTTGAAAACGTAATTTGAAGTTTCATGCAATTAAATTAAAATCATTAATATTAATATTCTATAATAATATTTATGCTGATAACACTTTAAATCACCCACTGCCCAACATTTTCAGAAACAAGCCAAGTCAAGGAACGCTCAGGGTAACCATAGGTAGCCCTGCAAGCTTTACGAGCTAATTAAAATAAATATGATTTAGGAGATGGAGCTTGCTTAGCGAGCAAGGGTATTTTTTTTAATAACCGAAATCTTTGAATGTTTAATTTTTAAAATTGCTTCTAGTGACTTAAATGAATGCACTGCTGTGAAACCCAGCTCCGCGGAGGCCCTGCAAGGAAAAGCTCAGGGCCAGAACTTCACTTGCTCAGAATGAATTAAGCACAGATTTTTCAGAGCTCGCTGCTCAGTGAGGAGGAGTTCAGGTTGCAAACGCGTTTCCCACCCAGCAGCTGCTAAGTTTTTACAAGATTCTAATCTCTGACTTTCTGACCTTCCCAGGAAAGCGGGTGTCAGCTGTGGGTGTTCCCTCCTGTAGTTGTACGTTCACACAGCAACACCTGGAGGTGCCAAGACCTCCTGCGCGGGGCGAGTGACACCCCGTGCCCTAGAGATCTCACGGGCTCAACGCCCGTCTGCCCGGGTTGCTCTGCAGAGATCTGCACGCCTGTGAAATTCTTCCTACACCAGACTTTCTCCTTCCACGTCTTCTGTATGTGCTAAACACTGCCAAACCTTGATTATTCTTCTTCTGAGCCTCCTTTGGAGACGTTTCTGGTTTTCCGTTCCTGGCTGTGCCTATCACACCTCTGTGGTCACAAACGTGAGCAGGAGCATCTGAAGTCCATGGGCACTGCCTCACTGCCCCACGAGTATTAAAGCAACGGAAAACCAAACCGTGCGACACAGGCAGCCAATCCTGCTGTCTGTGTGCGTAGCTGTGAGCACGTCCACAGCGATGCCGGAGGGGCTCACATCTACCAAGCGCATACAAAGCTGTGCCCAAGCGCTGCCTGGTGCCTGTGGGAGGGATGCTGGCTTGGGAGGGCACAGGGGAAAGGAGCAGCTGCCTGATGTCCCCCAGGGAACCACACACACAATTATCCTTATTGCAACGAGCCACGATGCACCGGCAAAACATGCAAATCAAGGCTGTGATCGATACGTGCAAGTAGTCTGTTGCAACACATGCTGTATTCTCTCAACGCGTCCTTCCTAAAGGCTTCAGCTCATCTGACTGCAAACCGCCCATCGCAGCCCCTTCTACAGAGGTTAAAAAACCTCCCTTCCTCTTCCGAACACCCCCAGTGGGTGCACAGTGGGTGCTCCCCACGCACCACCACCCTCTCCCAGCGCAGAGCGGTGGTCAACCAGGCAAGAACCCCCCTGTGGGGTGGTGATGACCTGCTCCTCCCAGCACTGCACCACGAGTCACCCAGTCCTTGGCCAGAGACTCAGAACTGGAGCAAGAGCACGGTGCTAAATCAGGACATCAGCAGCTTTGAGACTGTTGTCAAGCAAACTTGTGAAAGTATAAATATGTTTCTGGGTGTGCTCTCAGAATCCCACCCACATGGGATCACCCGAGCTGATCACAAACCCAGGTCCCCAGCGCTGACAGCAGACTGCGAGTGCTCATCCGCAGCGATGAACCCCGCACCAAAGCCCTGTGCGGGGCACAAGAGTCAAGGCAGAAGAGGAACGTGGCACAGGAACTGAAGTCACGAGGTGGCGAGCACCCAAGGCTGCACAGCCAAAGCCTGACTCTCAGTGCTGCAGTGACTGAAAGCCCAGGAGACGTCTCCACCAACACAGAGCTAACAGAAAACAGAACCTAGGAAAACCAATCATGAACACTGCCATAATATGTAACTAGTGACCTTAACACATCAAGGGAGCTTTTTCTACACTGAATTCAGGTTGTTTTGTAACACCCAACAACACACTTGAAATGATTTTAGCACATTTGGAATAATTCACTCTGAAAGCCGGACTTCGGGGAAGATGTAATAATCTCTGCAGTCCTGTCATCCCACCAGGGCAAGTAACACTTTGCACTGATTTAATGCACTGTAACAATTCAAGTCACTACACAGCTGCTGATTATTTTATGACATGATTTGGATACAAAATTGAGACATTTGCATTGAATTTCCTGGAGTTTCACAGGGTATATTTTCATAGCCTCTGTGCGGGGATAGGAGATACTGCTTTGAAAGTCAATGCCACGCACATCTGTTGTCCTTGTGAGCTGGACAGGACTTAGAGTTTATTCTACTGTGCTTTCGAAAGTGGCTTTTACACTGCTGTTGTATTCTGTCCCTTCCATCGTACAGTCGAAAATTCTGTTTTCTTTAGTCATTACAGGAAACCACTGTACAGTCCCAAATGCCGATGCAGATACACTGAATGGATCATCACTGCTCTCTATACTCCAATTACTGGAACACTGAAGATGCTGATGGGATATCTCTTCATGAAGCCAATCTTATTACCGAGACCACGGCCTGAATACCATGGATGACTGAAACTGGGGAGAAGCCAGGATTTTTACTCTCTTGCAAGCAAGGAAGTTACCTTGCAATCCTTCCACCCAGACTGTCCACAAAAGCACATCCCAGACCTAAGGAATTGCCATCAAGTACAGCAATAAACTAAAATTGGGGGCAACACATTCATTTTGTGACCAAAGAATGAGCAGAATGCTGTACCACCAAAATTAGAAGCAAGTGAACCACACTGACCTGAACTGATCCTCAACTCTGTCTCTGGAAGGTACCCAGCTCGCTGACCTAAGGATGGTTCCTCAGAAAGGATGCTGGGGGACCATGAAGGGCTACACTGCACATCGAGCAGGCTGAGGATGAGGGCGTCCTACAGCACATCGCAAAATTACTCCCCTATTCAATTAGAAATACCTTGTCTTTAGCAAAAGCACGGCCAGACACAAGGAAATCTGCTGGATATTTATTATTTGCTGTGTCTATAAAGAAGGGTGAGAAAGTCCAACAAGTGATACAGCAGGGGACGTGTAATGGTGTCTGCACCGGCTTCCACAAAACTGATCCGTTTTAAACTGGGTCAGTTTATAAGCAAGCAATGTGTGTAACTCATTGTAACTGTTTCTTCCAGGCAGCAACACCACCGATTTGCTGTCTCCTCCAAGCTCCCAGCCTTCCCAGCCCCGCTGCAGGCCTCAAGGCCCATGATTGACCTCTCCCCACACCGACTTCGAAATCACCAGCTCCCCCCGCAGTTTCCCACGAAGGCAAAAGGTGCCTGCACAGCAACCGCCCCAGAGCCCACGTGCTTGCTTGAACTGGTAAAAGGAAGGATTCCCCAAATTCAGGAGGTTTTGCTCAAAGCCTGATTTTGCTTCTTACAGGAGGAAACAAAAAGAAGAGCAGAAAGATTTGATTCCATGTGACTGTCAGGGAAATCACAGCCAGGCAGCCTGAGCACAGAATTTGATTCAGAAGTGGTTTTTTCCTTAAAAAGGAAATGATTAAACAATTCAGGTATTCATTACTAACCGGCATGGTTCCCTTCTTTCTCCAGCCAGGTCATCTGTGCTTTCAGCAGCTGTTTCTGCACCTTGGCCTCTCACACCTCAAGCACAAGAGCCCTGGACAGGCAAGGAGAGCCTCAGCCCTGGAGAGGAATAACTGAGGTGCAGCAGCTCCTGCCAGCACACAGTGACAACCCCATGCCTTTTTGTGCTCTCTGCTCTCTGTGTCAAGTGTGATCTTCAATCCATCCATTGCCAATAAAGCTCCAAAAACCCCGGCCAGCCAGGCTGAAGAACAGGCTGTCCCTGGGTGGAGCAGGACATCGCCAAAACCAGGCTACAGTGCTGCTGTAGAGGGGTAAAGCATTGTTCCCAGCACCACTACACTCTGCCTGCAGCATCAGAAATGCAAGCAGAATCAAAGGCCAGACTGCTAACAACTCAAATACTGCAGCCCTGCAGCGAGGGGCAAAGTTATTTGCTGCAGGATTCAGGCAGGGTGTCCTCACCTGCCCTCGCTTCTCATTCCACGTGTCCTCATTCAGTCAAGCAGGAAGCCAGAGGGACCGGTGCAGGTACAAACCTGAGCTCAGCAGAAGCTCGGAGAGGACTTTAATAAAGAGGAAAAATGTATTTAACTGAAAGTTTCTTGTTCAAGAGGGAAAAAATGTTGCTTTTTTGGTTCTTTACCACTGTCACATAAGGGCATTGGTGAATTTACCACATATCCTAGTGTCTGGTTTTGTACATATATAATGCTGGGAAAGTGTCCAGGTCTCTTATACACAAATCTTACCTTGGCTTTCAAGCTTGGCAGGCTTTTGCCACACAAGATCAGAGGGGTGGTGTTTGGCTCTCCTACCTGAAATAAGCTTATTCTCCACCATACGCTTCTATTAGTTACCAAAGCTCTATATTCTTGTCACAAATTCATGAAGTTGAGAAGATGCCTCAGGTAACAGAAAGGCACCTTTTTGTACAAACTTACGATACAAAAGTAGTTCTTTTTGATAACATCACAGTCGGTATCCAAGTGCAAGAGAAGGAAGCTGATGCGTGTCCTCTTCTATCGCCCATTGTTGCAAAGCAGCCACAGAAGACCCTGCCCACACCAGCAGATCCTCCCCCTGCCTTTCAAAGGCGACTCGCTGTGCCAGCCCTGCGGCTACGGTGAGGTCACCGTCTCTCGAGTTTGCCACAGGTACCAACCCTTCCATCAGTGCTCTGAATCCCACCTACGGCAACTTCTGCTCCGAGCTCAGAGTCTCTGCTCTGGCCTGGATTCAACTTCCTTGCGCGTAGCCCTTCTCCAGCCCAGGATTCTGCTTTTTCCTTTCTCCTCACTTTCCTCACTGCTGGAGAAATTGGGTCTGGAAGTCAGAGTAGGAAGAGGGCACCTTTCAGGTGCAACAACACAAGTAATTCGGAAAGCAGCACCTGCACCTTCCTGGGTACGATGGTCCCAGGTGCTGAGACTCTAGAAAACCAGGACACCACTCTTGGCCCAGGTGAGGGCTGCGCACCTCAGCCTAAACTGTTCTGAAAGCATGAACTTCCACTTTGGTACCTCGGGGAGTGCCAAGTTGCTTTTGAAAACTTTTAAAATCGAAGGACTTCCACCAGTGGAAGCACCGACTGATCCGATGAGGGGAGAGAGAAGGCAAGGGGGACTCCAGGGAAGTCAGTCCCAAAGCCAAGACTGTACCAGGAGGGATGGAGACCATCACACCCTGACAAGAAAAACCACCTCCTGGGAAGCCTCCTGCACTCAAGCTGGAGGTAGGGAAGGTGGTCCCCCTCCCCTGGCCCTTCCACAGGGCAGAGCTCAGCCTTACAGGAGGTGCTTTCCAGGAGACACCAGCATGCCTTGCAGTGCAGCGGGTCCAGTCAAAACCATCTTTGCATCAGTGAGGCAGAAATGTGCCTCCTCCTCTGCAAATCTGAGTTACGATCCCAGAGGAGCTGGACCTGCTCTCTCAGGACCTACCCTACTGTTCCTCCAGACCCTCAGGGCTCTCCTACCAGCTCTTTATGGGGAAGAAGGAGAAAGCAGGAATCAGTAATTTAAAAACCAAACAAAAAAAGAGCGATGACTGTGAATACCAGCTATAAATAGAGCAGCAAGTCCTGCTGTAAACTCGCAGTAGAGATGAACTAAAAATAGCAATACGAGAAGACAAAGCAGTGCAGCACTGGTGCTGATAGGAACAGCAACGTCAAGAATATGAATATAGAAAAGAATAAGACTTTGCTACAGTAATTATCTACCTAACACAGAATAACGTGGAATAAATATAGAAGCCTTACTGCCAAAAAGGCTCCTAATCCCACAGCAGCACTAGAAGAAATGAAAAAAATCAGAAAATTAAACTACAGAAGGAAAAATACTTTCTCTTTTCTTAGATACAGTGGTAATTCTCTGGTTTGTCTTTTATTATATGGCACATTCATTTTCCTAAGTGAGAGAGTGAACTGGAATCAATCTAAAGCTGACCATCTCCTGCGTGTTTGGTGACACGTCAGGCAGAACAAGGGGGATTATTTGCTTACCTAATGCAGAGAGACTCAACGAGAAATTAAAGACTGAATAAACACTGTAAAGATCAAGAAAAAAATACTGCATCCCCTCCAGTCCCTGCTCACGCCAGCAGCTCTCTGTGCCCCTCGCACCACTCCCACCTCACTCACTCTGGCTGGGCCCCAGATACCTGCGCATCACGGCCAACAGATCTCAAGGGAGCAAAGCACACAGGTTTGCATCACTCGGGTTCCTCCCAGGGCCCTGTGCTCGTTCTGTAACGCAAGAAGGAACCTGAAAGCTCATGAATGCTTTCGGTGTGCAGGGGGCAGCACAAGCCCCAAGCCAAGCTCCTGCGCTGCACGTGGCTGAGTGGCCTCCTCACACACACACAGCAAAGCCTCCTTCATAGCAAGCACTCCTTCCTGAAAGCTCTTTAACAAGCAAGTTCAACAACATGGAACCTTCTTAGCAACACTGCAGGCCTGGTCAACACATACTGTGGGGTCTGGTTAAATTATAAATTCCTCTTTAGAACAGAAAAGTACAGATATAAAGCTTTTTGTAACTGCTAATTTAAAAATTACAGGGTTTTTTGAATTTCACCAATTATTTGGTGATCGTCTTATCTATTAGGAAATCTCAAAGAATAGTGGTTATTCTAAACTACCATCCAAAAAAACCCCAGTACCTAAACTAATTGACTTAAATACTGGAAAACAATAAGGAAATTTAACACAAGCGAATTTGACAAGGTGAGTATAAAGGCATAGAACCGAAGGGAACCATCTTGATTCTTTTGCCAGATGTAGGTAATTACTAGAGAAGTTTGCTATTCTTGAACTTTATTTTATGCCATATATAATCACTTTGCCTTTCCCTGCTCCTCCGTTCAGTCACTTGATGTCAAACAGGATTTCCATTTCATCTTTCTTCCTTGAGGAGCCAATACACAACACAAAACCAATTCCTTGCTCTGAAAGCTCAGAATCTCATGGAGAAAAGCAAGCATGTACTTACGACCAGAGGGAGTTTCTTCCTTGGGTGATGACTCCAGTGAACTTTGTTAGCCTTCGAGCATCCACTTCAATCCACTGATACGGGTCATTTCTTCCTGCACACCAAGCACCATCATAAAAGTCATTTTCATTAACACCTGCCTGAAAAGAAGGCAAAACTGTCTTCACAAATCAGAAGTGAAGAACTGAAGGTCTTTAATGAGAAAAGGAGAAGAAAATGTGAAGTCATCACTCATCCCATCTACTCCCTTGGCTCCGATTTAAGACCACCGAGACCATCATTCCCCACAGCTATACGGAGTGACCAAAATACTTCCTTACTCAAAGCAGGGTCTAAAAAGCCCCTTTAAAGACCAAAAACCATTACACATAAATGTAAGTTAGAGTTAGAAAGCATAAAGAGAGCTTCACCTCAGTCCCCCTGTTTGTGTCTGTGGGCTGACAGAGCCTTTATCCAGAACAAATTATCCACATGGTCTTCAGAGTTATAAGAGTCTTAAAAAGCCAGCTCCACCCTGTGGAAGTAATAATCTGGGCTGGGGCAACCTCCTTCCCCTTGGAAGCAGCAAAGGCGACCGCAGGGCATATGAAAACAGTAATACTGTTTCCCACCAATTTTCAGTCCCAGAATTATTAATTTCCATTATTACGGTGTCAAAGGTTAAAAATTCAGGAATGCCCAACTGTACCCCAACTTGTGTGCTGATCCATGTTCCCATTTATGCTGGCAAACCCCACCACAAAGAGACATCCTAACATTTTCAAAGAAACAGCTGCAAAGTACTTTGAGAAAGCTGTACTGCAAATACACCTGAAGCGGCGTTTAGAGAAGCACAGCACTGTCTTCTCACCAAAGCCCAGGGGGTGTCTGGCACTGGGCTGGCCACCGCACACAGAGCACAGAGGCTCTTGTGGTCCCCTGAGGCTACAAGTGTCTTTGGGACCTTTCACCTGCGTTTCACGTGTTGGGCATCTGCAAGCCATCCCCCCCCGCGTGGTAACTCTGACACTTTAAAGTGATGTTTGTATAACAGTTAAAGCACAAGATACAGAGAAAAGCTTTATTAATTGGAAGATAAATTTGTCGAGGAGAACCAAACAATGGGAAAACATGGGAATATAAATATGATCATTGACCTGAGTTACAACTTTTTTCTAGAAAGGGTTTCGATGCATTTTAAAATAAGATGGAATTTGAAGTAGCCTTGGGGTTTGAAAACAATGCTTGCTGGGAAGTGTTAAGATCTACAAAGCACGTTGAACAACATCAAGATAATCCCTTTTACAGTGACGAAATCCCACCAGTTTCTGCATATCGAGCACCCAGATCTCCCATGGCTTCAGCTGGGATCCTTGGCCCTCATCCACACTGAGGATGTTCCTCACTCTATGAACCTCTCTTCCACACCAGGGTGAGGAGACGGAAGCAGAAGAGCGAAAGAAGAGCCTGTCTGCAACAAAACCCCACATCACATACTCAAGTCTCCATGGTTTCAACTGGACTTAAATAAAGGTAAGCACACGTTTAAGCCATAGATCAAATACGGGGAGTTGGAAAGACAGGCTTACAGCTACGCGCAGCTTGGAATATTGCGGCCTCGAACAGGACAGAGAAGGCATAAAAGAGAAACAAGAAACTGTGCTGCTGCTTTTTCCCCACTCTCGTTTCTGGCATCAGCTTCTCTGAAGCTAAAGGAGTATTCCTACTAGGTGAAAAGCAGCAGGCGTTTGCGTATCACTAGCACAGAGGGATACTTGAAAAATACAAGTTTCATCAATGAAAAATTATTAGCAACATTAATAGGTCATTAGAAATATCTCTGAGGGAAAAGAATCGCAATAAGTTTATGTTAAAATTTCTCTTTTCAAGCTTCAAATCTGTATTTTTTTCCCAAGTTGCTTTCAGTTTTGAATTTGCCCTGCGGCCACTTCAAAATATTGTTTCTATAAAGAAACCACCTTATAAACTCAATCAAATATTTAGGAGTGAAAATTGCTATGAAATTTCTTTGTAAAAACTTAATTCCTGAAAGATGAGGAAATAATCATCAAATATTCAACCAAAGAATACAGATCAAGATAGCTTTGCTCAGCAAGATGTTTACTTGCATTTAAAAATTGCATATTGGAATAACAGAGACAATGGATTCAAGTTATGACCTGCACAACTAAGCTATGCATCTTCAACACTTGCATTACCTCCAGAGACAGGGGAGTGAAGGAGCTATGGAAGCTGTAAGAAGGGGTAGGACTTAAGCAAACTCTTTTTCCTTCACCGAATTTTCAACAACTACTCCGAGTGTAACCCGGCTTGTATTTCACTGGCAGCCAAGTGCCAAAACACTGCTCAATACGCAGTGCTTTATGAACACCTTCTTGGCCCAGCAAAAGGGATATTTTTCTGTCACTTCTGAAAAATTACCTTTAAACGTAAATGTTTAAAATTTTAATTCAAATAAAACAAATCATCTGCTACTTATGTACCAAAAAGATGACGGGAAATCAAAAGGCTGCGACGCCTTTACAAATTACGCAGCTTCTGATTTTAAAGTCACATTTCTCTTCCAAGCTGCACACATGCAGGACAGGATAAACACTTGCTCACGTGATCACTGTTCTGAAAGCCTTACTTTATAATGAGGGGAAGTATATTAGTGCCTAAATGCGTTCAAACAAAGCAAGAAGTTTCACTCTGCTGCCACAAGCCAGCTGGAGCAGCAGCAAAGATCTACCCAACACCAAACTTGTTCTGCTTCCATTCTCCGTTCCCAGCTGGGTGGCCAGAAATGCTGCTTTTCCCTAGGAAGCTTGGGAGGAAAAAAGGTGTCACTCATCACAGGTACTGACAAGCAGTCACTGCTGTGGGAAAGAGGGGAGGAATTAAAGCACCCGCACTGAAAGCAGAACTTGAGTGATTTTGTCTCTCGCTGGTGCTAACGGAGCTTTGCAAAGGGAATGAGCGAAGCAAAGACAAAGCAGCACCTCCTGCCTGCTCACACAGGGGCGTCTGCATTACCTGGTTAAACCCTCAGCGTTACACGGAGTTCTCCAAGCAGGAAATGGCAGAGGAGCAGGAACATAACTTGACTAATTATTTCGGGTTTTAGGCACTGCCAATTATTTGAGAAGTGACAACCACCAGTGGCTTCTATCCCTGAAGGCAGAGCACCTCGCTGAGTGTTATTTTAGGCCATGATTTTTTCTGGCAATGTTCAAACCCTCCCGGTTCGGCCACTGTTGTCGTTGCAGGCCAGGTCTCCAACACACACCACGACAACCCCGGTAGCTCCTGCCCTCAAGAGGCCCAGGCTCCATCGCTGCATCCATACGGGACTGGGAGCCAGAGCAGGTCCCGTGCAGCGTGAGGTCATGGGAGAAGCAGATCCTGGAGGATCTTATCCAGCACTGCCAAGCCTGGCTTTCTGCGGAATAAAGCCAACACCACCTGACTAATTCACACACTTCAAAGAATCCAAACAGAATCCCCAGAAGCCTGCAAAAAGCTTTGTTATCCTGTGAATCCCCAGAGAGCCGCGGTGGTGCCAGTTACCCGGGGTGAGCCCTAAGCTTCTCAGCTGACTTCGCATCAGGTGATGAGAGCAACGACTGGATTTTGTCTTATTTCCAGGAGGAACACAATAGTCACATGGACACTGTGGTGACACCTAGACCACGCCACGGGGGCAGCAGCCCATGAAATTGCTCATCACCATACAGTGCTCTGGAGAAACCCAAGGGGCACTTCAGAGTCTCTCTGACTTGGGCCAAGCATTTTTCTTACCAAGAGCACTGAACAGTGTGAAAACACAGCTGCTGAAACACCAGTGCCTTCTGCTCAGCCCCACCTTGCTGCAAATCGTCCTTCTGAGAGGCAAACAGAAACCCCCAGGGACCTCCTTACCCATCCGACATGTCAGTCCCCTGTACTGCCTGTTCTTGGTGATACACATATGTACTTTAAATATTACTGGAATTCAGAAGTCTAATGCAAAGGAAAGTCAAGCACTGAACCCTCAGCGAGAAGGAAGAGATCTTCAAATTCTACGTGGCTTTAAAAAATTCCAAAGGGCTATGGATTTGAAGCTAATTCCAAGGGAAGCAGTATCTTCAGAAAAAATAAATATAAGCCCATACTTTTAACACTGCCAGTCCTAGGGGCAACTCTAAGTGGTTGTGGGTTTAGGAATTCCTGTATCTATAGCGTACAGATAAGCTGCCAGTGAGGTAAAAGCCTTTGATTTCTGGATTACTAGATATCTGTTTTAGAGGTAAAGATGCAGCAAAGAAAAAGGGCCACATTTAAACAAGAAAAGTAAGTAGAGAAGTCACTTTCCTATAAGCCAGGCATTGCTGGGTTACTCATGAGCCTCTCAGTCCTGGGACAAGGTGAGTCCCTGTGCCAGGAAAGAGTAAAGCCAGCTTTTAAATAAGGAAAATCAATCCATGTAGGATTTGTACAGCTCAAGAAAAAGACAACATGACAGTCCGTGACAAGCAGAAGCACGACATCGTGAAGCCTTTGTTCATGGCAAGAACAAAAAGAACCACCTTTTGACCAAAGAATAGAAACCAATCCTCCATGGAACAAAAGTCCTGGCACCCAAGACCCCAGGGAGCAGACAGTGTCTGCAGAGGCGAGGGCTGTATTCGCACCATAAACAAGAGAGCAGCCCCTGCCACACAGCCGGAGAAGCAGAACAGTTACAACCAGCAGGACCCAGGCACGGCTGGAACCCAGCAGGTGCCGCTGGGACAGGAGAAATGCAGACTCTGGGGTCCTGGGGCACAGGACACCAAGAGAAATGCACTTGGTCTAATCTGAACCCTGGGAGCTTTCAGCAGGAGAGCCGAGTGGCACCTCCCTCCTGCGACGTCCCCTTGGCTTCTGCTGGGGGCTCTGGGTTTTATTTAGGGGAAATATCACCCATAGGTGGCTCCTACACTTCCCTGCTTATTTTAATGTAATGATTCTGGTGATGACAGAGCACAGGACGGGGCGGGTGCCTGATCTGAACCAGTGGGGTCATTCTTGTGTTTAAATAAAGTGGACTCTAACATCTGCACGAAAAACGAGGAAGCACAACAATAAAGACCTGAGAGGTTTGCGTCACAGCCCCTCGTGTTATACTGCTATCTAAACAAAACTATAACAAGATAACTTAGCACTGCTGTAGAACCCACCCGAACGTCGTCTGCGCGGTCTGGCGTTCACGAGGGGTTTGTTCCTAGCAGTGAACAAGAGGTAAAGCAGCGAGCCACCTTGCTCCGATCTCAAAAGGAATTGACTGTGAAGGCTGCAGGTGAGACCTCCCATCGCACCCAACCCGTGGTACCTGCACAGCAGCTTGGGAAGAGCCCATTCCCATATCCATGCTGGCCACGGGCTCCTGCCGTGCACGCCCAGCTGGCCCTGCCGCTCTCGGGGCTGCTCAGCAAAGCTGCACACTGAGCTGTTGGACCAAAGTAACTCACTGAAACAAACAATAAGAAGAGGGGCAGGTTTGTCCCCTGCTGAGCAGCTCACAGAGCTGTTGGCACAGAGGCACCAGAAGCTGAAGCAAAAGTGAGCAGCTGCACTGTGGGCTTTAACCAAGAGTGGTCCCTCCACCCCGCAGCTGCCCCCCTCCCCATCAGGCTGCGGCGGGCACCAGATGAAGCTGCACTGCTGGTTAGAGCTCACCCTGCCCGCTCCCAGTCCTGGTTCATTAACCAGCAAACCCCTCCAGCTGGAGGAGAAAATAACACCTAACAGAGGATCCAATAATGAAAGGCAACTCATAAATTAAACAAACTTCAGAGATATTTTCACTGCTGCCTTGTTGCTAGTATCCTGTTTAGCACTTTGAGTTTTAAATGTACTTTATTATGCAAAATTAACATTTTTACACTGGGAAAGACTGCAATTCAGAAAACAGCACTAATAAATTGGAAAACAGAAACATAAGAAATGAGAGCATAGAATTGGGTCCTGCAAAGCACCTAAGCACATCTGTAATATTAACTAAGGAGCTAAACGAGACCGTATGGCAGTGATTTCTGAACTGAAGCAGTTTTGGTAGCACAACCTTTGTCTCTGAAAAGCTGTCCCAGGGCAAGTGCTTCACTTAGAGCCACTTCCAATGAACCACTGTCATTAACTACAGGCAAACAACTTGCTGTGGGAGCTTCCCTCCAGGCTGGTTGTTAAGGGAGCAGGGAAGGATTTCTTCCACCTGAGAAGGGAGCAGTTTTGACCTGTCTGCACCTCTGCCTACTCAGAGATCTGCTGGGATTTGCACCCTTAGTTTGGGGTGGCTTCTAACCCAGGAAATAAGTCCCATGAATCTAAAGGTTAGCCATCGGCCTTGCTCACTCCTGTAATTTCATTTGAGCTACATGAGCTGACAAAGCAGTCAGAACCCATAACCATCCACTGGTTCCCTTTATACAACAGTGCAACCGTGAGCCGTTCTCCCACCTCGGAGAAAGCTGGATGTTACCTGAATATTCAGCCTCCCTCGGTGGGCGCCGAGGCCGTACCGCTTGGCCGTAGAGGCATGGAGCTGGAAGTCCGTAATTTTTAAGGTCTCTAGACCAAGTGGAGGGCAATCTACAAAACAAAAGATTGATTAAAAATTAATTTAGAAAAAAACCAACACAAAACAAACAAGTGCTCAAAGCTCCCGGGTCTCACTTGTGCCAAGCTGGCCAGGGTCCCCAGCTGGCAGAAGCGAGTGCAGCGCCGCTGAGGTCAATGGGAGATGGCAGCTCTCATAAAACCAACGAGGCAACGCTGATTCACACCAGCTGAGGACCTGGCTTTCCGAGGCTCTCGCAGCCATTACTGCGTGCTGCTTGCTGGGGTGTTTCACAGACACACACAGTGTTGCCTGTCAAGTGCTTTTCAGGACAAAGTGCCACTAAAACAGCCTTTTATTTTTCTCTCTTTCGGACTGTTCTCTTTCATCTCTTGTTTTGATTCTTCTGCCCCTGCACTCGTTCCAAGCTACTGTATGAAGTTATGTTTCTAATTAAGATCTGTTCTGGAAGCGTCGATCACAGTCCCTCGCGTTGCACAACAGCTTCGTTACAGAGGGCTGGGAGCCCAGCTCTGTGGACACAATGACTAAGCACAAAAAGGACAATTTGGAAGCCAAAGGCGAGCTCTCAGAGCTCCAAAGCCTTGAAGAAAGCAGCTCCCCCTGACTTCAGCAGCTCGCCAGCAATGCAAACTGGAGCCTGGAGCTCTGGCTTTGGAAGACAGGATGTGGGAGAGCTTACTTCATTATCAGAAAAATATCCTGCTCTAAGGTGACCCCAGCCACCACGGTATTTGAGTCACTCAATGCCCAGCGTGTTTATCCTCAAAATACCCTGGCGAGGCAGGGAAGAGCCACTCTCAGTGTTTCACTGGTGGGGAAAAAAACCAAAGACACGCATTGGAAGCACCCAAATTGTACACCAGAGCTCCAGTTAGAGACCCTGAGGTCACACCAGCTGGAACTGGAAAGTGGGGCAGAGGTGGAAAGCAGTGTCATTATTTAGCTCAGGTACCTGTTAGGTTGGACTGGGTTTTGCCCCACTGTGGCCGTATCAGTTCTGGGTTTGGACAGAGAAGTGATGTTTTCTGCAGTTAAGTGTGGAGTTTTGCTGTAACCTTCACAAGGGGCCGTGACAGACACGAGCCAAGCACCAGGCACGGAGCCCAGACCACATCTCCAGTCCCCCCGTGCCACCCCCCCAGTCCCCAGACCATCCTTCCTCACAGCTGGGACTGGGATCCCGCTCGTGCCACTGCTGCTAGGGAATTGTCGGAGCTCACTGCCATGCTCTATACTTGTATCTCTTACAGACACATTTTTAATCACTCGCCAAAATGCCAGGAGGGAACGTACCTGGGAAAACCATCCCGACGTGCCTAACGCTTTACCTTAACAAGCACCACCCGGCAAAACACGAGGCACCCTACGCTCCTCCTCAGCTCATAACAACCTAAAATACCGCAAGAAAAGCGTTAGTTGCTGTCAGTTCATGCTAGGATTTCTTTGTTCATCCTTAGGAAAGTTCTCACACAAATCCAGGGCTAAACGTCTCCATCAGAGGCAGAAAGGACAAATGTAAATATTAATGTATTTTCTAAAGTACCACCAGTGATCTTGGTCTTGCACAGCAACACAAAGCAGACAGTTCCTCGTCTCGAAGAGCTTTCAATCTAATTACCCAAACCAGTGGAGAGACAGGATGTGCAGGGAGAGCCAGAGGAAGGAGCGGCTCCAAGGAATTGTGTTCCATTGGCTGATTGTTTTAATCACATTTCCTTATAGAGTGTTTCATTGTGCTCCAGCTGGGAGAAGGCTCAGGCTCAGGCAGACTCGACAGGGAGTGAATTATATAACTGGGAAGTACCTGCCTGCCTTTTACAGGTTCGGGCCTCGGGACACGTTTGGAAATCCATCTCACGGTGTAATCCTGCAGACTCCTTTGCACCTTGGTG
Organism: Neomorphus geoffroyi; assembly: GCA_033558235.1. Classification (NCBI taxonomy): domain Eukaryota; kingdom Metazoa; phylum Chordata; class Aves; order Cuculiformes; family Neomorphidae; genus Neomorphus; species Neomorphus geoffroyi. The sequence continues at coordinate 490,467 of JAUMJM010000016.1, read as the reverse complement.
AATTTGCTCTGCGAGCCGTCTCGCTGTTCCAGACACTCAAAAGCCACCCAGAAGTACCCGTCTGAGCTGGAAATAAAAGCAAGCTGCTTTTATATGCTCAGATCATAAAATACCATAGAATTCAATTTTATACTGCACCTAACCTGGCCGAGGGGCCACAGGCACAGCCAGGAGTCAGTTAAAAAGCAGTCCATTTCCTGCAAAGTGCACAGCAGCTCCATCATTTCCACCAAAGCTCAGCCTCCTCTGCCTTGTGTTCCCCAGCCTGTTCTGAGGCCGTACGGAGCTGCACGGTGGGCAGCCAGCACATCGCTGCCCCGGGGGATGCAGAGGCGCACGATCTGCCGTCCCCTTCCTCCCCAGTGCTCTCTTCCCTGCAGACCTATCTGCGTGGAACCTGTAGGAAAGACACCGCTTGTGCTGCCAGCAGCTGCCTGTCAGCCTGCCCCACGGCTCCCTGGAGCGACACCCACCCACCAGTGCCCGCGGCAAGAAGCGGGGCTGGGTTTATCCAGGGTGAAATGTTACTAATTTACTGTAAAACTGCCATATTCCTGGGCTGCAGTGGATTTCAGGGAGGGTTTCTTAAACTGCAGGATGGGCGCTTACAGGCTGAAGAAATTGTTTGAGTCTATTTTTGTGTTTTATCTCTGTTTCTAGAGAAACTGAAGCCTAATAATAGACAGAAATGTTCATCTGGATCTCAGTTAAACATGCCTGACCGCTCTTCATTTTTCAAGGATAAAATATCTGTATTGTCTGGGAAGGCACCAGATTAATAAGCCAATATTTTGGAATGCTCAATTTAACAAGAGTTTCAAGGACAGCACGGTTTGGCTGTAGGAGCAGGTAGGAGCCACCTGTGCAGTACAGGTATCTTTGATGAAAACTGTGCCGTGTGTTGTTAACAACTCGCTGTCCTTGCTCAGTGTTCTCAAGCCTTACAGCGTTCCAACTGAAAACGCTGGCACCTTTGCCATTCATTCAACAGCTCCCAGGAATCTCTTTTTGAATATTATTTATAACAGTTAGGAGGAAGAACCAATCTTGCTTTGTCTGGAAGCAAACTTTAATTTAAACTGTCACTGCAGTAACGTTCCAAACCCCTGGGTAAGAAAAATCAAGTATTTTGCTCCAATACTTGACTGGAAATTAATGAGAAGCATTAATTTCACAGCTGGCCCCTCCTTCTCCAGTGACCACCCCAAACTGGGAACAGAGCAGCAGGACCCTCCATGGAAGACCACTGACCTTTCAACGTTTCCAGCTGCGCAGCTCCGCACTGCGATGGTTTTCATGGAGTCACCAAGCCTTTTGTTTGCAGTAGCTTTGATGTATGAAATTTGTGCTGGTTTCCACAAGAGAAGACCTCTGATTTCACTTTTAAATGAAATGATGTCTTCTATTTATAGCCATAATATTTGACCATTAACACTTCAATAAACTTAGAGAGATAGTGGGGGGAAATTCTTCAGTATGGCCTCGTCTGATCAGCTCCCAGGTCACTCGATATAACACAACACAACCCACCTAAAGCTGTCATTTCACTACTGAGAAAAAATCCTGAATCATACTATGAATTTAATTGCAGATAAATAATTTTGTTGGTGTGTGTCCCCTGCTTCCCAGAGCTACTGGAGACAACCAGGACAACATATTTTTTAAAAACTTATAGGAAAAGAATAGGATTTATGGTATTCATAACCCCTGTACATTTTAAAGCATTGCTTTACTATATTTTATTTAACTTCAAGAAATCTTTCATATAACAATGAAATTTGCCATACAATCAGTACAACTGCCCTAATGGCTTTGTATTCTTCATGCTACTTCGAAAATACTTGCAGAAGCTACAGAACACATGGGTACATGAATAATCAGAGCAGCTCATACCTTATGGATTCAACTGGAAATGACTTCGATATTGGTCATTTCTTCAGCTGGTTGAAAAATTATCATTACAAAATATAGGATATGTAACTGTGGCTTTGAAAGATGTTTCAAGGCTATAACAATTGACTAACAGCATGCAGCTCCAGTATTTATGTTTTATAGTGACCAAACAGCAAGCATAAGCTTGCAGGTGCAGGGAAAAGGCTGAGTTATGGACGTTTCTCTTTCCTGGCCCGCATCCAACTCTGCTTTCGTGTGTGATGTGCAAGCATGAATAGGTATCTGCTTTAAAAACAAGACATTAATAAGATGTCTGTATCAAATGAATTAATTCCAAGACCTAAAAAGACACAGAGCTTAGGTTCAGACTTCATACCACTCACATCTTGAGCAGTGTTCTCATGAGGTTTCCATTCTGAAGAGCTACTGGCTCTGTTACCCGCCCGTATCGCAGTGCCCGCCATCTCCCACGATGTGTCCGCGAGCCCAGCAGATGCCTGGATCCCAGCTAAGCATTTCTGATCCTTCACCACCGTCAGCAGCCGCCTGTCTCCTGAAGTCAGGAGGGGGAAACGCTTGAGAATTACTCCCCTCACAACCACATTTACTGAAATCTGAGCTTACCACTTACAATTTAGGGCTTGCCTAATTGCAGAGCGCTACCCGAGGAGCTACCGAGATCCCCTCCCAACCCATCAACTCAGCTCCCAATTTCATGTCTCTGGAAAGCAGCTTCAGCGTAACGATGGCTGTGCCCTACTGATGCACCATCTTCCACTGAAACTCTGGCCAAAACACCCACCTTCTGCAGAGCCAGCTTGGTTGGCTTTACCCCTCATTAGAGTTGCTCTACTGCAGCATCAGAAATATATTCATTCCATAAGCAGATGTATGCATGAGTAGGGCAAGGAAAACACATCTGTTCGTTTTTATTGCCTACATTATTAATTTATTTTATTTTCTTCTGGCCTAAATAAAGATTGTCAGATAGGCACAAATTGTCTTTATAGCTTTTGTATCTAATAAGGATGCATTTAGGAAATCATTCTGTACTGCTCTTTGGGAGGCAGAGCAGACAAATTATTGTTTTATTTAAAGAATATTTTCCATCAATTTAGAAATACGTTCAGTTTTTCAAATGGAAAGAATAAAGAAGCATCATGTTTCCTTTTCACTTATATTTTTAAAAGCCAGATCTATAATCCTTTTCAATTCCCGCGAGTCTGTGCTTGTCCAGGTCCTCATGCAGAAATGCCAGCCCTGCGCAGTCTGGCAGGCTCCTTGACATTTGGGGGCAGAATGAACCCTGACTATTTATTTTTTTTGTGATTCTAAGTGTGTTTTAGCTCCAGAAGCTTTGTCATTTTAAAATATGTAAGAATCCCCTTGCACTTCAGAACATTTGTTTGAGGAGGAAGGATGTTACACTACAAAGCTACAGCAGTTCAGAGATGCCAGGAGGCGGTCAAAGCGGCGTTGGTGCCGAGTTAACACAGACTTTTCTCTATGCAAAGCACGGTGCGAGTGCCAAGATTTTTTGTTGTTGCTGTTGGTGTCTGTAGCTCTGCATTCGAGGCTTGAGCTTGCACCACCAGAACCAATGGAAGAACTCCCAGTGACTGCGATAGAAGCTGGGTCAGATTTTCACTGTGTTAAAGATGAAGCCCTTATCACCTTTCCAGGATAACCAATTTCTTTCAGTTGTGCATTTTCTCTCAAAACACTCCCCGCCAGGGGGATTTTCGGTACCACAGCACACCCCAGGTTTTTACATTATCCAGCAGCACCCATGGACACTGAAGCACCTTTAAAACTCCCTCTGGTCAGTTGAGAGAGCCCAAGCCCAGCCACGTGGCTTGGGCTGCGTGCGGCCAGCCCCTGCCCAGCGCAGGCGCCTGGGAGCAAAGAGAGGATTTGCAGGAAGGGCAGCACGCGTGGTGTCAGCACGGTGTGCTCTAGGGTGCTGTTTCCATTCATGGTGACAACCCACCCTGGCGTTACACCACCTTCTCCTCTTTGTGAAGCCACGTGCCTCTCAGAGCCACCCAAAGTCCTGTCCCTGCTCCCCAGTCTCTGCTCTCCAGGAACTCGAGATGTCCCTCACCAAACAGTGGCGTCAGGCGTCACATGGCAAAATCCCACATCATAGGCTGATGCAGTTTTAGGCTTCGATTCGCTGTTCCTTTTTCTGAGTCATCCAAGAGCAGACACAGAATTTAGGTCTTGCTTAAGCAAAACACTTTAACATAGAGCTAACAAAGAGGATGCAAGTCTACAAAGCTATGATACAGGCAAGCTCAGCGCACACTCAAACACATTTGGGGCGACGAAGACTTTAATGGTTACTATATTAGTCATGGTATTCTTAGAACTTTATGGTCTTGGACAAAAATACCTTAATGAGATCAATATAATACATTTTATCCCAGCAGCAAATTGAGAGCTTTTCTTAAGAAAAGTGTGTTGATAATTCATCTTCCAACAGCAGAAACTTTTAATGGGAAGTCTGGCAGTCTAATTCCTGTGTCTTACATGATATTTGGGTCACAGGTATGCAAAGCATTTTAATACTGCAATGCACCTGAAAGGTAAAATAACCGCAACAGCGCATTTCTGCTGACCTGCTACTGGCTGAAAATGTTTTCAATTGCTTTGCTGCGATGGAGCCTTTGGGGATGGATAAAACAGAACAAGTTTCTCCATTCTCTAAATAATTTGTTATATTTACAGTTGTAAGACATTGGGGGGAACGTAGTAGAGCTGAATTTTGCTGTTTTGATGATCGTGGAAGTGAAACATTTCCATGCATGTTCACAAAACAGACTTTATACTTTGTATGGCCCCGCTTTCCCCTAGGAACAGATCTCTGCATTCCACTCTGAGCAGTCTTCCGACTTCGCTCACATCCAAAGTGTTGTTAGCAATACATATAGTTTCTTTTCTCACCTAAATTCAGGTCACTGCCACCCCCAGATTAATTGAAGCAGTACAGGCTCCTCAAGCACACAGTTTGCTTTTATTAGCTTTTTCTTATAAACCCATTCCCAGGGCACTAAAAGAACAAAGCAAGCAACGTGCACTTACAAGTCGTCCCCTACGTAGAAGTTAAAACACTGAATTATAGCCCCAGATCAAAGATCAAATAAAGCACTAAATAGATGCCAAAGTTTTCTATCCTAAGACAACACTAATTGTTCTCTCGTGTTGCATCAAAGCTGTACATTTTTCTAGGACAAGCAGCAAACACTGCACAGGGGTTTAAGACATCGGGAACTTCTCGCAGGCGGGAAGGGTGATATCTATGACAGCACCACAACGCACGCTTACCCTCATGGCTGCTGCTGGAGATTAAAAATAATACAAAAGCCACAAGCACTTTTGGTCAGAAGCCACAAACCCCAGCTCTGTGAGAGGTCTGTCCAAAGCCTCCTTAAATCAGGAGCAATGTCTTTGTGGGTTCTAGATGAGGGCCAAGCCTGAGCAGGGCTCCCACAGATGCTGAGTATCTGGGACCTCAGAGCTGCTTTGGATGACCAAACATGCCTGGGTTTTGCAACCACCTTCTCTGGGCGCTGCCTCTGGCCAAGGCGCTGCGTTGGGAAAGCCTCTCAGCCTGTGAGGAGAAGAGGTGCTTTCTAACCTTAGCGCTGCTCCGTCTGCAGGTGAACTCCTTTCCCTGGAGGAGTCCCACCAGCCACGTTCCACATGTCCCACACCGTACTGGCTTCAAAACCTTACCCAGCTCTTCAGGAAGGCACAGGGTGCCGAGAAGTTGCAAACACCTCCTGCCCGGTGGCACAAAGCACCCCTGGACAGGGAAGGTGTGGGCTCAAAGTCTTTGTTGGCTGCAGTCAAAGGCAGCAGACAGGAGTGAAAACCCTGAGACAGTTTTCAAGGCCACCAAAGTTGTGTCCTCACCACATCTGACACCAGTGACACACAGAGCCTTCCCATGGTGCAGAGACATCAAACACTTCCATGCTTTCCTTCTACCACTCAAATGCTTTGCACCAGCTGGCAGGACTGGGCACAGCAGCCACCTGAAAAGTTGGAGGGTGCAGACTCTGCAAGGGTGAAAGCGTCACTTTGCCTGCTTCCAAGGTGGAGGGAAAATTCAGCAATTAAAGGCAAATAAAGAATACATTTAAAATTATCCTTTAGGTCAGGTCTGACACAAACCCAAATATTTCTGAGAATCAGAAACTACGCTTTTTTTTCCCCTTTCATTACTTTCCACATTTTTGGCCCCTCACAAAGCCAGGCTGGCTCTGGATGCAACAAACCAGCACATTCAGCAGGAAGAGCTTCTATTATCCCTGGCACAGATGGAAGCAGGAATTTCCAGAAAGCCTGTTCTCTGAGACATTTTTGGCCAGGCTGTCACTCACGAGGCTCATCTGAACTCCACACCCTGTGTGCATTCCCTGAGCCACGCACTGCTGCCATCCTGCAGCCTCCCTAGGAGATGATGTGATTTATTACGTGGATGATACAGGAGCCTGATCCCACATGGACAAAGTCAGCATGCCTGGGCACAAGAAGCATTGCCCATTTTCCACCCTGGCTCGCTTTCTTGCTGCCTGTGGTCCTTCTGCTCAAGGGGAAGAAGGAACCGTACCCACAGATGCCTGCAGGCAACAGCATCCTCCAGGTGGAGAGGTATGGAGGTATGGAAACCTTGCCCACAGCTCTTGCATGTCTTAAACTGCCTTCATCTTTCTCTCTCCGCATCTCTTTAGGAGAAGAGAAAGGCAAAGGAAAGGGAGGTGTAGGCAGGCACCCTGCAGCTCCTGCCTCGCCGCCCACGGGAACATCACCTTGCTGACCTGGCATGGGAAAGGACAGAGGTGGGAATTGTGTTGCAAACCTGGTCTGGGCCATTAACAAAGGAACTGAAGCGAGTACCAGCTACGTTCAGCACGGACCATCAGCAGGAGGAGGCATTAGGTATCACTGTGGGCACAGCCCCACGAAAGGTTTCCAGATGCTGGCAACACAGGGTACCCTCTCCTTTGTACCCCAGCGTGACAAGTCTTCCACTTTCTTTAGAAAGGAATATGTGTATTGAGTTGCTCTGTAAAAGACATATTCCCTTTTATGGCCTAAAAAACACACAGCCTGAAAGTATCACATCAACTCTTAACTTTTTATTACGAGCGGCGACCGAGACTGATTTCTGTGCTATTCATTTTAAAATGTCTCCTCTTATGTTTTTCTGAAGCTCGGGATGAAGACTTTCTGAAATTCCAATTAAAGCCACAAAGCAGAGTACAGCCATCAAAAATGAGAACCATCCTCTTTTTTCCAGAGCCAAGCAAACAGACTCAGCCAAACAATGGAGAAATAAAATGAGACAGACCACTCGCACAATGGGTATAAGGCTAAAATTACCATTAAAAACACATATCTTCATGCCAGAAACAGCTTAAATGTCAAATGAATGAGGTCTGCTGCAAGACCAAAGACTCCACAATAAAAGCATTAATTGTAGCCACTAAACACAAACATTGAAACTTGGAATAGCACAAACAAGTACAAAATCAATATAGAAAATAGTTTCTGTCTTAAGGTACAACCCTGGCTTAGTAAATGACACCATAAAAGTGCTGATGTTTAATCACTTCAAAAATTCCATTTTAGTGTATTTTACCAAAAATAGTCTAACTGCATAAAAACATTTGTATGAGTATAAAACTGGCTTACAGTGCAATTATTTTCCGTCCCAAGAAAGCTGTTGTGGCAGCTTTATACAGGAGTACCTGTATCCATGGCTGGGGACAGGGCATTCACTACGCAGCAGTACGGAAGGACAATATCGCCAGAAGATTCTTTAAACATCAATAACCTGGAAAATGTCCCTAACTTTGAGCCCTGGTAATATCCATCCACCAAGGATTCTGCCAGCTTTAAGGAATTTGCAGCAGAGCTGTCCTTTGGGAGCACAACAGGGTCCCAGGCAGCACGAGGGAAGAAAAAAAGAGGTCTTAGGAAAGAGGCTGTCTGCTCCATTAGGAGGATCGGGACTGTGCGCCTGGGGCTGCAGCAGACCTAGTGGTGAAACACCCCTGAGGAGCTCCCGCAGCTCTCTACAAACACCTCATTTCTCAAGAGATGGCACTACCGTTGGATCACCCAGTTTTCACCTTCCTGCTCCCCTAGCGCACACAGGAACCCCACGCACCTTGAGCAGGAACACCCGAGAGATTGCAAAGCAGTCTCATTAGTGATGCGCCACCACATTTTGGCACCAATCCAGGGGTGACCTCCACTGCCAGGCACTGTATTTACACCTGAGAAAGACTGGAACCAGCTGCCCCCTCGTCAGCACTACTGAACGTTACTCAACTTTTAACCAAGTCAAGCTCTAGCATCGACCAAACTATTCAACTTTCACTTTTCGATAAGGTGGAAAACATGCTGGAAGTGATTCTGAAACAGATGCATTAGCTTCCTTTGACATGCAAAGCCCAGCACAAGGAAGTCATGGATGAAGACAGAATCACTTTGCGATTCAGTTTTGCCTGTTTTCTCTCAGTTCAGCTTTCTGACTCAGCTCCTGACGGAAGCCAGCAAACCTCAGAGGCAGCGCGGTGCAGGAGCGAGCTCTGCCTTTAGGCAGCAGACAGGCATCTTAGCTGGGAGCCGAAATCTCATCTTTCACTTTTTCACAATTAATCTAAAAATATGCATTTACCATGCAAATGCAGCCCAGCAGTGAGACCCCGGTGAGCAGTATCAGATCGGCTCTCTCAGGTTCATCCCTCCCCCGCTGGTTTGTGGGAAATCAATCCTTGTCAACTTCACACCTTTCCAAAGAATAACCTGCTAATGGGAAGGGACGTGAAAATTTGCGTCCCCTGCATGCACACGGCTGCAAACACACCTGCATGCAGAAGCACAAAGGCCCTCAAAGCCGGCCGACCACTTCCGCAGACATTGCCAAGCCACCACCACACCCCAGCACCGGCTGTGCCGATACCCCTGGCAGTTAATCCCCTCCTCCCCTCACAGCAGTAACCGTGCTGCCCACCGTGCGGAGGCGTAGCTGAAGGGGTGCGAGGGGCTGCTCAAGCCCCAGAGTTCCGTCCTCCCAGACAGGCTGGTCTCGGTCGCTGCCCAGCCCTCCTCCAGGTTGCACATCTGGGCTAAATATTTGACCTATATAGACAGTCTGTGACAGGAAATACCTAAAATCAATCCAACTTGGGTTTAAAACCTCTTATAAAGTGTAAGTCCCAGTTTTATGGAGACCTGGTGCGTCTGCTCTAGCAGGGAGTTTAGACATTTATCCTCTTTCTTCTTTTCTAAAATCCCGTCTGTTGTTATTATTTCATATGAAATAAGAGGAATGAATAAAACCAAACACTTCTCATAAAGCAGAGAAATCACCGTAGCGCCTGGAGCTACTGCTCAGATAATGATTTCAGAAGAAAGACTTGTGGTTAAAATTAACTTGAACTCAAACTTTGTGCTCCCTCCCAACCCCGAAAAAGGAATCAGTTTGTATATTCTAAAGTACAGTAAAAGAAAAAAACAGAAGTTTACTTGCTTTGCTTCTCAATTATTCATTTTGAGGGTCTTTTTTATTAATTGTGTGGTTGATGCAAGCTCAGCTCTAAGAGAGCACTAACAAGCCAGAAGTGGCTAATCCATTCAAAGTCCCAAACAATGGAAAACTGCTTCAGTGAAGGAATAAAAAACTGGCCAAGTGCACGCAGAAAATAACTAGAATATATCCAGAAGTCCTGAAAAGTAAAAGATTTAGGAACTCAAATAACAGAGCCTTCTTCTTTCCTTCGATGCATGCTGCGTCCAAACTGCAGCGCCCTCAGAAGCAGCCTGGGAGCAGAGTGTGTAGGAGTTCAAAGCCACAGGAAGTAAAACTTCAAGAAACAAATAAATCTCTAAGACTTAAGAGAATCAGATCCAGGCCTGGATTGAAATGGACTGATGTAATATTAAAAAAAAAAAAAAAAGGGCAGAAAGGTGAAGCCTAAGAGCAGCGGAGTGGAATTACCAGGGACAAGGAGAGGTCCAGCAGGGATGCCTCCCCTGGGAGCAGGTCTGTGGCTGGTGCTGCAGCTCACTGTGAGGACACAGACCCCAGGGCAGCACAAGAACCATACTGGAAAATGCACCCCCGATGAAGAAATCCAAGCACAGGCAATTCTTTATTCCCCAAAGAAACTTCTGGAAACAGCGTGATTGTCAACACACGCTCTGCAGTCAGTCTCCCTTTCCCACATTGCTGGGCTCTCCCAGGAGCTTTTGCCCAACTTCCCAAAGGATTTCAGCCTCCGGATGACTTTTGAGCTGTCAGATACTCATTATCAAAAAGACAGTGGTCCCCTCCATAGCCCATCCATGTTACTGTCCCCTCTCTACCTGTCCACAAGCTCGTCAGGAAAAGCCAATTTAGGGAACTAAAAAACCCATATATATAAAAATGCCCCAAGCCCATGTAAGCCCCTGGATTCTGTGGGTTTAAAAGCTCCATTTATAGCTTTTAAATTCTGTTCACTCAGCATTTTCAGAGGCCTCAGAGCTTCCTGCCCACAGAAACAAAAATGCTAAAAATACCCTGGGAAAGACACGGCTCTTGGTATTCCTGAGCTGACGGGACCAGAGAAGTGGGGCTTGGGCAGAGAAGCTCTTAGGAAGCTCCAGCTCCACATTGCAGAGCAAAGGAGCTGCAACAGTTCAAGTGAGGTTCAGACAAATAACTCCAAGGGTGGGCACCTCTCCAACTCAAACGACTGAGTGCTCAAAGTCCACCCTCCTTATTCCAGCTTTCTGCAACCTTGCAGGTAGCGTCTCCTTCTGGAGGCTGAACACCCAACCACCTCGTACTAGGATTCCAAACTAAGCATTTCTCTGTCCACACTAAGATGAGCAGGATTCTCCAGCCTGAGGGCTATGGGATGAGAAATCCTGTTCTGGTGATTATTTTTATATTTGTATTAACTTCCAATGGATCAAACAGAAACAGTTTTAATCACTACTACCAAAACAACTACTATTTGTGGCCATATTTCTAAGGAGAGAAGATTCTCTCTTAGATCTCAGTCTGTTGTCTTGAGCACAAGACCACACCTTTTCAAAACTCCTGTGTTTTTAGAATTTCATAAATATGAAAATGCACATAAGCCTTTAACATCAGCTTCGGGAAAGTTTAAGTCACGCTGTTAGTTGAACTTGGTCCTTGGGAATCACGTTGATTATAGGAGAGTAACTCTATTGCCAGGTACACACCCCACATCATCCAGCACCTGCCCATTGCTGACACAGGGTCACAAAACAAGTCTGTCAGGCAATTCATTAAAAAAAAAAAAAACACAATAAAACACAAAATAGATCTGTAAGAGATTCACAAAAAAAAAAAGGAAAAAAAAAAGAGAGCTCAACTAACCAGGTGCTTTATCCACTTTGAAAGTAATATTTCTATGCCAGTAGGCAGAAACTATTGTGTAGCAGAAAGAAGTGAGAAGATGTGTAGGCTGCCAGTACACGGATCTCGTTTAGCTTATGTACTCAGCAACTTTCATTGCATTCTTTGTTTGCACCGTTGGATGCAGCATTGCATTTGCAAATGCAGCACCGTGCTAATGCCTGGGTGAAACCGGAGCAGAACTGTACTATTTACCGTATTGACCACAAACAATCATCAATAAACAGAAGACCAATCGCGTATCTGGGTGCTTTCACTACTATATCAGACATCAAATTTCACCCACAAGCAACATTTACAGGAAGTCGCTGTGCTCTTCTGAAGCTTGCCAGCCATGGTGGGATTTCCACAATGCCAAATCCCAGTGGACACCGTGTAGCAGCCCCATGCAGACCCTGCACTCAGGATCACTCCTGCATCAGAGCAGGAAATCTGACCCTCTGCCTAATCCAAGAGTAAAACACGTTTTGCCACCTCAGACACATTAGTGGTTTCTCATATAATTTTTTACAAGACATTCTTGTACAACATACTTTGCATTGGGCCTGATGCCCAATTATAAGACAGCTCCTTCAACCCAACCCCCCCCCCCCAAGAATCCGAAAGTCACTTCAAAGCCTCTTTTTGTTTAGAAAAATTATGGCAGTCACTATGGAAATAAGGAATAAAACTGCTGCCCTTCCTCGACTCTTTTTAACCTATAATATGGTACAAATCCTCGCTTGCCCATGCCACAATGTTATCCATCAGAAGGGAGTTATTTTACACCCAAAACAGGATTGGGTACCTATCAGCATGCTCTCCCAAATAGTCTTTGGAATTTAATTCAAAGAGATTATCAGCTAAACCCAAGTACTCTAATAGATGCTCTAAATGATCCCCACAGGCTTCCTCTATTGCCTTCATTGGCACTTGGAATCTGGAGTCACCATCTGGCATTTCTTCATTCCTCTGCTTGTTTTCTCACCTTTTTTTTGTTGCCATTTTTGGTGATGGGTAGAAAGGAGAAACAGTTTTCCTTTCACACCTGTCAAGTTGATGTAACACCGTCTGGTGACTGCACACAGAATGAAATGCCTCGCTCCTCTCCCATGGTGCTCCAGCCCTCCCAGCGCTGAGCAGGCACCCGGAATGCCCTGTTCCCCACAAAAGGATGATAAAACCACAGGGTAATGGCATCACAAATGCTCCTTTTGCTGTGCTATGAGGACATTGGAAATGTGTTTGCATCAGAAGGAATGTAGGAATATTGCAGTGTATTTTACTAACGGTTAGGCGTGTTTCATTACTTCATCAGATACACAAACCCAAATCAAACACCTCTTGAAGTCAACAGAAACAGCCAGAGAGGAAGGCTCCTAGAGAGCCAGGCAAGCTCCTGAAAGGGGCAGCGGCGATGCCCGGTGATCAGCATCATCTGTGGCTCAGGAAAAGAAGGGAAACCCAAACGCAGTGTCAGAGACCCATCCTGGGGCTGCGCACAGTGTCCTTGCTCTGCTGCCCATGAACTTCATTCTTGTTGGGGCACGGAGAGCCTGTTCAAGCAGGTTCCTGAGAAGTAACTCCTATACCAGAGGTGTAACTGCACAGATGGGATGGCTACCACCATCCCTGGATGAAATCCCACACAGAAATGAAGGAAACTGGCCTGTGGAATTCAGCAGGAGCAAACTGCCCATCAAGGCAGCTCCTGGGGATGGAAAGATTAAAGGTAATGTCTGTTTCTAGCATGGGTGATCACTTCTCCCACCTCTGTTGGTGAGCAATGGCCATGGACTGTTTTGCAGGTGTAATCACCGGATCACAGAATCATAAGGTTGGAAGAGACCTCTGAGATCAACAGTCCAACCGTGCCTGTCTCCCCACTAAACCCTGTCCCTAAGAAACTGATCCACCCATCTTTTAAACACATCTTAAAAGGCAAATAATTTCAGCTGCATTAGAGCTTTGCTTGTTCTCATTTTCCTTCAGTACCCCAGAAAGTAGTGTTAAAGGCACACATTCATATGTTGATTTCGAAAAGCCTTGCTTTATAAAAGCAGCAGCACCACAAGACACAGCCTCACCAGAGGCCTGGTGAGAAAGACTAGATCTGAGTATCCTTTGCAGAACAATAACACAAGCAACCACTGTGTGTGAATAGGACAATCAAATCTCAGCTGTACCCAGACAAGAAATCTTTCAGTAGTCTGCTTTTTCCATAGACAATGAATTGGGCAAAGCTCAAAAATCCCAGCAAGAAAACACTCAGACGCTGAAAATTGAAGAAATTGCTTCTTCCGTACCGTACCTTCCACTGCCTCAGCCTTTTGACAGTCTAAGTTCACAGAGCTGACAGAAGTCTGCATTCCAAAAACAAAAGAAATGAGAAATTTGACTGTGAGCCATCAGATTGACCTGTCTACCCAGCTTGCTGAACAGAAAATGACATTAAAAAACAAGAATCAATTCAAATAATGAGCCGCTTGTAATATGCTGGCATTTCAGAAACAAGTCTGGACGCAGGGTCATACTATTAAAATCTATTCAGTGAAACCATCCTTTATTTACAGAGATATTTTTTTCTCACCTTAAAAATCAGTTGCGTTCAGAGCAGGCTGCTAGGAGAATTATCAGATAAAACGGATTTCTCTAACATAATCAAATGTGTTTATTCTCATTTTTTTCTCCCATGTTACATTATTCATTGAAGCCATGGGTAAGGAAAGATGCTAATCAAAAAGGTTTGGCCAGTTTCGAAGGCATTGCTCATTACTCATTCATAGCCATCCTTTGTCCTCTTTTGTTGTGACATTCTCTAAAGGATGGGCTCTTATGTGGAATGGCTGTGTTACATTTCCTTATTCCACATATTTGTAGAAGTGCTGTGGAGAAAATAGAAGCTGGTAGATGAAAGCAAGCTCATTAAAAGCCACATGTTTTCATCTTTGCTTGTCACATCTGGCAATTAGGACGTGATACAGGTCATATTAAAATTCATAGAATATAGTCCTAGTGCCAATGAGTTCATGCTGAAAAGTTGCTCGTATAAGAAGTTTAAGCAAAAGCTTTAAAATTATGATCTATATTCTAGGTCACAGGAGCGTTCCACTTTCTCCAGGCTTCTGAGGAACGGGAAGCCAGCTACAAGGCTTAAGAGAGGCTGGAAAACAGCAGTGCTGGTAATTACCCATCAAATGGGTAAAGTTGTGCTTGTTTCTTTTTAGTTCCTAGCCGAGTCATTTATCACTGAGTTGCCTTCACTTCAATACCAGCCTGCGTACGGCAGCCATCCCCCAACCTTCCTTTTACCCTCTGATTCCATTCCTTACCCCAAAAGCCTATTTCCTGTTACCCCTGAACCTCTTTCATATTTCCAGCTCCTGCCCCATTTCCCTTCACACCTCTGTCACCTAATGCACTGCTGAAAGCCACCGCTGCATCTGCTCCCCACCAGACCCACGCAAGTCACCTGCCCCGCCCTGACATTCCACCCAAAGGCTCTTTGCCAACGTTTCAACGGCTTCTTGCCAGCCAGAGCTCTGAGGCACTGCCTCATCTTCACAGCAATTCAACAAGCTGGGCTTCAGACGCCTTTGGAAAACCTCAATTCTCTGCTCCTAGAGTTCCTCCTGACTCTGCAGGTGCCCCTTCACCCTGCCTGTCTTGTTTTCAGTCTCCCCCTTTCCATCTTTGCTAACACCATTCAAAACCACAACAGTGGCAAGCCGTGATGATTCACAGACTCCCTTTTCCTTCCGTGTTTCCTCCTGCTCTAGCTGGAAAGCTGGTGGGTCTTGGTCACCTCTTCGGAAGTGTTCTCAGCCATCAGTTCAATACCTTACGTTATCAGTTTCTCCTATCTTCTTCCTAGTAAACAAACTCACCCTTCAAATGCCACTAACAACGTCAACTTGTCATGTTATAACTTCACATCCTCTTCAGGTCTTCATCACCATTTTGCTCCAAAATCTGTCCCATTTTTCCTAAACAATGTCTCTTATGATTCAGCTTTTCCTCCTCATTCACTCACTGATCTCTCTCCAAGCCTTCATTATCTCCTATCTCGATAAATGCCTCAATTGAAGTACGATCAGTCTATTTTTATACATTGACATTCTTTCTGCAAGATAATTCTCACGGTTGCTTGCCCTGGTCATTTTATCCTCTCTTTGTCTTCCTTTACTGACTCATCAGATATGTGGTCCAGTGAGACCCAGACCCATCCAAGACATTCCTGTGCCTTACATAAAGTAAAAAAAACCCCAACAAACCAAAACCCTTAAAAATTACATTCTTGAGCAGGTGGCAACATTACATGAAAATAAGCAAATAGACAAGTAAACAGTGACGCACCTGAAGAGCTTCATCAAGCCTGGGGAAACCAACAGCTAGGACAAAGGAAATGACGATCAGTAGGCACGCACACATTGGACTGCACACAGATCAGACACTGGAAGGCCACTAAGCAAACACCAAGCAAATGTGCACTAAAACCCCTTCTGAGCACTGCCACGTGGGTAAACATTGCTCCTTTACTTTCTAGAGGCACTGAGAACTGAGCTATGGCCAGAACAAGAACTACTGTAGCAAGTATAAGTTTTGTAAATCAAATCAAAGTGATTGCAGATTTAATTGTGGCAGATTTGGGCACAACAGGATTGAGAGTGGGCACTGTTCAGTCACAGCCCAGAGCGATGTGGGAGAATGAGCAGTGTTTTGGGGGACCTCAGCCCCTTAAAGCTCTTGGTGATGAACTTCTGCCTGTGTGCACTCAGCCTCCCAACCACCCGCAGGGCTCTGCCCCACAGATGGCACCTGAGGCAACAAATACTAAACTCTATTAAAGGCCTCATGAAAGAAAAACATCAACGTTAACAAGACTCCAGTGATTTGAATGGATTTTGGAAAGAGGCCTAAACAAACAGAGGTAGGATTAGAAAACGGAAATACACATATACAGAAACCAGTCAATCCCACTGGTTACCTTCCCGCGATGACCCAGTACCGCTTCATTTAGGAGCCCGTTAAAGGGCAAAGGAAGGCCGAATCGAGGATTGCAAATATTGATTCTAATAATACTTTTCAATAAAAAACCCCATTGCAATCCCACTGGCATCAATAGGATTGCTTCCTACATTAATATTTCACAGACTGAAAATATCTACATTCTCACTACCTTCAGTAACCAGCTTAAACAAATCAAGTTCCTCTCATCTGTTGTGTGCTGTGCCCCTCAGACTGCTGTTTTATTTCAGCTTTGATTCAAAGCGAGGGCTGATCAGTACCAGCTGCTCAGCCAAAGGGCAGATCACACGTTTCTGTTCCCCCACCTTCTCCATCCTAGATCCCAGCCAGACTATTGTTTGTTATAACTAATTAATCCCGCATGCCCTGGCTGCCAGCGAGCCTCACGAACCCCCAAGTTTTTTTATTTACTACACACCCAATAAATTAATTCCAATACTGGATATGTGTGTAACACAAGAACGTACACATCTATACACAACACACGGGCTTACACAGCCAGGTCTGCAGTCACTGTCCATGGGTATCTGATTGGCAACCGCTATTATCAATCCTAGCTGTCCTCTTAACAGGCCAAGTGGGAGAAATTATAGGTATGTGTTATTCTTTAGGCACCTCTGCCGCGGGCCAGATTTTCAGATCCTCATCCAAAACCGACCCCTGGTGACACGGTCACCGAGCCTTGGAGCCACCGCCTGGGCAGGACCTAGCCCTTGCCTGCTTTTAGGAGAAGAGAAAGGAGGGGCTGCAACTATTACAGCCAGAACATTTAACCCTGACTGTGGTTAAAACTTCCTGCTAAAAACCTCCTGGTTCCACTGCATCTTTAACAAGTGGTAACCATGCTCTTTGCTGGGTGTGTTTGCCTTAGGACCATCGTGGCTAATGCAGATAAAAGAGTTCAGCTGTTCCTGAGGAAACACACTGCACTTTCCCTCGCCAAAGTAAGGCTAACAGCCAGTTGGTTGGGTTGGTGTCAAGCCTCCATGTGCTGGAGCAAGGAGCCAAAGTTTGGTGGACAGGATCAGTCTGGCTATTTTTCCAAAGCTTCTAAGCTTTGAAACCTCTTCTTGCACATGGCTGGGGAAAACCTGGAAGCTCAGCTGTGTCAAAGGAGCCCAAGCCTGCTGCGAAAGGAGGGACTGAGCTGCTTCCAGATGGTTTTGATGGCGCATCATGAGCCTCTCCCTAGCTCCCCTCAGCCGGGTGTGTTTGGCCATACCGAGGAAGGGAAGGAGGCTGAAGAAGGACCTCACGTGACTGATTGTAGAAATAAATAACTCCTCGTTGTATTCAGAAAGTCAGGTAAGGTGGAAAGTGAAAAACGGTAAATTAGAAGATGAATCCTGCATGTGTCAATTGACTGGCACACCACAGAGTTTTCTGTGGTCCAAAGAGATCTTTTTCCCCACAATTTCCTATATAGAAAAATGAATTTGATTCTATTTACAAAATCAAACATTCCTAGGAAATTAGCAGATTCAGGCTACCTGCATGACCTCAGCACACTCCCCTAGTAGGTCAGGAGAGTAATACACTTTGAATTTCACACTGCTGAGCCTACAGCGCATAAACCAAACAGGTCTGGAAGGAATGAGTGTCCCACAAAGGCACAGCTGCTGCCTTCTCTGCGCCTGTAAGGCAGGGAGGAGGAAGATGCCATTCTGTAAAGATAAAGGAACACTGCCCTCAGACTGGATGCTCTCCTTCACGTTTGGTGCAGTACGTGTGAAGCCACGGTGCTGGGGAAACTGGGGAAAGCCAACAAAGGTGGAAACAGCTGAACTGCAGAACACCCCACTAGAGCGAAGAAGGAAAAGCCTGACACCTAATCGGATAGCTTTAAAATTCAAGTGTTGCCCATGGTTAGATAATACACCTAATTCACCAGTCACTGAGGGAGCCCAGGCAGCACTGTCCACTTGGGAAGCGCCTGCCGACCCTGAGGGAGCCACAGGCACAAACGCCCCGCATCTCCACTACCCCATATGAGCTGCATTTGCTGTCATCCTTGGCTTCAGCCTCGAGTTCCACTGCTGCCCCACCAGCGGCTCTCCAGACTTCAGAAATGGGATTTTCTTGTTGACATTTACTGTTACAAAAGCTGGTATCTTTGCTAATCAAAAGTTAATTAATTTCTAATAGCATTAACATTAAATGGGAAATATTTTGTTTACTATCTGCCAGATGGAGCTGAGAAAAGTTAAAGCCACTCCACAATCCCTGATCCTCTGGTTTGCTGCACGCATGAAGGGCTCCACGTCGCCAACTTCGTGCCCTGCGCTCCAGCCATGACTGCTGATGCTTTCTCGCTGAAATAAAGCAGGGCTCAGCTGCAGGGGAGGGGGATCTGGCCCCAGATTTTATAGCTCTGAAGCTGATGAGCCAAGCTCATGGCTCAGTGTCCCAAAACAGCCAAGCACCTCCCATGCACTTGGGAAACGGAAAGCAATTCCTTTTCTTTCAGGTTGGTGCAATTAGGTCTTAATGGGAACAACCGGGTGGTAAAAGCTGATCAAGCTTCTGCAAACTTTAATAATTGCATATTTCCACGCAATCAAATGCAGAAAAAAGGAAACTGAATTAAGGGTGGCCTTTTTATTGCAAGGCATTTCTGTTGCTGTTTAATTTCTTAATTTTGCAGGTCAGTAACTCTTGAGCTTGTTAGGCTTAACAGAAGATCTGCGTTTACATACCTTCCTCTGGAGGGCCTTAAAGTGAAATCTCAAAGAAACTTACAGGTTTATAAGTACAGTTAATTGAGGAACCTCTCAGGTTAAAGTGACAAGGGACAAAGTGCGGTGTCACGGACACAGTCGGTTCTGCCGCGGCAGCTCTGACGGCAGCCGAGTGCTACTGAGAGGGGAAAGAGCGCAGCACAACCAGCACATCACCTACAACCTCTTTACTTCATGAGCAAAGGGTTAAAAGTCCTATAATTCTATAGTTCAGTGCGATATTAAATACCGTGTTGTCGCCGCCGCCACAGCCGCGTTCGCCGTCACTACTACCGAGACGGCGATTACCGGGCTGTTCCTCAGCGCCGGCAGTCCCGGTCAGCGCGGCGCTCCGCACGCTCCGGAGGTGCCAGGTTACCTGGTGGAGTTTCCAGAAGGGATTTTCCCTTTTTGCTGTTCTTCTTCGGCTTTAACCCTTTTGCGGCGGGTTGTGGCGCCGGGCGCTGCGGCGCTGCCCCCGCGGGCGGCTCCGTGAGCGGGGGCAGCTCCTCGCCGGGGTAGGGGAGGCCGTAGTAGAGGTCCCGCTCGCCGAGCTCCTGCAGCTCGTAGTCCCGCTCGGCCGCGCCCCGCAGCAGCGCCAGGGCGCCCAGCGCCAGGGCCAGCCCCGCGCCCAGCGCCATCGCCCGTGCGGGACCCGTTCGGGGAGCCACAGCGCCCGCAGCCCCGCGGCAGGGGGGGCTGAGCCCCGGGCGGGGCCTGGCAGCGGCGGGACGGGAGGGGGCTGAGCCCCGGGAGGGGGCTGGGAGCGGCGGGACGGGAGGGGGCTGAGCCCGGGAGGGGGCTGGGAGCGGCGGGACGGGAGGGGGCTGAGCCCCGGGAGGGGGCCTGGGAGCGGCGGGACGGGAGGGGGCTGAGCCCGGGAGGGGGCCTGGGAGCGGCGGGACGGGAGGGGGCTGAGCCCCGGGAGGGGGCTGGGAGCGGCGGGACGGGAGGGGGGGTGTGGTGGGGAGGGGACAAGGTGGGGTGGGGACGAGATGAGCTGGGGGCTCTAGCGGGTTTTGGGGGGGGAAAGAGGAGGGACGGGATGGAAAGGGACGGGGGCAACGGAGACTGCAGAGAAGGACGTAACGGGACGGGATGAGAGAGGGAGCTGGGGGTGGGACGGGACGGGATGGGAGGGGGACAGGGGCTGTGGGGGGGGAGGGGGATCGGATGGAACGGGACGGGACGGCGGCTGCGGGGGGAGACGGGAGGGGAGGAGGAAGGGGGCTGCGGGACGGGTGGAGGGAAGGGTCTGGATTGGGGCTGAGTGGGAGACGTGAGGGGAAAGGATGGGGCGGCGGTGCCGGACGGGACGGGGGGGGCTGCGGGGGTGCCGCAGTGGGCTCTGCCGCCTCAGCTCGCCGCCGCCCCTCTGTCCCGAGCACAGCGCCCCGGGGCAGTGCCAGCCCCTCCCGGGCAGTCCCCGCCGTTTCCCGCACCAGCTGCTCCAGGAGAGCATTTACTGAAAGGAAAGTAAACTCTGTAGCCAGCCCCTGCCCCCCTGCCCCTGTCCCCAGCCCGTGTGCAGGGGGGTCCCGACCCCAGGAGATGGGGCCGCACGGGGCCGGGCATGAGCCCTGCCTGCAGCTGGGCACTGGGCACACCTGGGGACAGGTGCGCCGTGGGGCGGCGGCAGGGGATCCTCGTGATCCTCGTTCCGTACACGTTGCGCTGCATTCCCTTTCCTGGTAGGTTTTTTTTCGTTTCAGCTTTTACGGGTGTAGGATCCCCTGTTTAAACACACTGTGTACAGCTATTGCTGTAACTCACTGCGTAACGTCTTAGTTACCTGTGTGTAACTTATGTGTCACGTGTGTAACATATACATAGTTTTCCTATATCTTATATACATAGTTTATGTATCTAGACGGTACATCAGTTATAAATAACTACTTAAATAACTGTAGCTATACAGCTATGTATAGATGTGTACACACCAGTGAGTAGCTGTAGCTGCAGACACTACAGTTATTTAATTATATTAGTTATAACTGATACAACTCAAGGCATAGCATGTGCCAGTTGACAGGAGGCTTCTCTCTGTAAGGGAGCTTCCTGGACTCAACGTGGCTGAGAACCAAGAAGGACATGTTGCATCAGTGGCCCCTTTCCTTACTCTTTTTGGAAGGATCCTGACTTTTGAGGTCTCAAAAACATCTTCCAAATGGATTACGATGCATCATGCTGGCAGCTACACATATGCAACCCAGTGTCATTAATGGAATCGATTTGTCTGAGAATCAAATCTGATCTTTCATCTTTTTCATACCTCTAAAATAGCCTTCAGTGCTGAAGGAAACGTGCAGCAGTTGGCTCGCATGAAATGTGAATCCTTACTTTTGTGTTGAAAACACCAGCTTATATTTTCATCGTGAATATTGTATTTCTTGCTGTTGCCCTATCATCTAGGAGAAAGCCTTACATCTGTTACCCCGCTCTTTATTCTGCCTTTGCAGTAACATTTGCTGTGTGTTTCTTGTGACTTTAATACCATAATAAGCATAATTTCACATCTCAGTACCTGTATCTTCTGGTATATTTGGCTTTCAGATTGTGGGTGATCCAGTCCCATATATTTAAAGATCATGCTTGCTTTCTTAGTCACTGTCTCAAAAGTAATTTAGTGATTTTATTGTGTCTGTTGTCCTTCCTTTTACACAAATTAAAACATATTTTCACTAGCAATTCTATTGTCATTCTTCAGTTTTACATGTTTTAAAATCTGAAAACAATTACTTTTTCTATGTTAAATCTAGGAATTTTCATTTTCTGAAACTGGAATAAAAGATAGTTTGCTTTTCCACTGCTTTACTGAATTAGTTGAAAACTGCTTCCCATCAAACTTCTCAGAGCGTTTTATCTGGAATAGATGGCTTTGTCACCTTGGCAGACAGCTGAGTGATGGGTAGGAGCCCAGAACCACTGCGTACAGTGTATGGAACAGGCTGCTTGTTCTCTGTTCAGAGGCAGGCTGGATATCCTGCATAACCCATTCCAGTGATTTCCCCTTGCCAAAATATCCAGTCCTCGCCTTTCTAGGTCCTAACTTATAAGGGCAGAGCATGAGCTACAGAAATTGTCTATGATTTTGTTACCATCTGCAGCACAGTCTCTCTTTTGCAAGGATTGTGGACATTCACATATGTAGTGAGAACTAAGAGAAAAATACTTTTCTGTGACATCATTAATTACCTCTTTTTTTGGTAACTGAAGGAGTTTTAGCTGCAAATTATTATTTAACTCATGGCAGCGGGTGAAGAAGGATACACTGAAACAGAAGAGCATTTACATTTCCAAGCATAACAAGAAGTATTTTCATAAAATATAGACTCAAGGGTGCATTAATTAAACACCTGAGGAATGTGATTTGGGGGAATTTTAGATTATTTGCTTTTGGCAGCTTTACACGTGTACATTTCAATAATGTATGTATGTAAATATCTATTTTCTTTCATATACAAAAGTCCTTCTATAAAATAGTATCTTTTCTGCAAAAAGCAAGACAACTGTGGGGGGGGGTTAGTTTGTGCTCTATGCTATAACACACTATCACACAGTATCACACAATATCACAATATCACAGTATCATAAGGTTGGAAAAGACCCTTGAGATCATCGAGTCCAACCTATGACGTCCTATTGGACTGGGAGCTCTTTCATAGGGGAGTGTGTATGGGAGCTGTAAATACGTCAGTGTGTGACTATAGGCGCACACTCTATGGCAGCATGGGTCTTCTCCCACCAGCATCAGACCTACACTTGTTCAATACATCTAAAAATATACATTTGAGTGACACAAAGAGCACCCAGCTGCTACCCAGATCGCCCATCACAACACGATACGGTCCACATAGCAAACACCTCATTGCTCTGTGTTGTTCATGTTGTTTAGGTGAGGTGGTGGTAACTTTAGGGGCCAGATCATGTGCCAGCAGTGCTTCATGTCACCCCTTCGTCTCACCCCTAATCACCCCTAATCACTTGGAGTTCACTGGCAGATCACAAGCAAGTGAGGATCTCAGAGAAGTTTCCGTGTGCGGCAGCTGGCTGAGAGTCCCCACAAGGACTTCTTCTCCAAGTGACCTGGGATCAAAGGCCACTGCGTGAGCTTGGGTGCTGCTGGAAACCGCAGCAGCCGTGCCCATGCGTCATGTGGGGTCAGCGGAGCCAGAAGAGAAGCCTGGCGAGGAATTTGCAGTCAGCCAGGAGGACGCACCTAGTAGGATCCACGGAGACGCTCGAGGAGTGGCAGGTTTGCTTGTACTGCTCCACTTCTGCAGGTAAGAACTCTGCAGTACCCACTCCTTCCCCTCTCACAGTCACCACAAATGTGTTTTTCTCTGTGTGTTTTTTTCCTCTTACCCTAAGGAAGATTTATTCAGTCGAACACATGTATCACTATCTTGACCTGCGTCAATAACCGGCTCCCCCTGCTTCTTTCTGCAGAGCATTCACGCTGTCTGTGCGTGTACTCACGGGTGCACTGCTGCTCCTTTCAGACCCACCTCTGCTGGAACCACACAAAAGGCTGTCTCTGGGCAGAATCCTGGTCTTCCTCACAGTAAGGTGTTTGCACCATTTTTGCTTTCGAGTCAGCATCCCAGTAACGCAGCTCAAGGGAAAGGAGGGGTTTTTTCTTCTTAGAGTGGCAGGGGTGTTCACGAAGTCTCGGACATTTTTGGCCCAAGGGCTGTTCCTTGCTTTGTCTGTGAAGTATCACAACAGCTCTTAAAAACTTGCAGTCGATGTAGAAGGCGATAAAGGAAACTAACATTTTTTTAGAACAACTGTAGCCATCATTAACCTCCTCCCCCTGTGGACTGGCACCAGCGCCAATGTGCCAGTCTTTCTGCGCTTTGCTGTAAACCTTTGTCCTGCCTAAGTGAAACACAACGAGCTGTTATCTGCAGTCGGGCAGAGCTTCTCCCAAGGAGCGTTTATTTGAAAGATGATGGCTTACCCTCTAAGCTGAGTTAACACTTCTCAAGCCACAAATTTCGACCCAGCTCCAACACCAACCCAGCTCCCCCTCACCCTTCGCTGCAGGCACAAAGTTACCCTTGGCCAGACCAGTCCCGAGTGTCACCCCGAGCTGGATGTGCTCAGGTGCCAGCAGTGGGAGGGCACGCATGGGCACCCTTTCCTGCCTGTCCTATGCCTGGAGACGGTGTTTCCCAGCTCTTCTTTCACACACATGATGTCACAGACAAGGCTTTAGTGGGACCAGTCTTGGGACACCAGGGCTCTGTGTGTCACACTCTTCCTCTCCTGCTGCTGCAGCCTTCTTTCTCCCCGTTGGACTCTCAGCAGCCCTGACTTCATGAAGTTCAGACTCAGGAACACATTTTCACTGAAGAGAGGCGGAGCCGTGAGTGTGAGCGTTCGGGATCTTGATTTATATGATTTATATGATTGCACATTTATGCTTGATCCAACTTCGAACTGCTTGGTGACTCCTGCAGCTTCTCCTCTGGAATACGTGCTTCATTTTTTTTTTAATTGGAGAAGAGCTTTGTGGTTCAAAAGGATAGAAGAAGAAACAGGCATCTTTCCTTCCTTGCCATTCCCCAGGAACTGTCTGAGGTAGCACTTTGGATTTCTATAGGCCTTGGCAGCAAAGCAACACTAAAAATAACTTTCCTTCCAAACACCAGTAAGGTTTCTGTTCCTTTGCACTTCAAATCTGTAGTAAATCATGGAGCACAGAGTGGAGAAAGAAAAGAGAATTACACTTTTTAAAGTCATTTTCTTTTCCTCATAAAGCATTTACCCCAGCTGTCAACAAGGTCAAACCATCTCAGAGGAAATGGAAACCTGAAACTGACTCTAGGAAATACAACGTGCACTGTTACGTGTCTCTTAGCTGCCTGTTTCTTAGCTATGTAACAGAGACAGACACTCACAAGCTGCTCTGCTTACCTGTGTGCACTGCCTGCGTCCCTGGGCTGTCCAGGCATTCACACACTTAGTGGCACTCAGTGGGAAGGGAGATCCTTGACGAGTGGCGCTCACTGCAAAATGACTGAAACCAAACCCAAGCTCTCCTATGGAGACGTTTTACTCATTTTTAAGAGGCATTTGACTTTAAAGGGAATGTCATTATTTTACTAGGTGAAGGATGCCAAAAGTACACGGGATCTTAACATTTGTCTCTGAGCACATCCAGTAACGGTACTAACTCTGAGAGAGTCTAAAGCACAGCCAGCTCTGCGCCCCTCCTCCCAGGCAGGCTACTGTTTCCTTTAGGGAAACAGATTTTAAAATACACAGATGACATTAATGCAGGCAATTCTGTCCTTTAGCAATTGCTTTTTTTAAGCAGTTGGCAATGCAGTGTCCTGGCTGGGGGAGTTAGCCCAGTGTACCCTCTCCAACTTACCTTGTAAGAACTACATGACCTTCGGAGAATCACCCAGCATGTTGCCTCTGTGCTTGTGCCTGGAGAAGGAGCTCGGATTGCCATGGAAACAAAAGTTTCTTGTTGTCTTACACTTCCCTGTGCTATGATATCATTTTCACTACATGAACCCTTCTCTTAGCAAGAAATAGAACTGTGCGGGTTTTGTGTTTTGAGCATCCCAAAGTCATCTTCTCCAGGTGATGGCTCAGTTCATGGCAGAAATGTTTTGAGTGAGGAGCAGAGACTGCCCCCATCATCGTTATTATTTAGGGATATTTAGATCAGATCCATCTGCATGAGTTTGTTGCTGCTGGAGAAGAGAAAAATCTCTGTGTACTCTTTTCCAGAGTTTTCTTTACTTCTCCCTCCATGCTGAACAGATGAGAAGAACCAGCATTTTAAGGAAGACAGTGTTAACCAGCGACATAAAAAAAGCCAAAAAAGAATTTGTGGCATTTTGGCAAAGAGTGCAATAGTTCTTTTTGGTTTTGTGATGGGAGCTACATTTCTCCATGCCCCAGAATGCCTGTAGATTTTACATTGACAACACATTGCCCTGGTGTTTGGCAGCCACTGCTGGATCAACGCCAGCAGGATTATCGTCAGGAAAGGAACTGAAGAGGCTGCCTTGTGATCAAAAACTCTGCAATGCTACTGGTACAAAATGAAGAACTCATAATATTTTTTCTAATACTATTTATTTTTGGTTGATTTATCAGCATTTGAAATAATGCAGGTCTACATTAGTCATCAGTTTAAACAGCTTTTTGCTTTGTTTAAAAATGGGCAGACTGTGTGCATTTTATTTTAAAAGTGAGGCTGCACCAGCAGTAAGACAACAGAGGTGACTGGATGACAGTGGTTTTATAGAACAGTTGGAGAAAATGGGATGCAATGCAGCCACTGTGCACACAGCCAGGTTGCGAGTGATAGGCGGCTGGAACATCCTTTTCGGTTTACTTGTATGAAAAAACCCACTCTCAGTAAATTCCCATGGACATCACCTGCCTGCCAACATTTGAATTTCAAAAAGTAATGACTCTCACATTTCAGTCTGGTATTTCCTGGCCTGAGTTCCTGTACGTGTGCCATGTGGCGTGTGAGCAGTACGTTTAACACATCCCAGGCAGTGGCAGGGAAACGCAATGCAGAGTTTGCCTGAAACCTCGGATTTCTTCACCATCCACAGCCCAAGTGTGAGGCCGAGAAGCCTCGGACAAAAGAACTGAAGGCACAGAAAAGTCGGTCTTTGTCACGCTAAAGACAACAGAGCTGGCAAATGCGATGTCACCACAGGCTGCTCCCTGAACATTCTGTGTTTCAGGATTGCTTTTCAAGGACAGAATAGCAAAGAATTAGTCTTTTTGGACACCGGCAGCGTTTGTGGCTGTGGTTCATTTTGGGGTAATAAATACATAATGTGATACTTCCATGGGATACCTGTGTCTCTGCAGAGCTAACGTCCACATCTGGACAGGTTCAATGTAACTCAGAGGCTTTTCATCACTTCTAGCTAATGTTCCCATTTGAAGGTGGGGAGTGGATTTTGTTTATTTCATCATCACGTGTTTGTGACCATACACTGCAAGTTCCTTCCACAACACTGGCGCTTATTGAAAGAGTGGAAAAGCAAGAATTTATGGGGCAGAAAAGTTCAGCAATGAGTTTTCGCTCATCACACAGAAGGCATCAGGGATTCATGTCAGGCTTGCAGTTCCGGTTAAGACAATGTATTTTCACAGCTGTGTCATAAACTTGTTTGGACCTGACTTGCAGCCATTAAAGCAGGGCTTGTGCCAGCGTGCTGGAGGAAGCTGGCTGAAAAGTGGAAGGGATGGGCTCTAAAGACACAGGGAAGCTTTAAGGCTATACAGAAGTTTACTAATGTGTGGCATAACATAAATTATAACATTCCAATTCACTTTTTGCCATCTCATATCACAAACGCCCAACCGTTTGAAATTCACTAATACATTTTTCTGCGTAGGTCCTTGCAGTAATTCTGCCAAGGAAGTGGGATGGGAAAAACTGCCTTGCGTTTTTAAATCTATCTGAAGTATTTAGTTTCCAAAAATCATAGAATAGCTTAGCTTGAAAGGGACCTTTGGGGGACCAGCACCTCCCTTTTTAATTTCCTTTGTATATTTAAACTCTAAGATCTCCAAGACAGAGTTTATTTCTCATGGTGTGGTTGTACATCCCACTCATTAATGGGATCATCGCTATTGGAGATGTTATTGACTTGAACAGGGCTGTATCACAAAGAGAATCATCAGCCTTTGGGTTACTGCATCTGAGTTTGGGAAATGTTGAAACTTAGTGAAACACCCCATTGTGCAGCTTGGATTGGTTTTGCTTGCTTTGTACTCGTTATGGCAAACACAGTCCAAGCCAAATGGAACTGGTACAAAGTGATTTCAGACTTCTCCTGGCATTTTTAAAGGCGTTATTATGTGCTGTTATTGCCTATGAGCTTCTCCATCTCTCCTGCCTGTGAACCCTACACATTTGTCTCGGGATGGGCTTCCATCTTTGGCCATGGTGTTGCACGGCATTGACCACAGTGCATTGGGGAGAGGCTGGTACAGCAAGGACTGTGCTGCTTCTCAAGATAGTGAGGTGTTACATAGTCCAGCAGGCTCCCCAGTTCTTCAGAGCCACACATTTTAATACAAATACTACTACTGAGACCTGCCTTCCACTTGTGATTGTGTTCTGCTTCATTGCTCCTTTCTGCTTCTCAGTGGCCACAGTCTCAGGGCTCCATGTTGTGGCGAATGTCAGAAGGTTTGCAGCAGGTTTGGAATGAGATCAGCTCTCCTGTCTGAACTGGCAACAAGGCCAGGAACCCAGACCTGAGCCTTGAGGTTGGCCTGATATTTGTGTAGGAGTAACGCTGCACTGTGTTCCCTATTGAGTTCCACAGGTGATTTGAAGCCATATTAAATCTGATGCTTTTTTCTGGATGTAAACAAGACTTTTCAAGTGGATTCATCATCCATATTTCATTCACTTCAGACAAAACCCCAGCAGGAACTCACAGGAGGCTGCAGATCATTTGCAGGGAACATTACTGGAGGCCTCCTTGCCAGCAAATGAGGAAAAATGACAGCTTAGCTCTTCTCTCTGCCAAGGACTCCGCCATGTATTCAGATATTGTGATTATTTAATACTGAGGGACAGCTTTAGGTTTTCAGGGTACTCAACATGTATTTCAAATGAGATGGCAGTCATATGAGGTCATGAAATTTTATGAATTGTAGAATTTGCTTGCAAACGCTTATCTGAAAACTGATTACTTCAAAAATGTTGCACCTTTCCTGTACATCTGGATTATCTTCAACAAATTAAAACTGCCAAGGGTGTTTCAGAAGCACAGTTTTTCCACCCTACTCCCTCATCCCCATGGAAGGTAATTTATTTAGTAGAGTCTTTGGAAGTGCCTGTTCCATTGTGTTGTGCTGTCACCAAGCCGTCTGCCCACTTGTCTTCCCAGAGGTCTGTCCATCTGCAGTGTCCTCGGTGCTCGTCAAATTGGAATCCCTGATGGATTTTATTTGGACTGAACGGAAAAATCAGGATGGCAAATACATTCCCCTCAGATAGTATGGGAATCGGCTGAATAGTGAAAACCCGACCAACTTACTGACGCCAGAGCCAGGAGATTGCCCTGTGAATGTAATGAATTTCCATTGGGTTTAGCGAGCTGATTTCTCACCATACAGATATTCCAAGCACATGAATCTTTGCCAGGGCACCAATTCAGGGTGTGGGAGAGAGCCACAGCTACGAAATCGGGAGAGGGGAATGGGAGATAGGAAACTCACCGGCAGGAGCAGCCCCAGGCACGAAGTGATGAGAGAGGAGCTGTACAGGGGCCACAGGACAGAGACCCAGAGGAGGTCACGCTGCGCGCCCTTTCTGCCTGCACGTGGTACCGGTGCCCCCAGCCCCTCCACGCCCCTCGCTGCAAGCTTGGGTGTCCTTGTCTCATTTCCGCACCAGCCGTCCTTTCGCCAAAGGCTGAAATAGCCTTCCAGTTCCTCTGCCCCCAGTCAAAACACTGCATTGCAGGTGTTCTCTGGGGGAAAACACATGAGGTCTAGAGGGGAGGTATCTCTGCTCTTTTCATGTGAGAACCAATATGGTCCAAAGCCTCGTTTCTGCCCCAGCACATCCGGTGGGTGATTGCCACGTGCCTGGCAAGGCCAGGAGGCAGCCGGGGTGGACAGACTGCTGAAAGCTCTTCCTGAGGGAGCTTCCAGATGTTCAGGCAGCACATCAGCAAACAGAAGGGAGATGTTTAGGCACAGATGATTTAAAACACCTATGTTCATCTGAAGTGCAGAGGAAAAAGGAAACTTCACTCCCAATACCTGTCCTGCCAATGACATTGCCATATGTGGAATCCAGGTCACAGCTAAGAACTTCTGGGCTTTTGAACAGCTGCAAGTATGTGTCGTCATCGCTTCCATAAGCTGATATGAATACCATCTTTGGCAGCAGAACATCTTCCCTCAGTTTTTACCACAAGCCAAGCTGTCAGCCACCTCTTTCTTTAATCAGACTTGCAATTATTGTGGTTCTTGATTCAGCTGGCACTTTGCTTTGAGACCTTGGTAAGTACAGAGTGGGGAAGTCCTTTCCTGTCCTGAGCAGCTTGGCAGTCCGTGCACATGGAAGAGTTCTGAGCCAGGAGGAGGAGAAGAATGCTCAGGTAGACGTGAGGCTCACCGGTGGTCATTCCCCTTTGATGCCCACACACCTCCTTGCATGTCAGCAAATCACTGCAGAGCAATGTCAGATACTCAGGACGCTCGAGAATCCACTCAGAGGGTTTTCCAGTGCCGCAATTTCAGACGTGAAAGGCTCCATGTCATGAGCCTTCCCATATACCCAAACATCCGCTGCCTCCAGGGCTGCACAGTGAACAGTGTCAAAGCAACCTGAGGGCCAGGGTGTGATGTGCCTAGGAAGTTTTCTTCTGCTGAAGCAGATGTATCTTCACCTCAGCAGTGGAAAATGAGCTTTAAAAGGTCGAGTCAGCTAGAGGATTGCTTACAGCTCCTTTCTACATGGTTTGCTTTTAACCGCGATCCATCACGCCTACCAGACTAACGGATTTACAGTGCAGCAACTTTAGCTTCATCTTCCTAAATCTTGGAAAGTCCAGGTAACAGTATTAAGTGTGTTTTTCCATAAATAATTTGTATGAGGAAGCCAACCTTGTAATTGCAATGGAAAATATTTGTTCTTGTTACTTCACCCGATCATGTGTAAATTCCTCCTGCCCGCTCGTCTAAGGCTGTCACAAAAGAAGAAATACTTAAAAGGCAATGTTGAAAATGCCCTAGAAAACATCAGAAGCCTAAAACAAAACAGTAGAGAAAGGCAAAGCAAGACACAGTAAATTCCAGCCAGCCAGCCAAATTCCACGGATAATCATTAATCTGGAAAAAAATCTTTGCAATTTCTGAGTTTATTCGAAGCGGGCGCCGGTTGCTGTTGATTTGAGCTTTCTTATGTATAAATACTTGCCCCTGCACAGGCAGCGGTGCCACGGCTCAGCTACCGCGGTGGCAGCAGCAGAAGTGAACCCGGCGTGGGAGTTCAGACACAAACCGCAGCCGCATCCCGTCTGTGACCTGCCGGGAATGCGAAGCCCTCTGGCTGCAAACCTTGTGCAAACATCACTCCCAGCTCTAATTCATAACAATTTCCTTTTCAAAAAGCCCTAATGAGATGGTGTTTACAGAGCACTGTTTGTGCGTGTCCGGGTGCCGGGAGCCCTGCGGCCGGTGCCCAGCCCTGCCCGGCGCGCAGCCCTGCGGTGCCAAGGCGTGCAGCCAGCTCTGGCTCCAGCAGGCCAGAAGGACTTTCCTCAGGCTGCATCAATTAACGATCCTCTGAATTTCTCTCTGAGTTCCCTTTCAGGCAACGCAGTTATTTTGCTGCTTGGTCCTTAACGCCTGTGCCGTCATTTCCCGCAGCTCCTCACTCCATTTATTACAGTGTTCTCAGCGCCTCAATTTTTTCTAGTATCTGTTTTTGCTAAGAAAATGGGATGAAACCAGAAGGTTTTATTATCAGTCCGGTGGCAATCTCTGGAGGTTACACTGCCTTTAGAGACAGACGTTTCTGCTTGCTCTGTCAATCATCTCTTTAATTTCCCTGTCAGAAAGTAAATGTCTGTGCTACAAAGAAAGGTTTAAAATGGGGCAGTTGGGATTCTGGTCTCTTCAGAGTGAAGTGTAATTGTGCTTCTGTAAATAAAACATCAAAACCTATCAATTCTGGAGAATCAGAAGTGCATGCTCGTCTTTAGACAGATAAGCAGCGATATTGCATTCGTTCAAAATCAGATTTAGGACTGAAGACAGAGGAAATTGCTTTTTCCTCTAAGTTTCTCTCTCTTCAGAGGTGTTCTTTGCGTATTTTCTTGCTGTCCAGCCTCTCTGCACTGGCAGCAACACCCGGTCCAGCCACGAGACCAGAGAGCGCAGGAACAGCAGAGTGGAGCGGTGCTTTGAAATCTGGCACTGACTTGCTCTGTGAACCTGACCCTGTTATTTAAACTTCCTCTAAGTCACTTTCTGTGTTTATTCTCCTGGGGAAAATTGCATTTTTGTGCAATTGCTAAGAGCTATTGGCATTATTCACTTGTACACATTGGTATACTTCAATATTAGTAGGTTCAATAATTAATAAATTGACTATGGATGGTGCTCCATCCTAACAAGGAGAAGGCAGGCAAAACCGTGGCATCTGTTCAAATTGTGTCACCTGTTAGCAATCAGGTTTCCAAATTATTTCCTGAAGAAGGTGCAACTTGTAAACTAGCTGTTTATAAAAGGGATTGCAAGGGGCTTGTTACTGTGGTGTCTGATGTCTCATCTTAGTGCAGGTTTCCTGCTAAAATGGTGGCAAAGCATAACCAGAGGTCTCCTTTGCTGCAAAAGGAACAAGGAAGATGCCAGGTACGTCAATACCTGATTCACCTAAGAGGTGCTTTCCAAAGCAAATGAGGTGAAAGTGGGTGTTTATACTTTTCACTGAAATTAGGAGATTTCCCTAATGGGAAAGCTTAGCATGCGAGTTTGTGAGTTAAACTCTTCTTGCATACAGCAAGTACGTTGTGTGCACCTGCCTGTATGGAAAGGTCTAGGGTTACCTGGTGGTTTTACAAGGTTGCTCTAAGCTTGTTGGTGTAGTGTTCTTAAACCTTTAGTCACGTGATGATGCTGTATTTTACAGGTCTGCAGATTGGTATTTGTATCGTATGCTGCCTGCCCTCTCTATAATAATGTAATAACACAGACTATGAGGAGGCACGTTTGTACCAATGAGTGTGGCTGAGGCTGGGAGTGCAGGGGTGGGTGTGTTTGCCGGGAAACAGCCTCGTAAGAAAGGCTGTGCCACAGAGCTCTGGAGGGGGCACGGTGGGTGGAAGAAAGAGATGAGAAAGCAAAGGTTAGTTTTCTGGAAGCTTTGCAGCTCCTGAATTTAGGGTTTGTATGACTTGGACTCCTCGTAGGCAGCTGGGCTTTGTCGGTGCTGGTTCCCCGGAAGCGCTGTAGATGCCGGCTGGGTGGCTGAGCCTTTGCCCAGCATCAGGATGAGGTGCTGCAGCCGACCCATGGCCCATGTGCCCTGGGCAGCACGGCCTCTGCCTGCTGCGACGGGCTCTGGGCTGGTTGCGCAGCGGGCTGCCCTCCTTCACCAGCGCTGCTCTGCTCGTGGGGGTTGGAAATGAGGTCAGGGGTTTGGTTTTGTTCAGAAAAACAGTCAGCTGATAATGATGTGTAACTTCTCCTTTCTGTGCCCTCATCATTAGTTCATGCTGTTTCTGCGGAATAGGCTCATGATCTGAATCTCAGAGGTGCCGAAAGCTCTTGGACAAAAGCAGCTGAAACACTTAAAAATGCCCTTTGACAGTCTCAAAGGCTGAAGTCATTGTCCAGCTTTTATTAAGAAAAGGGTAACCTGAGTGCTTGCAGTGTTAATTAACTCTTCTTTCTGTGTGGCTCTGGAAGTTTAATAATTAACACTTCCATCACATGGCAGGAGGCAGAAGGGATTGGCTCCCATTGCTGCTGTTGCAGATCTAACACCCAATACGCAGCGGCAACAGCCAAGCCAGCGTTTATGTACAACCTGCAAACAGGGATCCTGGGTCACTTGCAAGACTGTGAATGTCCCTCTCTGGACGGGGGGGGGGTGTGTGTCTTTCTTGATTGTATTGATACTCTGCTCCCTGGGGTCTCACCATGGGGACATCAGTGCTAGAAGCTCCCCAGATGCGTCAGCCTTGCTGATTTTCCCTGCTGAGCAGAGCTGTGTGTAAGCAGGCACCAAGAAATAGATGCATTCTGAGATCAGGCCAAATATCTGTCTTAAACCACAACAGAAACCGGGACGGTTTACACGACTTAATAACCCATTGCAGTAAATATGATAAAGAAGGTTTTGTCGTGACTGAGCTACTCCTGCTGTATCTCCCCGCATAAACTCCCAGCTGTCTGTCTGCAGGTCAGTTCAAGCCGTGGCCTGTTCCTTACCCAGTGCATCAGGAATCTGTATTCCATAAAAATAAGGATGTGGGAAAGGCAATCAATAGTAACTTTAAATGTCTGCAGTCTCTGTGTTCTCTGTGAAAGTCCAATAAGCCAGGCCAGGTGTAACAACAGTTATTAGAGAGAACAACATTCCCCCAGCATTGATATAAAAGCCTAATAATTAATAAAACAGGCTAATTAGAGAATCAACCCGGGATTTGATAACAACATCCAGAGCACTAACATAATTAACCACATGTGCACAATTAACACTTTGTGGAGGCTTGGACTAATAGGTTATTGCTTTGGAGTCTCCTTTGAACCCCAGGAAAAGGCGAGGAAGGCCTTGTGACCTGGCAGTTTAGATTGATGGTCGGGTGTCAATGAATGCATGGGGCACTAGAAGATCGAGATTTCTGCAGTGCCACTGGTGGCAGCAGCTGGACAGAGGTTTGCTTGTGTGGCTCGATCCAGCCATCAGGGTGAGGGTGGCAGCAGCTGGAACAGAAGTAACTCTCATAGCTAACGTTTAAAGAACACAAACCTGGAGTTTCAACAAGCCAAGTGCCTTCACTGCGCGGAAGCAGAGCTTTTTTTAGAGGTCTGTTTCCACACTTAATGAGAGCTTTATTTTTGAGAGCTACGAAAATCAATGCGAATGCCTCAGCCTTTGGATCATTGCTGGCCTTGCTGGGTTTGCTGGCACTACCACCTCGCGTTTTTAAAGATTCGTGTCTCTCTTCTGTTGAAGAGTTCACACTGTGACACAGTCTGAAACAATACCGACCACACCACCAAAAGATGCCCCTGTCAGAGCAAAGACCATCACATACGTGTCTTCTCCTGTGGCTGCAAGGTTCGCACTAAAGGGTGTTTGGAAGAATAACTATTTCAAGGAGAAATCTGAGACTTAAAAAATTTGGGAAAGAGAGGCAGGAGAGAAAGTGTTTCTCAGTTTCTCCACAACTGAAATGCCAGTGAGAGCAGTGCCAGCCCACACAACAGTCAGTGCCTTTAGAAACGTTTCAGAACAGGCTACAGGAAGGGTGCCAGGATAAGAAATATTGCCTTCCAGAAACTGAAAACACTGCTTTTCTGCACGGTGGAACCAAACACTTGACTGTGGGCTAGAAGTCCCTGGGTAGAAGTAGGTTTCCAACAGCAGAGGGCTCTTTTGGCTCAGAAAACAGTAGAATTATCAGCTCTAGTAGATGAATCTGACTGATAAAGTAAAGAAAAAGCAGAACAGAAATGAGCTGCACATTTCTAACAGTAAGGCTAAACTTTATTGGAACAACTTAACTGATGACAGATGTGATAGAGAAGTGAAAAGTTATGAAATTTGGTACAGAAATAACCTAATAAAACTCCCTTTTTAGCTGTATTGTGTTACAGATCAAAATGATTAACTACAAAAATCCATCCCAGTTTTACAGCTTCTCACTCCTCTATGGAAAATGTCATGAGCTGAGGACAGGGTGTTAACATGGTTCTAATTTTTCGGTTTTATATGTTGGTGTTCTAGAAATGTGATGGAAATGTTGTCCACAGAATTTTAATATTTGGTTGGGTTTTAGTTATGCAGGTTCCCCAGCCTGATACATTTACAGACTGTTCGGAAATACCGTTGGAGACTTGAATTTAAGATTTGGAGAGAAATCAGGGTAAAGTAGTTGAAATCAGCGCAGTTAGAGTTCTTGGTCACTGGAAAATGATACTTTTTTTCCCTAGGGCATGGAAGGGCATTAGAGAGCTGAGATTTAGTAACGAATTCACCCTAGTCATGCACTGAGGCTACTCCATAGGCTCAGGATTTTGGAAGATAAAAGCAGAAACGAGTGGGTGTGCATGCAGGTGCAGAAAGTCTTTACCCTTGAGGTGGCTGAGTTCATGCTCTCAACCAAGCAACTGGCATTGAGACGGCTGCTACATTATTGGGCGCATTTCATCTCCTAGCAGGGCGAGCGTTTGGAACATTCTCCAATGTATGTTCCCTCACAACAATAGAAACTGGATTTGGTACATAATCCTTTTCGATGAACTGGGATGGTTTTTTTTTTCCCCAGTTCTAAACTTGTTACTGACATTTATTGTAGAAAACATTGTCCTGTCTCTCTGTACTGTGTGGAAATTGTGATTGACCTCTGGGTACTCCAGTCTGCCAGCTGGAGGTTACCTTAGCTCAGCATCGCGTGTAAACTCACCACAACGATCCAATCACGAATACAATCTGTATGTGGGGTCTCTTCATGGGACACAGGGAATATTTGTGTGCAAACTAAATGCAGGCAGCTCTTTGAAACTCATAAATAAATCCACAGGTCAAAGCTTTCCACGTGCCCTTCCGTAAATTGTTAGGGGTTTTGCACTGTGTAACCAGATGTTGTTGTATGAAGTATCTCATGCTGAGAGCCATTAACAGAGGCTGCAAGAGCACAGGAGAAACAGTTCTTACCTTTTATTTCCATGTACAACAGTTTATAATGTTTCCTCTCTTGGTCTGAACGAATTCAGTCTTGGTTTACTTGCTCCTGAAAGAAGCAGCGGGCTATATTTAGGCAATGCCCAGTGCCAGCATTTCCATTAACCCTGAAGATCGCTCACTCTTCCTCCAAGGTAACATTGTCTTTTAGCCCCAGCTGTGGCACTGGGGCCTGTGCAGAAACCTGTTCCCTCTCGAGCAAGTGGGTGCTGTCCGTGCCTCCTGTGTCGCTCTGCAGGGCACAGCTGCACAGCTCCAAAAATGAACGCGTTCTTGGCGTTGTGTTGGAACACAGGCATTGCCTTTGCCCATTCTTCTTGGACTCACTTTCTGTGCTTTCACACAAAGAAATAACATCAGGAAATGCTGAAATTTTCCATTCTGGGGCATTTCTTTGCCTATGACCTGAGAGGACACTCTGCACCTTCCCAAAGTATTGCAGAGCTGCCACCTCTGTCAGTAGTGGCTGGAGTTGCTGAGCCAGGTAGCACCTGAAGGTCTTTAACCTTCCCAGGATGAAGGGATGGCTTTGGGGAATGGAGCTGGAGACTTTGCAATGGACTTGAAAGATTATTTCCCTGCTGTTTCCAAGGGATTTCTTCTGAAGCTATAGAAGCCCGGAAAAAAATAGACATTTGTGAATATTTCTGTCTCAAAATAACTGGGTGTTCCAGCACTCGCAGCTCTTCAGAGCTGTCTGCTCCTTCTGGAAGCAGGTGTTTTTTCACACACAAAGGGATCTGAGGTAGAACTTGCGTGCATGATCTCCTTATTAGTGTTGCAGTGCTTGAACCCAACAGGAGAGGACCCTGTGAGCGAGAGGGGAAGCGGGTGGGGAGCTCACAGATTGTGAGTGCTCAGAGGGGTGAGAACCTACTTGAGGAGGAGTCCTTTCCACTCTGAGAGCAAAAGGCAGATCAGGCCATGCTTGGGATTCTTGTGGCAAAGGGAAGACTTACCTCGAACAGTTAATACAGTATCACAACAGTTTTCTGCTTAGATCTTATCAGCTACCTTTATCACTGCTCATTACAAACCCTTTCTTCTGTCATTTGCATATAGAGATGTTTTAAGCAATTAGAAGAAAGTGAGCTGAGCTGTTCTGCCACTTTAATCTGGAGTTCATAGACAGCCCTTGTTGTGCAGCAACTGCTCGGAAATTGCATCAGAACATAGCATTACAGTGAAAAATTAGCCTCATAAGGAGCAAGTTCAGTTCCCTTTGACTGAGCAGGGTGTTAGGAGCATCTCTAAGCATATGGCTCCCCTCTCATCTCCATTTAAAAGCAATCTGAACTGACTGATGAGGGAAATTAAGGGTACATCTAAGCACTTCCTACAGTTGTTGAAACAGAAAATTACTTCATTTTCCCCTATAGAAACATCGGACTCAGATTCCTGTAAGGCCTCCAGCCACGCCAGCGTGTTTGTCAGGGTGATCAGCAATGAGGGCATAAGGCCTGGGTAATGCTCATCCCATAAACGCTGCTCGTGTCTGGCAGAGTCTGGCCCTGGAAATGAAATTGCACTGCATGTTGAATCAGCAATGCGTTACTATTTTTATCTGAAGCCTGTAACAAGGGTTTCTGCCCTAGGTTTGGGTGCAGAAGCGCGTCACGTCGAAGTGACTGGTTTGGTAAGGGGGAGTGCTCTCCTTACTGCATTTGGACAGGTTTGATGCTCTGTCCTGGGGAACCCTTTTTTACTGCTGGTGTCTGTGTTTACACAGATACCTGGGACCAGGTGATGTCTAGAGACTTCTAATGCACAGCCCCTGCAGATCACCATCACTGCGGCAGAGCGGGCAAAAGCCTCATCATGTGCTAAGGACAATGTTATGGCAAAGGGGACCAGGGCAGGTGAACAAAGAAATACGGTTCTAGATCACCTCTGCATGAATTTTCAGAGACCATCTGGAGGTGTTTGTGTCTCACTGCTCTGCCTCGTCGTGTTCTCATCAGAAAAGCAGAGAAAGGAAGGGACGTGCAGATGTGGAGAATCTTGGGCTCTGTGTCAGTTCATCTTCAGGATGATGAAATACCTTTGCCTGGACTTATAATTGAGGAAAATGGTTTTGTTCGGCTCCAGATCCTGGAATCCAAATTAAGTCTTGAAATAATGATGTTTTTTTTTCTTGAGGCTGAGGTAATATTTCAAAACAATACCAGATTATTTTGCAGGAAGTTTTTTGTCTGATGTAAATTAAGAAAAATCTTTTACTAAAAGCTCAAGGATGAGCCGTGTGTTTGATTTGTGACCTGTAGTTCAAATGGAATTGTTTAGTACATTCCTTTTGCCTTGGATTCATCCAGGAAGAAAAAGCATCACATGAGCCAGGCTGTAAGGCTCTGCCATGCCTGGCAGGTGAGGTAACTGCCAGCACTGCGCTGAGCTCAATTTCAGTGTTTAAATATCCAGTGTACTTGGGCCAGAGATCCTGTCCTGCCTGGCTTGTGCTTTTTAAAACCTATGTTCATCATCAGCGCTATGGAGATGCAAGAGTTTGTGTCTGAAGCTGCCAGTAATGCCAGATTTGAATTGTCCTTTTGTTGCCTTTTCGTATCTGTGAGTCGCTACTGAGTCAGTGCTGGCTTCCCTGGTGATCAACAGTAAAATATAATCATCTTTGTGAACACGGGGAAGCCAAGTCAGTCTTTTAAGGAAATTTGCTGAACTTCTCCAGCACAAAAGAACAAAGCTACTTTGCATTTCTGATGGTATGAAAGGCTCTTTGCCTTCGACACATCACTACTTCGTGTTTTAATAAGAAGAATAGACTATTGACAGGGCAATGGAACACAATATTTGTAATAACCTACTGTTAATCAGCAGTCTGGGCAGTGTATATATATATATAATAACCTAATTAGCCATAATTCAAAGAACCTCAGGCCACTTGGCTGAGGTAGCTGGTTCTTATCAAATGTAAGGTATTAGGAGAGAAAAATAAGTAAGGAGGAATGTAGCAATCGCTGGTGAAACCTGTAAGCTCTTAAGTCAGGATCTTCAAAATGCCTTAATTTGTCATGGGAATTGGGGGTAAGCTGTTCCACAGAGAAACAACTTCTACAACGGAAAGGAAAAGAAACAGAACTTTTGAAAAGTAATACATAGGTTAAAGCCTAGAAACATGCCTTTCATGAGAAACTTGCCTTTTTCTGCTTAACAAAGTGAAGACTGGAGCCTCTGGTTTGCACTGAGAACACCTTTGCAAGTTACAGAGGTAATCAAGCTCTCTCTAATCTAGTTTATGTTTAGAAAAGGGATGAGAGATCTTGTTTCTCTTTACCTGCAAGCCTATGGGGAGACACAGGAAGCCTTTTTTCTGAGTCTGGTGACAAATAATGACCAAGAAATGCACAGATGCATAAAAAAATGTCCATAGAGTGGAGGTAGCACAAGCATTTCATAACATTTGCATCAGTCTTTCCTGTTCCTCCTTTCTATTGCCACCCACGCAGCAAGTTCTCCATTCGATGCCTCTTTTTAATACATCTCATCTCCTTTCTTACTTTTCTCACCTGGCTGTATTTCTCCATCCTAAGGGGACGAAAATGTGGTGATTCTGTGTAATTCAGAGCCTGGGGGATGCCTCGATCTATCTCAGCTGACAGATGACCCTACAAACACTTTTTATTTTGGGTCTGGCAGAGCAAACCCCCGAGCAGATTCGCCTCCTTTGCGCGGCGTGCTGGTCAGTGCAGGCTCCTTCGTGCTCCTCTGGCTTTGGCAGCCTGAGCACCGGGGTGGTTTCAGTAAGGATGCTGGAAGGTTTTTGACACTGAACTGCTGTGTAAAAGAGCACAGCTTATACCACAAAATATCCTTCAAAATTCAATAGAATTCAGCGTTCTTAAACTGGAAAATGTTGCATTGCTTCTCAGTCCTAGCTTGCCCTCACTTTATCCCTGTACGTTGATCAGAGTCACTATCCCGATTTCCTGGTTAATACCAGGAAAAACATGGATCTTAGTATGTTTTACAGCATGCAGGGTGAACAGCATTGTTTCTATCAAGGTGCCTTTTTGGCTGGCTTGTGTTAATGATAAAACTGCTTAAGCATTGTAATTGATTGTGAGCAGAGCTGACTTGAACTGTACATGCTGTCTGGGTGATTCAGATTCTCCAGATGGATCTCTGAAATACAAAGGTCATGTAATTAGTCTCCCTTAAAGTGAGAAATCCTTTCTCCAGGGGCCATGGGCAGCACAGGGTGCAGTGTGTCGGGTCCGTCTCTCTATGCTCAAACACGTCTCAGCTTGGGAGAGTTGGTCCCAGCCCAGACAGACACTTGGTGCCTGGCGCCGCCGAGCTGCCGTGAGCTCCTGTTGTGCAAGGACCTTTATTGCGAAGCTGCTAAGTAACAAGCTTATCTTTTTATGCCATGTTTTTAATCTCACTTTGTCTGTTGCTCTAAGCCTGCCCTAGATTGCCAGGCAGCATTTTATGGTGTTTTTGCTCTTTAATAACTGCACATGCATTTGCCACCATAAAATACACCTTCAGAAACATGCCAGTTTGTGGGGGTTTTTTTCCAATTGTGTACGAGGGAAATAAATCCTTGTTACATTCTTCAAATAATCCAGAGCAACTTAAAAATGTCATTGGCCCTTCTACTCAAAATGTTCTGGTTTTCCAAAAGCTTTCATTTGAATGAAATCACCAGATGTTGAATGTAAACATCGATCTAAACCCTGAGTTTTCTCCCCACATCTTGCCTTAGAGACAGATGATTTTTTTTCTCATTTGTGGAACAAGATACAAGCCCTCAAAATAGAATTTAATTGCAGTTTCTCTAATAAAGCATCAATAGATTTCCACTTAGCCTAGAAGACAAATTTTAGTCAATGCTTTGAGTTGCAGAAGAGCTGAGAAATATTTAATCTCCAAAGCTTCAGGCAGAACTTTGTGTGTGGCAATGTAAAGACAGACAAAGTGATTACAAATAAAAACTTTACCTTTTGAGTTCTCAGAAAAAGCATGGAGTGGGGGGCTCTTCATTTAGTTATGTGTAACCTTGGCATTATCCACCACATTTCTCTTTGCTACCACATCCCTTGGATCTGCAAAGTAGTCAGTCTTTTTTGAAAAAATCAGAGAGTGTTTGAATACAAACTGACAAAAGCAAGTCCTTCTCAACTCAGATTTTTTGCCAGGTGAGGAGGTGATAAACCTTCTGAAATTCTAGTGTCTTCAGTCCAGTCATTGTTCTTTAATCTGGGCATCCTGTCCTCTCAATGTTGGATTTTTTTCAGAAACATCAAAATAAGGTTCTTGTTGCCTGTCTGTAAGTTATGTTTCAATAAAAGCTCTTTACTGGAATAATAAACTGGCAGAGCCCTGCCTCGGCCACAGCCCGTGCA
Source organism: Neomorphus geoffroyi (assembly GCA_033558235.1). Lineage (NCBI taxonomy): Eukaryota > Metazoa > Chordata > Aves > Cuculiformes > Neomorphidae > Neomorphus > Neomorphus geoffroyi. Next base: position 448,599 of record JAUMJM010000016.1, on the reverse strand, counting down.
GCCCAGAGGCACACAGGTGACTTCATAGGCACTGAGTCAATCTTAAATATTCTCAGTTTGCACTCTTTTTTTTAATGGAAACATCCATTTTTAATGAAATTCATGTCTGAATTGAAAAAATGGTTATTCAAACTGTTCTGTTTTCAGCTAATCAGAGGATCTAAGACATCTTTAAAAATTATAGAATTCAGATAGAATTGTTGAAGGTGGCTGTTCACTGTAAATCACTTCTTAAGTCATCTGTAGAAAATTAAGTGACAGAAGGTTTTCCTCTTACTTTAAAAAGTAAGCCGGGGGTTATCGTGGACTGACTGTCACTGTCACCTTCCCTGAGATTTGGTTATTCAGGCTTTGCTTGCTTTTCATTCCTTTTCTGACTCCGGCCTCGCAAAACCACAACACAGAGTTGAGGGAAATTGTCTGGGACTCGGACAGGAAAAATAAATGTGAGAGGATTTTCTGCTCTGCTCCAGCTAGAAGTGAAATGGATTGTTGTCTATTTTTTTTATTAGTATGTCTGGACAATTTTTGCTTTTGGGGAAAACACCAAGGCAGAAGCATTCACATTTTTCCCAGGATGTAGTAGGGTAATCGGAGCTGAGTGTCCTATTCCTGTTCTCTTGGAGGAGCGGGACTCTTCTGGCCGATTGGCCCTTTCATCCTTACCCTCCGCGCTAAGGGGTAAAGGCAGTGTCTGCAACGTGCGTGGCAGATGCCAAAACTGGTGTGAATTGAAATCTTGGGAAGAGAGGGCTCAAAGGCAAAAATTCCGCAGGTCCCAGGGCAGATGTCACCACAACAGTCGTGATGGGCCTCGGGAGCTCTCAGAGGCAGCAAACGCATCCCGTGTGCAAACACCACTGAGTTCGAACGCTGTTGGTGCGGATGCGGCAGCACATGGAACAAACCCAGCACAGATCCAGGAGGAGGAATGGAGCCTTTCCCTCTTAAAAACCTCTGGTCACGTTTAAAATGTAAAACCTCTGTGGCTTTGTCACATGGTGTGCAACAAAGTCAGGGGTCTCTTAGGTTAGAAGATGTGTTTTGTTTCCCCCTGTATTCTCGGGGTAAGGATTACCCTGCGTCTCTGTCCCTTGCGCCCTCTCTCGGGACTTGCTGGGGAATGTGTTGTCTGAAATAAAGAGCTTTTTCGCTAAACAAACAATGACATTGCTTTCATCCAGCTGACAAAACAAAGCAGTGAGCGCTTTGTCGGCTGTAGCAGTGGGATCCAGGGCTTCTGTCTACAAGCAAGAATTACTTGAGGCAATGAATCAAGGCGCTGGCATCCAGCTCTGTCAGGACCCTCCAATCTCTTTTTCTTTGTGCAATAATATTTGTTCTCAGAGCACCCCGAACAACAGCCTCACAAAGTCACTGCAACAGAGAAATTTCCTGTAGGAGTACTGTATTTCCTTTTTTTCCCATACCATGAGGCTGTGGTTTCTGCTTCAGATTCCTTTCCTTATTTCTCCTCCTATACTCTTTTTTTTTTTTTCTCCAATGTAACTTCCATGAAGTTATTCTTCATGTCTGTCAACATGAAGACACGCACAGTCAGAGACAGAAATACTATTAAACAGATCAGTTTGGGTTGGAAGGGACCCCAAAGCACATCCAGTGCCACCCCCTGCCATGGGCAGGGACCCCTCCCACTGGATCAGGGGGCTCCAAGCCCCATCCAACCTGGCCTGGAACCCCTCCAGGGATGGGGCAGCCACCACTGCTCTGGGCAACCTGGGCCAGGGCCTCCCCACCCTCACAGCAAAACATTTTTCCCTGAGATCTCACCTCAATCTCCCCTCTCTCAGCTTCAAATCGTTCCCCCTTATCCTGTCCCTGCACTCCCTGACCAAGAGCCCTTCCCCAGCTTTCCTGCAGACTCCTCTGAGAACTGGAAGGCCCAGCTTGCTTATTTGATATAAATAAGAAAAGATTTTTTCCAAATTTGCAACCATGTCCTGGAAATCACCTATGGTGCAGTAACAAACATTTTTTTCTTTCAGTCACATTACCTTTCCAGAGGTTTTTCCAGTAAAAAGACACATCCAGACTTGTTCTTTAAGTGAAGAAAAACAAACAACATCAGCCCAGCAGAGAGATTTCAGTGGCCCTCGTCCGTCTGCTCACCTGATCTCCTGACCATTGCTGATTGCCCCGGCTGAGCTGTGCCTTTGTGAGAGTTTCTTGAGAAGAGGCCAGTGCAGCACCCGCCGAGCTCAGGTTTGTGGAGCTGCCCTGCCCCAAAGGCTTCCTCTGCTTGACGCCTGCTCTCGCCACGCTGCGGTCCCTGGCAGAAGCTGCCGCTCGCTGCGGAGGAACAAGTCTATGGTGTTACTCACCATCCTTCCTCTGTTGTGCCAGGGCGATTCATGTTTTATAGAGACAGTTGTGGCCCTGCCATCCAAAAAATGGTTGTATTGTTTACCTGGGCAAGCGCTGGCTGGTAAATAGAAACTGTTAACTGAAAACATGTGGGGGTAACTGCTTCAAGGCCCGCTCTGTTCTCTCGTGTTGGTGGTGCCTCCTCCCTTAGCTCAGCAGAGATTTGATATTTCCTAAGTCTCAGGTGTTTGAACAAAAAATGTGGTTTTGTTTGCATAGCGTTTGTCATGATAAAAGCACAGAAAGGCGTTGTTTTAAGGTAAAAAATATACACAGCATCTCTTATGAAAACAGATGAATGCAAATATTTGATTTTTGAGAAACACTGCCTGCAGAGTGACCAGCAGTGACAATTAGGGCAGTGCATGGACTTGTGTTCACTGCAGAGGCTCCCAGAGTTGCCTTGACCCTGGAGAAGAGCAGCCAGGCGCCCGAGCGTGGCGCACACCAAACCCTCGAGCCAGCCCACAGAGAACAACACTGTGCATGCTGTGACACCAATGACAGATTTTATGACTAGTTTCTTAGTAATGGATATTTTCTTCAGAGGCCCATCAGATAATCTGATTTAATGTGTAAGGCTCTCAGCTTTCTTTTAACAAGCAGTTAATTTCTTGTCCACATGTTTGGGAAGACAAACATGAAAATGAAATAGGAAACCCATGGATAACAGGGAACACAAGATTCAGAAAAAGCCAAAAACTTTTACTTTAATTAATCCCACATTTTGTAAATAAATGGTCCATTTTTAGCTTTAGTACAGTGGTTTATATAGCAGTCAGTTACAGCAGCTCGTTAGTTTAACAGATGACATCCCCAAAAACAAGAACTTCACACAAAGAGACTGAGAAATGTAGTTTAAATTTAGTCGAGAAAGTGCCAGAAATAAGCAGAGAGGAACTGATGGAAAACGAACTTCCTGCATGGCTGAAACAAATCTTTGCTTCAAATATTTCAAATACTGTCAGCAAGCTGACAAACTCAGAGAAACAGTTGGAAAAAATGTGGATGCTCACTGCCTCAGACATTTCTGATGCTTTAAGAAAGAGAGGGGAGATTTTAGTGGCTGAAAACATAACTCAGCATTTAGAATCACAGAATCGTAGAATGGTTTGGGTTGGACCTTAAAGGTCATCCATTTCCACCCCCTGCCATGGGCAGGGACCCCTCCCACCAGATGAGGCGTAAGCGACACTGTCTGCTCGTGCTGTTTAAAAGTCTTCTCCATGGAAACCAGGCTGGGCAGGAGGTGTCACTGAGGTGGCACATCAGGGTTTCTGCTGCCGAGGGGGTGGCACGCAGCCTGTCGTCAGCCCACGTCCCACGGCCTGTTTCTGGTTTCCAGACTCCTCCCAGAGGTGACCTAGAGCCCGCTGTGACCCGGGCTGCAGTGCTGAACCAGAGAGGGTCCCCTCGGGGAGCCAGTGACCCCAGAAGGATGCGCTCCAAGCCTCCAAGCGTCGCTCAGTGCGGCTCCCCAGCACAGAGGCAGCGTGCGTTGGCAGCCACGTGCTGTTTTGGGGAGGGCTTTCCCAAGGGAGGTGAGGTGAGTTTTCAGCAGGTGTTTTTATTTATTTATGTCCCAGCAGCTCTTTCTTGGCCCTATTTGTGTCCATCGCCGCGGCTCCATGTGTGGTTTGGGGACGACACAGGAACCGTGGTACTGCACCGTTGTCAGCACTGACCCTTGCACTCATCGGACAAACGCAGTCCGGCAGCCTTGGCTGTGCCCCCGCTTTGGAAGCACTTACTGCCCTGTCTCTCTGTGGCGAAACACGTCAGCCCCCGCAGCACAGCATCACCTGAAGCACGTTAGCATCGGGGGCATTTAACAACCTCATCAGGCTTTGTTTCCAAAGGGTGAGTGGTTGCTGGAGGAACCCAGCCCTTCCAGACAAGCACCTTCCAGGCATTTCCTCGGGTTTTGGCACTCTGACTTCCAGCTGTGCTCGGTAGCTGGGGGGCCAGCGTGCCAGAGGCTCTGGAAATTGCCAGAGTTACAACATTGCTGCCAGAAGGGCAACGGTTAAATGCTGTGAGAGCTGAGGGGAGCAGCCTCGCCTTGGTGGGTCCTAGAACTGGGCTGTCCAGAGGAGTCAAGCGTCATATCCTTCTAACAGGAAGACAATGTCTTCCAGGAGCTGCTGTGATCTTTTGGTCAGGATCTTTGTACAACTGTCTGCCAAGGAGGCTGTGACTTTATGGCACCGAAATCCGTGCTGAAACTGTGCTGAGACTGAAAAGTCTCGGAAGTTAAGGACTGTCAGTGTGAGCTGCTGCGTGTGAGTGTGTGCGGAGGCCGTGGGACGCCCTGAGCAGAGGCTGCCTCTGCCACTGTGTTTAGCGCAGCTACGGGCTCTGCGGGGCCTTGCTCCTCCCCAGCACCCTCAGCTGTGAATAACAGCAACAGGCAAGAGGAAGGGATCTGGATCTTTACAGGGATAGGAATTAATGCAGCCTTTCAAACACTCCAGGGTACTTAAGCAACACTGAGATGTTTCATTCTTTCCTTAAAGATTGAAACACACTTCACCCTTCTGAAAAATGACTTTTTGAACAGCTGGACTGGAAAAAACTTGGCACAAACAATTTTTGCTTTGTTTTATTTTTCACATAAAGAAAAAGTGTTTTGGTTTAACAGGGAGGCAGATAATACGTACAAAGACATCAAATCTCCTTTTAGCCTTACAGTATCATGACTCAAATTAATATTTTCTTTACTATATGGTGGCTTCCTCATGGCAGTTAAAAAGAGCCCGGGAACAACAAACTCTTCTTCCAAGGGTTTTCCTTTATGAGAAGCCGGAAGGGACATCTTGCTCCATGTAATGCAAAGTAGCCACATAAATGGTTTAGTTCAAATGGGTCCCCAAAACCCCATCTGAGGTGACCTACACTCCACAGGCCACAACACCTACCCCAGCAACACATCCAGGACCTCAACCGAAAGGTCATGTTACGGAGTACCCCCAGGAAAGAAAGGGAATGATGTAGGAAACGTCCAGTTATTCTGGTTCCCTGCAGGAGCAACAGTATTGATGTTGGATAAAATTCCCACATGTGTATAGAAATTGCCATATGCTTTACGGAAGTTCCTGAGCTTTTCTGTATATGTATATTTTCTTTCCCTGGATGAGCAATTTGTGATATTTCAGTCTTCTCATTTAAGCATCCAGAAACGTCTTGTTTATAAAATGCCAAGATCCCAAGGCCATATAAAATTTTTATGAGACGTGTTCTCCTGGGGTGAGATTCAACATTTCACCTGAAAGCGCCTCTTTTGTTAAAACTAGGCCACTCCATCCTATCCGCTCACGTGGCCACGACAGCAACCCACGGTAAGAGCAAGTTTCTGGCTGTGAGAGAGCCTCTCTGGCAGCAGCCAAGTGCCTTCCCACTCAGCAGACGGCTCCCAGCAGATCTGTTGGATGCACATCTGTCTGCTCAGGACCCACAGAGCAGTGACCTTCCCCCAGTGTGTGCTGGGACCACCATGGGAAAAGCATCTCCCCCAGCTGGGACTCTGCTCCTGCAAAGTGCCAGGTCCCCGCAGACCGAGGGAGCGGGCTTTGTGCCGTCCCACCCTGGCACATCAATAAAGAAGAAAGAAAGTCTCTTTACACCAAAAGAAATACCTGGAGGAAGCTAAGGTCAGAGCTTTGGAGAGTATCTCGGGACCCTTTGTTCTCTCTGCAGATGCCTTCGGCGCTGTTCTCTCTTCTGCTGTCACCGTGCACCCCGCAGTGAATGGCTGGGGTTTGTCTCCAGGAGGGATGTGCACGCTGATGGGATGCGATGCAGCTGCGCTGCCCCTTACCCAGCCCGAGCCTTGGTGCACAGGCACCAGCCAGGCTGGCAGGCACGGAGAATGCTGTGGCTCCTGTCCCTGGAACCCACCCTGGTTCTGCCTGCTGGGCTTTACTGGCCTGCTCTCACGAGGGACAGAGGGGGATTTTATTCCTGCCCGTGCCTTGCCAGGAGAACTTTTTCCTAAGCAATAATTACAGGGCCAAGTCGCCCCATCCCCACAGAGCCCATCCCAGCGTGCACAAACGTATCAGGGGGCAGAAAGGGACTCCTCAGATCCTGGTGCTTCATTCCTGCCTGTGTCTGTAGGGATGGCCTACAGAGGAATCTTCTTCTTCCCTGTTTTGCCGCCACTGTGCTGCGTTCTTTAGTCTCTCACTGCGAAGTCTGTAACATTATTTTGTGTAGCCTTTGCTTTCAGAGCGGAACTTCAAGTGGTCCCTGTTGAAATACTGTCTTGTGATTTGGATTGAATTTTTGTTTAATCCTTAGCCAGTAAGAAATCCTTTGAAGTAGGAGTTGTGCTTCTCCACAGGATGACCTGGACATGCCGTAAGCAGAGGCAGACGCAGGCTGTGCCGGAGCAGAGGTCCGGGTGCGCTGCTTGGCCCCGACAGTCCCCAGGGCGATGCTCTGCTCTGCTCTGCTGTGGCTGTTTCCTCCTTGCTCCAACGACAGGGTAACAGCAAGAGGACCGTTAAGTCCCCACTAATCCTGCCTCAGACCAAGTCACAAAATCCTTACCACAGGGCTGCCAGCCAGTCAGGTGGGTGTTCTGCCTGCCCAGAGCCCTGATTCAGAGCGTTCCCCCAGCTCACCTGTTAGAAATCTTCCTGCTACTCTTGCTCTTCCCAGCAGAGCTCCAGGCTGGGACCAGCAGCGCAAGAGACAGCTCGTGCTCAGGCCAAGGAGGGGCTGCCTTCACGAAGGTGAAGGGCTCCCAGGTGCAAACTAGAGGGGAATGCAGGGATCCAGCTCCACTGTGCAGGGCTGACTTTCACCTAATTTTCATGTTGAAACAACCTGAAAATGATTCTTTTCCCAAGTATATTCAATAACTCACAAACAAGATAGTACATGCTAGAAGTAAGTGCTGCTGCCCCTTAGATTCCCATTCAAATTGACTTTAAGTATGCAAAATGATTTTTTTAAACTGCAATGAATGTAACTACATATACATTTTAGGCACCTAAGTTTCCTATTACGACTCACTCAGAGGTGCTTTTTTTGGGCAATATTCTCTGGGTTTATATCTCAATGTATACATTTTTCCGTATCCTAAACATGGAGTAACTTTGAAAGACTGTAATTGAGGGAAAACATATTTATAGTTTAATATTCTTCCAGATGTGTTACAGAGTGCAGAAAGACACTTCGACATCCAAACCTGCTGTGAGGCAGCAGCCCCAGGTCCCCATCCAGGCCTCCAGCCTGGCTCTGCTGCAGCTGCACGGGCTCTGCCAGGAGTGTTCATATGCGCCTTTGGGCGCAGTTAATCTGGGGTTTGTGTTTAAAGACAACTTACGCTTTGTTTAGGGATATTGAAGAGCTTTTCAAGTGACATTTAAAAAAGAAGACGTGGTTCAAGTGTTTGCACCCTCCCAACTTGCACACCTGTGCCCATGTTGTTTGTGTTGCATCTGCCATAAACACTGTGCAGCCGGGCAAATGCTGCGAGGACAACCCAGAGCCAACTCAGCTTGTTCTGGGGACCTCTGCAAGCTGCAGAGCAGAAAACCCCCACCATGTGCCAGGAAATCAGTTGCTCTTGGAGAAAGTAGGACAAACATGTCAGGTAAACCAGGTCTGAATGGGGCTAAATAAAAATGTGAGATTTCTCCACCATAAGACTGACAGCACGTTATGAAATCCTCTAGTAAATGAGGAGATTTTTTTTCTTCTTAAGCGTGTGGTAGGTACTGTAACTTCATGTCAATTGCAAAGCCTCCTAAAAGGCTGCATAATGTAATGCTGAAAGCTCCTATAGCCATGTTAATAACACAAAGATGTCACAGAGAAAACTTCAGCTGCTGCACTGGTAACTGAGGCTGTTAATCACAGCACCACCTATCCTACCTAAAACCCTGGAACTCAGTATTTGCTGCGGAAATGGAAACCTTTTCAGAGTTTTGTGGAAGTTCTAGATTTCTGGACTTGTGAACTATTCATACAGAACCTTCCCCTGTTTTTTTCCATACCCTCATGAGATATCAGGTGCCTATTTCTGAAATGCAGTGAGGATCTGCCTTAACTGTTTATCATTAAAGAGAGGACAGGGGATGGGCTATAGCAAAGAACGAAGCAAAATTACCCTTCCTGAACGTGCATGTTTCCAAGTGCAGAACGCAACAAAACCCCACAATATTCTATGATTTTCTTGCTTCTTGGCTTTAGAGGCAACCAGTTCCTGTCTGCCTTCACAGAGCTTTGTAAAAAGATCTGTGTGTTTCAAATCTCAGGATATTGTTCAAGCTACTTGCTCTAATCGGTTATGTTATTCATATTTCCCTTTGCCTTGTCCTTTTAGAACCACCAACCCAGCAAACACCAGGCTGGCTCCTTGCCGCAGTTCCTCCCCGTGCCCGTACACCAGCCCTGCCAGTCTCTCCGCAACAGTCCTTGACTCTTCCCACCAGGAGCTGCGTGTGGTCTCCTGCCCATCCGTAGGCTGGGTTTCCTAAGTAGCCTTCTATCTTTCTTCCAGGTCACGAGACAAGGAACTTCTTGTGATCTTTTCCTCCCAGGTGTGTATTAGTTTAAGTGCAACGCCAAGCCAACACGGCTTATGTCCCTCTTGACACTTACCAGGCAAGGTGACCCTGGATCTGTCCTCTTAGAGGCTACCTTGAGGTCCAACGTGGTTTGGGAACAACAGAGTCATTAAAATCTTCTGAGTCCGAGGAAGTCCATTAGCTGCAGGATCATCTTCCTTTCCCTTAGGTTTGATGACTATCCATGAGCTGGGTGTGTTCCCGTCTGGGGCAAATCCTTAGTGCAGCAGTCTTGAAAGTAAAGCAAATGTGAACGATGAAGAATATGCAGCTGTTCAAAAGAGTAGTCCTAAGGGCAGCAACAGATTTTTAAACACCTACAGCTGAGGGCACTACAAATTTTAAATGCTGACAGTCTAAAATTTCTTAGATACCTGCCGGGACAACAGGGAGCAGTGAACACTTCTCACTAGTTTTTTTTCCTTTTACAGCTGGAGGACCAAATCGCTTTGGCACAAGGCAGAGTCTCTCTAAAATGAATCCATTTACCCTGAACCCTGCTAGGTCTGTGCTTGGAGCCCATCATCTCTCTGCGTCCCAGCTTCTCCAGTTCTCCGGCACTTCAGTTCCTGAACTTCATGGAGTTACAGTTCCCAATTTCCTGGCTCTGCGAGCAGTTAACTTCAGCCAACGCTGCTTCCTGCAGCGCTGGACACCCACAGCTTCTGCCTCTTGAGGTTTTATCACTCTCTAGTCCAACTGCATTGAACCTTCTGGCTTCAGGAGCTCTGGATTTTGACTGCTTGCTGAGTTGCTCTGTGTCCAATACCTGTCTCAGCTCACGCTGTGCTGCCCCCAGCCTTGAATTACACAGCACAGGTACCTGCCGGGGTGTGCAGTAATGTGCACTTCTACACCACCTACAGAAGAAAGGAAAACTATTGAAAATCACTTCAGTATAAGTGTATAAACTCACTACTTCTCAAACGCAGTGTGACAACATCCCAGCCGCCTGAGCAGGGCTGCTCTGCAGCACCACCTGCTGAAGTGAAATGCACTTTGTAATCCCTCTTCAGAGGCTCAGACTGTCCGCATTTGTTTATGGGTTGAGAACAAATGTTCCGGGCCTCACCCTGGGCCGTGTGACACAACAGGATCAAGGACTGGCTCGTATGTGCCTTTTTGGAAGGTGTTACTTAAATATGGGGGGGGGTGGGGGGGTGGTGTTCAGTCTAGAAAATGTTTTCTCTTGGTTTGATAATGCTACTGAAACAAAAGATGCTTCACCACCACCGAGTTTGGCAATACCACCGTGAGACAACACAGAACTTCACAAATGTTGTGTAATGATGCAATAAATACCGACCCGATTGCTTAGTGTGCAACTGGCACAGGATTCTGTGGTTCGTGTGTCCTTCTCTGGCTGCACCGTTCTGCAGGATACCCACACAGTGCAATGGAATGGGAAACTCACAGAGGCTGGGCTTGTGTCTGCCGGTCACAGCAGGGACGTGGGATTCTTATGTGGTACCTTCAAAAATCCGTTTTCGTTGGATCGGGGTATTCGGCTGCGTGACTGGGCGTGAACGTGAGCGTGGGGGCACCGCAGACCCGGCGGGTTCTGCAGGAGAGAGCGGGGGGATGCTCCTGCCGCTGCCGGCACCAAGGTCGCGCTGTGTGCCAACCGCGCTGTGTGCCAACCGCGCTGTGTGCCAACCGCGCTGCTGGGCGACAGCAACCTCCGCCCAATGCTCCCAGCGCGCTCTGTGTGGTGTGAGCGGGCCGGGAGCCACGGGCACGCGTGAGCGCTGGGCTGCGCACGGGTGGGGTCGCGTTAAGCAGGGGTTTGTGCGATGGAGCACGAGAACCGCCTTCCCCCCGCCGCTCGGTGCGGATCTGGGGGAGCACCCAGGCTTTCCGTGCTTCGCCCGCTGCTGCAGCCACCACAGGTGGCGCCTGCGCCCCGGGCTCTGTGCCCCCTCCCGCTGTGCTGCGCTGCCGGGCAGCTCTGGGCACGGCCCCCGCCTTCCCAGCTGCGGCTGCGTTCCCAGAGCCGCCCTGCCCTCTTGCGGTGTCCTGCCGGCCTGACCGCACCTCGGGCCTTGCTGGTCCTGCGCCCCTGGACAGGAACTGCCCGTGGACCCCCTCGGAGCTGCAGCTGGAGGGAATGGCGTGGCAGTGGCAAAGGCTGCGGGCAGCTGGGTTCGGCCAGCACGCCACCTCCCCGCTCCTGCCCCGGCAGCAGCACCACATCCCACCGCCTAAAATCACCAACGTGGTTTCCAACAATCAGAGCATAAAATAAAAGGCATATTAGATTTTTTTTTTGCCATCATTTACACGTGCTCTGGGTCAGTCTTGGCCCCGGATGGGTCCTCCCTCTCAGAGCCTGCACACAGGATACCTGAGCAATCTCTTGAAACCTCTTCTCAGCTGTAAATGCAGCATTTAGTTTCTCTTTAAGACTCTTAATCCAGTCAAGTAGTTCCATTCTTACTTTAGCCTCCCCCCTCAATAATTGTTCTGTTCACCTGACTGCACCTTGCTCCTTTCCAAGCCCAAATAAAGCCCCTGGCTCTGGTGCACGGGGCGTGCGGGGGGGGAGGGAGTGAGAAACCCACATTAAAAAGCTGTGTACGTGTGGTGCTTAGGACATGGTTTAATGGTGCCTTGGCAATGGACTCCATGATCTCAAAGCAATTTAAAGCTCTCAGAGCTGTATTTTCAGCATGTTTTTTCCTGTGACCCAGAGCCAAGAGGACAGCGAGTGGGTAGAAGCAGGGAATGGGGACCCCTGCAGGGTGTCAGGTCCTGCTGCTGGGATGGGGGGGGGTCAAGCTGAAGCGCAGGACTCACCTGGAGGTCCAAGCCAGGCACCAGCTGCTCTCAGAGACGACTGGAGGTGATGGACAGGTCACGTCATGGGCTGGGGACTTCTCACCCCTGCGGGCATCAGAGGAGACGAAAGGCAGCCAGTGATACAGGTGAGCACACAAATCTTCCCCCTCTCTTCCTGCAGCCTGAGACATCATTGGAAAAAAAACGCATTTGATGGGTGACAACAAAAGGCAGGATGGACAACTGGGGAGCGCAGCACCCCTCTGCCCTGGCACAGCCTAGGGGTGTGAGCAGCCCCCGCCCCTGCCAGCGCAGCCAGACACCAACACCCCCGCACGGCCGAAGGGGCAGCCTTCACCCAGCAAAAGGGTGCTCGGAAATGACCAGGGTGACGGCTGGGAAGTGTCTGCTTCCTCTGAAATGTGATATGTTGAGTGCTATTTCTTCTCTTCCTAACGTTATTTTCTGCTAATTGTGACTTAACACGTGCACAGCAGGCCTCTAATTTCCAACAGATTTCAGCCTGGAAGTCCATTAAGCCCCTGCCAGGCTGACAATCATTTTAAAGGCCTTTCTGTGATTGAAGCAGTGCAGAAAACCGGCGGAGTTTTCACCACAGCTGCGACTTTGAAGCAGGGCTCCCCAGCAGGACCCTGCTGAAAGCAGCAGAGGTGATCATCTCTCCAGCCACAGCCACTGGATATATCTTCCCTCCGATGCAGGCAGAGAGCTGTTTCAGAGAGCAATGTGGTTCAAAACCCATAGTAGCATCTCTGCAAACCAGAATTCCCAGGCCATCGCCTGACAGCAGGTTGGCAGCTGCTCTGGGCTGACTCCGTACCAACAACTACCAGTTAACTACAGTAGCACAGTCCAACAATGTCCCACTGTGCAGAGGAGTGTGCCGCACAGCCCTCCAGCAGCAAGAAGTTGTAGCGGGGGTGGTGGTTGTCTCTTTTCCCAGGAAACAAGCGACAGGACGAGAGGAAGTGGCCTCAGGTCGCACCAGGGCAGGTTTAGATTGGGCATCAAGAAAAATTTCTGCACTGAAAGGGTGATTGGGCACTGGCAGAGCCTCCCAGGGCGGTGGTGGAGTCCCCATCCCTGGAGGGGTTTAAAAGCCGTGTGGATCTGGTGCTTAGGGATAGGGTTTAGCGGTGGAGTTGCCAGTGTGAGGTTTACAGTTGCATTCGATGATGTTAAAAGTCTTTTCTGACTAAAAGTATTCCAAGATTCTCTGCTGCTGGAGCTGAGCAGAGCCAGCACATCTCTGCAGGGACGCACTGGAATTTATATTCCTGAGAGCATCTGAAAAGAAATGGGGTCTGGGGATTGTGGAGGGGTTTATTGGTTGTTTGGGGTTTTTTGTCACCTGCTTTTTCCATGTAGGAAAAACGCGCATGCACATCCACGGCCCCAAGCGTTGCCTGCTCTGAACACAAGATGGTACTGCAACACCAGCCTTTCTGCTGGAGACCACAGCTGCCCCTGGAACACGGGGACCAACAGCCTGTGCAGGGCACCCAACAGCAGGGACTCCGTGACCCTGCTCTGCCCTGTCCTTAATAACAGAGCCTTTGGCTTAGTTGGAAGATGGACTGATTCCTTGTCAGAAATATATATGCAGAGCTGTGACAACTCCAGTTTCTCAGGTGGAAGCACACCAGCCCACGTGCTGCGCTCAAGAGGTGGCAGCACACCCTTTCCCACACAAACAAACCGGTGCTTCTTGTTCTTAGCACGACCCTTGTCGTCACGGCACTGCTTGCAGCCAGCAAACACGCTTGGCCAGGACACACAAGGTCTCACAGAAATCACATTTCACATTCCTCTGAAGGACACTTTCCTCAGTGCCTTTGCACTCCAGGAAGCTGCACCTTTGCCCGATGACTTTTGTTCAGCAGAGATAAGAGGGAACACCACATGGCACACGTTCTTGAAGCTCCTTGCACAGAGCTGCTGCGACACCTTGGCAAACGTGAAAATATATTGTCTTGAGTCCAATTTCTCAGCAAATTACTGTCCTAGGGCTGTAAGTCAGCCCAGTGCTACACTAACAATGTAATACTGCATCCCTCCACGGCTAGGATTCTCCACAGAAGGGTAATAAGAACTGGAAGAACTTGGAACGAGCCTTATCCTATGCAGCGGTTTGCAGAGGCGGGTGTGAGGCCCCTGAACAGCAGTGCTGCACCCTCTTCTCTGCGGCTGAGGAAGAGGGGTCTGACACCCAGCACCGTCACATCGCTCACAAAAATAAAATGTTATTTTATTGAATTTTGAGTCACCAGATCAACCTACCTCTACAATCTGGACTAGAGAGCAACATTCTTACCTCCAATTTGTGCTCTTGATAGTTAATTTGCTACTTTTGGATATTTAGTCGTGCCACAATGCAACAATACAAGGGTGTGAGACAGTAAATCAAAAGATCATATTTTGGAGCTCATGAAAGAGACAAAGACATAAAAGCATCCTCACTGGAGACTTCACCGTCAGAAGGACCGCCCCAACAGCTCATCTGTAGATGCAGCCCCTTGCCCATGTGTTACTGTGCTACACACAACACTGACACCAAAGGCCCCACCTGCCCTCTGCTGATCGTACTCACCCCTGGGCACACGTGGTCACCACTGCCCACCTTCCTGCAGGGAACATTCAGTCTTTCTCCTTCCTCTCAGTCAGAACTAGGCAAGACCTTGACCCAGCAAGGTGCAGGGTACGATGGAGTCTCAAGTGGAAACGCTGACTGTGACGGATGTTCTGATTTAGGTTGTACACCCAAAGGGCAGCGAGACTCTCCTCGACCACCGCACGGGTCTGCTGGCAGAAACTTGAACGCGATGCCACACAGCCCTGTGGCATAACCCAGCACATGCGATTTGTTCAATACGTCAGTGCTCATGCTGAACGACAGTGGCAGACACATTCATTAGCTTTTAGGGTTGGTACGGTGGTATCATTACATCACGGCTGTAGCTGACAACGAAATAGAAATACCTGACTGTGTCAGACGGGGTTGGCACACCTTCCCTATGGAGTTATCCTGCCCACACAGCACTCTCCCTAATCCAGAGCACAGCTGGCAGAAATCTTTAGTGGAAACAAATTGTTGACTGAAAATTTTGCATTTGCAAACAATGGTGAGTTCATTCTGATTCTCCGTCATGCTGCCGTGACACCTTTTGTACTGCTACAACAGTCCTTTCTCAGTTCTCCAACCATTTTTGGTCTGTAAGCATTTCTGAATGAGAACTAATCTGTTCTCGCTGCCTAGAACTGCTTCCTTAAATTACTTATTTTAGGCTTTCCAAACACCCTTTTTCAACAGTGCATTACCAGTTACCAAAGAATCTAAAAACAGACTTCTGTTAAAAAAGCCTCACATTATCAATCACACTAACGTGTGAAGCATTTGGGACTCATGAAGTTTTCAGCATTAACTCCTTATTTAGGAACAGGAGGTGAGTAACACGTCCCCACGGAGGAGGATGGTGAACAGTGACCTTGAGAGTTTGTAGATGTATTTGTGAATCCATCCGTAAGCTGCATCGCGAGGTCCAACACAGAGAGCAAAAGGGCACATTAAGCCAAGCAGAGATGACTCTTGGGCTTTTGATAGCTGTTGCCTAGGCACCAGCTTCACTTCACCCACTCAACGTGGATCCAGGGAAGAAATGAACAGTTCAGCCCTTGAAAGGAAATGATCACCAGGAAGCAATTCCATCTGTTTCTCTAAATCACCCCCCACTAAGGCAGACCACGCTGGCCATTTCCCCCTGCAGGAAGGCTGGCGCTGACAGACCCTAACCAGGTGTGTCTGAAATCAAATACTGAATTGTTGCACATTTATATACAAATCTGGCCATTTTAGTCAAATAAAAGCTTTCACACAATCCAAAGCGTCTCAAGAGCTTTCAAAATGCTTTTTTTCCTCGAGCCTGCGGATCTCCACTCTTTCAACAAGATGTAGACATCTGTCCTGAAGAGGGAAGCACATAATGTGCAGCTGACTCACTAATCAACATACCCTTTCCGTGAGGACGCAACATCGTCTGCATCCTGTCAACTTATGCATTTAATAACAACATTTCATAATTATTTTAAAATGCTTATTTCTTTGCAGTGGAGAGAGTAGTTGTGTACAACCAAACAGGGAACTCCACACAAACTCTCCAGGGCCAGCAGCAGACTTTCCACCAAGCCCAGTAGTGGTTTCCTTGGAAAACGTGTGAGTGGTATGAATAGATGATACATATTTGTATTTACATAAACAAAATACGGAAGAAAATGGATTTGTTATGTTAAACAGTGACTGCAGCCTCTTGATTTCAGTCACCCATTCCTACCTGCAATATAATGTTCTTTTTACAACAAGTGTGGCTAGGGAAGTCCATTTATCTTGAGATTTGTGTAAATGCAATTGTCCTTTATCTTTGTTTCAGAAATAAGGAAACATAAAAATCTTAGTGTGAGTGAAGACCATTTGTGAATATGCTGACAAAATGAAACAAAATTTTAGGCTGAATTCAATTAAAAATTTTAATGACTAAATGACATTGATAGTTTGAAAACATGAATGAATAACATATTGAAAATGAGATTATAAATGTAACTGTAGGAAAATGATGCTAATTCCGTGTTGCAGCATCTTAGAGAAGGTTAAACTTCAGCATCCCCGTAGAGAGTGTAAGACACTGCGTTCGTACTAATGCTTTTCCACTCTACTCCTTTGCTGGGGTAAAAGAAGTTGAGATAAATTGATCAGTGAGATGCTTTACATTCTCAGAAGGAAAATGTGGTATAACTGTCGTGAAGTGCTGACTGAAGGTGAGAGTCTCAGCCCATCAATCGGCTTCTCTTTGGAATGGGAAAAATGTAAATATCCACGCACAAAAATAGAATTTAAAAAAATAAAAACTCCTTTAAGCACTGTATTTGTGGCATTAAATTTACATATTATGTCCTCTTCCATAAAAAAGCATCATCAAAAAGAACTTGTGCCAGTTTTGTATTAAAAGGCCTATAGAAATCTCTCAAAATTGCCTTTGTTGTTGGTAGCATAGGTCCCAGACTTCTGTCCTCGGGTCGTCTAGTGTTCGATGCAGGGCTCTTTGTAATGAGAGCTTCTTGTTTCTCACTTAGAGGTCCTGTGGAAAACCAGAATATCATCTCAGAACATTTCCCCAAAATACCCAGGCTGAAGAAGACAAACGACTGCCTCGGAAGCTTTGCCAAGGGGAGACAAATAGAGTTTGTGTGAGCAGCGATGATTTTTCAGAATATTGAATAGAAGCATAGATTAGTAAAATAAATCACTGTTAGTAAATATGGAAATAATATGTTTTCCTCTCACATCAATTAATCATCTCTGTAACAAGCAGCACAAATCATTTCTGGAGGAAAAAAATTGCTTTCCAAAAGCAACCATCACATTGAATACAACTTCCTCTCCACTTGGGAGCTGCAATTATTTTACACTGTTACTTCCTTTTATGATGTGAGCTGCCCAATACCTGAGAGAGGCTCCACCAGCCGCACTCACGTAAGCCCTTGTTTAGTTTGGTTTTGAGGTTGTCAGTGGAATCAAAGTGGCACGTCATGATGCCCCTACTCCAGGAATAAATCTTAGCCCTCAACAACGTACTTCAACAAGACAGAAACACACAGGCTTTTCCAGCGTCAACCGTATTCAGGAAGAAGATGCCAAGCTCTTCATCTGTTCAATCTGCTACACCCAAACTTTCTCATCATCTAGACCAGTGTTTGGCCCAGCCAGACTATTTTACAGCCACATTTGCATCCTCTTGCTACTGTCAAATCAACATTGGGCAACATTTTGTCTGCCAGCGTTTCTCCGAGGATTAGCAACAGATGTCTCAATCAACACAGCAAAAACACAATTTCCCCCTTCTGCCAGCTAGAAACGCAACCTTTCATCACACTCAGATTTAGATCCTGGATTTCATACCACGGCAGCACTTCAAGTTGTTTAAATCGCACGGGATGGCTCTCACACCTCTGCAAGCCCATCACAAACAAGCCCGGGCTGCCTTCTCTATGGCGAGATACATCCCTACATTCTGAATGGGTTTGATTTTTTTCTTGATAGTCTTATTCAGATCTTCTAACACCGGCCTTTCTATGGGAATTTGGGAATTCTCATCTTGCTTGACTGCAGGCAACAAGATTAATGCATCCTCCAAGACAGGTTCCCATGCTTCTGTTTTGTCTCTTAATAAAGCAAAGATTACCCAGGAGAAGGCTAACGGTGATATTTTGCACTTACTCAAAGCAGCCAGAAGTTACATACCCAGGCCCAGAAACTGGAACACCATGCGCATGGTGTACTTCACATTCGACGCGTGATCCTCCAAGCGAAGGACGAGTATCTGATCTTTGTCAAAAACGGTCAGCCAGTCCAAAAGATAAACAACATAGAGCCCAACCTGTAACCTTACCTGTAAGTACGAAACAAAAACACATAAAAATTAATTCATCATACCACACTCCTAGCAGCATGAAACCAACATTCACCTCTGTCTTCTGGACAAAAATCCCAAACACAGATCTTCAAGGAACCCTAAAAAGACCCTATCTGAACATTTTTTAATCCTCCCCTTGTTTTTGGTGCAGCTGAGTGACACCTGTCCACGCCACCTTTCTGCTGTTTAGAGATGCTGTGTGACTGCGGGCTTGGCAGTGCCCGTGGTGCCCGAGCCGCAGGTCTGTACAGGAACACTGTGCAGACAGGGATGCTCGGCCACCTCACCTCCGTGCTCCTCTGCGCTGGGCATGACCAAGCCTCCACGGGAACACTGAACGCTCCCAGCCCCTGGCAGAACCGCAGTGGAAGGGACGATGTTTAGTCCTGCTGCCTCCTCCAGGCCCTACGGCTGCTTCTTTCACCTTGCTTATCAGCTGCACCAGCCCGTGCTGCCATGAGGGTTACAAATATTCCAAGTTGCTGTCAGGAATGAGATTTGGGTGCATTTACTTGTATCCTCTGATTGCAGTAATTAGCCCTAAGCTGCAGTAGCGGTGGTTGCCAGACAGCGTTAATGGGGCATTGTCTGTGCACGCAATGAGAGCACCAGACTATGATGGATCAGAGATGTGAGAAGGCAGCTTTTCAGCCTGTCCTGACCTAATCTCTGTTTTCCTTCCCCCCTCCATTTTACATAACAAGTTGAATCATAAAAAGGGTAGTCTAGTGTTCTTAAAAGTCCAACCTCCAACTGTGCTTATAAATATTTTTTCTAAATCCCTTCAGGCTTTATGAGGGAGAAACACGAATCCCAAGTCATAAGCATCTTTCATAAAAGAGACTTAACATCTTCCAGTCGCAATTCCACAGCAACCACGAAGTCAGAGAGCAATATTCTTTTCCGCTTCTTACACTGACCTATATTGACACCTAAATTGCAGTAAAATAAGCCATATTTTGAACTAGTGCTAGGTCTTTATTATCATAATATGTGGCTGATGTGTGTCTGTAGGTGATTATAAGCCTCCACATTTAACAGATTTCCTTATATATGTGCTACACAACAACCTGAAACATCCTATTTGACTAAAACACCAGCCTAACCTGTAACAATACTGGCAGGGCAGCATCCAGCCCTTAGATAATGATCATGGGGGTAAACGTGGCTCAGTGATGGGGTTTGCCTTCCCTTCTCCTGGGAGATGAAGGTGAAGGAAAGACAAGCACTGGCTGCACGGCAGAGTTTGGGATTGCAGTGCTTTCCTGTGTGAGCTTAAAAGCTTTTTTAAAAGCTTTTTTAAAGCTTTTTGCCAGAAAGAGGAATTTCAATTACTCCATCCCCATAGTTTTAACGAGCATGGCCCCAGAATTGTCAGTTTTCTTGGGATCAGCAAGTTTTCTTCCCCACACAGTGTACTGTACTGACCTTTTCATTGCAGTTCTTCTGAACCCGACCGTCTTCTTCCGTAAAGCTCCTGTGCTCCCCTCAACACACCACAGGCATCAGCAGGGGGTCCCAAGCCATTCTCCCCTCTGTAACACCAGTACCTGCACTTTCAGTTGGATCACCCTGGCTCAGCCTGCCTTTCTCTGGGCATCGTGCTCTCTGCTGACCTTAGTGAGGATAAGCTCACAAACAGCCCTTCCTTTACAGGTCAGCATCTCTCAGCAGCAACAACGCCTCTGACAACTCTCTCGCTTCAGGAATATATTAACAAATAGGAAAACAAAACTCTTCTGTTGTAGCTGCCCAATTAGCAATCTAATGAGCTCACTGGAGAAATTAATCCTTACTTTTTCAATATATAGCAAATCAAGCACATAACAGACTTGAGCCGCTTGGCTGGAGGAGAAGCCAAAAAGCCCCCTGAGGAGCACAGTTAGCACTTGTGTGTTACGATGAACACCTGCACGGCTCCCTGGAACGAGGCATCCTCTGCTCATTTCCAAAAAGGATTTTCTCCAGCGGGAGGCCTAAGACAACAAATGAAGATTGGTTCTGCACCCTGAGGATGAAGAGGAAAATCTTTCCTTCTGGTTCTCTCTCCGCCTTTCTCTCCCACATTGGAAGAAATGCATTTGTGCAAGCAAATGCCTAGAAAGAATTGTGATGCCGCCCAGCAGCGGCTCCTGTCTGCAGAGGTCCTTGAGGCTTTCATCAAAGACCAGCAGCTCCAGTCTACCTGCCAAGGTCAGCAAGAGGAATGTCCCGTTTGTCCTCCTGCTGCAGGGCTCAAGCCTGGGCAACGCACTCTTTTGTGGTGATTTTATCAAGTGGAGGAGGCAATAACTTCACCCCAGAGACAAAGGAGGCGTGTATTCCCTCCGAGTCCTTCACAGCCTGAGCAAATAAAAGAGGATTGAATGGCAAACTGGCCAGACACAATACTTCAAGTCAATCTCTTCTGTATTATTCTGCAAAGGCTTTTTTTTATTCCCCCTAAAGCAAAATTTGAAGCCAGCTCTACACTAAAAATGTGAATTTTGGAACACCAAGCCTGTAATACTTATCCACTCCCCTGCCAGCAGTTTCTGCATTTCCTTTTATCATTTCTGACTGTGCACATTTTTTTTAAAAAAAGAAAGATTTTATCTAGTTATTGGTAGCCTTTTCTTGAGAAAGAATACGTAATTTATTCTGAATTTAGGCAATTTCATACCACAAAGATCCTTGCCAGAGCTACTTCTTTGGAGAGATCTGCAAAAGGCTTACACATTAAACTGCAATCTTCCCTCAATGTGCTCTCCACACACTTGCACAATAGAAAGACTTTATTTTTACTGTTGGCATTCATCAGGGAACAGACTCAGCTGAGCCAGTACATCAGCTTTCACCTGCTTGCACATATATTTATGTCATCCGTGTGACAAATGGAAAGGCAGAAAGTTTTATTTCTTGGTGTTTACTTGCACAGTGTTTTGGTATTTTAATAACCTTGACCCCATGGTACCATTGACTAAGCAAGGGATCAAATGTTCTTGGAAATACGCACCGGCATGGCATTGTTGAGGGTGTTGTTGTAGACGCAGGCTCTCAGGGAGAAATCCAGCACGCAGTTCTCAAACAGCTGCAGTGATTCTGCCACTTTTTCATGAAAATCTTCCACAGATTTATTAGCACTTGCAAAGTACAGATAATCAGAGTACAACCTGCGAACGAGAGGTGTGAGTGAATGAGAGGGGGAATGAAAGAACATCTATTAACATTACAATGGCAATCAGTGACATGGACTGAGGGAAAGGTTACATACGTGTGACACTGCCCCATGAGAGCCTGATCATCCAGAGACAACGTCTGTTATTAATTCCGATGGGGTTTGGCTCTGAGTAACATCTACTCCGGGGAGTTGCTAAACATATCCCTGCTTGAGAACTTGACCCTGGTCATTGTGCATGCCAGTACTTTCTCTTGAAGGCAAAGTCTTCATATATATACACACACACTTTAATCTTATGTTCTCTATAAACAGTACAACTGGTCTCGGCTGCCATTGGTACCCCTTGGTATTTGGTGCTCAGCGCTGCCGTGGATGGAAAGAGCCCTCGTCTCAAAAGCTTAAAGTCGATGTCAAAACCAACAGAGGAAAGGCATGGGTTAGGACAAGTGATTTTCATGTGATTACCAAGCTGGCTACCATCCAGAGTAGAAAAGAGTCCAGATTTCTTATTTCTACAGAAAGCTCCCCCTCCAATCCTATACTGACTTTCTATCAAAAACTTCCACTTTGCAGCATTCCACCTGGCTTTCCTCTTTCAAGCTGAAATGCTGCAGCTCAGCAAATGGTTCGAATCTGTGCCACAGTCTGTAATGCTGCATGCCCCAGGTGGTACCCACTTCTGTTTTGAGGACTGCAGGATGTGACCCCTGGATGCTGGCACCTTGCAGGCAAGCAGAGCCCCTGCCTCTGTTGCTGCTGTGACCAAGAACCACCAGCAACAGGAATTGCTCTCAGTTACAGCATAGGAGCATCCCCTCACTGCACATTTTTAGCACAAGTTGTACAACTGCTTAATATCACTCAAAAAGATTATCTTAATTGAGAGCCTTGGCAGTGGGGAGAGGGGAAGCAACCCAAACCCTACAGGCAATGCAACATCTATTCTGGCACTAACACCCGAAACCTTGACTGAACTTTTCCAAGACAGCCATGGTTCAAGGGACAAAGGAAATTCTCTGGCAAGGTGCAAATGCTGGGCCTCAAATCACGCACTGAACAGATATTTTCAACTCCTTTCACATTGAGGCTTACAAACTATGACCAGAACCCCAGCATTTGGAGATGGTTTTGTAACACGTGAGCAGTCACCTCCCCAACTGTGTTTGCAGCACAGATGTTATGCCTCTCCAGAAATTCTAGGTATCTTCCAGTCTCTTTCAAAAAACCCACAGGTTTCTTAGAAATGACCTAAAAAAAAAATCGATCTGTTTAGGTCTCATTTTCTTGCTGCAGTAACCTTTTGTATTGCACTTTATTTATTTTCTTACTTCACTAGATTGCCACAGGTGCTTAAAAATTCATCATTTAATTTAGAAAGGTTGGGCCCTAACCCAGCAAAGCACTCAGGCACAGGAATAGCCCCTCTGCACTCATTATTTATGCCATTGTTTTGCAAGAAGAGGGTTTTAATTCCCATGTGAAACAAATGAAGACTCTATGTTCATTTAAAAAGGAAGAAAAGGGATGTATTTGATGCAGGATGCTTTTAATTCAATTATTTACACACTTTTTGGAAGAGAAATCACAGCGCACTATGGAAGATGAGGTGGAGGCAGCCAGTACTGTCTGCAGGAGTCACCAACTAAGACAGACAAACAATCAGACTTTAGTCCATTTCTTCCCAGCCTGGAAAATGCAGTTCAGACAGTTTAAATGAAAGAACTCCATCTCAGAGCAGAGGGAGGCAACCAGGCTTGGACCAGACTGGATGGACAGCCTGGTTCAAAGTGACGCCCACCTGTGCTCGAGGGCCGCAATCACGGCACCACGGGTGTCCCTTCCCTCTGCAACGGCACCACTTGGGTCCTTCACGCTGCACCCACCAAAGGGCCGCCCCGCCGGCGCAGGGTGTGAGGGCGAGCTGGAGAGAAGCTAAGGGGCAAAGCCAGCCTGCTTCAACTGAGCCAGGCAGGCAGCAGCATCTCCTGCTGGCAGAAAGGCGCGTGCATCGATGGGACGCAGGCCTGACTGGCTCGTCCCAGGGAAGGCAGGACCGACCGCTCCTGACAGAGAAGATAAAAAGCTTCTTGCTGGGAAAAAATCAGCCAGCAAGCACCACATACAGCATGGGCCTGGCTGCAATTTTATTTAAACGGTTTAATATGACTGCTTAGAATCATAATCACCCATTAAAATAAATGCATAATTTTAAAGACCTGCTGGCATCTTACAGAAAACTACATTCTTGAAGACAAGTTCTCTCTCCACAGGGCAGCCAAGATTTTCTGTATTTCTTTCCAGCTGTTCTTCATTCTGGGGACATCTGCCTGGAAATAAAGCCTGTGCTGATTAGGATTTCAGCTGTTCCGGCTACTTGAAGTCATCACCCTCAATCACCATTCATTGTAACGAAATAATGGCATCGCTGACACCCACCATCACAAACCTTCACATCCTCTGGATATCTTCCACTGGGGCACAGACCAAGGCCCTGTACAGGTTAGGCCAGACCCTGTCCCAGACCCTGTGCAGTACCCACGTCCTGGCAACTGCAAGGCCACTGTGCCACTGCCCTGCTTTGCCAGCGAAGCCTCCCAGGCTGCCCCTTCTGCTAGGGCTGCTTCTGCTCCTGTAGATCAGATGAGCTGTCAGAGCAAGGGAATACGGAATTGTAAACAAAAGGACTCCAATTTATCCCAAATACAGGAAGGGACTTTTTATCTCATCCTTATTGAAGCTGGCAAAGAGCAGCACCCGCACTACAAAGGTGGTTAAAGCAATCAGGGAATTAGTTGCTAATTTACATGAGGAAGCCACTTCAGCCAGCGCTCTCTCATAAAATCACCATCTGTTAAATCCCGAGGTCAGGAGATGCCTTTAAAAGTTGAGAGCTTTATTTCCTGACACAGGAGATGGGAAGAATGCCCGCAGCTCTGCCTCTCACCAGTGGTCGTGTCCTGCCACGTGGGAAGCTCCCCAGGGAGAACCCGTCCCTTCCCACTGCCACTCTGGGCAGCTGTCGGGCAGCGGGATCCGGGCTGCCCCTCTCCCCGTGCTGGAGCTTGCGCCACAGCCTGGACCCCAGCACCATCTGCATCCCCTTCTCCTTCCTGGGTTTCTGGGACTTTGCCCTTGAGCTCTGACCTAGCCCTACATATCCCAAACATCCATGTGGAGATACAGAGAGAAGAAATTCACACCCCGACGGTCTGATCCTTTTGGACTCTGTCTCCATCCCCTGCACTCTCTGCATTACCCTCATTATCACCCTCCTTCAGAGGACACTGTGGAAATGCCCTAGAAATCCAGAGGAAGACTGGAGAGGAGAAGTGAAATGCAAGTGGAAAGAAGGGCACTCGTGGCTAATACAGAGCGCTTTCACTGCACAGTGAGGCCCAAGGATCAATTCCTGAGTAGCCACTGGCCATGCAGGCGAGAAGGGCCCTAAAGCTTTCTGTGAGTGTTGCACTAAGCATTTTTAAGATTAAAAAAATGTTTGTATCGTTTACTGACTCTGGAGCTCTTCACAACCTTTAATCATTTTGAAGAGCATGTCCCTTGAAGAACAAACCTTACTTAACGTGAACTGAAGCACTTCACAGCACCCCTCGTGCTGAGACCAGGGAATGCAGTGCCACGCTCAGTCTCGTGTGCCCTGCTGTGAACCAGGGCACCGCAGCCCAAGTAATGCAGACACATTGGCAACATATAGATCACGTTTTTCAGAGTGGCTCAGGTGTCCACGCGCAGCACTCACCTTGGCACACTCACGTGCGCCTCTTTGAAACGCTACCACAAGTACACAGGGCAAAAGGCACAGAGCAAGGGCCCTTGGCAAGCTCCCACCATAAACCAAGGAACTCCATCAAACACCCTGTGAACATTCACTTGCATCCAAGAGCATGAGAGTGAAGAAAGTTATTATAATTAGAAAATTTTTGTTGCATATTTTAGCAATGTAAATCTTTTCTCACCTTTCAACAGGGTCTCTCAGCATGACGATGAGTTTGGCGTTCGGTTGGAAGGCATGGATGAAGTCCTGGATTAAGAAGGGAGGTTCTCCTTCAGTACTGTTATCATAGAAGAAAATCCAAGCGTTGTTGTCCCACATCGTCGAGGCGCTGGCCTCCCCTGGAAATTAAAAGCATCTCTGCTAGCAACTCATTTCATTCTTTGTACTGGAGGGGAAATGGGCGTAGAACGATTAAAATTGACTCTATCGCTTTCAACACACCTAGGTTCTCGCAATGGCTGATGCTCCCAGAACAGGACACGCCCACTGCCTTGCACTTTCGTCACGGTAGGGATGGCTAAGGCAGGTTTTGTGCAATTCCAGCAGAAATATTTCTGCCTGCTGATCACTCTGCTCCCTGTCAGTGGTGAACGCGTGCACATGTATTTGACCTGGGCTGGAGCAGAGTGCTCAGGGTCTGGTTCTGCCTCCAGCAAGGTGTCAGGAGCTTGGCACTGCCAAGGACCCGTCGTGCCCCTGTAGCACCCACGAGCTGGGTTTAACGTTCCTGATCTCAGAGGAGGAACTTGTGAGCAAATTGTACAATTCGACACAAACTAAAGGAGAAAGTGGAAGCCCCTCCTCCAGATCAATAGCCTTTGGAGCACGAACAGGAGAGCAGGGGAGCACCCGGGAAACATCAAAAACAACGCACTAACCAGGTGAACTTTGTCACTACCGTTTGAAATAGCTCTTTTCTAGAATTACCCAATACCAGAGCTTTTTATATCACTACAATTATTCCTATAGATTAAGTCAAATATAAGTATTTACTAAGTATTGGACAAAAGGTCTGTAGGATAAATTGATTAAATGCCAGGTTCCACTATTCTTCACTTCTGGAGAAGCTTACTCTGAAAATAATACTACAGGGAGAAGCACAGCCAGGGACATCTCTGTCAGAAAAAGGTACACGATGCTTCAGCTGCTAAAAAAATGATCTGATGCTTTGTTTTGAATTGTGTAACCTTCACCATCTTTTTAAATAATACTGGCATTTATGTGGCACACATCCATTTAATAAAACATATACAGAAGATTTTTGGAAACTTACGCTCTTTGACAGTCTAATGAGAGCTAATTCTCATTAATGAGGGTTTTGAATCAGAAGGAATGAGATGAAAAAATAATGTTGTGACTTATAGATTTGCACATGATTTCCCTTTTATTTCTCTCTCTCTCTTCTGGGAAAGCCCAACACAGATTTTAAAGGATGGCCAAAACACAACATGAGAAAAGTACTGTTTCCAAACTTCAGCTTAGCATAATGTGATTCATTAATAAAGCCTGGGAGTTGTTAGAAAACACATTCGTCTTCTGCCACGTTCGCTTTGCCTCTTTTCAGAAGGAGATCAGGCCCATTGGCTCAAGCTGGATGTCCACAACAGCTCTGCTTTCCCATTCTAAATAATTAGCCAAAGCACTGCCTAATCATCATCGGGCTTAGAGTAGCCAATTAACTCAATTAGCCCAGCTCCCACACTGGGTGAAGCAGGAACACCACAGACAGGACAAGAGCTGAGGCAGCCGCACCACAAACCATCAGGCAGCGGCTTCTGTGCTGCCAGGGGATGGCACAGTGCCAACGGCGTGAGCACAGGCACCCAGAGAGGGACAGAGCCGGGCAAAGTCACTGCGCCGTCCCTGTGACAGGAACAGCTAATCTGCCCCTCAGAAACACTGCTGAACTCCTGCGAAGGCTGAAGTCTCTGACCTCAGGAAGCCATCTACTCCTCTCTAGAACAGCTTTTACGGTCTCCCTGCGTGCTGCCCTGCCCAGCAGCCCCCGGCCTTACCAACACTGCTGCATTCACCCTAACAGCTCACACAGCGCCAGCCCTGAGCACCCAGTCGCTCGCTGGCACACACGCAGTCTGAACGGAAGAAAGTCCGTGCATTTACACACAAATGGGCAAATTCTCTCAACATCGGAGACCAGAACACAGTACAGCAATCACTTCAGCGGGATCAGCTGCCACCACCAAAAATCTGCAGGCAGCAACAAGCAAGGGAAGGTGACGGCCATGCGGCCGAATGGCACTGAAGCATCAACAGGGACCCAAGGTGCTGCTCTGAGGCAGCCACTTCGGGACAGACTGGGCTCAAGGGGACACATCGTCCCAAAACAAGAGGACATTCAAGAATTAAGGTGAGGGGAATAATAATTAATAAAAACATTCCGGTCTCTGCTGACCCTTATAATTTTAATTTCCTGAAGCAGCCAAAAATACTCCTCACAATTTAAGAGTGCTCCTCTCTGGTTTATAACACAGACTTAATAACTGCAAAGAAAACGAGCCATACTAAACCTGAGATAAATAAATCGCTGCTGTGGAAATTGTGTCAAATTACTGCAATGCAACAAAAGACATACTGAATTTTCTTATGGACTTGAAGAACACGGGAGTTACTAAATCGCCAAAAGAATAGATGTATAACCATTTTATTCAGCCACTAATGGATTAAAATCCTACCGTGTTTTCATAAGACATTCCTCTGAATTTATCGTATTAATGATCACAAATAAACAAGTCCTGCTTGGAATGCCTCAGGTCAGATCGTTGTTGTCCTCTTTGGTTCATCTTGAAGCAGATGTCGGGTTTTGTTGGAAAATGCAATTATTACCCACGAAAAATAATATCCACAGTAGCTTAACTTTTCAAAATAATTTAGCATGGCCAACTACTGAAACGTTTATAGTTTGAATTCGATTTTCCTTCCTAGTCATCTGAAATAATAAAATGAAGGATGCTAAGCAAATCTGATATTCATACAGACTCGAGACAAGCCAGTTTTGTTTTGTTTTTCACCAAGGTCATAAAAGACTGACTTAATGAGCATAATCATTCAGGGGTTTTGCTGTAAACTTAATAAGAAAAATAAACAGAACCTTAATGAAACACGAAATGAGACTACAGGAGGAAGAAACAAAGTGAACTCTAGAAAAAACTGTAACAGGAGGTAATCAAAAATGTACATTGCCAATTAGATTAGTGAATTTAATTACTATAAGCACTTTATCCATGAAAGGACAGGAGATATTATTGTAAGTAGGAGGAAAATCTGCAGATGGCCTTGATAACAACATTTCTTAAGACCTCATCTTGCAAATTTTACTCCATGTTGGATATTTAATAAAATGAATGATAGACTTAAATGGAGGCTGTGGAAGTACTGAACAAGTGTCTGCGGCAGTACCTGGTTTCAGCACCGCTCCATCAAACCAACAACAGGTTGGCTTCTTTTTGTTAACATTTTTTTTGTTAGACAACATTTTTTTTTGTTAGAATGAGAGGAAACCGAAAGATTCTGAGGGCATTCCCTCTGAGGACAGGCAGCAAAAATCCTGTCTCTGTTTTCTTTGGGACAACTCCAGACCTACTTGAAAAGTCCCTTTTCAAAATGGAACTCTTGCAAAACCAGTACTGTCAGGGAATGTGTCTGGTTTCCCTGGGAAACATTGTGGTGACAGAGTAAGATGGGCAAAACCCTTTTCCCCTCAGTTTTCTGGTTTGGGCAGACAGCAAAAGCAGAATCTAGAAATTGGGCACTACAAACCCACGACACCACGGCCCACAGTGCATAAGCACGGGAAATCAACCACTGCGTCACAGAAAGCAAGCACGGATCCTTCCCTAGAGCCCAGTCCTAACCACAGACTTCCATACGGCACAACACAAACACTTTGCTAAATCATTTTCAATGCTAATCAGGTAATTTAGTATCGACTGAAACTGTCAGATTACCTACACACAGTGTCCTGTACCGTGCCTGTAAGCTCCAAACCTGAAAAGAAACACCGCGCAAGACAGCTTCAGCCTGACTTTCCACAGCCCTGCTCCTTAAACCTGCATTATCTCTGCTGTTAAGTTCGATCATATTTATTTCAATCATAGAATCACAAGGTTGGAAGAGACCTCTGAGATCACCGAGTCCAGCCGTGCCTGTCTCCCCACTAAACCCTGTCCCTAAGAAACTCATCCACCCGTCTTTTAAACCCCTCCAGGGATGGCGACTCCACCCCCTCCCTGGGCAGCTGTTCCAATCCCTGTCCACCCATTCAGTGAGGAAATTCTTCCCAATGTCCAGTCTAAACCTCCCCTGGCACAACTTGAGGCCATTTCCTCTCGTCCCATCGCTGTCACTTGTGAGCAGAGCCCAGCCCCCACCCCGTCACAGCCTCCTTTCAGGCAGTTGTAGACAGGGATGAGGCCTCCCCTCAGCCTCCTCTTCTCTAAGCTAAACAACCCCAGCTCCCCCAGTTGCTCCTTGTAGGGCTCGTTCTCCAGTCCCTCACCAACCTCGTTCCCTTCTCTGGATGCGCTCCAGCCCCTCAATGTCCTTCCTGTAGTAAGGGGCCCAAACTGACCCCAGCACTCGAGGTGCTGCCTCACCAGTGCCGAGTACAGGGGCACAATCACCTCCCAGTCCACCAGAGGCTACGCAGGGACGATGACCCAAAAAATGGTGGTCCCTCCTCCTACATACATCTTATATTGGAACCTGAGGAGAGCCTCTCAGAGCTGCTGCCATCACAGAGACTCCAGCCCGCTACAGGATTGGCGCGGCACCCTTTGTGTGTCGCAACACACACCTGGTGTGTCACCCCAGACACTCTGCTGCAGCATCCCAACCCAAAGCCACAATGCCATAGTTACCGGCAAACCCCTTGAAATGACAACAAAACGAAAGCAGTGTTTGAAGGAGTTACCAAGGTCACTCTCACTCTTTCTTTAAAAAAAAAAAAAAAAATGTAATTAGATACTGATGTTCATCAGAAATTTATTGCTTGCTCAGGCATTTTCTAAAGATAACAATTTCCTAACAAAGCAAGTAAGCACCCTCCAGGAAAAGGCAAGAACCTCTGCATTATCCACACACAGCAGAAAAAAACGCCACCAGGGGCCCTGTGCTGTGAACCATTCACACTGGGAAAACGCCCCTCTCTTGCCTCAGCTCTGAGCGCTGCCCACCTGGATCTAGAGACGCATTTCAGAGGCTGTATTTGCCTACCAATTATGATGCTGTTCATCTTGCCACGCTCTTTTGTCGCTTCGCTCTGCAGCACACCCTGAATTTGATGTGCTGCTAAGTCAAACAGGTCAAGGTAATCTTCCACCGGGTACCTATCATGAAATCCATCCCTCAGCCGAATGATTCCTAAAAACAGTGAAAAGAGAGAAGTCTATAAAAAAATGAAATAACAGCAGGGCAAGATCAAGTGCTGGTGTAAATCAAGACGGCTTCATTGACACAGCTGGCACTGAGCCAGCTAACGTCAGCACAAAATTAGACTGATGAAGTGTAACACTCCGATAAAAGTGCCAATAATGGAGTAACTGAGATGTGAGATGCTATACGGTTAAGCCACAAATTCACAGTGATAGGAAATATCTTAAGTGTTCTGTTTTACCGTTCCTGCATGAATAGCTTGCATTTATTTTCATCTAAATTTAGCCTTTGCAATGAATATAAAAGACCGTATTCTGCATTCATTTGCACCAACACAGACTGAAGTAATAGTGGACTCCCACTACATTTACTGTACTGAGACTGCGAACAGGCTCTGATGCCAAATATGTAAATCCACATGCACTTAACAAATTCAGAAAACTGGGAAATCATTCATGTTTTCGTCTTTCACAAGTATGAAAGCGCCACGATAGCGTCTTTTTTTTCTCCTCTCCTTCCCTACACCCCAGGGTATGTTCAGCATCACCTTCTCCCTGCATTTCTCAGCATCTGTGATTTTTTCACTCCTTTTCCCACTCTTCTTTCCAACTCTAGTCTCACTTCTCCACCTTCTATACATGGTGCCCACGCCTTTCTTTGCATCCTTGCTTCTAACTATATCACATGGGAGTTTCTCAAGTGGGCAGAGGCCAAGGACAGCAGTGGGAAAGCGATGGAGTAGGAGCAAGGCACGAGTATGGAGCAGGACTTCGGAGCTCTCCCTTTCCTGTTCCTGCAAGGCCAACCATCATCAATTACGTGAGAGGAAAGCTCAGCAGGGCAGATTTTCTCCATTCCCTCCGATTTTACCCTGTAGGAAAATGGGACTTAACAAGGGTAAAGGAAAACTCAGCAGTGTATTTTGACTTGTTTTAAGGGGGGGGAAAAGGTACAGACATGGTGGTACAGACTACCCTGGTTTGCGGTCACCCCACTCACGGGAATAGCAATGGTGACTAAGAGCCAGGAAAGAAAAACAGTCTATCTGGGACAAAGTCCCGTAGGGCACCAATCATCCCAGCAGAACAGGAAAGGGGTGATTTGCAAAACAGAGACTCCCTAGGAGGGCTGTTGAACTTCAGCTGGAATTGGTCAGGCTCATAAAAATCCACTGGAGAATGCCATGGAACTAAGAGACTTTATTCTCCAGATAAGTGTTTCAAACTAAACCAAGTTAACAGCCAGGACCACAGGAGTCAGGTCCACCAGCTGGCTTAGAAAGGGTGCTCCCAGTTTCAGTTGTTAGTCTGTCTGTCACATTCTCTTTTTTTAAAAAAAGTAAGTGGTAGCTAATTGAGGCAGAATGAAAAGACAGAGCCACCAGGAGCAAAAGTTAATCTTTCCTTCTCATTGGTTGAGAGTCTTCCTGCCCAGGGCAGTGGTGGCGTCCCCATCCCTGGAGCAGCTCAAAAAACTAGATGTGGCACTTTGGGACATTGTTTAGTGGACACAGTGGGGTTGGGCTGGGTGAGCTTAGAGGTCTTTTCCAGACTTAATGATTTTAGGATTCTATGATTCTATAAATGAACAAAATTAAATGTGCATCATCTTGAAAAATTAAACCCCAAATGTCATTGACACAAGGAGGCTGGAGCCTACTGAGCACCCATCACCTGGATTTTTCCGAACTATTAACTCCAGTCCTTTCAAGGAAAGACAACAATGAGCAAATCCATAAACTTCACCCCAAATATATACAAGAAACATCAAAGTTTAGTAGAGACAAACTGCCCGAATGCCAGAGGACACGTTTACTCACCAAACCGTTTTCTTGTCCACCAGTGCGGTTCTTTGATTGCCGAGAACCGAACATCGGGGTGCAGCCTGAGCCGGTCATACAGGTCTGTCGTCCCGCACTTGGGTTGGCCAATGATGTAGAAATGCGGGAGGCAGCGCAAGCGGTAGTGTTTGTCCTTATAATGGTACAAGTGGTTCCAAAATACCTTCCTGAGGTAATCAAATATGGTTCGAAAGCGCTTTGAATACAGTGCATAGGAGTTTGTTGCATAAGGATCTGTGGTTGTGTTCCCTCTATACTCTTCATACCAACAAGGATTCTTGCTATTTGGAAGGAATTTATTAGGAATTACTGAAAACATCTGCAACATAAAGAACAACAATTTCAGTCAAGACAAGAAAAACTGGACAGCTATACTTTTCTAACTTAGCACAGTAATAGAACACAATAGAAACACTATGTGGACATATAATAATAATATATTGTAATAATATATTACATATAATAATATATTTTAATATTGTTATAATGAGGGACAATCCTTCTTTTTTAACTAGAAAGTTGAACTTACTTATTTCTTCTGATGACACTGGAACCAAATCTGGTACAAACAGTTGGTCTGGGATAGGGGTACATTTAGAAATCCTTAAATTTCAAGGCTAGAATGATCCCCCAAGACCTCTGCAATCCGAAGAATTAACTTTTAAAGTCAAATACTTAATCCTCAAATCAAATTAACTTCCAGTTTTTAACTCTGAAATACAAGGTTGGCGATGGCTGGGTTTTCAGGGAGGCGTGCTGGTAATCAGCTATTAGAAAGCCTCTTTCTTATTTAGCATTTAAGATGCCTGGTGAATGAATTCAGAATGATTTTGCCTGAGACAAGGCAAAAATCCAATGAGACTGTACAGCTATTGGAAGACTGCCTGATTTTCTGTTTCAGGTGTCAAGACCATTTATATAAGCCATTTATTTTGCACGTGACTCAGGACATGATCTACAATACCAGTTTTTCACCTGGTGTAAATCGCAGGACTCTGGTGTAAATCACTACGTGAACATAGGAGCAGTTCCAGGGTTTTTGTATCTCAGTAAAAGCCTGACCCAAAAGTATTGAAATGAGCAAGTATCCAGCAGTTTCAGACACACTTTAATTCATACTCACATGTGGCTCCTGTTTCCTCAGCTCTTCTACATCGGGGCGCTGCCTCGTTATAAACTCTATCTTTGAAGTAATAGTGTCAATAATTAATTTAATGTTTGGATAATCCTTTATGTATGAAATATTCATTTTAGAAGGCTGGTAATGGTCTTTCATGTCACTAAGGCTTTCATTGTCCATTAAGCCTGGATTGCTAGTAAAAGCTCCGTAATGGAAGGGAGATGGTATTAACAACAGGCCGTGCTTGGCTCCAGTCAGCACGTAGGATGCCATCACCAGAGTCATTATAATCAACCCAAATATTAAGCTGCATAGCTTCCCCTTCCTCAAGCAGAAAAATCCATTCCAGCTTTCACTGTGATCAGTCCTCACTTCCAGAACTGCCAGCAGCTTCATCTGCTTGCTGTCAGTGTACAAAGGGATCTTATTTTCTCCTCTGCAAACAGGACACTTCTGGTTGTTGTGATTAGGTCCACGGCATCTGAAACACTGTCTGTGCAAGTCATTTGGCAATAAATGTATGCAACAATTAATGCAATATCTCATATTACTACTGTTAAACTCCTGAATTAGTGAGCCAAGCGTAGCCATAAAAACGTTGCTGAAGCAGGCGAGTCATCTTCCGTGAGGCTGAAATTATTTAATTCCTTGAGTGAACCTGCTCTGCAACGCAAAAGGACAGGTTCAAACCAGAATAGTTAAAAGCACTCAAAAATGACAGATAGCATACAAGGGAAAAAAAAAATCACACCACCAACCAACACGCAAAAATAGACGTGCAGCCGACGTGGTTTCAAGGATTTGGCTCAGGAAGAGGAATGTGCCAAAGTAAGAGTCAGCTACACAGCTGGCTCAAGTTTTTCCCATTGAACAAAACAAGAAGGAAGAAAAATTGTTACGTAGTGTGAAAATATGCAAAAAATAAAAATAATTCATTGTCCTCTGATTTATGCTGGAACAGGCAAATATGGGTAGGAATTCCCAGGTATTCTTAAAACAAGTGCGTTCCAAACCAAACCGCTCCTGGTGGAAGCTTCATCTTCCCAGAGGTGCTTTCCAAAACTGGCATTGTACAACCTAAAGAAAAAAAACATTTATATAGATACACACAGCACAGCAGACAATCTCTACTTTCAACACTGCAGTAAAACCAAGATCTTAATCACACCGGTCAGGAGGGAAAATGTAAAGTTCCAAGAGCAAGCGTAACTCTGGCACCTTATGCCCAGGCACCACAACAGGCTGCTTAATCAGCTGGTGGGTTTGAGGAGCCCCCGGGGCCACGCGACATGGTACTCAGGAACAGCACAGAGACATCAATTTTAATTTCTTCACTATCTCCTAGTGGCAGACGTCCCATTTCACGTGATTTTCCTGCCGTGTTCATGTAATAAAAAACTCCAGCTGAACTTTGCACATCAAAGTTGGGGCATCATTCCTCACTGCCCCTCCCTTCTCTTTCCCGAGCAGTTTTCAAAGCTCCTGCCCCAGCCTGTTCCATGACACGAAGGATGCTCACCGGGAGGCCAGCATCTTTCCACAGCACAAGCAGCCCTTGTTTTCCAGGTTCACCCATTGAATGAAGCAATCTACAGTATCTTGGGTTTGTCTCTTCCATTCAGCATTTCAGTAGCCATAAGCACAGATATACTTCACCGTTTTGTATTTCAAGACTGACAGCTGCAGGATGTGAACTGCAGAGAGAAGAAGGGGTCTAAGAGGCGAGTTGGTAATAAACCATTTATGTCTTTTTATATTTTAGTTGCAACACTGCTGTCGGTTCACTGGCAGAATATTACTCTCTTTACAAAACAAGCAGTGTCTTTGTATATTGTTGAATAATGTAGCATGTAATTTCCTCTTGTTGGAATGAATAGTGAATTATTTATGATCGTGTCTATATAGTATTTGTCTGCTGTACGTAAACGTATACCAGTTCTAAGCACACAGCAGAAATCAGCACCAACTTTTTCATGTTCCTTGGCCAAAAGCAATCCTCCTTGTAAAAATGAGTACCTTTGGGAATCTCCTAAGTAGGAAACACGGATATAGCAGATGACACAGTGGAATGAGAAAGAATTAATAGCTATCTTCCATTTCAAGTCACTCCTACAGCAGCCAAGCAGATCTGCTCCACTGTTTCCAGCTGAAGCAGGCTCAAGCTAAAAAATACATTTATAAGCAACAGTGGACTTAATATCAAACAGGTGAGACCTTTTCTTTGCTCTTTTCCTGTGCCATTCCTGTCTATAAGAGGAGGAACCACAAGCTGCAGCGTGCTGGAGAGAAGGCTGGCTGGTAGCACGTGCAGATACCCCAAAAGCAAACAGCACCAGGCAAAGCTGCCTGCTAGCGACTTGCAATGAACTATCGAACATGTATTACCCACTGCGTCCTACTCATTGCTATGTGAGAAGCTAAACAGGGGAAAAAGGTAAATTCCACCAAAAATAAAACATGCAAAATTTTTCATCATTCACATATTTTTGTTAACTACATAGACGAGATTTGATATTCTATTTCTTTTAAATAAACATTTCATAAAATTCCTCCCCTTTCTCTTCAAGGATTGTAAGGGTAGACTGTCATCAAAATGGCTATAAAAAGAAATTACTTTCATATGCTCAGTAATATAACTAAAATTCTCCTCCTGTATGAATAAGATAAAACAGATGGGATAGATTTTACATGCACACACATCTTCTGGACATCTAAGTGCATGACCTATTTTTCAGGTCACCAGCTTTAATTTTTAATGTGCTTTCCTTTTTTTCATAATTCTTTAAATTAAAGATACAACAAACTTTTGCTCGTACTCTTAAGGCTAAATATTACACTAGTCTTGCTACTTTTAATCGTATGCAGCCTCTCCTACTGCCACATGAAAGAGTGGCTTGCTGTTAACCTATTACAAACACACTTTAAGTACCGCAGTAACGCATTTCTCAGCTTGATGTATAACTGTTTCTCTGATGTCGGTGGAGCTACAGCACTTGGTTTCCTCTCTTCACACAATTTAATTATAATGTGGAACTTACTGAGGCCAAAAGTATGAATGCATTTGAAAGACATCAGACAATTAGTGGAGAATAAATCTATCGGCGGTTGCTATCCTCAATTCCCAGAAGCCAGGCCGGGCTGGGAATACCTGTCGATACCTGTTCCTACCCTGTGTATTTGTCGCTGGCCGCAGCCAGAGGCAGCAGGCAGGGACAGAGGCGGCGGCGCCAGTCGAAGGTTTGGGCTAAGGTCGTCCCATGGGGCAGGTCACAGCCTGAAAGCACCGACGTGTAAGCTAAGTTAGAAAATAACGCCCCAGCTCCCAAGGCGGATGGAAGTGAGCCCCTCCGCTGCAGCTCCCACGGACAGGCCCTGCAGTCTCTCTCTTTCTTTCTGTCCATTTTCCTGTTGCTGCTCAGGTCACGCACCCTGTGGAGGATTCGTATGTTGATGTGCTTATTAGCAGTGAGAAAAACGGGCCTTTTTATCCCCCAAGGACTCTTATTACTTCTCAGCAAAAGCAAAAACCTAGAACTATTAATACGTGGCAGCACAAGAGCCCCTCATGTCCCTCCTCTGTTGCTCCCTTGCTGTGGACAGACCTTCCACTGCTCTACAGTCCATAACTTCGGAGCGATGAGAAGTCGTCACACAAGAAGATACATCACCACGTGGAACACGTCCTCTGCAGCAGATCGCCCTCATTCCCCTGCTTATTTTTTTAAACAAAAGCTGCAGATGCTGTAAAAATAAGGGCGAGAACCATTCGCAACAAGAAAAAGAAGTATTAAGCAGAAGATAAAACTGCCAGATCTCATCTGGGCAGGAACTTCTGAAGGAGCACATGGCTCCTAATAAAATAATATCCAATGCCATTCTCTTAGGAAGAGCTATGTTGTTTTATCCATAGTCTCCTAATTGTTTTCACTAATCTGGATAAACATCCCCACTGCCCAAGTGTCTTCCTGTCAAATCAGGGAGATTTGTTTAATTCCGTTTGCACTGCTAATGGGTTTTGAAATCTCAGAGCAAAGCTGATCCCGCGCCCTCCACAAACACTGCAGAACTGAGCTTCCCTTTGGTAACATTTCACTCTCCAGAGCTCCTGTGAAGACAGGGATGGTTCGTTACCCCCAAAAGCACGCAGGTCTCCGAGTAAAACGTTGCCCACCACCATTCTGTGATTAACTGCCCAGGACGCATGAAGAGGAATGGAAACACAAAAGGGAGAGTGAGGCCGGGAGAGTAAAACCTTCATTAAATTTTCATATTAAAAAAGGGAATGCAGAACAACCACGTAAATCCTCTCCCACGTCTCCATCACTCATCACAGCGTGGCCCGTGGCAGTGGGGACCGGCTTTCTCCTGGTGCAGCCACAGTTCCTCGGCCTGTGCAAGATACGCTTGTGACCTCTGGACACAGAAAAAACCTGCAAAACATTGCCACTGCAATTACATTTTAGCTATCAAGCCTCCTGGAGGAGGCAAGGGTGGAACCAGACTGCAGGCTGCACAGCAGTTTCACTCTCAGACATGGTCTCCTCAGAACAAATCGAAATATTTGTACAAGTGTAACGAAGTATTTGTACAGCAGGAGGAAGTCCGTCCTGGTAGTGGGCAGGTTGTACCATTTTGATAAATAAACAGTGCAAGTAATAAAAAATTGACCTAAAATATAATAACAAAAAAGGATAACTAGGTCAGGAAAAGAGAGAAATCATGGTAGATTTTCTCTGTCTCTGTACACATTTGGCTCCTCAAGTCAACATTTTTGGAAATAAACTTTTCCTGAACTCATGTCTATTTACCTCAGAAAAACCACAAGCTGCCAAAAAGAAGATATGTCAATAAAACAAAACTCGTGAATCACTGACCTCTGCAACCTCCTTCAAAAAATGAACAGAAAAAGGAAAAACAAAAAGCTATTGCAGTGGTTTGGAAAAGCCATGGGACTCATTACAAAGCTCAGGAACCTCCTGCAGACTGAAGTTACGCAAAGCTCCTCTATTTGCCTTAAAAATTAAACAGAACAAACACAATAAATGCAACTCCCAAGGAATTCTATAAACTCACCACAAACATTTTTAAGGCAATCACTTGAAAAACAGCCACATTTCAACAGCAAGAACATATGGTCATAACCCAGGATGATGCATTCGACCTGTGGAACAACTGCTGAACACTTGTTCAAGTGTAAAACATTGTTTAAAGGCCATGGGTCTGAAGCCTTTTAAAGCCAAAGAAAACCTCCTGAATCACCACTGAATCAGCAATCGCACCGAAATAACAACTGTGGGTTGTTCCACAACCCAGCTGATTTCTCTCTCAAGAGCTAATCCAAACAGCTCTGCTCCTTCCTTATCACTGTACTTCCAAAGAAAATACAAGAATGGAACAAACGACATCCTCCAC
This sequence comes from Neomorphus geoffroyi, assembly GCA_033558235.1. Lineage (NCBI taxonomy): Eukaryota > Metazoa > Chordata > Aves > Cuculiformes > Neomorphidae > Neomorphus > Neomorphus geoffroyi. The sequence goes on along the minus strand of JAUMJM010000016.1, from coordinate 409,657 downwards.
TTGCACCAGAAATCAGCAAACTGCCCCCAAATCAGGCTAACGGCAGTTGTTGCCATCGAGTGAGGACTCGCTCTCATTACTGTGCTGTGATGCTCAGGAAACAGTTCCTGAGCTTGAACCACCGCTCCGTTTGGGCACAAACACTGCCTGAACAAACAGATTATCGGAAAATGGCTTGGGAGCGGGAAGTGGAGCAGGAGATTGTCCTGGATCAGTCACAGCACGGCCATGCCTTCCCCTGGAAACCTGTGATTATCTCCGAGGTCTTGTGCCGGTTCCTAGAAATCACCAAGGTCTCGCGCTTCTCACGTCCCACATTCGCATTTTCAGATGTATCGGCAATCAATTTGCATTGAAAATGGGAAAATCATAATTAAGCTTGATATTATAAAACTTTGTGCTATTTTTTGGGGGAAAAAAATATCACTAAAAATGTCAACCATTTCTGTGTACTTTTACATTTGTCTTTTACCTGACAGAAATCAATTTCAAATCATAGCCCTTATTTATTTTTGAGTTATTCTGCAGAATAAAAAGTCCAGACAGAAAACTCAAACAGGACCAAAGCCAGTCAAACTCTGATCTACCGATAAACTCCAGCCAAGATTCTGGCCTCCTCATTAGAGCTAAACTGGCCTGAGGTTTAGAAGATAATGGGCTGGTTCCTCCACACTGAAGGCGGGGATGAGATCTTGCCAACAATTCTTCCGCAGCAACACCTGCGTCAGATCCTCAGAAAGGCATTATCCAAAAGCCAATCCCATTCCAGATTTACCCTGACGGTTCTGCGGGACGTGGGCTATCAGCCCTGTAAGGACTTCTCTAGAAAAGCAGGTCCAAAAGCTTTGGAGGAAAAAAGCACCACGACCAGCCCAAGCCGTGGTACCACAAGTGCCAAGCACCACGAGTCCCTCACCTGCATCAAGGTAGAGCTCACCTCGGTGTAACTAAGCACAAACATGGAGCAAAATTCTGTTCTGACATATTTATAAGGATGCTCAGAGCAGAATTTTGCCTTCGTACGCAATGGCTTCTCGATTCCTGATCAAAACCGGCTGCCTGCAATGTGCCACATCTCCAGCAATTCATCGTCTCAGCTTCACTTCGTTCCTATTCCTCTCACATAGTGTCTCGATACAGAAACACTGACAGATTGATTCTGAATGTGAAAAACTTGCACACTGTAGAAAAACTTTGCCTTTACATAAATTATTCCGGTGCATGTTTTCTCACAAAAAAAGTCTTTTTAAGCCACTTTCAGAAATCATTATTCATGGTCAAAGTTCAGTATCCTGTTGGGTTTTTTTTCCTCATAGTAACTGCAACCTCCCAATAGATTCGACACAGCTCTCGAGGTCATCCCACAAACACTGAGAGAAATCAATACATCCATTCCTTATGGCTCACAAGTTCCTTTCCAAAAACCTGGAGCCAGATTAACAAGTTCTGGTACTCAGAATACAAGCTGAAATCACATCTCATGGAAGTTAACTTTTACCCCTTGCTAAGAAAGAGTGCATTTTTTAAAACCTCCAGAAATATATCCAATGTCAAAGATAAAGACAGACATAGATAGTTAAATCACTTATTCAGTGATTTAATATCAGTGAGAATTCTTCAGGCTGAATTTTCCATATTTATTTTCTTTTGTCATGTAGAAAATCATAAAAAAAAACAAAACCCAAAGGGCTCACAGTAAAGGCAAAGGGACCACCTGAAATGCAATGTCTGGTGCAGAGAATGGATGCGATGGGGCTGGTCTTGCCACAGATGTCTGTATTGCATTTTTAATAAGATCAAACAGCTGTTGAGGTTTCACTCCCAACACAGGATATCACAATGCGATACAGCAACAGAAATTCTTCCCTACACGCTCTTTCAAGGAATAACTTCACAGCATCATCCCACAAAACAGCCAAACCCCTGCTATAAGCACAAATGCAGCATGGAAACACAAAGCATGAAGGCTGAGTCTGTTATGAAGCTCTTCCACTCCAGATATTTTTATCAAACAATTCCAGGGAATCTGGGTGTTGGCAGGTGGGAAAACCCATATCTGAACATGTCTCCCATCTGCCCTGCAGTAAGGCTGTAATCAAAACTAAATAAGTACTTATCTTTAGAAAACTCTAGAGACAAAGAACTGGCCCAGCACTGACAAAGTCCACTCATCAGACAACGGCTGGTTTTTGTTACGTGTTTCTCTCTGGCAGCTGCCCATCCTGCTTTATTTTCAGGCTTCCAAGCCTGCTTCATCGTTGGACTCTGGGCAGATATTGCTGTAATTTACCCCAATAGCTCTTCTGGAGCAGCTTGCTCCACAGAGACACAGCCTCTCCTTGCACGTGAAGCTCGGTTTGGTGAGCACTGCACACTCATTTTCGTCACCTTATCCGAACCCAGGGAAACTGCCCTGGACAGCCAACGTCCCTGCGTCAGCTACAATGCAAGAGTCAAGTGGCTGCCCCAGATTTCGGCACTGGTCTCCCACACCTGCATCAGGAATAGTGTGGCCAGCAGGACTAGAGAGGTCATCATCCCCTTATACTCGGCACTGGTCAGGCCGCACCTCGAGTGCTGTGTCCAGTTCTGGGCCCCTCGGTTTGAGAAAGATGTTGAGATGCTGGAGTGTGTCCAGAGGAGAGCGACGAGGATGGTGAAGGGGCTGGAGCACAAGGCCTGTGAGGAGCGACTGAGGGAGCTGGGGTTGTTTAGCCTGGAGAAGAGGAGGCTCAGGGGAGACCTTATTGCTCTCTACAACTGCCTGAAAGGAGGTTGTAGTCAAGCAGGGGTTGGTCTCTTCTCTCAGGTGACCGGTGACAGAACAAGAGGACATGGTCTCAAGCTTCGCCAGGGGAGGTTTACGCTGGACATGAGGAACAAGTTCTTTACTGGGAGGGTGATTGGCCATTGGAATGCGCTGCCCGGGGAGGTGGTGGAGTCACCGTCCCTGGAGGTGTTTAAGGAGAGATTGGATGAGGCTCTTAGTGCCATGGTGTAATTGACAAGTAGGAGCAGGTGTTGGTGTTGGGTCATAGGTTGGACTCGATGATCTCAAAGGTCTTTTCCAACCTTATGATACTGTGATACTGTGATACACCGCTCAGGTCACGCGAGATGAACACCAAAGCCTGGTCATGCTAAAGAACAACAAACCTTCTCATTCGGGGTGCCAGCTGACTCCTGTTTGAGGAGAGGTTGGACAGCTCATGCAGCACCGCTGAACTTGCAGGAAGAGATCTTTCCATGCTGAAGAGTTATTTTAAGTACGGGCCTTTGTCTCCTGCATCGATTACTGGCCCAGAACCAGCACGTGGAAGACAAGTGTTCTGAGAGCATTTATTTCCAATGCTCTGCCAAGCACTTCCAGCCCCAGCACGCTGCAAAGCAGTGGGCATTCACAGCTATGTTACTCTGATTACCATCTTGGTCTTCCAACACATTTGATTTCACTTGATTTTAGCAGCTGCTACCTCCAGTTGATCTAAAGCGAGAAACATCTTCTTTCCACCATCTGAAATCTAATGCTTATTGCCACTTTGCAAAAGGTACACAGTATGCATTGCTAAATCTCGTGGGTTGTGAGAGATCAGCTGCAGATTTTTGCAGGCTGTTTTTGAGGAAGGAATAACATTCTACAGAATCAACAGAATGTGCATAACATAATGCCTTTAGTGACTGTTTATCTCGTGGTATGGTAAAACATTTTTGCATGCAATAATGCAACCAAACAGTACCTACTAGAATTCATTTGATACACCTTCACGCTCCATAAATAAGCAGTCTTTCTGAAGGCGAGCAATCTATGTGATACTTAACATTGCTTTAAACACAATATTGTTGCAACAATTCCAGAGCAACATATATGCTAGCAGCTGCTCACTTGATTTTTAGTGACTGAGAAGGGATTTTCCTCCACCCCCAAAATGAATTTTCTCCATAAACTTTACTATCTTAACACAGTCATCTGAAATTTCTTGTTATGACTCATATACGGTACCTTCTCCATGAGACACACATTAAAATGGATGGAAAAACACATCCAATCTGTACATAAGTACTGTGTAAGTACTTTTTCATGAATAAGGCATTTCATCTTGCATCTAGTGCTGAGTGGGTGGAAGGAAACATACACAGCTGCGTCCTGAAAAGACAAACGAAGCATCAGAGGCTGTCATTAAAGTTTCTTGTACATTCAAACAAAAGTTAGTCAACAAAAAACATGCACTGATGCCAAATCAGAGCTGTGGCTTTGTCTCAATACTTTAAAAAAAAAAAAAAGTGTTCCAAGCTTAGCAGTAACTTCTGTAAGAGTCCAACAGTTTTAATTCTCTAAGCAACAGCAGAGCAGATAAATCTCAGCCCATCAAAGTACCAGAAACCACGCACCTCTTCCAAAGTGAAGATTCAGAGTTCAAGTATTCTCAAGAAATTGCTAATTACTGATCTCCTAGATTAACACGGTACCACCAGACAAAAAATCCTGCAAGTAACTTCTGGCGACTGTCAATTACGCAAAACCTTGCTGACAGAATGGATTATATTGCTTTCTGCCTTTTAGCAAAGTGCTTATTCTGCATAAGTCAAGCAACGTTCACTTCCAAAGTCTCCTCCCCCTATCAAAGGCTCAGACTCCATCACTCACCTGTACCATATGCTCTTGAACTACACACCAGTGCACTACATTTTTACTAACCAGTTTACAAGATACCATCATTCTGAAGACGTTCCTGTGTGGCTATATTCTGTTTTCTGGTGCTAAGAACACGCATCTTTATGGGCAGAGCACACACTTAATGTGAAACCTAATGCTGTCCAATAATGGATTAAGCGCTTGTTATTGTCCTCTCATATCCTTTCATCATCACAGCTAAAAACAACATCTCTATCACAAACTTCAAAGAAATTCAAGTATCTTCACTTACTGATTTCCACTACTACAGAAAGAGAACTTGTTGCATCCTTTCAACAGCCTCTCAAAAAAATCACAGCATTTGAATTAATTGTCATAACGTGGCAAACTCCAGCCCAGCAATCTCACAACTGCACAAAGACCCCTATGTGTAACAATATCAATAAAAAAGGCCGTGCTGGACAATAAAATAAACCTATTCCTCAGTCCCTGAGCCGCTGACTCCCTCACCCTGACTGCGTGTTCCAGCGGGCTCTGCCTGTGCTTGGCTTCAGTGTACTTGCTTTCTACTTGGGAAGAACACAACCACAAATACCTTGCCGTGCTTTCTGTTGCACTTAGCAGGGCTGCAGATTGTAAACAAACAAGATAAAAATCTGAGGCCTTGCTTTACTGAATTTCCACGGAAAGAGACCGGGAAAAACAAAACAAACTGGAACAAACCAACTGCAGAGTGACGAATGCACCAAGAAAAATGGCATGTGCTCCCTCACACCTCGCCACTTCTGCAACATTTTCTGCAAATAAAGGCAACATTTAGCAAAGCAAACTAGATGCCCTTTATTTGTGGTGCAGAGGCAACCCAAGGCAAGCTCTCCAACACAATTTTCCCAATGGATGTGTTAAGGAATTGACTTCTGCTGTAGGGAGACTGTCTCAAACTAACGTCCTACTGTTCCTCTGCTTAAACTGCGAGAGGGGTCAAAAATCACATTTAAGGCTTCGCATTGCAAAATTGAAAAAAAAAATCCCACCTCTGACAGAGCTCCCTGATGGCATCAGTGCCTGACTCCCACAGTGGTCCCTACCAACCCCACCTGGGAACGCCCAGGGCCGGGGTGCTCCCCACACTGGCTCTATCAGACAGCCCCTCTCCTGAGAAAGCCCAAGAGGACGCGATTCTAAGGATTCAGAGCGAGCAACTGTTCTCAAACACTGCTCCAGCGAGACAGCTCTCGCACCACTGAAACATCCCCATCTCCCTGTGGGCAGCAGGACACAACTCAAAAGCAAACAGCAGGGGGTAAAATGAGGTGTTGTTTTTGAACAGCAGTGCTTAGTGATGTATTTGGTTCCAGGCAAACAGAAGAAGATGTAGAGTGGCTTTAGGCCTTTACAATTCAGATCAGATCCACACTAGTTCTGGAGCTTGGGTTCCACGTCTGGAAATAAACCATTTACTGAAGCAACTCATAGAAGAAATCTGAAGTGACAGAAATCCCATCAACTGCAGTTGGCAGCCAGCTTCACAAGAACAGATGCGCGACTGTCAATGACAACCCAAAAAGCTTACTTACTAATGCAGAAGACATGAAATAGAGCATTAACATCATAAAACTGCACAGAACTAGAAATATCTCCAGAAGATGCCCCACAAAATGCTTTGCAAACACCTGTAAACTCTGTTAGCAGAATTAACATATCTAACCAAAACCATCTCCAGTAAAAATATATCTCAATTATTGAAATGCTTTTACATCTCTTAAATTCCTCTGTTGCCAATAGTGTTTGCTCTACCTTGTCAGAGCAAGTCACATCTTTGATTTCACAAGATTAATGTAATAACTTGGTTTAGACTGTTAATGCATTCAAAGCCTCTGAACACGCAGGAGACTACGATGGTACCGAAGAGTATACAGCTGTGTTCGGAGGGGATATTATTTATATGAAATAAACTAGAAATTCCTTAACATATGTCTGCAGCATGGACTACACTGAAATTAAAGCTTACTAGAGTGTCTTAGGTCTGGAAAACATGGGTTCCAAGCCTCTTTATGTTTCTAAGTACTACTATCCAATAAAAATAACACCAAAGAAAACCTCCAAACCACTGTCACACGGGGCACAACACGAGCATTCTACGAAAGCAGTGTTCATCCCTCAAAGGTGACACCCAGCCAACAAAAAACATACATGTCCATTATATGGACATACAAAGTGTCCATTATAAAATAAATATAAAATAAGGTGTCCATTATATGCAGATAACGGCACAGAAATACACGGTATTTGTCAGTGGCAGAGTGTGGTGCAGCTGACGCAACAAACCACAGCTCCAGAGACGATGGTTCTTTAGTGCCTCAAATTCAGAAAAATGTCCTTTTCTACCAATAAAGCTATTGGGTTACATCTGCTTTTTTAATGGCCACCAGAAGGAGCGGTATGGTTTCAGAAATAGGGCATTGTAAAAGTTGGCCCACGCTCAGCTTCCTTTAAGCCTCCCCACCCTCAAGAACGCCGTTAACAAAACATTGTTGGCCACAGAGCCGTATCAATCCCCGTCTTCCACAGAAATCGCTCCACGCCCGTATCTAAAGACAGCAACATGCAATCAAGTGCCACAAAATGCCACATCTTCCACCCAAGCTCCAGGAACGGGACTCAGCAGCCGGCAGGAGCTGTTTCAGACCCTGCAGCCCCTCCACCCTGCGTTATGTCCTTGGCAGCGGAGGTCTCAGAAAAGCAAAGCTGCCCCCACCCCGCTGGCTCTGCCTCGCTTCTGGCTTCAACAGAAGCAGTTCCAACAGCAATTCCGTAGCCTCATCACCCCGTGCGAGAGCTCCAAGAGTTCAGGCAATGAGGATGTGAGCCAGATTTGTTGTTCTCATTGGGTTTTTTATTCATGAATTGCCTTCGCCATAAACCCCCCCACGCTGCACCGGCATAATTGTCCTACAAGTTCCTCACTTTGCCTGTGCTTTCAAGGGGGAGCTGGCAGCTGGTGGCAACCCCTTCCCACGTCTCCAAGCTGCTTCAACACAGCAGGTTGGAGCAGACTTTCAAACCAGCCAGAGCGGACAACGGAAGGCACCCAGGAGTCAGCTCTGCGTCCTTGATGGACAAACTCTTTCTAGTGGAAAAAAATGAACCATAACTACATGAATAACTGAGTCAGTTCTACTGCCTTCACAGCCGTTACTTCATCAGTGTGTGAAGAAATTTGGCGTGCTGGAAAACCATTCATCCTAAGTGTGTAAGAGAAATTATAGTCTCACCACTGACCGTTTGATTTAATTTACTACTTTCTTGCATGTTTAATCCCTGAAAAATTCCTTTGGTATCCAAAACATCTATAAGCAAAGTAAGTGACTTCAGAAGTTCAGAATAATTCATAAACTCAGAAAATTACACAGTCCTCATTAAGTGAAAAAAAATAAATTCTATGCTGATAAGGTACCTCAGTTTCTTTATTGCACAGTTTGGTGTTATAAACTAGACTTTCATAATAATAGCAAATGATAATAAAACCTTACAATTATATGCTTTTTCTCCCTTTACATGTGAAAGCTTCACTTTGAAGTTCTTCTTACTTCTTGTCCTAACGGTTACCTGTTCAAGGCTAAGCTACACCCACAAAACTGGTCTGGAACACACAACTTCTCCAAACATGAACATTTAGATACAGCATATAGATTTTTTTGATCAGTTTTTTTTTTTATATAGAAGCTTCTGTCCAATCTGAAAAACTAACTAAAAGAGTAAAGGCAGTAGTTTCATCGCCAGTATTCACACCATACACAGCAGCCTCGGGGGGATGCTGGAGCACACTCCAGTGTATCTCAGCAGCTGGTCAAGGTCCACGTGTACCAGCCCCCCAGGGCACATGCAGTACTCACCTTCTCGGAGTGACTCCCAGCTGCAGATGTCAGAGTGCTGGACAAATTAAGGATGGCAAAACAACTGAATACAGACGTGTGTTACCTATACCACCATACAGCATAAAATGGTAGAAGTCCAAGAAAAATCTGCATCTCCTAACTCACCATCCAGAATCCCATTACACGGGGACTGAGGGACTCGGAACAACATTCAGATATGCACCATGCAACACAGAAAGTCACTGGCAATTCAATTTCTAAATAAACCATCCGAGGCAGACAGCATTGAATCTGATTTTCCCCAGTAACCACATTAAACAGTGGGAGCTCCAGTCCCTCCATAAGCTCAGAAGCCAGAGAAGGTAATTTTTCCCAGCTAAGCTGCCACTGTGCTCCCCCTCGCAGAGCGGTGCCAGGACCCCGCTGCAGCAAGCACGTCTCGGGGCCGAAGTGAGCAGGTGGCGTTGTCGAGAGCAGTGGTGCAGGACCTGCAGCTCGGAAGTGAAACCCTCCGTCTCATAAGCAACTCTCAGTTAAGACACTGGAGCCCTCATTAAAATAATTGGTTTCATAGCAGCTGCAAGGACTATTTCACTCCATTTCTACAAGTTAAGAAGCGCTCTGCTCGTCTCTGCTTTTGTTCAGGCACAGAAGAAAGGCGGGGAGGGCGGGGGGGTCTGTATCACCCCCTGTGCCTGCAGTCACTGATGCCAGACTAGAGCGCTTTTGTCACCACACATGGAAAATGAAAGTAGGGAGTCTTTCAGAACAGCTACTGCTGGGCTCTGGAAAGAATTTGGAGAGCAACCCCTACATCATTCACTCAGAGTGATGGATTTACACCAGTCTGCATAAGATCCACAGCGCAACTGTGACTCCTGCCCAAACCAAAATCCAAGGAGCAGACACATTTAAAACAGAAAAATACACTACGGTACCACCACTGGGAACCCCCCCCCATCACTACCCTTCAGGAAATCACGCAGTTTTCAGTCTTTCTGCTTCAGGTCCAGAACATGAAATTTCCCCTTTCTAATGGTGTTGCCTTTGGGTACAGACTGAAAAATAAAGCAGCGTGAGGTGTATGTGACCGTGGAACAGGAAGAGGGTCTGCACCTCTCAATTTAGCATCTCTGGTAACAGAAGGAAAAATCCACTGTTGAACACCATGACCCTGACCACAAAACCCTTCCTCACTCTCACTGGGGAGCAACTAGTTGTCTCACCCTGCTCACCGGGGCCAAGAAAAACAACTCCACCTTGTGTACCGCATTCTCCTTGGTCACTGTAGAGACACATCCCTGTCCCTGGGGATGAGTCGCACCATTCTGTGTGTGGATCCTGGTTTCTAACTTTAGCAGTGGTCTTTCCCCTGTCTACGCTCACTTCCACCCCAGTTTCAGTCCTGCAAGACTCTCATCTCACTGCTTTTGATTTGGTGGAAGATGAATACGTATTTCATCCCCTGGTTAAAGTGTCTCTAATGATAGTGCAGTTCATGACAATAAAACTGTCCTTTCCATAAAATGGACTTTCATCCTTCTGAAAATTTAGTAAGGCTATTAATTATTCTCCTAAAGACCGAACTTCAAAATATCACTGCTGACATTTAAGGCTCATAAAAATGCAATTCTTACCGGTGAGAAACAAGTCTATACAATCTATTTAAAGATGAAAATATTTATCAAGGAAGGCGGTTCCCAATTATGAAAACAGAAGCAAAGCCACTCACAGTAAGTTGCTGCTTTTTTTTCCTTTTACACACCAAGCGTTTTTCAACCCAGCACAGCGGTGGCCAAAGGAAGTGACACCTGGTGGCTACACGCTGTAATACAACAAGGTAACTCACTTCAATGCTGCTAATCAATTCAATTTTCAAGTTTCCTGCTTCTTACTAAAGCTTCTTCAATGTACAGGTACCTGTACACAGGTACTTCTTAAGAGTCCCAGGCACCACAGTCCCTACAGACGGTGACAACTGCTGTTATCTAATTAAAGTGGGATTGCCGTATTCACACGAGGAAAACACAACTCCAAAAAGGAACCAGCAAGGCACAGCAAAGCAGTGCTAAGATTTAGCTGGGCTAAGCAATTAATAGCTCGAACTGGTTTTCATCAGATTTTAATTCAACAAAAAAAATAGCTGCTATTTCCATTCTGAGCTTAGCAGCATCCTTTCACAAGAGTTTTTCCACTTTCCATAACTTACTGATCCTCAGCGATGGTCACATCTAATCCACCACGCCTTGCGCACCTCAGCCTGCACTCCAGACACGAAGCAATTACAGCTCCCTTCTAACTCTTACAGCCCAGAACGCAAGTCCTCTTTTAGAATGCTCTAAACCTCTCTTGGATAATTAATAAACACGCTGTCAGTCAGCTACAGTTAAAATTACAGAACTGCCAGCACTGCAATTTCAAGGCTTGTAACACCAATTTCTTCAGTAATAAGTATTTATGGGAAAAAAATCCGTAATCACTATCTAACAGAAATCAGATTCAACATAAACAGACTCTAAATATTTATCAGCACAGGAAGTCTAAAAATAGCCCTGCAAAAATACAGCGGATGGCAGGCTAAATCCAGAGCCACTGAGTGTTCTTCGAAGGATGTGCTAAGAGGAACTTCATTTTCAGTTTGACATTGCTAAATCAAATTAATTCCTTCCTCCTATTCATTCGCTACATAAAAATCCTTGATGCCAAAAGGACAAAGCTAAAAACGTCCCTAAACCCATGTCTGAACGTCACACTGGATGCAAAGCCTGGCCAGGCTCCTACCCACACCGCACCGTAACGCGCTGCTCTATTGACAGAGCGGGATTCGGGGGCTTTCCACCCCTTTTAAGGCCCAACTATCCTTGAGGAGCGCCCGCTGGCAGAGTCAGCTGCCCTCACTGCTGCAAAGGGCACTCGGGCGCAGGATCTCAGTAAAGGGGCATCTGGGGTAACACAACTCCTCATCTGTTCTTCCAAAGAGACCCATCCCCTCCTTCTCCCACGCCCCCACCCCACCAGCCCTTCCTGCGCTTTTGGCCCCCCGGCTGAACTGAAGAGCAAGCGCAAAGAAAGCTGAATGGCTTCAGCCCCAGCAGCTCATCAGGAAGAAAACTTTTTACGATTCCACTTCAATGTATTTTTGTTCACCCTGGCGTGCTGAAGTCAGCAGGAAGACATTTCATCAGCTTTAGTGAAGCCAGGGTTCACCCCAAGAATTGCTGTTGGGAATGAACACAGCATTTATATTGTCTGATTTGGAACCCTCCATTTTTTTGTTACATTTCGGAATTACTTGTTACCTTTAAAAATACAAAAAGAAGGTTGCTAAAATATTGCCGTGTGGCATTTTTAGGGATTAGGATTGGGATATTCTTGTTTTAGTAACAGGCGAGTATTTTTAAAGCACAAATACATGTCATCATAAAGTCCCAGTTTATTTTACAATACTTAGAAGCCTTAGAATCCAGGGTCTGTAATAGCCCAACAAAAATCACTGTCAATATTTACATGCTTACCTGTATTTTCACAGTACATTTTTTAGTGCCTTTTATTTATTAACCAGTGTTCCAGTACAGCAAGATAAAAACCTAGAAAACTGGACAGATTACTGCAGGCACTTAATGGGCACCATTAAACCAAAAAGCTATCAAAACTCAGCAGAAGCTTTTTATGCATTCCCCTGCATCACAGCAGAACGAGTTATCACAGCACTGTAACCCTGACATCAAACAACACGGATATTCAGCTTTTAAAGCTGTAGGAAGAAATAAGCAGCAAGTGATTTGGAGCCCTCCAGGAACGATATTTTACCCAAATTGCTACTGAAATCTGGGTTGTTTTTAAACAGTAGCGAGGGCTTCGGCCAGAGGCTGCTCGCAGCGCTGGAGTGTTACAGGTTTACCAGCCTTTGCACGCTTGGTCAAGCACAGAATCACGCCCTTCTCCAAAACAAGTGGGAAGCATTTCCAGTGCCCACAATTGAGAGGACCCAGGTTCTGGTCCCACTTGCACCAGTGGAAATCAAGAGCTGAATTATGCTTGATCTACGCTAACACAAGAGCAATCCATACGGGATTTCCATGGATACCAATATATATTTCATTTTACTATGCTGCATATTTTTAATTTTGCTGATCTCTTTAGCAATGTTCTAAATTTTTCTCTTAAGAATCAAACACTTCAGCATTTAAAATAGCCTGATGTTAGACAAATGAATTTTTCCTCTTTAACAAGACGGATGAGCTTAGGTTCCACTGTTCCCTTTTCATCTCGTTTCTTGTTGAAACTATTTTAAAGCTGGTATAAATAGCTTTGTAAAGTAATTCCAATACTAAATGTCAAGAGTGATAATGGTTTCATTCTGATTTATCCCTGTCTGTTCCTCAGACAAGTTAATCCCCAACCTGAGATACTGTTTCCATAGCTCTATAATTTATGAAATTTTTCATCTAAATTATTTACTCTACGAATGACTCTGGTGAGTTGCTCTGGGCACAAAGCTGTATTAGTCCGTGCTGAAGTGCTCAAGAACATGGTTTTGTCTTTTGAAATGAAGAGACTCCCCCTGTACCTCGTGTTGTCATTTCTATCGATAGACTAACACACAGCAGTGTTCTCACTCAGCCTTTTCCTCTGACCTCTGCACTTGCAACAGATGCGCTCACAGCCCAGATATCAATGTTATCCCAGGCCAGAGCTCCAGGGAGCCACGGAACAAGCAGAGTCCCTCATCCTGAAGCACAGCGTCATAGTGTGAACCCGTATTTCTTTGGGGAGCTGAACTGGAATCAGCCCTCCACAGGCTCCAACCCTGATGGACACATGCAACCTGCTCCTCTTCCACTGCAGCACAGAAGCATCCAAAATCCCTTCCTGAAATGGCTCCAGGAAGTTTCCTCAGGCTCCAGCAGTCAAACCAGAAGGCTAAACTGTAGAGCAGCACTAACGGAGGAGCATGACCACCAGCGCAACACAGTAGAACAGAGCTACAAAAAGCTGAGATTCAGAGCGTTCCTTGACAATCCCACAACTTTCAGATTCACTATCCATTTAACTTATTTAACACTAACAATATCTATTAAACATTATTTATTTAATATCTATATAACTCAGTCAAAAGACAAATCTCTCAACTAACACACAGCCAAAATCAATGACAAATATTAGATGAGGCATTTGATGGACTTGCAAAAAAGTGTTGGGTTTAAGAGCTATTGAAGGATTTTCAGGCGATGAAGCTCCCCTGTGAAGGGCTGGCTCTGCAGGCAAACTCACCTCAATATGTGTCACACACCCTTAATCACCTACTGAACTCTCCTTCTCCATTTCCCACCGTTTCTAGCTTCACACAGTCAAACCTCCTGGCTGTATCAGTCCTTCTGGAATCCTTCTTCTATGGGTTAATAAATTCTGGCACTCACAAGCTATTATACTCTACCCTACAGAAAGCAAGGCTCTTACATTTTCTTCAAATTATGTGCAAGCCTACCCAGAATCCTGCTTTCTATTACTTTGTTCCTGAGGTCTCTTCTATTCGTTGGTATTTCACTACTAATTTGGTGTCCGCTCGAAAGCACTTTAATTAAGTGGTGTTTTCCCCATATTGAACTTTAACTGGGCAAACAGAGCACATTTGGACATTGCCATCCTCAGTCATCTGAAACCATCCAGTATTGGGAACTCACACCTAACTCGCTTCAGAGCACGCTTTCAACACTACCATCTACCAGGCTTCTTCCACCCCCATGTGTACATGTTGCAGACAAATCCTTATTTTTCCTGTCTATCCTACAGAAGTACCTATTTTTTCAAAGCACTCTTGTTTTCTCTGTACACCTTTGAATCTTACATTCTATTTTCACTCTTCTGGTTTGATCTCACAGTTCTTCCCAGTCAAAACTCACCTGTAACACAACTAAGAGAAATACCCATGCAATCTTGAGAAGTTACCAGGTCTAACTTTAACTCAGCAGATTTAAGCCATGCATCAACATACACAAAAAAATAGAAATACAGAAGTCTTTTTCAATCTCACCAGTTTTTCTGATTTCATGATAAGATACCAGGGTACATTCACCCATACTAAACATCAAGGGTTTTTTGTTACAGGAAAAATACCGTGTTGTGAAACATATTTTTCCCTACTGGAAGGCACGAAGCAAATGAAAAATGTCAGGTTTAGTATTTTGCTATTTAGGTACAGATCTGCACCTTTTGCAGTGAGGAAAATCCACAATGGACACACAGCTGGCACAGAAAACCACACTTATTTCTAAAATGATGTGCACATTCGATGAGTCTGAACGGTGGCACATGAAGTTTTAGGATAACAGGTATGTTTTTAGTAGTGCTTGGTATATAAAGAACAAAAGCCTGTGTTGCTTCCCCACCTCTCCATCACATCTCCTCACTTGCCTGTGTTTGTTACAAAGAAAACCCATCACAGGGAAGGCAGACACCTTGGCAGCCAAGTGCTTCCACCACCCCGAATGCTGCAGGGGCTTTCGTGGCCCTCTGCAAACCACGCGAGGGAAGCTTCCTGCACCAGGAGCTCCAAAAATGTCTCTGGATCTGGGCAGGCTTATGTGTAACTGCCTCATATCCGGCAAGTTCACAACGAAACCAGCAGGGCCACTTCAGAGATCTGGAAAACGTGTGTTTCAGCCAGTTCATGCTCTTGTGGGAATTTTAAGAGCTGGATCCGGGAATGAGAAGAGGTAGGACAAGGGGCTGGAGCTGGCAAGTCCATGACCAACTGGCACGCTGCCACAGGAGGGCAGAGGGATGGCACTGGGACAGAGCCTGCCATGGACCACTTGCTCCACGTTCACGATTACATCTGGTCTCTCACCGCCACCACGGCTGCTTTGTCCTTGCCACCAGCTGCTGGTACCCAACCAGACACCCTTCTTCTTTCTGTTGCTTCTCACAAGCCCCACGTGCCTCACCTGGATGACTCTTCTTACAGACGATGCCACACTGCTTAAAACTGGTGCTCACAACCCCCGCTCAACAGCTGCTGGAAACCAGGTGTAACAAATTAACAAATATTCCAAGGCAAAGCTACATGAGCTGCTCGCCCCTAAAGTGCTGTTTAGTGGCCTGTCAGGCACAGCTGTGTAATCAAAGGATTACAGAGCTCCCATTGCCGCGCGCCTGCTGCCCTCCAGCTCCTCGGGAGCTCTCCCATCTCCCTCGCGTGTAAAAACCAAATCGAGCAACCAGGACAGAATTGTAATCACATCTTTCAGCCCGGGAAACACAAATGAAAAGGCTGAGCGGACAAACAGCCAGTGTGGCTGTACAAGACACTTTCTGTTGGATACATGGACAGCCTGAAACACTTTTAAGGGAATGGGTCAACAATGCTACACGTAACCAGTTAATTTTACTGAAATTGCAGTCCAAGTGCAAAGATGGGTGCAATTCAGGCTGCTGTGAGATAAGGACTCGTTGGAGCTCACAGATCCCTCGCGTGAATAGCCGTATTTAGACTCCAAATCTGGCACCATGTTCATCAGCGAGAAAAACAGTGCACTTCACTAAAACACATAAATAAATAAGAAATACTAATTTGTGAGAGAAAGCAGTGAAAAAAATGCTCGCTTTTTGGAAATTTGCCTTGTTTTTCCACTTTGGATTCTTCCAGCTGAGCAACTCCAGCCAAGGAATATGGTGGGAATTCAGAGTTCACTCACTGTGCAAGGTACGGAGGAAAACAGGGGGGTTAAGGGAGGAACTGAAGCCTGAAGGCAGCAGTTAAAGAGCTCAGCTCAAACAAGGGCACGGTTCCTGCAGACCCTGTTAGATGTTGGAAACACAGTGATTCACATCAACCAAGTATCCAGAGCAGTACGTTCCCTGGGAGCTCCTGACTGTGGGATACACAGTCTTTAGGGATATGGTAACTGGAAGGGTAACCAAGGCTCACAAGGGAGAGGGAGCATACTGGCAACTCTTTCCCCCAGAGACGTATCTGTACCAAAAGAAAACCACAGTTGGATGTTCTGACTTCCTAAATCTACACAGCATTGAGGCAAGATCAGGCTGCTGCTAGCTTGTCTCTAGAGAAGATGTGTTGGAACAAGATTAGAAACACAGAACCTAACGTTAACACAACACCGAGTTACAATTTCTTAAACTTTTACTACCATGAACACATAAGGAAGCACTCAGTACAGGAAAAGTAGTTAATAATAATGATTCCCTTCCCAGTCAGCAAAGGAATTTGATAAAAAACCCTTTGGAAAGGGCTTACAGTATCCTGGCTAGCGATACCTCACAAACACTGGAAGAGTTTGCCGTCATCCCCCTAACAACCTGATCTTACACATAAACAAACACTTTGAGAGATACTTCAGTACTGGGACACAGTTCATCCCTAAAAACATGCATGTAACACAGAAATCACCTGGGCTACAAACATAATCCTTGCCCACTGAAATTCCTGGTTCTTACAGAGCTCCTGCCACCAGGTGCTTAAAATAACATTAAAATATAAGCAGTATCTTATTTGCATCCCTCTGATTATGCCTGCATAATCCCATCCTTGCTAATGCTGCTAGTGGAGTATATAACTTCATCCTTCCACATCAACCACATGAAATAATTCAAATATGACAGCCTGCTTCAACCTTCTCATTTATAGTTTCCAGAAACCTACTTTTAGTTTAGCAAAGCAGATAAAATCCATTACTGTCTTCCACTGCATTAGTGGAATTAAGTGTTTTGTCATGTAAATCGTCACTGTTTCACAATATCACAAGGCTGGAAAAGACCTTTGAGATCATCGAGTTCAGCCTATGACCCAATACCAACATCTACTCATCGTTTCATCACGTTCCTCTTTCAAACCACCAAATAAAACACCCTGAGGCTGAGATTAGTCCTCCTATTATAAAATCTGAGCCATCCAACTATTTTGTTACTGATTTCAGACCTGCACAGTGTCTGCACTTACAGACACCGGATCTACGTGTCAGTCAGAAAAGAAAAAAAAAGTAGTTTCACTGCTAAATCTTCATACAAGTGGTTTCCTCTTTTCTGTATTTAAATTGATCTTCTCTTCTTTCAGCACGTGAAGAGCCAGATGACTACTTTGACTCAATGCCCAAGCGTGAAATGGCACCAGCAGCAGCAGACAAGCTCTCAGGGCAAGAGACATGTGACAACATTTTAATCCCTGACAAAATGCTCAAGACAATTCTTCCACTAGTGCTTAATGTTGATAAGTGAGTGTGTGCGTAGATATATATCAATACATGTCTCTCTTTATATATATGAAATACATAATCAATGTATATAAATACTTACATACAGTTCACGTATATGTTGTGACCTCCTATTGATGGAAATTGCCCTTTTTGCCAGAGATCAAGCAGTCCCCAGTCAGTATCAAGTGCAATGTTATTCACTTGGGCATCTGTGTACACAAACCTTAGAAATATTTACTCCACATGAACAGCTCCAGCAAACTTTGAGTTTTAATCTGTGAGATGCTCGGATGAGTACTCTGCTATTTTTAGCCAGAAAATACAAAAGGCACGTGTTTGTTCTGCAGGAGGTGATAACGATTTTGTGTCTGGCTAACAATTCACAAAGTGAAATCGCTCCTCTGTCACAGGCAAGCAAATCAATATGAAGATATCTTTTGGCCACAGAATAAAACCAATTACAGATACATTTCCATATCAGAAAGTTTGGTAGGCGTTCAGACGCGCCACCCCGGCAATACTACCATCCATCCTGTCAACCTGCAAACCGAGCCGTGTCTGAGAAAGCCGATTCACCGCAGAGCGGGGCTGGAGCAGACACTGAAGCGGCACAGAAAGCAAAGGGAACCCAAACGCAAACCATACACGACAGCACCCGCGTTCAGCCGGTGGATACCTGCCCGCAACCACACAGCCCCACGGCTGAACCGCGGCTGCGTTCGCAGCAGCAGCTTGCGATGAGGCTATTTTTAACAGCCAGCAGCTTGCGTTTAAGAAATACCCCTCTGCCTAAAAATACGCATCAGCGAGTGGCAACGTCCTCCCCCGGCTCAGTCCTGGTGGGGTGCGCTGCCGGGATCAGAGGAACCTTTCCCAGAAAGCCGCTTTCCCAGTGCCTTCTCCCCTGTTCCAAGCCCCGCGAGCCTAGGAGCAGGGGGGGTGGGGGTGCCCAGGAGCAGCGAGCGGGGGGAGGGGGGATGGGGGTGCCCAGGAGAAGGAGCAGGGGGGTGCCCAGCAGCCGGGGGGGGGGGGGGGGTGTGTGCCCAGGAGAAGGAGCAGGGGGGTGCCCAGCAGAAGGAGCAGGAGGGTGCCCAGCAGCCGGGGGGGGGAGTGCCCAGGAGAAGGAGCAGGAGGGTGCCCAGGAGCAGCGAGCGGGGGGTGCCCAGCAGCGGGGGGGGGGGAGTGCCCAGGAGAAGGAGCAGGGGGGTGCCCAGCAGCGGGGCGGGGGGGGGGGGGGGGGCAGGAGAAGGAGCAGGGGGGTGCCCAGCAGCAGCAGGGATGCCCAGCACGGGCAGGATGACAGCGAGCTGCGTTCTCTCTGCCATCCTTCGTTCCCGCAGCGCTAAACCCGCTCAGGCACACGCTTTAAAGTGTCCGTCTGGCCGCTCGTCCCCACTGCCCCGGCTGCAAAGCACGGGGGATGCTGCAGCCGGGGAGCACAGCCCGCACCCCGCGGGGATGAGGGGGACCGCGTTAGCCGGGTGAAGGTGAGGGGGAGCCTGAGGGGCTCCGCACCCCCCAAGTCGAGCCGGCTGCTGCCCAACTTCCCGCGAAGTCTCGCCGCCTCGAAACTCGGGAAGCCCCCCCATCCCCATCCTTACCGGTCCCCGCCGGCTCCGCTCTGCCCCGCACCCCCGGCTCCGCGCCCGCCGCCTCGGCCGGCTCTGCCCCGCGGGGGGCGGGGGAGGAGGAGGAGGAAGCGGGGGTGGGGGGGGCGGGGGAGGGAGGACGGCAGCGAAGGAGCAGCCCCGCGGCGAGACCAGGGGGGCGGCCGGGGGTCCCCAGGAGGGGAGGGGTCCCTTGTGGTGCTGCCCGGGAGGAGGGGGGTCCCCAGGAGGGGAGGGGTCCCAAGTGCTGCTCACGGGGAGAGGGGCCCCCGGGAGGGGGGGTCCCAGCGGTACCGTCTGGGCGGGCTCCAGGACGCTGGGTAGAGGTGGGCCTTTCCCCGCAGGAACCCGAGCTGTCCCGGGCACCCCGGAGGAGCCCAGCACCCGGGGCCGCCACCCCGAAGGGCTCCGCTCGCCCCTGCCCCGTGCGGGGACCCGGCGCGCTGCTGCCGCGCCCGGGGTTGCGGTGGCAGCAGCGCAGGCAGCGCCCGGGCAGCCAAAGCTTGGGCTCGGAGGGCGCGGGGTCCCTCTCGCCCAGGGGGACCGTACAACGCGCGCACACACAGGTCTGTGTGTGTGGTCTGCTCGAGGTCACCCAGGAGCCCCGCGCACACCTGGCTGCGCCCGCAGCCCCTGCCGAGCCAGCGGTGCCAGCTCGTTGTGCAGCTGTGACGGGCACAGCTGGGCACGGGTTGTGCGGGCACACCCGGAGGGGAAAGCGCTTCCCGTTTCCCTCCCCGGACTCCGCGAACCCACTGCTAGGCTTAAACGGTCTGCACCTCCATTCCCGAGAAGCTGAGGTGATGCAGCTGGGGCTAAATATGAGCCGTGAATCCCGTAGTTTAGTATTTCCTGTCGTGATCGAGCCCATCCTGGGTTACAGTTTTCAGAAGCATCGAACACAGGCGTTCGTGGGAGTCTTCGGAAGTGAATCCACGTGTAACATCATGGTAAAATACAAACCAGAAACTTCCAAATTACACAGCTGAGATCGGGAGCCAAACAGTTAAAGGGCTTCAAATGGGTGATCACAAACCTGTAAGACCATGAAATAATAACTAAGAGACTGACTTAAAAATCACACGCACAACTTTCATACAGCACAGGGTATGTATCTCTGTTTGTGTCACTTCTGATTCTCACCTAATTGTTCACCAAAAAAAACCCTCAAAGAATGAAACACGTGACTTGGTGAAACCTGTGATTTACAGAATATTCACACATGTTCAGCATTTCTCCTCTGGG
The DNA here is from genome assembly GCA_033558235.1 of Neomorphus geoffroyi. Taxonomy (NCBI): domain Eukaryota; kingdom Metazoa; phylum Chordata; class Aves; order Cuculiformes; family Neomorphidae; genus Neomorphus; species Neomorphus geoffroyi. The sequence continues at coordinate 389,082 of JAUMJM010000016.1, read as the reverse complement.
TTAAATGTGCTGCCATCCACGCCCTCTTTAGGCCTCCTGGGATGCTCTGAATAGCAATTATCCTTAGCCAGATTTCTGCATAATTATACTTTCTGCCTTTTTATATATTTTAAAAAAATAAAGAAGCTGTAATGAAAACAAGCTCTTCATTCCCCAGGGAAGTCTCTGTTCAGGCTATCCCTCACCAACCATCAGCTGGAGTAAATATCTTGATGGCAGTATCTGACTGTGGTGGCTCAGACTTCGAGGCACTCCACAGAGGTTGTGTCTGTCCATCTCAGGGATACTTGCAAACCATCCTCAACGTCACCTGGGGAAGAAATTCAAAATTTTATGACATAATAAATCACTGTCCAGGAACTAATTGTGTTACCATGAACAGAGACAGTCAGAAGAGGAACAGTCAGTATAAATAGACTAAAAAAACCCGCAAAAAACTAAGACTGGGCTTTAATCCTCATTATTCAAGGTGTTTGAAGAGGGAGGAAATTAAGAGGTTTCAGTATAGAAATTACAGTAAATCTTTCTCTGACTACACTGTTTTTATGGAAAGAAAGCTCCTGACCTCCACCTCTGTAAATAGGATTTCTGCTGGTTGCCATGCTTACTCTGCAGCATATAAAGTGTCATCTCACTTCTAAAACAAGTTTGCACATGTTTCATAACTCTGAGCAGGTTTATCTGGTAAAAGAGATGGGAGAGCCCTTTGGTAGTGCTGGAAAGCAGGCCGGGAACTGGTGGTGCGAGGGCGTGTATTGTAAAGGTGACCTTTTAACATGGGAGTCCTTCCTCATTGCTGCTGGCTGTGGTTTGGGGCAGAAACCTGGCAAAACATCTGGTAGCCAGGTCTGACAGCAGCAGAACTGCGCGTTTATAGCCAGGTTAACTCTGGGATGAACAAACGAGAACAGCGCTGCAACGGGATGCCAGTCCATGGGGATGGACTGCTCTTCCCCCAGCTGCCTCCAGCAGCATTGGCACCTCCTGGTTCTCACAAAGAAGGGTTGGAAATGCAGAGGTTTCTACTCTGGGCTTGCTCTCTCCCAAACTCGAGAACCAGAGGAAGAAGTTCCGTACCCACGAGCACCCACGAGACTTTTGCTTCCCGCTCCTGCGTTTTTGGGGAGTCCTTTTCCCATGACCCCCAGCCCCGGCACCACTTGCCGGAGTGTTTCTCACGGGTGTTGCTGCAGGGGAACCAGCATGAACTGATGCCCTGTCACCAAAGGGTGGCCCCACAAGAACCACGTGTGGGTTGTGACAGGAAAAGACAAAACCTTCCTCCAGAACGTCTCTACCCCACCTCTGCCATGAGCTGAGAGGAGCCAAGGGGCGTGCTGGATTCCCAAGGGGTGCAGAATTCCCATCTGCTCCGAAAAGCAAAGTGGGGGGCTGGCAGGAAATAATTCCCTGGATGGGGACGTCTGAATTCAGCCGGGGAGTTTCCATGCAGCGAGTCTGAAAAACCACCAGGTGCTATCTTTGTTGTACTCAGCAGTTTTAGAACTTAACACTGCTCTGCTGAGCGGAGCCATCGCAAAGCCCAGTTTCACGCTGACATCCGGCCCTGCGGAACGCACTTTTGCTCTCCAACACAGGCTGGGGTCGGGGCCTGCAGCCACGGCGCCCACGGGCACTACTCGAGCTTTTCCTCCAGCTCCCAGGCTGGTTCCGAGCTCTGAATTGGTGCTATGGGAAAATCACAGAAAGAGTATTCGTCTTTGTGGTCTGTTCTCCTATTAATGCAGTGGCATCATTCTCACCGGAATTAGCAGAATGCGTGTGTTTTAAAGAAAAGCATAATTACTTTTATTTTGCCTGTGGTATCCTGGCAACAGGCACATTCCCAAAATACAGATCACTAATTTCATATCTTGTACATCCTCTGGCTCCCAGCAAAGGGTACATTAACCTTCAAATGCTCAGAATGCTTCTTTGCTGTTTTCATGACTTGGATTGGGAATCCTTCTCGGCTTGCGCATCCCTGGACTGCACCGGGGAGTTCTTGCTCGGTCTTTAATTGCAGAAAATGCCTTTTTTCCTCCAGTAGGGGAAAAGTAATACTGAAACATAATTAGATAAATATGTCAGAATTTGGTTTCCCACAAATGGTGTGTTAGCTTCCAATGATGTATGTCAAGAGCCAGTTTCCTTTTGCCTAACACTGTCCTTTTATCCCAACTTGTATGTCCTTCAGCATCCTAAAGAATTCCTTTTTATTTCTGAAAATTATGCCCTCCAAGTACTCGTTGAAGGGTATCATTTCCCTCTTAGTCATCATTTAGGCAAGTGATACATACTAAGTTCCTTTAATCTTCACTCATAACTCAGTCCCTTCAGACCCTTAATCATTTTTATTGCTCTGCTATGAATTTCTTCCAATTTGTCTGTGTCTCTCTGGCAATGAGGTACCCAGAATTTAATGCCTTCTTTTAGGTGTGATCTCCCTGCAGCAATACAAAAGATGTTACCTCCTGCTACTTTTATCTACCACTGATTTAACAATATGCTGGAATCGTGAAGTAGCTGGGAATCAATCAAAATAGATTTTAAATGGTTCAGTGCTCAGAATTACCATAATGCTTTTGTGGCACCACACACACGGAGAAGGCTTGAAGCCAGTTGAAGCCCGCTGCTTTTCGCAATACATTTGTGTGACTTCTAGGGCAGGCAGAGCTTTTAAATCTGCTGCACCACAGCTCTGTGATTCTCTAAAGGAATATGAACCAGGAGTTGTGATGCAGAAGACAAATGGAGATGAGTTCAAATTGGCACCAGAAATAGCTCCCGCATGCTGATGGCCTGAGGCACTTACACCGCTCTCCCTGTAGCTCTCAGATACGCGATACCAACCAAGGGCTCATCGCAGCAACTGTAAAAATAGGGGGGCCAGCAGCCAAGGAGCCCGACATTAGGGGGTTCAGGCTCTACTTTAAATTGCTTGCTCTAATAAAAAAACCCCAACAACGCCTTAGAAATCTGCACACATCATGAGCTTTGCCTAAAGAAGAGCCTGGAAGAGCCAAGGGGCAGACTAAATGGGGAGAGGTGCTCTGAGAGCTCTCATCTCTGCTAAAATGACCAGGTGGCTTCTCCAGCCCCATTGCAAGTGGGAGGCACACACCGTGCTGCTGAAGCCGACAGGAGCTGTGCTCCTGGCTTCCCCTTCCCACATGAGCCACTCCAAGGGTTCCATTGCTCTTGTGAGTGAGGAGGGAAGACGGTCACTCCTGGCGGGGTGTAATTTCTGCTACAGAATAATCCTTTCTGCTCCATGTCGTATGTTTAAACTGCCACTCCAGATCCATTACGCATGTTGATGTGTTTCATCTCTAAGCCCTGGTAGGGGTCTGTGGGTCACTGGGCTGCTCTGCGTGCACTCCAACGCCTGGAGTTTTTACTGTCTTCTTGTTTATTACTCCTCCTCCAGCTCCTGAATTCAAAATGAAGCATTTCAAATTTGACCAGGTATGTGTTCTAATGAGTGCTTGGATCGCATATGTGACTTATTTCCTTAACTAATTTTTTACCATTCTGTCTACCTGAAGAAAAAGCAGATTAACTGTATTTCACAAGCTCTTTTCCCCCCATAGTCTAGTCTTTCTTCTTTTCAACCCGTTGCTCCTCATTCATGCCTAAATCTGAACTTCCTTGCAAACCCCAGCCTTCAGCAGGGGCTTCAGAGCTGAAGGGACTGAATTGCGATATGAAGCAAACAGACATAGAATATGCACGCGTGGATGTGCCCGTACGTACGAATCTGCCTTAAGAATTATTTACATTCTCAGTAAACACCTCATATTACTGCACAAAAAATGACCGTTTCTTTTAGCCATAACATACAAATATTTCAAGAACCAAGGCTGTTTTTTTTAATGTTGAGTTCGTGGGGTGAGTGCTTGCTCTACGGACTTGCATTTGTTGTAACAGAAATCGATGTAGGAAGAGCAAACCGTGTATGCAAGGGGACCAAGGGGGACACCGGCACCCCTGACACCTGATGGCCAGGATTAGGGCGGGGGGGACACAAGCTGGAGCCCAGCTCTGGGGTTCCACCCTGCCATGCTTTTGTACCCCGTTTTAGCCCAGACGGTCCCTGGCTTGGGGAACAGCATGGTCACAGCTCTTCCCACAGACATGAAGGCACTGGTGAGGTCGGTGCATAATCCTCCGGCACTCAAACCGGAGGATTCCCTTGTGCAGGAAGGGTCCCTGCCACGCCGCTTTCCCTCGGCACCCAAGCCTGGGCCCTGGCCCTGCACAGAGAAGGTGATTTCCAAGCAGGCTCCTGCTGGCCATGCCTTCAGTTCAGATACACAAATAAAGTCATTTAACTTGCTAGGTGTTGAATAGGAAATATCAACGCAAATCAACTGTCTTTACCTTCAAAGCTATGAAAACCGTCATTGCAAAGATAAATCACACACCTTGCTGACATAATGATAAATGTTTTCTGCAAGTGCTGTTCTTCCTGCTAATTTCAGAAAAATGAGTATTCCTTTTTTCTGCCTTCTTTTTTTTGCTAACTCAGGCTTTGTTACAAAGTCATTTTGATTTGCAACCATTCTTCCAGTCCACCTGCAATGATAGACCTGATAAACACTTTCTTATGTTATGATTTGTAATGATTACCACAGTTGCAACAGTATTTTGGCTTTAGGAAGAATACCAGGGATGGCAGAAAACAGAGATATAAAATTCAGTCTCTATCATACAAGCTGAAGAAACAGCATGGAAGGGATTCATTTCATAAATACATTTTCTATTCTTAATGCATATTTTTTTCTGATAAGCTTCTACTCACATAGGTAAAACTCTGCCACACTCAGACCTGTAAGGAATCTCTCAGTTTCTCCTCGTGCTGCTTTCTTCCCCTCTCCTGGTTCCTAAAAACTGAAACATAACAGCAGAGCTTTTGCTCACTGGCAGTATCTTGCTGAATCAGGCTGTTTGGTGCAAAGCCAATTCCTGTGACTCCTGTGGTCTTGCATGAAAAATGACTGTTGTTGAATAAGTGTTGGCCATTTAATAGATGGTGCTCATGACTCACCATATACTCCAAGAGCACTTTGAGATATTTTGATGCAGCCTCTGTATTTTACAACCTAAACATATTCCCCAGAGATTTACTCAGCTTTACATGCTGCTTCTCATACCCATTTCCAGGGTTTTCTGGGGGGGAGCAAAGAGAGAGCCTAACCACTGCAGGAAGCTCACTCAATTTAGCACAATCCTCTCCTTTCCAGTTCACCTACCTGCAAAATGGGAATGATAATAAGCACTTAAGGAGAGTATTCACGTGTCTAGCTCGAGACCTCTAATGTTGGGCTCTCCAGAGGCTCAGCAGAGAGAAATAGCTTCTAATTCAGATGCTGCGAATGGGCTTCTAATGGAGCCTGCTTCTCTCTGATGGCAGTGAGGGAGACCAAGTTCTCAGCTCAAGCACCCCTGCATTGGGCGCTTTGGTTACGGGCTGACAGCCAGGCACCGCGAGCACCCTCGTTCATCCTGCAACCATTTCCATGTTCAGCTTTCCACTGTGGAGCTGTCTAACTCAATGGATTTCCGCATATGCTAAACAGAGGGGGCTGCACAAAGAAGACCACGCGTGCTCCTGCTGATCCGTGAGGGTGGATGGATCAGTATCTGAACAGCACTTCACACGTATTAAGCTCAGTGCAAGTGCTATTAATTATCAGTATGGTCAGTCATTATTATTCATTGGGACTACAGCAAACTACCGACACTCAAGATCTTTGTGTTTCAGGACTGCCACTGTGTGATACTGAGCAAGTTTCTTCGCTTCTTGTTTTCATTTTTCCTGTCATTAAGATATCTACCTCATTCTTAGGTGTGATGTGAACCTTCATTACGCCTGAAAAGAGCTTTGAGAACTTCTGGAGAAAAGTGAATTAGTGTCAAGCATCTCTACAGAGCAGATGAGACAGCGCGATCATCTCACTGCTGTTCAAAGAGCTCGGACCAGTGCCATGGAGCACTTCGCTGGCTGGTGGATTCTACCCAGAAACTCTGAGGACAGAGAAGCACATTGAGCCAGTTCTCCTCAAAGTGAGAGCCAGGAGGCACCACCAGGGAGCTCAGATTTGGAAAACCCTCTCTCTGCTGCTTTTCTTCCAGTTGCACAGGCAGCCTGCCCATTGGTGTGCACAAATGGACATTTAGGCATATAAATACCCACTCCTGTACGCAAAAATACGGTTTGTGCATTGCACATAGAAGGACTGGCAGGGAAATCAATATACATTTCCGAAAATCTTCTTTTCGGTGTTTAGTCTTTGTGCTGATTATATGAATTAGTTCCCTATTACAAAGGAGCCTCATGTCCCAGAAACTAACATGCTTTGCTCAAGAACCAAGACTTTCTGCCTTTCGTCATAATTCTGCTCATTAATGATTCGGCTTTCTTGGCAATGATGAGAAACGTTCACTTCCCTGGCGTATTTCTGGATGTCAAAATTACCGAGTTAGTTGTGGGCAACTGATGCTGAGTTAACTGGCCATGGTTATATTGCCATTTTTAATCATGCTGTTTGGGATCTGCCCACCTTCCTTCACACCGCTGGTTGCCACGATACCCTTTGGCCGTTATTAATGTATTCAATTCACTTTCATGCTTAAGACAGTGGCTGCCAGCTTCTGATTGCTTGAAAGCAGAACAGTGAGACAAAATGAAAAAGTGACAGTGACATAAACACTGCTGAGACTTCTTTGCTGCGTTTTAAGGACTGCTGTAAATCACAGTGGTAGAGAGACAGATGAGCAATGCCAATTCGCTGAGGTGAGTGGGCACTTGGGAATCTACATATTCCTGTAAAACACATCTACGCTTCATTTATACCCAGTGGTAGTGACACTGTCGTAATGTTACAGGGAAAGGGCTGTATGGATAGCGAGGTCTGCTCTTGCACAGTTCCTCAAGCTCATGGGGGTCATCGACCACCTTAGCAGATTTTCCCACAGTGACACTGTCACATTTTCGTATTTTCATCTACTATCCTCTCTAATTTCCCAGGCAGAAACAGAGAAATACATTATTCTAGGTTATCATGTAAAATAAAATCTTTTTCATTTTGAGTGCCTCTCAACTGCTGTAACCAGATGTTTGCTGGTGCTCACCATCCCATTGTAAAATCCAGCTGCCCTTCCCGAACTGGAAAGCCAACCCCAAATATCTGAGATGAGAGAAGTTACATATCCACATGTACACACTTTTTACTAATGCAACGTCAGGCTTGAGATCTGCCATCTGCTCAGCCAGGAAACCTTGAACTTAAATTCACCGTCAGAACCAGTGCTTGGCTGCTCTGCAGTTGCCATCTGTAGTTTTTTACATTACTGTTTATTCTGTTAAATTTATGCCTTAGTGTGTAAAAACGTCCACAAACCATAAAAGCAAATGAGCAATGCGACAGGGTTCAGCGCAGTAAAGACAATAACTTTAAGATGATCAGATTTCTTTGACTTAAAAATCTCAAGGCTTAACCTTACGTAAACACTTGGTTTTAAAATTTAAAACGTGTATGTTTAGTGTTTGAAATCTTGCAATATCCTTATTCCCTCTGACAGCACTTGCAGCAGGCTGGCACGCCTCTCATGCCAGACTAATAAAATGCCGCGTGTCTGAGGGCTCTGTGTCCAGAATAAATTATTCTCGCTGTTTTAGGACAAACGACCGCTGGTCTCAGTTGCCCCTGGGGTTTCCAGCTCTAGCACAGCACGTGCTGCAGAAAAATCACGCAAAAAGCCTCGAGGCTCCCTTTTAACGTGCTCCCAATCTCAAACTCAGCCTACACGGGAACAAAGAAGAATGCTTGGGAGATATATGGGGGACAGAAATCCCCATATGGGATCATTTACTTTCAGGGGACTCTTTTTTAGCAATGCAAAGTGATGCAACATAAGAGGGAGGAAACTTCTGTGTCATTGACTCATTGGTTAAATGAGCTCTACAACGGGTCGGCTTCCCCAAGCTTTTCTTCTCTGGTGGGCTGCAGTTTCAGGCTTTTGTCCACTTGTCCAGGATTTCCCATGGTTCACACCAAGCATCACCCCTGCAGATGTTTGCTCTGGCTCCCACACGGATGGAGATCAAACGTAGCAATCATTTGCAGCCAGCCCAGGGTTTCCGTGCCCTGCCGGGCCAGCAGCTCTTGTGGGGCTGGAGATGCACAGCATGTGCCTTGAGCCACTTCAGCTGGCTGTGCCTCGCAGATTACCTGCACTTTCCCTGGGTGCGGGACTGTCCTAGGACACAACCTCTGGCCTCGCTCCATTTTATGATGCCAAGTCAGCAGTGGAGCTGGTCTGGCATGGCCTGGCGGCACCTGAGGCTGCCACAAGCTCAGGGGGTGTCCAGACCACAGGGAAAATAATGGCAAAGGAAATCTGTTCAGCTGAGGAAGCGCAGAGCTGCCTAGAAAGGCTGCTGTACCACTGTTGCTTTTTTTTTCTTCTGGATCAAAGAAGAAATGTCAGTCTGACCCATATGCTGGGATCCGTGCAGAACCCCAAAAGACCCATATCCGTGCTGGCAGACAAGTACCCATATGGTGTCTTCGTTCCTTGCAGTGCTGGTAGGCAGCAGGAACACCTCAGGGAAGAACTGGGGCCGAGAAGATATTTTTAATAAAACAGACTGCAGGGATCTATAATAGGAAATAATCATTGAGTCTTTCTCGCAAATATCTACATTTCTAGCATCCTTTCCAATGCTGGCAGAGATAAAAGCAGAAAAGAAAGCTTTCTTGTACTATGAAACACTCAGAAAATTCCCTAGTTACTGTTTTTTACTGTATCAAGGATACTGTTAACTTTATTAATACTAATTTTACTTTACTCTAGTCCACAGTCATTAATATCATGACTGTTATTTCCTTTATAACAATAAGCATTTATTAAAGGCACGTGCAGTGAAATTCAGTAAGATGAGGAAGTATTGCAAAGTAGAATGCAATTAATCATCTAGGGAGAATAATAAACATTTCTGGCTCTTTTTATTCCTCCCAACAACTTCACAGTATAAAAAAAAGCAAGATAACAGTGCAAGCTTGAAGCCGCTTATCAGAATTTTCAAATATTCCAAGTGTTTATCCTCAGTGAGAGCTGGAGGGATCCATTTCTAGAAAATTATTATTGTCTGCCCTTTTAGCAAGAAGCTGTCTTGCTGGTTTTGTTTAATTAAACTGCTGCTGTCAATTACTACCTGCAAACAGAATAAGAGTGGGAATGGTGAGCTTAGCAGGCGCTCAGCAGGCACCAGGGCGCTGTGAACTTCCTTTACACTCCCTGTACATTTAATGAGAGGGCTGATGCAAAATAAAATTCCTCGTTTCTGTCTATTTCTCACTTTCTTCAAGGAAATAGAAATTATTCATAATGGATGTGGCAGTATTTCCATCCCAATATTTGCCCCAGTCCCAAGTGCTCTGTGTCTGGGGAGCCTTTCCTGTTGTCCCAGGAGCTGCCGCAGGATGCTCCTGCCTCCCACCAGCCCTCGAGCACTGCCCTGGCCAAATCAGCGGCTGCCCTTCCTCCCGCTCCTGGCACGGCCCTCTCTTTCCGATTCTGCGGTCAAGGGTTTATTCCTGCTGGGCTTGTTCAGGAGAGGCCGCGTCAGCTCCGTGCTGGGCTGTTTACCCAGACTGCCAAGGTAGCGCGGTCCCAAGGCGTAGGGAAACAAAGAGCTGCCCTTCCCGTACGCCGTGTTCCTGCAGCTCGACTGGAGGCTTCCTCGGGCAACAATAAGCCCAGTGCGGGGCTGCAGCGGAGCCTGGCAAGAGCTGCCACGTGAAAAATGACAATCTGGTTCTTCTTTTGAACCAGTCACCAGCTGAGCCACGGCTCCTGGTGCCCGAGAGCTGAAAAAGTGGCCTCTGATAAACCTCCCGGGCCACTCGTGATCTCACTGGCTCTGTGCAGGGCTGTGGTTTGGTCGTTGGCTGCTCCAGGCATCCTCTCTCTTATTCAAAGTCCACCCTTTTTCATCCTAACATTCACCCAAAAACAAGTGTGAGCGCAAGTGTCGGGGCCTCATACGGGCTTAATTGGATCGGATGCAATCTCTGACCAAAGAAACTGCATTCTCTGCACAACACAACCAGGGTAGCTCCACCACCACAAAGTCTTTTTCTTTTTTGAAGTGTGATCTTTCCTTAAGGAACTCTTTTCAGAGAAGTTTAAGGCTTTGTGCTCTTTCCAGTGGCCATCTGTACAAAGATTGTTCTCCATCAGCTTTGGCTGTTGAGGATAATCCACTCTGGGGTAAGGTTTTCCATAATAAGTGTGAGCTGAACAGTCAGGTTAATGCATACCCGGACTCCAAGCTCTATTTTCAAAGCGTGTAGGGCTATGAAACACCATTCCAGTAGAGCATAATGTTCCTCAGGTTCAGTTTTCCTCCTGTCTGCTTGGCCCAGCATAGTTTACAGATTTTATTGATGGGTAGACTGGACAAAAGGTCAAGTATTTACCTGAATACCTGCTTGCCCACATACTGAAAAGAAAGATTTATGGGTACTTTTTGTAATTCTGTCATCACAGAAGGAAATCTGACCTCCCCAACCACCAGAGACGAGCACTGGGTGCTGCCCTGTGCTTGCAGAGCAGCACAGTGCCTGTGCTCAGTCCCACTCCTGCTCGGGAACTGAGAGTTGTCCTGGCAGACACAGTCCAGCTGGGAAGCAGAGCTGGGAGAAGGGACAGCAAACATACCTCAGGCTGCACTTGGGATGAGACACAACGCTGGTGCCATCAGGGACAGCCCAGGGAGGGACTCTGCCCTTTTAAATCATAGCTTCCATCAGATCCAGCACCACCATTCGTACCATTTTCATATGTACCTCAAAAATATTACTTGACTAAATATTTTCTGAAGTATTTTAAGGTTCTGAGTAGCCTTTTCCTATTGCAAGTACTGTGCTTCATTTATAACAGAGGTGTTACTTCCAATAATAAGAACGCAAATGTGATAACACAGAGTTGAAAGAATCACGGCTAAAATGATATATTTATGTCCCAGATGCCCTTGCTTTTTCCTTAACATTTGAATTCTCTCTCCTCTCCCATATTGCAGATTTAGCTCTGATCTATCCCTGCAGAACCAACAATCTTTTGTAAGTTACTTTCAGTCTGAGCCCTTTTTTGGTAACAACTGAAACGGGACGGGAAGCAGCTTTGGATTATATAAGTGTGACCGACCGATTGATCTCTCAAGGCCAGGAAGAAATACATGAAATGAGTGTGATTTTTAGATTTGCCCGGAAGGAGGGGGTCAGGATGAAGCTAAGCACAGTTCAATGCAGTGCATGGTTCTCCAGGAACTCCAACCACCTCAAAAAATCAAGTTGCAAAATCAAGTTGCACAATCAAGTTGCAGTGTTTGTATGGCACAGATTCAGCTTCTTAAAATTACTGGGGACCTGGTTTTCTGCAGGGAACACTTTCAGCCTTTTTATTTTGCCTTACTCTGGGTAGCTACACACTGCAGAGAGACAGCAGCGCATTCTGGCTTGCAAGATACAATCCCTGTCTTGAACTCCTCCATTCCTGCCCCTCGTTCACCCAAATCCAGCTTTGGTTCTGCTTTTTTGACCAAGGTCTTTCCCCTGGGGAAGGTGGAGGACTCACAGCAGGTTCTTCTCTGAACTTCAGGAAGGAAATGTGCCCGTTTCTGGCACAAGGCACTCATCTCCTCCAGCTGCTCAGGCCTCTTCTCATCTCAACTGCGACTTGGCTCATGGCAGCAATCATGAGGCACATCGGTCTGACGGGAAACGGCAGTGCTGTCTGACACTGTGCTGGGAGGTTTGTCTTCTTTTTTCTACTGTAAAGCATTCTTCCTTCCCAGTTTGCCCTTAAGAATCTAATTAGTGGCCTAATTACCATCCCCACACTATGCCCTCGCTGACCTTTGCTGGCTCGTGTTCTCAGTCTGCCTTCCCTCAGCGATACAATTGTGTCGTAGGTGTGCAAGGTCTGTGCCGCTTCCTCCACGCAACGGAACGATGCTGCACTCTACTCAATGCCTTTTTTTCCTCTGTACTCTGACAAAATTGAACTGTGAAAGGACTATAAATTTCTGACATCGAGAGGCTCTTCATTAAGCAACAAATAACTCTCTGCACCTACTGATATTACCCTCCTGCTTGCTGTTTGTCACGCGACGCGCCCTCCTCCCCGCTCAGCCCTCTGTGTCAGCTCCACTCAGCTGGCAGAGCTGCTGCTTCCCCGAGAACTGCACATTATATTATGTGTTCTGATCCTTGACTTTAATATAAAAGCAAAGGCACCATTTTTATCCTTGCTGAATATGGTTCAAATACTCACACTACCTCACCTTTATTATCGGATGTCATCAAGCAGTATTTCACGGGAACAGATCCCAGTACTATCCAACAGGAACAGCTTTTTACGGCTTCTACGCTGCTGCTGTTGCTAATGACATTTCCACACAAAGAGGTGCTGTTCAAAACAATGAGCTGCATTTAATGCATCGCTTTTCTGTCACTGCCACTGATGCCTGGCAGCCAGGGGTGCCTCACGTCTTGGGAATCGTTTGAGCTCCAGCTCCTCTGTGAATCCTACCTGCCCTTGGGCCAAGTGGTATCACAGCTCTCTGATACGCGCATTATTAATTGTCAGGCCACAGTGCATCTAAAAGCCAAGCACCACCCTGGGAAGCCTGTGATAAAACAAACATTCCTCTCCTGCTGAAATGCATTATTAAAGCCTCTACCCTATAAATCCCACGTAGATAACACTCTCCATGGCACCTTGTAAAATAAGCAATTTTCTGCTACCAAGGAAACAAATTCTTTTTCTCGGTCGTATCTAAACTCCACCAACACGGTGACAGACACAACATTGCATCTGAGTTTGGTTTTGACAACCTCATACATTTCTAACTCTGTCAGCAAGAATAAATGTATGAAGCTTTTCACTTCAAAAAGCCTGGAGCAAAATGGACTTTCTGGGACTTTCTTCGCCCTTGTCTATGCCAGACTTTATGCCCTAACATTTCACACCGTTTCCACCACTGATTTCCATTGCAAGGGAAAGGTAGAATTTAAGTGCCAAGATCAAACTCAGAGCAAGCTGCCTTTTGAACAGAACAAGTGAGGCTGGGATCAGACAGACAGGCATCGGAGGTTCCCAAAAAGATGCTTTTTCATTCCCTGAACACGTCAGCACGAAGCTTACCATGCATTGTACCCCAAGGCAAGCCCAAGGAACATCTGCCTGCTGTATCAGCCTTGTCCTTGCACAGAGCATCATGACGCAGGGGCTTTAGGTACCTGCACATTCAACAATATTCACAGAAACGGCTTTGAAAATGCTCTTAATGCATGACAAAAGGGAGGTGCAGGACACAGCCATGACCGCGCGTACCGTGGGCATCACATCTGGGACACAGAGCAGGATCGGGAGAAGAGCAGTTTGCAGCAGCAGAAGCTTTGGGGCAACAGCAGTTTTGATTACATTTTCTAGTTTCCCAATGAAACTGCCAATGTTTTGTTTCAATAAGATCTTGGGTTTATTGGTTCTTTTTTTTTTGTGGGATTTTTTTTGTTTGTGTGTGTTTGGAGTTTTTTAGCTGTTACACTACAACGCTGTTTCATGATTATGGCAGCAGCAAATGTTAACATTTTTTCCAGTGTGGAATGAGAAGAAATGAAGAAATTCCAGCATTTGCCAACAGAACTAAAATGTTATTTTCTAAACAGCACTAATCAGCTTTGAAGACACCTGAAAATAATCTCTTCTTTTCATCCATTTCGAGTCTAGACAGGTTACACACATCTTGGAGCGAGAGGTCTATGGGATCGTTCATTTCAGAAAGCTGTGTAGCATCTCTCTTGTTCATTTCTAGAGCAATCAGGAAGGTTAGCTTAGTATTTCATTGTTATTTTTCTGCTCTTCGGTGCATAGAGTGTATCACATCCTGTGTACTGAGCAGCCGCCAGCAGAGCGGCCACACCAAGAGACATCACCAGGGTCCGTATGTGGCCACAGATTTCAAATACAGATGTTTCCTTTTACTTTTAAAGACGAAGTTCAATTCAAGAAATCTTTGTCTACATTATCATGCATTCAAGGATCAACCTGAAGCCAAAATAACTTTGTTTCATATTATGGGTGAAAAATAGCTTGCTCTCCAGCTCAACAAAGACAGATCACTCAGCATGAATCCCTCCTGTTAAACCCCTGCTTCTCGCTACCAATACAGAATTCACAATAAGAAGAAAACACACTTTCCCTTTCCTCCTCATTCTCACAATTCATGAGGTGTGGCCTATGCATTTAAAAGCATATTTCAAGATATAAAAGCAAAGCTTAAATGGATATATATTGCAGTAGGCTCCTGTAGTGGTGAATCGGTTGGACTGGAAACACTCTACAAAATTATACTGGGATACTGGGGCAAATTCACAGTCATTTCCAAGTCCCTCCTGCCCATGAGAGAGCTGCATAAATATGAGTGAGATCTTCAGGGAGCTGATCTGCCTACTGAGAGGGGTGATGCCTGTTGTCTGGGTAATCCTACATGTATTAAAGGGATCTGAAAAAATGTAGGAGGGACTGCACTAACCTGGAGGTGGCAAGGGTACTGTTTAACTTGTTAGAGAGAGACAGTGACATATACCAAGTCTCAGAGCCGACCACTTTGCCTTTGCTCTGATAAAACTTGTAATAAGCTACATTCCTTGTGTCTGAGGAAGAAACCCAGGACCCCTGTCCATGAGAAAGGACCCACAGTGTCACTCAGTCCTGCCATGAAAACCAATTAAAATTCCTTCATAGGGAACACAGCTTCGGGTTGTGTTTTTTCCAACTGCCATTATAAATAATAGCAAGGAAAAACAAAGTTTTTAATTTGTGCAAATGCTTTGACAAAGCTGTGCTTCATCCTTGTATAAATATTGCTCCTGTCACACTGCCAAGGAATGGCCTTGAGGATCTGCAGCCAAAACAACCAGACCTGCTCCTATCTGAGTCCACAAGACCTACGTATAACTCACGTTTGTGGCTGGTGTTCCAGCTCTCCAAAATTGTCCATGAGCCCCTCCTGACTGGAAATCCAGACTGCGTTTCCATGATTTCTGTGTAGCATTTCAGGGGTGTCTAGGGCAAGTTTTGCAAGGAAAAATACTTCTGTTAGACAAACTGACAAAGCTGGAGAGAAAGGGTAAGCTTTCAAATAAGCAATTCCTTTCTGAATATTTGGGCTTGCGTGCCTGGGTGCTTATCTGTTCTTTTACAATAATCCAATAAAAGATAAACTCTCTCCCCCTCAAAGCCATTACCCTACTAAACCCTGAACCTCCACAGCTAAAATACCATGGCTAACCACAAAGATGATGGTGATAAGAAGTGAATCCATTTAACTAAAGAAGGATAACTGTACAGAATGAACAGGAATGTAATAGCTCTACTGCATAATCTGGCTGCATCCCTTATTTCAGCTGCTCCAGTCGGTTGCTGCTTGCTTACAGTGGGGACGCGAGAAACTCCAGGCAAAATGCAGTCAGAGGTGGAATGTGTAGGATGTGTCTCCGCCCTCGATTTCCCATTGAATCTCCAGCTCCCATATCTCATTTGGTAACAACCCCTAACTGTTAGGCACAAGGCTTTTCCCAGTGCCTCTAGAAACCAGAGGGGTTCATCAGCTTTTGCAAAAAGTGAAGTGAGAATAAACAGAAATTACATGGAATTGAAAAACTCAGGCTGGAGCTTGGAAACCTGGAGGAATTTTATGATTCTGCCATTTCATAACCCATGAGCTTGCAGATTTGGAGATCAAATTACAGATGAAGTTGAATTTAAAAATCCTACAGCATGAGCTCCTTGATTTTCCTGACGTCTCCAGACTGGACTTTTCATTCCAAGATAATGCTTGCTTGCATTCCAATCTGACATTCAGAAAGCCACAGCTAGAGTGAACAACTGAAGAACTACAGTTTCCCTGGGTAGGAACATAACCTTCTCCTGTGCATAAATGCAGGCTAAGGAGAATCCTCCAATAAAGCATAAAAATCCCCGAAGTTCTGCTCCTGAGTCTGCACCGCAAGCGTGGCTTGGACCATTCCCCAGCTCATCACTGCTTTAAAAGCCGGTGGTTTTATACAGCAGATCCCTGCACATGGTTCATTGCTCTTATAGATAACTACAGATGATACATCATGAATACAGTTTCTGAACATGCCTTTTGGTGACAAGGGAGGTAAATGCTGGGGAGCACTGCCTGCCGAGGAATTTTTAGTTGCTCTGGTATAACCAATGCTTTTAGTTTATTTGTTAAAGAAGCCAATAGACATTTTACTGAGCAGAGCTGACATTACAGCATCTTCCTGCACAGAAAAGACTGTGGGCACATAATGATGTGGTGTTTTTTTCCAAATCTTTGTTGTCCAGGTACAGAAAAATATATAGTAATGGTTCAGGGTAACACAAGATGTAAAACTCCTCAGTTGGTTACAAATTCTGGTAGTCAGAATTACACAGTGAGAGAAAGAGAGAGGGAGTAGTGAACTCTTTCTCTGGAGTCTTTGCTGCTGGCTAGACGATACAAACCAGCAAACTATTTAAAAATATAAACATAAAGGAAGTATGGCCTGAACCGCACTTAGGTGATCCAGCATTGATTTCTTATTTCTGAGTGTGTGAGGAACAGAGATGCGGACCACGCTTACAGAGTTTGCCACTGGAGAGAGAAGTGTGTGCTCTGCCCCTGTCCTTTATGAGTGTCCCTTTCTCTGCAAAACCCCAAGCACCAAGGCAGTGGCTCCGTTCACCCAAATGGATCGATGTATGTCCTGCAAATCTCTTTGCTGTTGAAAGAATATGTTAGGAAAACCCAGTACAGTTGTAAAGGGAAAGCCATGCAGACAGACTTCAAGCACGAGGCCTCAGCTCCAAGTTGTCAGTAGACATCACTATGGCCAACCAATTGAAATAGTTAAATTATTTTGATTTTAAAGGTCAGGAAACGGTGGAACAGTGAAACTGTTGCAGGAAAGCATATTTTACATAATGCTGCTCTCAGCCCTGGACCAAAAACAGTGAGAATAGCCTGAAGGAGACCAGCGCCTTTCATCCAGTTCCAGCAGAGTCTGGAAACACTTACATCTAGATTTGTTAACCGTCCTTTAACCTTTTCTCCCTTTTCTTTCCTTCTACAGGGTTCTCTCCAAATGCACCTCCTTCCCATTTATTGGTTTACTTTCTTTTAATAAAAGAAGGGGAGCCCGCTGTGATAACTCCCCTCAGCTACTCTGCAATGGGTTTGCTGCAGGCAAGAGAGCGTCGCTGCGTGCTGCTGCTGTTGCTCCTCTTGTTGACACGGCGAGCTGCTAGATGATTTCTTAATAGGTATGAAATCCTTTCATGTCAAGCTTATTGCCTGTACCTGCTTGCCCTGCGAGCAGGATCCTGGCTTTGCCACCTCCTCCTTGGAGTGGCCTGGCTGACCAGTCATCAGGCTTTTATTGCCTCCAAAAAAATAAAACCCAAAACCCCACAAAACTGTGGCTGCAACACTGTCACTTCAGCCACGCATCTCCACGCACCCAGCCAACACCTTCTCTAACCTGTCTGCCTCGGTTTGCCCATCCCTCTGAAATCCACTTCAATGCTTTTCCTCTCTCTTGCACTGTATTCCACAACGACAGGGAGATGGACAATTCCACAGCCTGAGTCTCTCCCTGCAGGGCTGCTCACTTAACAGGGAAGTCAGCAGTAGGCTCAAAAGGGGAACCCAGCTGTGAGGCTCTTTGTCTGCAAAATAAAGGGATACCTGCCACATCCACAGATCACACAGTTAACCCAGGAGAGAGGAGAGTTATCATTTCAGAGTGCTTTCCAAGTGAAAAAAAGATTTTAATATGAGCGATATGTTCTCCACACTTTTAGGGTATTTGCTGTCTCCAAATATTTAATTTTAATAAAATAGTGCTTAATCAGCTTGGTGAACTCATTACGTGCTGAGTCCCTTGGTTAACAATTAGAAAACTAGGAGAAAATGAAGAGCAAAAATTTGTCTTGTCCTTTCTTTTGCTCCTGGTGAAAGAGAAGGGGAGAGCAGCTACGGAGAAACGCTGGGCTGGTCCAGTGGCTCTCGCCCATCGCCAGAGTGGGTCTCTGGTCTGGCCACAGGAAAAAAGCTGCCCAACTACACAGAACATGGAATGACTTTTTGATTTCTTTACTAGGGAAGTGGGCTTTGCCAGGCTGAGGGGTAAGAACTCATTAAAGAGGGTATGGTGTTTGAGTGCCAAGTTGTAACTGGGTGTACAAGGGGTACATCGCTGAGAAACAGGGTGGTCTCTTACACCCCCCCTGCTCGTAGTCAACCAGCTTTTTAATTGTGTTGATGTGGCCGCTCTTGTTGATGTGTTCTAATTCGAGGCAATGCTTTTGCACACTCAGGCATAGCCAGGGATGGTGCCCTGAAGAGCTTTGCACTGGGAAAGGATGCAAGAAACCAAGCCGACAGCAGGAGGAGGAGCAAGTGTTTCCTTGTAGAATCAAATAAACAGTAATAAATGCCACATACCATGTAATCACCACTGCTCCCTCTTTGCAGTCGTTGTCCCTGCAGGCTGGATTTGTTCAGCAGGTATAAAGGCAAGAGGAGAGAAGATGGCAAAGACAAGGGGGCAGCAGGTTCAGAGAGCTTCGAGGCTGGACTTGGAGCCGAATGGGGAAGTTCAGCTCTACTTTGTTGCCTCTTCCCATGGAGCCAGGCTGGGCGAGCGGCTGTCAGGCCACTGGGGTGAGTGCTCGGCTGGGCATGAGAAGCACCCAGAGGCAAACGTGCCTGTGTTGTGGCAGGGCGTCATGCCCAGGAGCTCCGCTCTTGTGCAGAGAGCCCGCGGTTTGCTGCTGCACTGCAGCGAGGAAGGGCTTGTAAAGAGCATCATTGCCACTGTGAGTGATCTCAGTTCACAGAAGGAAAGCGGCTCGTGCCTTCCCCACGCAGGCTTTCGAGGTCACTCTGGGGTCAGCACGGGCTCATCTGTGGTGGAGGAAAGTGAACCGTGTGAAGGTTTACCTATAATTAAAGACCTGCACTTTCCTACACACATATTCTTAAAACATCTGTAAGCATAATTGCAGTACACCCTCTGAGCAGCTCAATATGAGGGAGAGGTTCTTTTTCACCAGGAGAACACCGTTAACGATGCAGCGTACAGTACAGTGTGCAGGTAAGGCCAGAAGTGCACACAATTATCTCCCTGCTGGCAGCCACTGTACTTCAATTGACATTTTCGTAGCGCTGTGCCAGGCTTTGTTTTACTTCATGATGACTCCCATTCCTCTTAATGCTTAATTCTCCATGAACCACTTTAAAAATTAAGGATATGGCCCAAAGCTTGCGCTCTGAATATCCAATTTACTGCAAAGAACGCTCCAGAGCTCTGTGCCATTTCCTTATGTCTTCCCTCTTCAGCGCTTGGACACATCCTGATAACACTCTTTTGTTGGGTTAGGAGTATATTTAGTATCTATTTTGCAGGAATTATTCTATTCTTGCCAAAACACAGAAAGTCTGCGCAGGTTGTGGTGCCTGTAGTGGGACAAAGGGTACTCGGAAGGAGACTGAATGAATTTCTGGCCACTACAACTCCCGTTTCTGCAGCGTTCAGCTATCTCCAAGACTCTCAGTGAGGCAGAGTTGTGGGGAACTGTTTGATGACTGAGAGACTGTTCTCAGTTGGGGGATTTTTCAGCCTGGGAAAAGAGATTAAGGGATCAAATTAAGGACATCTAAAAATCTGAGCTGTTTTCTGGGGACTTTTTCTTTTCAACTGGTTTTCTGTTCTCTTTCCTGCTTGCCTGAAGTGTCGCCCAGTCTCAGCTGGGATGTTTGCAAGCTTCATAGCACTGATCTGAGGTGCCTTTACAATGCAGAACTCAAAGCTGGGGACCCCAACTGGGAAGCATTTTTGGGAGGAAGGAATCAAAGTTTCTCAAGATAGGAGACCAGTTTTTACTTCAAATAAAAAGACTGGAAAGATGTGTTGCATAAATTGGGTGATCCTGTGGGGGTGGGAGGCTCTAAAGTTTCTCCCTTTGCTGGAGAAAGCGCTACCAGGCTTGAAAGTAAAAAGCAGAACTGTGAAGGTTTCTGCCATCACACAAACTCTGTGACTTTTTTTTAGCATGGGAAACAGACAGAAGAGAAAAGCAGCTGCCTAAACAAGGAACTGGCCAGGGAAGAAAACGTTTCATGTACACACTGCTGTCTTGCAGGAAGAGGTCAGATCTGGGTTGGAGAAGAAGATACAGAGAAACTTAAGTCAGAGATTCTAGACGTTAATGTGATTGAGAGTGGAGGAAAAGAGACCAAGAAAACTGTGCCTGCAAACAGCAAAACAGAAATACCCTGGGAGGTCACAGGGAGAGGACATGGGTGGGCAGAGGAGCGAGGCTGCCCGTGTTTTCAGAAGCTCCTTTTTGCCTGTTTGCCTGCTCGGTGGTGACAGCAAGAGGGACAAAATGCTGGTACTCCTGCTTTCCAAGTAGATGAGCCCGGCACAGTCCCCAGCAGCTCCCTCCACCCAGAGAGCACCGGAGATCTGGTCCGAACTGTGAGGGGTTTTGTCTCTCATGATAACAACATTTGGTGGCAGATGATCCCCTGGGTGACCGCGTAAGCTTCTGCTTCTCTCTTGCGTCTGCCTTCCTGAGTCACAGCCAGATTCTCATCACCACAGACACCAATTGCACAATCCAGCCCCTGTTTCCCAGCCGGCAGAAAAGCAGTCTGTTTCCAGCTGGCTCACTCCTGTCCAAACCTGACCTGTGGGGACCCACAGGTCATGCAGCTTGCGCTGCCCCACTCCTCCCATCTCCAACGAGCAGCCCAAGCCACTGGCTAAGTTTGGACAAAGGGTCATGCTGCCACCTCCATCAAGTGAAGACACTCTCAAGGTGGGATGTGAAAACCTCTCTGAGACTCGGCCACACCTCGAGTGCTGTGTCCAGTTCTGGGCCCCTCGGTTTAAGAAAGATGTGGAGATGCTGGAGCGCGTCCAGAGGAGAGCAACGAGGATGGGGAAGGGGCTGGAGCACAAGCCCTGTGAGGAGCAACTGAGGGAGCTGGGGTTGTTTAACCTGAAGAAGAGGAGGCTCAGAGGAGAAATCATTGCTCTCTACAACTGCCTGAAAGGAGGCTGTAGTCAGGCAGAGGTTGGTCTCTTCTCTCAGGTGACCGGCGACGGAACAAGAGGACATGGTCTCAAGCTTCGTCAAGGGAAGTTTAGGCTCGATATTAGGAAGAAGTTCTTTACTGAGAAGGTGATTGGCCATTGGAATGCGCTGCCTGGGGAGGTGGTGGAGTCACCGTCCCTGGAAGTGTTTAAAGAAAAATTGGATGAGGCTCTTAGTGCCTTGGTTTAGATGATGAGTAGGTGTTGGTGTTGGGTCATAGGTTGGACTCGACGATCTCAAAGTCTTTTCCAGCCTTGTGGTACTGTGATACTGTGACCTCCACACGGCTCTCCAACTGCATCCGCACAGAGCCCAGTGGGAACGCACAAGGAACACAAGGCTTTCAGCACCACTGCTTTTCCAGTTTGCAACGTACATCATGCCCCGACAGGGCAGATTTTGCCCTTCATGAATCCTTATGGTCACATCCAGGTCACCTGCTACAGCGCAACTGTCTCATGGCACTGAAGGTGGGGAGACCAAAGAACTGGCTGGGTGGTTATGGTGCCAACTGTCTAACCTCTTGGGATGCTCACGAGCAAGGGGCTACAACAGCGCTTGCATCTCTTCCCCTGGCAAAGGCAATGATCTTTCCGTTGTCAGACAATGAGCATTCACCCAAGACGTTAGGTTTAGGCTTTTTTTTAAGTCAATGGGGAGCTTAGAAAGTGAGCTTAAATACAGAGAAATATATTGCAGGTGCCTGAAAAATAAGACTCGTGTTGCTCTCACAGTATGTGCTTTGAGTGACCCATTGGGTTTGCTGTCCCCACCCACTAAAGCCTCGGAGAGTATATTAAGGAGGAAATTCTCCCTTGGAGTTCTGTGTTCAGTGTGTTCTGAATAACTGAATATAAATAGACTATATTTTTGTACTAATCATGTTGGGAGGTGTTTTTATCTATTTTTTGCCTGTAAGACTATTGAAGGCTAGAAAGCACATATATTTGTCTAAATAACTGCAGCTGCATTTTGTGTGGATTCTGTTTGGAAGCAGATGGTCACAGAGACAAGCCCTAACAAATATTTTAAAAGAATACAATAAATACTTTATAAATAAGATATGCCTGGCACCTTGCTGTATTCTTGCAGGATCTGAATTCTGTTGTGGTTCAAACTAAAGGAAAACAGAATTTCACAAAAGGAACTACTGTGTCTTCTTCCTCTCCTGCTACAATTGGAGGCAGAAGCAGTTTTAGAAGCAGCTTTTCTTTTTACTATTCTGTTAAACATGAATTTTCTCTTAAAATATTTTTCTATCTCAATTGACCCATAGTAACATAGGATATTCTACAGCTATAAGTCCAATTCCTGCTCCCAGGAAAGAGTTTTAACAGTTCCAACACAGATGTGAGTATCAAGTGCCCTGGATCTGCTTCTTTACCTACTTCCGCCATACTACCCAACCTTAGCTAAGTCAGTCTGAAACTCAAGTATCCTCTTTGAAAAAGGAAGATAATTGTCTCCTACCTCAAAGGGAAGCTATGAGCTTTAACCAAGCAGGGGGAGTAGATATCAGTTTGAAGAACAACAGGGAAATACCAAGAAAATAAGTTCCATTCTTCAGACTGGCAAGATTCAGTATCGACCTCAATGTCAAAGAAATCCAGAGGGAAAGCTTGTGCTTGGAAAAGCAGAGAAACGCGTACACATCAGTAGACAAGGTAGTCTGAGCAGTGTAAAATCCTTGTGTTTTTCAAGGGTCTGAAGGCCTTCAAAAAACATCCTTTGCAGATGTGTTTTGTTCCATGCATCACATTTTTAAAGGCTTATTCACCAATACTGTAAAGTAACTTGGTTCTAATGGCACGGTTTAGTTCAGCTATGTGCGAAGACGGAATCGGCACCCATCAGTCTTTCTCAGCTCTCTTTGACCCCGGAGTTGCAGCAATCCCAAGGGGCTGCCATCAACATCCTGCTACAGCAGGAGCAACGCTCGGGTTTCCTAGAGAGCTGGGGTTTTCATCATTAGACAAGATAATATTAGCCTTAAATACCTGGAAAGTAACTTGCTAAGGCTATTGCTCCTTTGCCCATCCCCACTGGTACCACCTAACAGAACATCAACCCTCTGGGTCGAGTGGCATGGCGGCTGCACACGATCCAGCCAAATTACAGCAGCATCAGGACTGGGACAAAGCTTACAAGAATAAATGTTTGTCACTCACCAAGCAGAAGAAACCAGTGGGCATTAGAGCAAAGTTGGGAATCGGTGAACACAGGCATGATGGAGAAGACGAAGACACGTAGAAAGGCCAAAGAGATGGAGCAGACAAGTATCTCTACAGCCAGGGAGGGAGGGAAGGAGCAGAAGTTTAACACTTCTAACTCATCTGAGCACCTGGGGGCAACTGGAGCAAAGGTGACACTTGTGTCTGACAGCTGTGACAGGAGTCAGCAACACACTGAAAAGACAACCCTGGGTGCGGTGAGCAGTCATGGGAGAGACTGGCGAGACCCAGGAGCAAAGAAGAAGGGAGGAACCAGAGACTGAGAGGAAGGGGACTGGGCTGCTTGATGCTGCCAAAGCATGTAGAAAGTCAACCAGAACTGTTGCATTCCCAGGAGCAGCTAAATTGAAATATGAGTCAGTTTTGCTGAGGGCTGAGCTGAACTTCAGGTGGACTAACGTGTTCATAGAAATCTCATCAGTTATACGTATCTTATGAAAGGGAAGCTGAAGAACAGGGACAACTTGGGAGCAATTGCTTGAGGATTCCGGACTAGCCAGGCTAATTGTGACTGCAAGAAATTTTTATGTTATTGCATAACAGTTTATTGCAAAAATCCTTACACATCCTTTTGACCATATGTGGAATCTGCACAGGATATTTTGGGGATTTTTTTATCAGAAAAAAACATTCAATATAAATTGTGTCTGAAATACAAATATTATTATGAATGAAATCACGTCACAACATGTGATATCGCAGGGAGCCATAGGATTATGTTACCCGGGTCGGTGGTTCCAGCTGGGAAGTGATTTATACAGCTCACAGACATGGAGACTGGCTCCACCAGTGCCCGATTAGCCCCATCAGTGCCTGGCTGGCCAGAGCATGAGCTCCCATACCGACTGCCACTGGGTATGACATGACTGGTCTCCTAGCAGTCAGTCAGATAATCTAATAAAGATTTCTGAAATGGTAACCTTTTCCCTTTCGGCGGAGTCACAGTTGTTCCTTTCCCTGACCAGTCTGGAGAGGTTTTATTGGTGACCACACGTTTCCTATTAAGTACTGTAAGTTATTGGATTACAGCCCTGCAGGATGAAAGGTCAGCCACAGAGTGGGCTCCGAGCAGCTCTGGTTTTGTTGCATGTCCACACAAGGATGGATAATCAAATAATTGCTCTGTGTGCTAGTTTTCTACTTATTTCTATCCTGGCATTTCAAAGACATCTGTGTAGTTTACAGCAACTCACTAGTGCTGTTGAGGAAGCACTAAAATAATCCCTTTCTCCGAAGTGCACC
The DNA here is from genome assembly GCA_033558235.1 of Neomorphus geoffroyi. NCBI lineage: Eukaryota > Metazoa > Chordata > Aves > Cuculiformes > Neomorphidae > Neomorphus > Neomorphus geoffroyi. The sequence goes on along the minus strand of JAUMJM010000016.1, from coordinate 364,378 downwards.
TAATATTTCCATGCAATTTTCCTTTGGGTCTGAAATGCTCTGTGGCTGCAGAGGTTTTCCTGGAAAGCTAAATGGGAAAGTAAATTTAATTTGACTTTTTTTTAGTTAGCTGACCTTTCATATTCTGTAGCATTGGGATTTTCCGATAGTCTAGAATCTTAATTAGCTTCTCATAATTACCTTCTTTCTTTCTCAGCCCTCCTACAATCTCTTTGGTTGCTTCCTGAGAACTGGAGCTGAGGTCCACAAAAAGCTCAAATAGGATAAGATCTTCAGCTGGGGTAATTCATGGCATCATTTCTGACTTGATTCTAGTTCAGTATTGGAATAAAATATAATCTAAAAATTCAACTGAAAACCTGCATGTATCATGATTTTTCATATGTTTTTCTTCCAGATCCCTTTGTGGGCAGGGATGGCCTGTACACTTCTTCTGTTTCCAAACTGATTGTTATTATAGAAACAGATCAGAAGGGCAGGGTTTTCTATATTTTTATCTTTGTGTGCAGTAATAGTTTATCATATACTCCAGTGGCCTTTCTGCTGTAGATGGGACTGAAACTCTACAGAGGGTAAAACTCATTAAATTTTTACTGAACTGTGTCTTTCATCTTGCTGGTTTTCACAAATTATTTGTTCCTTTCTAGGATGGCTTCCTCCTATGAAGATTTTTTTTTTTACCCCAGAAATTAAACTGCAGTTCCAGACAGTTTTATTTCATATGCTAAATTGTCACAATCAAAGCCAGAATCTCTGCTGAGCAGGTTTGGAAACATCTGGTTCTTTTCTTTTGACTTTTGAGGCTAATTATCTCAGTGCAGATTGTGATTGCTAAATCTGAAATTAAGCTGCCCGGCCTCAGCAGAGCTTGGGGTTTGGGTTCCTCCCTCCCCCTTTGTAGCTGTTCTTCCCCACAGCCTTTAAATCATGCTAAAATGGAAACAGCAAAAATATGAACCCAGAGAGCAGCCCACATGTGCTGGCACTTTGGAACATCACCACAGGAATGTCATGCTGTGCTTTACACGAAGCGGCTGCTTTGTGCGGAAACCAGGGACGGTGGAGGGCTCGGGCGCCGGGACAGCAATGGAAAAGCTGCCCCCCCCGGGAGTCTCTGCTGCCCAGTGAGGCCATGTGGGTAAGGGAACTCCTGGTGCCGCAGCGACAGTGTTGGTGCTGTCCTGTGCTGGGGGGAGCATTTCTGATCTGCTCCGTGCTGGTCAGGGGGCTTGGAAAGCCCAGGTCTGATCCCCTGTGTCACCTGAGTCCAGGTCAGCAGCTTGGTGGCCACAGACCTCGCAAGACTCATTTCAGTCTCTCTGGGGTTTGCTCTGTGACCGTAAAATGAGGGCAAGGAGCTGTGTGACAAGAAGTTTATTAGGAGCCTGTGACTCTGAGGTTACAAGAACTGTGACTGGAAAGTGAAGTACAAAAGGAGGTAGAAACAAGTTTCTTTATAAACTCTGGGGAGGATGACATGGTCTCCAGTTTCATCTCCTGACAGAACCACTGTTCCTGTCACCTTCCTTAGGAGAGCGTCACTTCCCTTTGGCTCTCTGCTTTGAGGATAGATGCTCTGCTTGGCAGCAGCGTCCCCAGAAAATTCAAAGAGCGTAGATTGAAAACATGTCAGTTTCAGTGAGACCAAGCTGTTCTTTCTTTTCTGCCCTCTCTTTTTCCCCAAAAGGAGAAGCGGTGCTGAAGAGTGAGCCCCAGGGATGGAGATCAGTCCTTTATCGTGCACCAAGGCTCCCACTCTGCTCCAGCTTCAGATCCACACCCCAGCCTCTCCTCCTTCCCTTACCTTTCTCTCTGCCAGGTGGTGCCTAACACATACGCCCACACTGAGGAAGGGAGAAAGGAAAACAACAACAATGAATCACAGTGAACCAACCCATCTTCCCATATGGCTTGGAAAAGCCTGGAGAGAGACCGCTGTAGCTTCTGTTTTCAGGCAGGAGAGTAGACGTGAAGGTAAGGACCTGGCGAGAGTGAAGGTTCAGAAGATGGGAGGGAAATCCTGAAGGAGGAAAGGATTTGCTCCCTGCAGACAATCCAAATCATGTGGTAGGTGGAGGGTCAGTCAGGGCAGGGGTTTCCCAACTTCAGTGAGAGCTTCCAGAGATAAGGGCATTGCCCGGGCAGAGGCACGTGCCTGTAGCACTCATCGTTGCAGTCAACAGACATCTGATGTTTTTCCGCACTACTTGATTTATAGATCCCAAATTGTATCCTGGGAACCAGAGAAGGCTTTGTACCATGGAAATAAAAAATAACAAATTCTGATAATGAACAAGTTGGTGGATAAGCCAGCTTTCTTTGTAAATGACAGATGGTACCTGGTTGTAAAGGGCAAGGGGAACTGTCCATTAGCACTGCTTCTTATGCTTCTTGCTTCATTTTAATTATGTAAATGCGCTCAGACAACACAGCATAATTGCAGGCTTGCAGGAGAAACTATTACATCTTCCCTGCTTTACAAATATTCACCATTGCTCTTTAAGACTTTAAAAAGCCTGAGTCAGAAGCACTTTATAGGAATGCAGACATAAGCGCATAGAAAGGACACGGCCCTACTGGGACCTGGTGTACCAAGGCATCGTGCTGCCTTCTGGTGTAAATGGAATCTGCATATGCTCCACCATTGATAGATAACAGTGGAACACACACATATAAACTTCTTTTAATCCCATGTGCAGTGTAGAGAAGTCACCAGCAGCATCATGTGATGCCATCCATACCTTCAGAGTGTCTCTGGAGGGACTTTACTGGTTTTACTACACTGAGAGCATTTTTGAGGCCCCTCTGGAGCCACTAATGCAAGGTCGGGTTGCTTTGCCAAAGCTCCTCATGTCAAGACATGCAGTTCCCAAGCACTGTGCACCCAATCTGTGTGCAGGAGCCAAATCTCCTTTATGCTTCCCTACCCCAGACGTGCTACCCCACCTTCCACGGGCATCCTCTTTGTCTGTACAGCACGTCGTTTCAGGCTGTGTGTGCTTCCCTTGGGCTGATGTCAAAGCCATACAATCACACACGCTCCCTGCTGTCCTGCTCGCCCTGCCTGTGGACAACTGCCTGGAGGGCAAACCACAGCCCTGGCTGGGCTTTTGGAAAAGGAGAGCCCATCTCTCTTCTGTGTAGCTTAACATCACTGGCTTTGGCATTTTCATTTCAGCTGTGCTACGACAAGAGGCCCGGTGATACTTTGGGCAAGAGGTTTGGGATTTTCCTTTCAATGAGCTGTGATTGACGAGCAGTCGAAGCCCTTTTGAATTGGGGCTGCCTTCATCACGGCTCAAGTACCAAACAACCCTGTCCACATGTTATTTTGTGACCTTGCTTTGCAGATCAAATCCCGCTTTCTCCGTTGTAGCCGTCTGTGGCTTCCCTTGCCGGCACTGCTGCCAGGGGACGTCAGCTTCGAGGTCTGGTGCCAACAAGTAAGGGACAAGGCTTGGTACGAAGACTGTAGTTACTTTTTCTTGATCTTTGAACAGTCTCCACCCTGAGAGCGCGAAGAGGGATTGCACACTTCAGTAGTGATTAAATCTGCCCAACTTTGTGTTGCTACCAGTTTGTAGACACCTGTAGTCACCGTCTGGAAGAACGCCCAACACACCCCAGGGCAGCAACTTGCTAAAGCTTATGACCACCAAGTCCTGTGACACCCTTTCCCATGAGCTGAAGTTGTGCACCAGGGAGAATCAAACAGCACATGAAGGGAACAAGAGCGGCGTTAAAAAACAGCAAGCTCCAATGCAAAAGCCCTTTTCCACTCACCTCACTCAGGACATCTTGGTGAAAACTACCTTGTGATGCATTTCCTTAATGAAAAAGTCATCAATTATTTTTCCTAATGAAGGATGAGTTGTAGAATGGTCGCACAGAAGAATTAATACTAAATACGATTAAGGTGGCATATGCTACGTAGAAGGGAAGCCACATTTGGTTGCTGGTAGGTTACAGTGATTTTGGAGTGCTGGATGCCTCAGAGGCCCACGGTTTGCCAAGGATCATTCCTTGTCACAAGGCACAGCAAACAACAGGTTTTGGATCATTAGTCAGTGGTGACTTGTGCAACAGATTGTCCTTCCATCATATTCTGACTTTCTGCACTGTTCAACATTGATAGTGTTCTCCACCCCCATACCTTCGAGGCTCTGAGCCATCTCTCCACTTGCAAAATTAAGTCAAAGAGTAACAGAATGGAGGTAAGCAAACCACATCTGCAGAGGATGAGAATTAAGATGAGGATGAAAGGAACTCATCCCCCAGCTGCAGGAATGCATAAGCCCCAACACTTGCGATGCTCCATGCAGAGGAGATAAGAGTACATATGTAGCCAGTGGCCCATCTCTGGCCAAGTCTCATCTCTACTCCAACAGCTGCTGCTTCACAGGCAAGAAAGAAGCTTCCAGGGGAGTTTAGCCACCAGGGCTCTGGGGCTCCATATTTGCTTTCCCATGGTACCTTCTTCATGCCAAGCACCACAGCCATCGGCACTCTGCTGTGCGTGTTTATACAGCCAAGCCGAGAGGAGGCTTAAGAATAACCAACAAGAAGACCTATGGTATTTCAGAGCACTTCAGTGTCAGTCCCAAATGATGTTTAATGAGGTTCCTGCTGTAAAACAATTTCCAGAGATGGGTTTCTGAAGTTACAGGACAGCTCAATGTTTGGGTATAGTTGTCTAAAAGAAGGGCTCGAATCAGTAAAAAACCCCACCTCACTACTCACCACATAAAAATACAAATACAAGTTTAACCTATGAATAAGTCCTTGAAATACTGTGTGAATTAATTTTTTAAGATCCTCTTATTGCTCGTTCCTTCCATAATTTTAGCTACTTGCAACACTAATTTCACAGTCATCATCATTATTGTCACAGTGTTTCAGCTTAGTGAATAAAGCAACCCTCCCTCACCGATTGTTCCTTATCACTGCTCCTGATTTTCCACAAAAGCATAATCCCACATAGTCGAGGAGGGCAGTGTGAGAGGGCACTGGTCTGTCGGAACTGCAGCAGGAGTGTAAAGTAAAACCATTTGCAACCAAAGGCAATGACTCAACCAACTCAACTGCTCAGGTATCACAGTGAAAGACAGATAAAGACCAAGAAGGGTACGATAAATTTCTGTAAAAATCATCTGGGAATAATCAGAAGAATTATCTGAGTGGAAGAGTAGTACAAGATCAAATGGAGAAAGATAGACAGACAGACAGACAGATATGCGGGTCTTGAATACATTTTAGTGTGGAGTTCAAGGGTCTGTAATCACCATGTTGAATTTTAGAAACCCTTCATCAAACACAGGGACAGAAGAAGGAACCCAAACTGTTTTAAGATAGATCTTGGCAGCTTTCTGGGTGGGATTTGGTAACAGAACAGAAAGAATCCATACGTTAGAAATTACAAGCTTTAAAAGATGTTTTTTCCCACTAGGAGCTTTGTTGACTAGGTGTCGATGAATTTTGCTTGAACCATAGTTAGGCTATCAATTAATTCTGTTGTTCTTTTCATTGGTTACTTGAAAGACCACACGGACTTCTTGACTTGGAGAGGTTTTGCTTGTCTTCTTCCAAACAAGACAGTCAAAGCTACCCAGCTATCTGACCTCAGCTCAGGAAGCAGCACGCTTTCAGCTCCACCTGGCAGGGACATCCACACTGAATATCAAATGGACATTTCACACCCCAACTCCTTGGCTATTGCGAGCATCCTGGGACACTGCTGTTGGCCTTGTACTCTTCCTTTGGTATGCTGGAATTTCAGTGACTGAGTTTTTTTGTACCCATGATCATGATTTTTTTTCATAGGGCCTTAAATAGCTGATAGAAAATGTAACCTCCAGCTCCTCCTCTATGATGCATTTGATTGAAAAGAGCCTTTCATTTTCATTTGGCACCAATGAATTTTGCTATTACATTGGTCTCACAAGAAATAAGAAACATTTGCAGGAACTCAGAATTTTAATTATCTGTTGCTCAATAGTCAAGACTACCCCAAATCAGAACAAATCCAGGGGGAAAAGACATGAAGAAAGAGAAGAAACATTTCATTATTCAAACGAAAAAAACCCAAAGCTTCTTTAGCTCTTCTTTGCTCTTTTTCCCTTGGAGACCTCAGTCTCTGCAGAGCTGTACCACTGTGCTAGTAAGTTTCTGTGACAGGATTTGGAAATCCGAAATGAATTCCAGGCCTCAGAAAACCAAATAGACTGCAGGATCATTTGCTTAAAAAAAAATATCAAAAACTTTTTTAAAAGCTGCTTAGAATCTTTTATTTTTAAAAAAAGCCACGGAGAATGCAGAACTGCCCTCAGCAAGGCTGGACTGAACACTATTTATAGACTTTCCATAAGACTTTGCACGGGTTGCTCAAAGTTCATTGCAGGGAGTCATTGCTCCTTTCAGCTTCCTCTGAACAATCGGATGTTATTCAGCTTTAGGAAAGAACAGGATTTTACTTACTTTTACAGCTTGCACTCTTCAAGCTTGACAAAGATGAAGCTATAATATAAATTACAAACTGCATGTATAAAGCTCACAGCTCACTGACATCACTAAAACATTATATTTTTACAAGATAGATATAATTAGAACATCTATTATTTTCTAGGATCTTAAATTGCATACAGTTTGTTTGCTTAGTACATAACTAAGTTAAACTGTACCTTGCTGTGAGCAAAGCACTATAAGCCTTTGAATGAGGGACAGAAGAGGCTCAGTGTTAGAAGATCAACATCTAAGCGTGATGTTAGATGTCCTATCATTGAAAAATCTGTTGAAAGTCTGTTTTCAAAACTCAGTCTGGGAAGAATTGACTTTGAGGTGCACCAAAGAATAAGGAAAACACGAAAATTGATAAAGTTTGTCTCTCATCTTTGATGTGTTAATTGGTAATTTGGGTTCTCCTGCTCTAATCTGCATTTACTCCATTTACATTGCAGGGCCCCTTCATGCACTCTTACAGCCAATTTCAATCTGCTAATGCAGCAAATACATCAACTTCGTTGCTTTTATTTCTGGGTTCACGAAGGCCCACGATTTGAACCCTTACGGATTTATACAGAAGACACATGCGTTGTCTGATGGAGGATAGATCAGTTTTCATTTTCACGTCTTATAAATCATTTGTGCTTTCAACGTACATTTTCATTTTCACAAGAGTGGCTTATTTTGGCTCTTGAGTTTTGAATACAACATACCAGAAACCCTGTGCTTTCATCGTACCAGTTTAAAAAAAAGCATACAATTTAAAGATTTTTCAGCAACCAAGTGTGAAAAGTTGAAGGAATCTGTTAACATATTTATTGCTTTGAGCATTACTTTAAATTAGCTTTCTGTTCCTCTCTATATGGTTTTCCATTACATTTAAATAAATTAAAGTTAAATTATCTGGAAGAGAGGTACAGAGCCCTCCTTGAGCTGCCAGAGGAATTACCATCCAACCTTCTCTGTCAGGAACTCATCAGGACATCTGCCTTTGGGTATTGTGGATGCAACCTACCACTTTCTCTTCCAGACAAGATTTCAACACAGGTGTCAAGCACACTTTCAGAAATAGCCCTGTGATTGGAAATTACATTCTCTCTGCACTGTTTTTTGAGTCATGCCTGTGAAAAAACAGAAAGCTCTTCCTCAACTGGAGAGGCTCCGTGTTGACGCACACAAGTTTTCAGTCTGCAGAGATGCAGCAGACACAAACGGGAGGATGTGCCACAGATGGTGCCTCTCGTTCTGGAAAAGAGAGCTGGTGTCTGCCCGCTGGGTGCCCAGTACCGAGGGGGAGGAGAAGGGCAAATGACAGCCCTATATTCACAGAACTGGGTCAGAACAAACCCAACCCCAATGCACAGAGAAGTTGTTCCGCAAGAGCTTTGGAACATCTGCAGGATGCAGAGTGAGCCTGGGATATTCCCTTTCAAAACACAGTTTGCCACGTCCTTGCCTTGTGTCCTTGCCCGTCCTTCCAGCTCAATTCGTAACCCAGCAGCCCCAGCACTAGCCAGCTCGCGGGAAGCACAGGGAGCCGTTTGATCTCGTGAAGAAAGACAGAAACATTGTTCGAGATCTGTTGCTCTTATTCTCTTCTTCTCTCTTTTTTACACAGGAGACCATAAAGCATATCCGCCTCACAACTTCTGTCAGAGGTAGGGATGATCCCTGAAGGCAAAACCTCTTCATTACCGTCACCGCCTCAAAAGTCTCATTCACCTCAGAACAAAAACTGCAGCTGCGAGAAGAATTATCAGAGGCAACAATAACTTAATGGAAGCACGGTCTGTGAGAAAAACACTGCCTGAAGGAGCTTGTAAAGCAAGCCCGGCTTGCAGGAGCTTGGGCACCCGTGGTGGCAGCAAGCCCCGAGGCCGGGGCGGATGGGCTGGTGGGGCACAGGGGGCTCCATGTGGGGCTGGTGCTGGGCTGCGCTGCCTGCTGGGGGCAATGGGAAGGTGCGAGAGAGAAGGGCTTGGGTGTCTTCTGAAATCATTAGAGCACCATAAAAACAGCAGCACAGTAACATTCACGTCATGGTTATCCATATGGTGTAGGCTCTCTGCACGTATAGCTCTGTGGCTAAACAAAAATGAGAGCTGGATTAGGGCACGTGCACTGCGAGCGTGCGGTGTTGGAGATGAGCCACACTTTCATTATGGAGAGATATTGCAGATATAGATCTACCTATACTGTGCACATCAGACATACTACTTAATTTTTCACAAATCACAGTGTGTCCAAGCCTTTGTATGATCACATTTTTCAGCGTACACAGCGGTGCAGCCTGCTCAGCCCTGCACTGCTGCAAAGCATCCATTTTCCTCTTCCTTCTGCCTAAAACGAGGCTCTCAGCTTTAAAATTCTGTGCCCTGCTATAAAATCCCCACCTTGCGGCTCACCTCCAGCGGCCCCCGGGGCTGTTGTACCTCTCACTGAACGTGCCATTCATCCCTACCAGTGACTAAACATTTTTACTACATGAAAATACATTAAATGACTGATTTGTTTTCAAACAACTGGCTGTGCAATCGCTCACTTGACAAGAGCCCTTGGTGCCTTGCAATTTACTCTGCACACACAGCAGCTCCGAAGGAGCCCTTAGCAGACTGGGGTCAATAAACAAAACACCCTTTTTAGTGAGCATTGGCTTGTTCACCCCCAAACACACCATGAGGACTATTGTTGATTGTGCCAGGGCTCTGTATTTGTTAATGGGGAAATTGTTCATAGTAATAGGTCCATTCAGTTGATAGCCTCCATTTTTAAAATTCCCAAAGTATGAGTTTATTTGGAGAGATAAGACAATTAGAGAGGTTTAAGCTGGCTTTTATAGGACTATTAAATTTCCCAATAGCACCGTAAAATTTAATAAAATCAGCTGCTGCTATTGTAGTAAAAAATAAACAGACCCAGCATTAAGGTCTGGGGGGTGCCTCAAGGTTTTGTTGCTGCTGCCGTTTCTGTGCCAACAGGTACAAATGTGGTTTTACCCTGGGATCTGTCTCACTCATAGGAACGGGACCGAAGATCAGAGACGCTCGGTTCCCTCCAAAGCCCAGCAGCAAGGACGGGCATGGGGTGTGGGGCAGGATGAGACACCAGAGTCATGAGAATGATCAAAACCTCGGTGCTGCAGCAGGAATGCTCTGATCAGTCGTTCTGCAAGTCAAGATAAGTGACCCTCAGCCTGGCTAAGGGAGAGCACTGCTGGGGCCATTGTCCAGCTGGGATCCATGAGGTCTTAATGTCGAAGAATCTCCCTTCAGCTGCTGTTCCCAGATCTCTGCACTGAGTGTTTCTCCTGCACCACACATACCCATTTAAACTGGGTGGGCAGCTGTGTGGAGATGGATGCTGGTCTTGTGTACCCTGGAAAATGAAATTTTCCATTCCTGTAATATAGTGTTAAAAGTCTAACCCAGTCTTAACAAAAGCAGCTGGGAGGTAGAAGCTGTCTGCATCGTGCATTGCAAATTCTCTGTTACATTAGTGGAGGAAGAAATCCTTTCACGTTACCTCACTCAAGCTGCTTTAATCAATAGTTATCAGTCATTTCATTTCCCTTGATAAGTGCTTCTTCCCCTGAAACCTTACTGGTTTCTACGACTGAGGTATTTTCAACCTGTACTTGGAACAGAACTTATTCCCTCCAGTATAATTTTCATTTTAACCTTTCCTCAATGGCTTAGAAATAATAGATTGCTAAAATTACTTTAATAGATTGGAAATTTAAACCTTGTAGAGATAACCACCCAGACAATGTTCCAGCTCAATGATAAGGTAAAGAATAACAAATCTTAAAGGTTACTGAACTAAGACTTATGTTTTAAGGCTGCTGAAATCGCAGGTAGTGTTACAGCTCTGCAATTAAATAACATTACCTACTGTAACAGTTCCAGACGCTATTCAAAACCCTCCAGTCTGAAATGACTTTCTTTTAAGGTAACTATGAGGGCAGTAATTACCAATGGAGGAAAACTAATTTTTTCAATATCCCCCCTTGGCCTTCTCAATGCTCAAAGCACTCTGGTGCTCTCTCCGTGACCTTCTGGGCACTGGAGGAGTCAGAGCTCGCCATTGCAATCTCCAGTCTAATGATGTGTCTTCTCGCACCTTCAACAACAACCAGAAAAACCTTGGAAGTAAGGGGATTTCCCTTGCCTCTCTGGAACCAAAAGGACAGGTTTTAATAGAATATTTTCTAGAGGATCGATTTTGTTCCCCAATAGTTGATGTGACCAGGTCCCCACCCCTGCTGTCCGTGGCAGGATCCCAGCAAGCTGAGACATCTTGTGTAATTGAGTTGAAATTTAACAATTATTACCCCGCAATCCTATTTTTACAGAGCCTGTGCATAACAGTTCATAACTCATCACAAAAAGGTGGTGAACATCAGCCCTTAAATGACCAGCAAGACCGAGAACAAGGAGAGGATGAGCCCAGAGGCAGAAAAATGGCTGTCAGTGAGGGAGCAGTGATGCCCGTGCTGGGAAAGACGCTTCAGCCTCTTGTCTGTTCACAGCGCCATCCTCACCCAGGACTGAACCAGAACAGCTTCCCCCCGTAGGTATGGAAACTGTGCAGGAATAGAGCTCAAGAGAGGCACTTCTGGGGGGAAATTTCAATTGCATTTTCAAATGGAGGTTTAACACAGCCTTATGTACAGCCCCCCAGACACGTGGGGCTAAGAGCTGGCCCAGACTTCAACCAGGGTAGTCATGTCTACCCTTTACATTCCCCCAAAATTAGGTGAACCCTTGGATGCCAACATGGTAACTTGTCCCTCTAAGGACAGGTTCAAGCCTGATTCCTTCAACAGCCGCTCCTGGTACATTGCGAAAGCCTCACTTCTAATGGGCCACTCGTGGTGTAAAATACCTTCCAAAAATACCTGGTAATGTCAGTCTGTGGGCTGAACCAGCATGGAGCCGAAACATTCCCTCCACACTGTGATTTTTACTGCTGCAACCAACAGCTACAAAGGGCCAGGAACAGCCTCCCGTACTTAGCATCTCTCTATTTGTCTGCATGACATTTATTTTTAGCCTGCTTTTCTCAGATGCTCACAGGGAGATACTGCACTGTGCTTTCTTTATTTATCAGTCCTGGAATAGTGGAAAATATCACTTCATTCAGTCAATGCACTCCTCCCATGCAAACGCTTTAGCATAGATATCCTAAGGGTTTTTTCAGTTTCCATGTGATATTTATGACAAAATACTTCCAACATTTCTCATCTCCATCAGTAGTTGTCAAATGTTACTTTCCAAATCAGGGGGAAAGCTTTGCTCCAAAGAGAATGGAAAAAGATCTCTTTGTTTTAAATATATTTAGTTCGAGTTTTTTACGACCATACGAATTTGGGGTCATTAGAATCATAGAATCACTTGGATGGAAAGGATCTTTGAGATCGAGTCCAACCATAGTGACTGTTTCTTCCAAAATTCCTTCCTGACAAAAGATTTAAAAAAAGTATTGCTCTAATTAACCTCCCAGGAACTACCTGAGAAGGTAAGACGGGTTGTGCACAGCTTCGAAAGCACTCATTACAGTCCTGCCAGAAGAATTACCAGGGTGGGTTCCCGCTTTCCTGTCACTGTTCTCCAAGTATGTCAAGTGCAAAGGAAGTGCTCAGTGTGACATCTGTTTATTTCACACCCAAAAAGAAAGCCATGTAAAGTTTGTTTCTGACCCTTGGCAGCAGCCAGTGTAGGATGTCTCAGTGCTGAGCCTTCCCAGTGCCACCAGAGCCCTGTGCCACAGGCGCAGCCCTCGCACTGCTGTGCAGAGCTCACCCGCATAGGTGGGGCTACGGCAGCTCCTCAGCAAATATTTGAGATGATTCAGATGGGCTTCAGAAACAAGCGGCTGCATCGTGGGTTGACCTCAGTAGAAATAAACCGTGAGTGAGCGTCTTATGCATGTCCCGCGTGGTGTTAACTCATCACAGATGTGACACGAGGGTGTAAATTTTGCAAAGTGTTTTCTGCTCTCTGGACATGCTCAAGTTAATTAAAATGTTGCAGGGAGATTCACAGTGTGAATCATGTTACTGAAATGAGTTTCAATTTTGTGGGCCCAGCTCCTTTCCAGAAGAAAGCTTAGCTGTTACTAGAGCTACTGCATCCTCCGTTTGGGATCAGCGTCTGACCGGAGCTCACCAGACCATCAGGCTGCGGTGCACCCAGGCACGCAGCCAACAGCCACTCTTTGTGCCAGCTCATCTTCGAGGCTGAAGAAGGGCCGCCAATGCTTCTGCCTGGTGAAAACCCTCCCCGTTTGTGAATCACACAATCCCAGCTATCTGAACAGACACCAGTGGTATCTGATGACATCTGCTTGACAAATCCAAAATGCCGGGTATCTCATGCTTGACAACTTTACAAATGCTTTTGCAGCTTGTGATAATGGAAGGTTGTCAGTCATAACTCTCCTACATCTTTCACTCACATCAAATACTTGACTTTACCCTAAATAGCAGGGAGTTAATTACTGCTCTGATACGATCCACTACAAAGTTGCCCCAGAAGTGTCACTGTTACTAAACTGATTACCTGGGCATGCCTCTAGTGCTCATAACATTTATTTTAATGTTTAATTTAATTTACAAGCAGTGCAAGTAGACTCTCCAGTAAGTGAATTATAGTTCAAGCAAGAAAAAAACAGGTTTGGGGGCAGGATCCACCCACACTCTGGGTTGATCTTGAAACATCATTCTATGCAGGTTTTGGCACATAATGCAAATCCCTGTGTGATAGTTGCAGAATATCAGTCACTAAGGCTAAGCAAACGTTGGCAAAATTTCTCTTTTCCCTTCCAGTATGTTTACCTCAGATGTGAAAATAAATCTCTCTTAGCCTGCAGTGGAATACTGGAAAACGTAAAAGGTAACAGAGCCTCCCATTGCAGCATTCAGCCAAAGGATAGAGAAGGAAGAATTTCCACTCTGATCATCACGCTCCTGTTTCTTCCTCAACAGCAGGGACGGCTGCAAAGGCAGAGCGTTGAGGACCCACGTGGGTCCAGCACAGATGAATGTATAACATCCAACAAGTCCAACAGCGGACGCATGTGCATCATCCAGGGGCAGAACGCCAACCCTGCTGGGGATAAACTGGGTTTCCTCTAAATGCTGCATCCAGACAGCAGAGGTGTAGGTCATAAGGTCAAAATTCAGGCTGTTGTTGGAGCTGTGAACCTGCAAACTCGTTGGGAAACCTGGCATTAATTTCCACCTTGGATCTGCTGGCCCCTTTTGAAGAGCACTTCTCTGTCGCTCAGCTTGGACAAACTCCACACGCGCACTGATGTGCAGGGGAATACAGCAATGCCGCGGGTGATCGCTACACAATGTTCAACTGCCATGCCATCATTTTTCCAGAAGTGAGGCTTTCTCATTGAGAAAAGAGCTTTGGCTGCCCAGGTTGCACTGGAGAGGACGAGCAGCAGCGGAGCTGTTGACCTTGCCTCACTAAATACCTTGTTCTTGTGAGTTGAATGAAATATGTGAACTGCATTTGAAATATTCTTCTGCTTCTACCGCAGTGTGTAGAAGCTTGCCCTCGTACATCAGAGAATATTAAATCACCATATTCTCATTTATATGTACACTCCAAGATGCTAATGGAGTCAAGCACTGTTATGTGTATGTATATGAGGATCTAATTTTATGCTGCGTATGATTTTATAGTTACCAGGCTGGGTTCTGCTGACTTGATTCTTCTGCCATTAAAAGAGAGGGCTGCAAGAGTAATGGGTGTTGCAGTTGTTTGATGGGTGGAATGAAAATGTTCTGTCCAAACCAAAACTGCATATGGACTTCAACCGCATGTAAACATTTGTCTTGTTTACTTCCAATAACAATGAAACCTTCTTTTTCAAAAAGGAAATTATACCAGAACCAAACCCAACGAGCATTTTTGCTAAAATGTTAACACATTTCTGTTGCTTTTGAAATCAGCCGAGCTTTGTTTCCAAACAAGAACATTTGTAGGTAATTTGACTTAAAATTAGCAAACAACGAGCCTGTCTTTGATCAGAAATACTTTTGCGTGGGCAACCAAGCCATACAGACAAGCTGTGAATTCGTCTTCAAGTGTGTTTTTGGACAGGCAGCAAAACCCCAACCTGCTCACAGGGTGAGCAGAATCGGCTGAAGCCTTGTGTGCACTGGGACTTGAAATGCAACCTTCTCTCACCTTTAGGTGGCTCAAAACAGCCTGGGAAATTTTATTGCTGCTGAGGGCAGGGAGCTGTGCCTTTGGCAGAAAGCAGAGCAGAGGCCCTCGCACACGCAGGGTCTCGCCCGGGGCCGAACCTCCACAGCTCAACTCGCTCACGAGTATACGGTAAACGTCAGGCACAGGGCACTTGGTACCTGCAAGAAGCAGCCTGAAGAGGATGAAAACCTTTGGCTGAGGCCTAGAGTTCTGCTTGAATTCAGTTTCCTCTCTTTCCCCAGGCTTTATCAGATGCACTGGTTTCTTTCCAAGTTTAGTATTGCAGAGCTACAGATTTTCTGCTCCCATTTATTTCTGTCAGTGTTTTGTTGCTGGAAGCAGTGGCTGACACTCAGGGTGGAGAACCGATAAGCAGAGGTTAAAGCTGCTGCCTACCTTTGCAGACTGAATCCCAAAAGCTTTTGGTATTTTGGTTTAAGGTACCACCAAATTGTTTGCGGGTTTTTATTATTCAGGGAAGACAATGTGATTGTGGAGTTAACAACCCTCGTAACTCATTTGCAAAAGGGGCGATGCCACCATCAGCACTTCAGCCCTTGATGTCACAACTTCAAGGCTCAGGCCAGGAGCTGCACGTGATTTATGTCCTTGGGACAGCCTTAAGCAACACAATTAGGATGGCTCCCAGCTCCAGTGTGGGTGAGGAGTCAGTGACTGAGGAGCTTCTTCCTCTGCCTAAAAGGCAGCCTACACTGATTAAAAGGTGGAAGGCTCATTTCATGATACCTTCCACGTTCTGGTGATGGATTTTCATATTATTTTTCAACTAAGATGGAAAGCCTTTCTCTTCAGATAAATCCACTTCAGTTAAGTGAAGCTGGAAACCTTTCTTTTCTGCCTAATTTTAATACCTTCAATTTAGCAGTTGTGGACTTAGATATAAGTCACCCACTATCTTCTTTAAGGTTTAGACAAAATTTGAATGTTGAAAGGTTGCTGCATGCTGACTTTAAAAATATTTTAGATCACATTTAGAATATTTCTTTTTTGGACTTATAAAAAAAATTACATAAATCATGAATCTCTGTTATTTTGCAAGACAACATGCCCTTGGCTCCTCTGCCTTGCAGAGACTCCCACCTCCTTCCGAGTCACTCGCTTTGAGGCATCTGGAGGATGTGAGCGACTGCCATGCAAAATGAGAGTGAAAACCATGCATGAGCCTTTTATTTTCTTTGTGGGTCATTCCAGCCTTCTTGCGTTTCCCTTCCTACATCCCAGAAGAAGGCAGGAAAGCTGGGTACAAAACATACAAGCACCAGTTGGTGCCGATGGCTGCAGGAGCAGGGCCAGTTTGACCATGGGCACATGGGACCTGCTGAAACAGAGAGCAGAGAAGAGGGGAAAGATCCAGAGAGCTCATGGTAAGGGCTGGGATTCCCCATCCAGGAGTGGTTAGCAAAAAATGGTAATTGCAAGCTGAAACCCTCTTTTTGGTTATGCTGCTGTTTATAGCAGCCTCAGTTATGGATGATTGTTTTAAGATGCTGCCCCGTGGCAGGGGAAGACAAATCCATTCCATTTGCTGTGGAAGAGGAGCTGTTTTCAAAGATAGCAATGATGTGCAATCACTGCTGGCTCTCTGGGGTTGCTGCAGAAGCAACCCCAGCACTAGCCAAGCCACTTATATCATGTCCTGGTAAATATAAATATATATATATATATCTCCCTCCTTGTGGGCGACGAGCTTCAAATGCTACAATGCACTTTCATATTGTGTAACAGATGGAGAAAGCTGCTTTGATATTCTGTTTTGGGGAACTCAACATTGCATGGGCACCGCTGGTGTTTAAGGTTCATTTGATGGGCTCTCATGATCTCCCAGTGCACAAGTGCTATATTATATCTCAGCTCCCACTACCTCACCTGCTCCCTCCACGCTGCCCTCCGTGGCCAGCTGCAGCGCCCCTCCTCCCAGCATGCCAGTGGAAGCCCTGTGTGATCCTGAGCAGGACTGTGCTCTCTGCTAGTCTTGCAGATTGAGTGTGCAACTCTTAATCTCTCTGTAAAATTTTAATTACAGAAAAAAGATGTCTCTTAAATAAAGGCTGTCCCAGAGGAAAACAGAGTTGACAAGTTATTTTGCATGTCTAGTGGTCTAGAACTCTTTGTCGAAAACAGATGGGGACAGCAGATATTACAGCAACGCTTGGAGATCAACTTGCCTTAGGACTTCAGACTTCAACTTGTGCCTTGTTGCACATGGAATTGGAGCACAGCCTAACTTTTCATGCTGCAATTGTTCCTTGTCTTGCGATGAATGCCCTGCAAATGCTCTGCCTTTGGTTGGCTTTGTGGTGGTGCAGGTGGGTCCTGGCGGTGCTGCAGGGTCTCGTGGGTGCTGGGAAGTTGAAGGGAGCCAGATGCTTTTTGTCTCTTGCTGGGCATATTACAGAAGTGTTTTATGTGAAATTAAAAAATAAAATAATTCTTTGAATTTTTCAAGCTGCAATTAGAAATCTCAAAAAAGGTAAATGCCTTTGTAAGTGGGGCATGAGCTGAAGCTCAGCAACAGCTTGTGTCTGCAAGCCCGAGCCATTCCGCATTCAGGCAAAAGTATCTTCACTGGCAAAAATCTAGGATAGATTGACAACGTGACAAAAGAGGAGGCTGGGTATAGGAGATGATCTTGGAAATTACAGCAGCTTCACAGACCAGAGACTGCTCCATAGCTCAGCTGAGCCAGGCAGGAATCCATATAATTCATACCTTTTTCCTCCTTTCAGCTACAAATCCAGGCTTTCTCTTTCACGTCTTTCACTGCGCAGCTGTGCCTTTAGGTACAGAAGAAGACTGAGAGCAGTTTACAGGGACTTAGTCAAGCACGTTCTCTTGCTGTGTTTGTATCAGATTAAATTATTTTTCTCCCTCCGTTCTCTTCATACACAGACTTTTCATAACTCACCACGCTGAATGATATCCTGAGTGACTCTGGAAAGCAGCTCTCTTGCTTGTGTTCTCTTCAGGGACTTATGTGTTAAATAGCCCTTTCTGCATCAGGTAACGTCTAGCTGTAGCCTTGGCTATTCCTCACCTTAATTCTTTTCACTCATCACAAAGCCCAGGCGTTGAATCTTGCCCAAATTTTGCTAAGTCTCTCTCTTTTTCAGTCTTTCTGAATACCCCAGCTTGCTCAGCAGGAGTTATTTTTAGATATGTCCACTGTGCACTTGTAAGTGCTCTTAGAAACGCTACTTTCTGATGCTTAGCATTATGCTTTTGAATTTGCCTCCCCAGACCAGACTTCCCCTGCTGACCCCCCCTCCCCAACTCTCTTCTGAGGGTGACTCCACAGCCTGAAGCTCTCTTCTGAAGGCTGAATATTTTCCTGGTTTATTTTGTTGGCATCTAATAGAGATTCATCCCTTTAAAACATGGTTGACTCAGTCTACTTGGGATACAGTAATCTCGGGCAAAAAAAAGCAAGCAAACAAATAGAATTAAATACTTTGTGAAGTCTGTGTGAATAACACAGTTCTGAAGCAAATTCACCTCCTCAGCCCTCCCCATCGGCTTTGGTAGAGCTTTATGCGCATACCGATGACTTAGCACAGGAGGTGCAGCTCTGTACTGAGGTGCGTGACTGCTTCAAACAGCAATCACACTTTTCCCCCCCGTATAACTCAAAGCACCTTGCAAAGCAGCAGACCCATATCTTACAAGTAAGGAAAATGAGGTGCTGAGAGCTTGCTGAGAGATGGAATCAGTGGCAGAACTGTGAATAAAACATTGGTCTCTCATTCCTAGTTACGGATCCAGTCATATTGACCAGAGTCACAGTGAGCCCACCAAGAAATTATCTTTTTTCTGTACCTAAATACTCCCGAAATTACTGTTGTTAGCAAAGGCTTCCAGAACCGGGAGGCACAAAATCTCATTTGTGGCAGAAATTAATGATCTCCAAGTCAATAACAACAAGAAAGAGTACACCTCCTGCTAGTACATCAGCACAGTCTCACCCTAGTTAAGCTGATGCTGCAAAAAGGTGAGCTCTTTTATGTGGGTTCAGCACTGTAGCAGGCTATGAAATTCTGTGCCTCCAATCCCATCGGGACTCAGAGAGTCAAAAGTCCCCTGGTTTTGTGTGCCATATGTCTTCCTTTTCTAGCTCTCTCTGCAGACAAGCCAAGGTCTACTCCCGTGTCCAAGTTCAGAGGCCCATCTAGCAGGGGTAGGTCAGGAGGTCTTTGCAGAAGTAATGCTGATCCACAGCAGATATGGACCTCCAGTTTCAAACAGGAAAAGCCTTGTTCGAGTTTCCAAGCAAGTAAGTCCTTCACACGCACAACAGGGCTTCGTCAGCAATCCTCCAGGGCGTAGGACCATGCGCACAGCTAACACAAACCCACACCACGGCTGACATCGGTGCTCAAGCCTCTCCTCACGAGGCCACCTCCACGCCCCTGCACTTTAGCTGATGCTTTCAGGGGTGTCAGTGCACACCTGACACCAGCACCTGCTGGCTTGAGAGGGAAAGTCCCTACAGTCTCTGCCAAGGTCGTGCCTGACCCGCGCACGCGTGCACTGGCTTGCACTGACTGTAGTTTGGTACCCAAGCTTTCCAGAGGCAGGAGGGCCGAGAGCTGTGCTCAGCCCCAGCTGCAGCACCGAGCTGGGCTCCACAACTCTGAGTTCATCAATAATACTTGAACTTTCCCACGGGGGACTTCAAAACGTTCCCCTTTCCATTCATCAGCTATTCTTCAACAGGAGTAATTAGCTGACTACAAATTGAATTTAAAAAATTAAGTCGCTTTCAGGTTATTCGTAGAAAGACACAAAACTGAGAAATGGAAAGTTACTTGAGGGAATATGTCAAATACAAAGCATTTTCCCATTTTCTCAGCTCTCTGACATCACCGGGAACTGGGGGCTTGTTTCCTTATATGGCCATAGCTTTCTCTTCTTGTAGAAAACAGGGTACTTGATGCAATGCTCATTTTTTTCTGAAAACCTTCTTTGGGATGCAGAAACGAATGTTAATATATGCAAGCCCATTACTGGGAATGGTAATGAAGAAGTTGCAGCCAATAGTTAAGCTTAAATTAAGCACGCTTCAGAAAACAAACACAACTCTTTCAGAATTCCTATTCACCATTTGTAACGGAATAAAAGTCCTAATAAAATGTTTTCCCAGAGAAGTAATAAATTCTGAAAACATGACTGCACTTACTTAGAACTTTTGCAATGAAAAACTTGTTCTTAGACAGGAAAGCTTCTTTTTACAAGAAAACTCAATAAATACAATTATGCAACTGTGTTTTTGAGACTTGTGCAAACATGTGCTGTTGCAAATGCTCAACAGACCAGCGCATCAGAGTCCCAGTCCCACATCCACGTGTGTTGAACTCAGAGGAAATATCACTCAAGCACCTAAAATAGAGCTCTCTCTTTCTGCATCGCATTTATACAATTACATGTATTGTATTTGTATATTATATGTACAAAACTCTCCTAAGCCCTCAGTAGAGATCAGAGCTTATTTGCCTTTCAGTGGAAGTTAAAATCTTCTGAAATGAAATGTAAAAAAATTTCCACTTGTAATTTCCTGAGAAATACTGTACAAGGGGTTTTTTTATTATTTATTTTGGGGGAGAAAATAGATTCAAATTTATGATTTAATCTGGAAAAAAAAAATGCATCAAGTATCATTACAATTGAATTTTTAAGTGGATGCTCACCACCTAACTGCTCTAATTGCTTCTTGAATTAATATCCAATACACCACTCACATGCCGGAGCCGAGGGGAGTTGTTTTAACAACGCATGCTGGAGTCACACTTTAACTACAGTGCTCGTGACTACAATTGAGTGAGTTCTCACTGCTTGACTCCTACCACAGGAGCTTTCACTTCTTCGGAGTGCTGCTCGTATCCTGTGCCGTCTTTTAGGAAGCTCACAGGGTATGAAATCATCCCAATGTGCTTCGCAGGGTGCGCAGGCACCTTTGCTGAGCCCTGAACAGCCCGAACAGCACCGAGTTCCGGTCAGGGCAATGAAAACCTTGCTGCTGTTTTCGCAGCACTTCATCTGGAAACAGAAAGGTAACAACAGCGAGAGCTCTCCCACTGCTCCCCAGTGCTCGATTCGCTGGTGCGCTCTGGCCAGCGATGTAAAGCAGCACACAAACCTCACACCACCTTGTTCAGCCAAATTTATGGCTGCTCTTCATTGCCAGCACAGCACAAAGCAGCTGGAAAGCACGGGGGGCTTTGATCCTAAACTGCAGAAGACGTGCGGATTATTAAGCTGACAGGATCCCAGGCAACCAGACGTTGCTTTAAACCCAGAAGTCCCTTGCAAGGAGTCCTTGCTCTGCCTCATCCAACATAGACCCTGTTTCAAAGTTCAGCAGCCTTTTGAGTTCAAAATCTGCACTTAAATCACTGTAATAATCCCAAAGCTCAAATCAGGACAAAAAAAGGGAAGAGGGGGAGACATGAGGAATTCAGAGAGTGCAGAAGGTAGAACCAGCAGCCCCAGCAGATCACCACTGTCCTCGCAGCCCCAGAACCTGTGCAGAGTGTCTCGCTGCATCACTGAGCTCCACATCACAGCAGCACAAGACCAACACGCAGGCAACGTGGCAAGAAGTTGCACCAGCCCAGAGATGCCACAGCCAGGTGGCAGCTGGTCCATCTTGGAGCAGCTCTGAGGCTGCAGCAGTCGAGGGTGATGCTGGAACCCCCCTACAATAATCACTGGGATGAAAAATCCCCCACCCTTCCGGGTGCAGCTGCTGTGACAGGTGATGGCCTCTCACACGGTTGCAGTCAATTCCATCTCCAAAGCACATTTTAGAGGAGAAGTGATGTGACAAAGATGTTATCTGATATCTCTCTAGGAGATATCGTTTGTGTTTCTTCTGGTAGTTTTCTCACTTCGCCACATTATAAAAATGAAGGGAAAGAATTATTTGGACTTTGTGGCATTTAGATAGGTAAGTTTTAAAATGCTACACAAACATGAAATCATTTTGTTTGAGTTTTCTAGTTCAAAACTGAAGCCAAATGAAGGTAATTCAAGAGAAAATGCTCTCTGGGGCAATGACAGACTGAACTGGTGATACACTGTGCAACTCCTGTCAAAAATATGGCTTGCAACATGGAATTCATGTGTATTTTATACTTCTGCATGTATTGATGAGATTTAATTAGTTTCCTGACGATATTCAAAGAGGAAGTTTCAGCTCCTGAGGTGATTCTGAACCAGTTTGGCAAAAAGCATCCACATTACTTTAGGATTTTATCCTGAAATTAAAAATACTTTTACCTCTCTCTCAAACATCTAACTATCCAGGCAACCACAGTGCCAGACTGGAAAATCATCTCTAAATAAAAATGCTGGAAAACCCATCAGTTAAAGTAGCATAATGGAAGTATTTTGTAAAGTCTACTCTAGATCATGTGCATTTCCAAAGACAAGAGACTCATTTCCATTTCTCCTAACTCTGTAATTTCTCACATTTCATTAAGCTTTAATCAGAAGACTTAAGTCTTAATCCATTCCAAATTAGCTTTAAGCAGAATGTGAAGACAAGTATTGCTAACAGCTCATAGACCCTTTCACCCGCTGGAGAACGGACTGAAGGAATTATTGTATTGTCTTTATGCCTGGTCCAAAAAGAGCAAGGGCCAAGACTTCAAATTTACAAAGTATGCTCAGCTATAAATATATTTGACATCTACCTAGGTCCTCTAAAAGCTGTAAACTACAGCAAGACTTTGAAATTTATCTCCAGTATAGTGTAACATAAAAGCAAGCTGCAAAATCAAATTAGTTTTCTCCCACGTCAACCGCCTGACAAAAGATGTGATTTGTGCGCATTTGGTTTGAAAAGTCTTGAAAAGATATAAAGCTTAGAGGGGAAAAAAGAAAAAACAAACAACAAACCAGCTCCTTCCTCCATGCTGCGAGCGGAGTTGTTGCTGCATTTACCTCCTTTTTTCTCTCTCAGAAATAAGATTGACTCTCAAAGAGCAACACAGCCAGAATATCACCAGCCGTCGCGCGGGCACAGGCACAGACTGAAGGCCCCGCCAGCAGCACCACTGGGACGGGGTCTGGCTTGTGCGTTCTTTGCAGTGATGGTGGACACGTGCCTCGCTGGAGACCCTGTGGCTGCCGGCAGGAAGGGCCCCGACACCAGTTCCCCACCGACTGCCCTGGAGGGGACATGGCAGCAGCCAGGCACTGTTGGCCAGGACAAACGGGGCACCAGGGGCCGAGGAGATGGAGAAGGGGCTGGCGGGCAGGCAGGCTCCCAGCACAGGGCACCCACCCGAGCCACGGAGGGATCAGGAAAATCAGGCTTTTCCCAGGAGAACAGGGGGAGGTGACTGCACAGGGCTGATGGAAACCGGGAATCACCAATTCCTGCTGGACTGACAACAAGATTAGAGGGGAAAAGAGCCCACCACGTGGGGGGGGGGGGATCTGTTTGCAGGTGACTTTACTTCAGTTCTCTCCATCCAGCAGAATTGGGATGTTCTGATTTTGTGCCCTAATATATCACAGTTGGAGAGCTGGAAAGCCTGCCTTGCAACATTCCTGTGCTCTCTTTGAGGACCAGTCTTGCCACAAAAGGAGCCCCCACAAAACAAAACAAGAGTCTCCTTGCGGCCCCTAAAGGGCTGCTTTCATCTTTTAAGCTTACAGATGACCCCAGGACAAGCAGAATGTCCATGAGCACAGCTTTGATGGATCATCGTCACCTTGTTTGCAACAGCTCGTTGTGACATCTTCCCCAAATGCAGGGGAGACCTCTTGCCTTCCTGGCTGGAATAACCAATATTACCATAATTACAGCAGCACAAGGAGCAATTGCTCTGATCATCTCTTCTCACTTCATTCAGACAACATGACCTCCTCTGGCCATCTCTGTGGTTGGGTGATGCAGCTACCTTCAGACATTCTAGTCTGCATCGGGCAGTACCTCCAGCAACACTCCCTCAAATTCCCCGGGTACCACAACACTGGAAATCAGGGCCAGGCTACAGTTTGACCAATAGGGAATACACTTCAGCAGAAGAGAGAAGCAGCCTTTTGAGTTCAAAATCTGCACTTAAATCACTGTAATAATCCCAAAGCTCAAATCAGGACAAAAAAGGGGAAGAGGGGAAGACATGAGGAATTCAGAGAGTCCAGGGCAAAAATAGCACTACTAAACACTCCTTTTTGGACATTTTCCCAACGACTTTTAAATCTCCCTAGGTTTGTAGAGAAAAAAAAAGTCTATATCCTTTACTGCTCCTTTATGTACAGCCTTTCAGAACACAACCTTGTACAGTGCTGGTGCGCAGGGGAACCGCAGCTCTCCCATCATCAGGGCTGGGACACCAGCATCAGTCCCAGCCAGCACATCCTACCCGAGACCCCTGAAATAGGAGCACAAGTGAGGCACCAGTAAGTCATGTAAAATAAGGGGAGAGGTAAATCCCACTCAGAAATAACCCGGTGGGTGGGGATTTATGGTAGATTTAAACAAAAGTTAAAGCAAAATGAATGCGTATGCAGGCTTTTGTTCATCATTGGGAAAATGCTTACACAGCACCTTTTCCCAAACTTTGACAGCTCCAGCAGGTGTACAGTGTATTTGAGAAACGTATGCCGTTTTTCTTCCATTAAAAAACCTCTGCCATTTAACATTTATTACTTGACAACCTAAAATTCGGTACCTGATATTCATAGTCCTGCTTTATCTCTGCGGTTACTAAGTGTAAATTGACTTCTATCCACCTCTTCTACTGAAAGGCAGCTAGGCCTTCAAGTGCTGTGAAATATAGTTATTCCTTTGCATACAGAAGCAAGTGTTATTTTCAATGTTGAAAAACGTACATAAAACAGAGCAGGAAAGGCATAAATTGAGATGAGATTGAGATGGAGATGGCTAGTAGCTTCAGCAAGACAGGTTTTCTTGAGCATCCTGGCAAAGCCCCTTTAATCTGGTTTCCATAACCGGAAAGAAATTGGACAGGCATTTGAAATATGATAGGATGATAGCAGGAATGGGAGCCAGCACCCAAATCAGATTTGTGCATAATCAGCTCAGGCTGCTCAAGCCTGGGAAAGCTTTTAAAGGCTCACATGATCCTAAATGGTTGACATGTAAGTGTGCGTATATCCATAAAATATAGAGTTTATTTAAATAGCTACCTCGTAAATACAGTCAGGCTGGCAGCTTTGTATTGCAGAGGACTGGTAATGGACTAGAGGGTCTTTTACTTATAGGTCTGCTCCAGTTCAAATCCAGTTCAAGACATCAGTAGATAAAAGCTGTTTTTTTTCCTGTATGAACATGGTCTGAGGCTGCCAAGCTGGGAGCGAGCAAGAGCTCCCGGCCCATACAGCACCACCACAGACAGGAGCTTGTAGGGAAGGAGGGTAAGACTTTACAGGCGGAAAGCCTGGAAGATGCAAACCCCTCCCTCAGTAGCACAGCGTCCCCAAGAAATCACATCTCTGGGAGAAGGGGTGTTTAACACTGCCAGTCCTCCCCCAGTGCAATGACTTCGGAGTGCCCAAATCCAGCCCCAGCTACACCTGCAGACAGCCCGGAATACCGAGCATACCTCACGTCTTCGAGGTCTAAGCTCAAGGTGTTGTTTGCACAGTTTGAATAAACACAGCCCCGAGGATGCTGTTAAATACAGGAATGGGGCAGCAGCAGCTCTGTCCTCTGCCCTGCCTGGCAATGCCATCACCTGCTGTACCAAGCCAGAGGATGCTCTGGTGCAAGGCAGCCCCCACGCCCAGCCACAGGACCGTGAAGACTGCAATTCTGCAGAGGCTCTTTGCTTCAGCAAGCTGAAAGCAGTGATTTCAAAGACAAAAGAACAAGCTAAATCTGTACTTGGCCAAGAAAAAAAGAAAGAAAAAAAAAAAGGAAGAGTTCAGCTCTTGATACCCATGAGCCAAACACTCTCATTGGAGGCTGAGCAATGCAGAAAAGCACAGGCAAAGGCCAAAGGGCACCATATGAGGGGAAGAATAATAAAAAAAATAAGAAATGGGTTTAGACATGGAGGCCGGTGTTACTGGGAGTGCGGTATAATTTACCTCCAGAGTATTCAGGAAGAGAGGTGGAAGAATTGGGATCTCAGGTAAGACTTCTTACCCACAAGATGTGACCAGAAGGGACCGGGGAGGACTGAGCCTCATTTCAAACAGCAGCTGTGAGGCTGGAGCAGCAAGTGGTGATTTAACCCATCCTGGGCAAAGCCCAGAAGAGGAAAGGACTGCACCACCTGTTTGGCCATCAAACCTTTCATGGAGCAAGGAGGACTTAGATTCAGAGTGGAGAAACACGTTCTGGAGCACATGTCAGTGGTGAAGAGGCAAGAGGATGCAGGGTGGGTTCTTCTACATCCACTACAGACGCAGAGCTGACACCCAGCAGCACTGACATCCCACAACCTGCAGATAACCCTGCAGATAACCCTGCAGCCTTACCACAGCATTGCTGCGAGGCTGGGGAGGGCTGCTCGGAAAATACACTGCGCTGCTGCCAAGTGAATAAACCGTCTTCCCTTCCACCCTCGCACTCAGCTCTTACCTACTTTTAAGGTGCCAGTTCTCCCCTAACCGTGGTGAAAGGACACAAAAGGAGGCTGGGGCGCAGGAAGGAGGCAGGGAAAGGGCACAGTAGGGGCAGAGAGAGGTGACCAGACACGCAGAGCAGCTTTGGGTCACTCTAGACAAATCCCTGTTTTGGATGGAGCTGGCCAGACTGTCTGGTCACTGTATACAAAGGATGGAGCAGAAGCTTGCAATTACATTCCATTGATGTGGTTTACATATAGCCACACTTTATAAAGCAGCACACATCAAGGCTGAGCATTTCAGTGGGCTTTTTCCAGGCAGTGGGGTTCTTATCTCCTCTTAGGAAATGAAAACATGGGCAAATTTTCTTTTCCAGGTTGAAGAAACCACAGAAATATGAAAGACATTTCTATAAATAACATCACACACCGAATTCCACCATTCCTTATTTTTACTTACAGCTTCAGCTGCATGCAGTGAAGGGTTTCTTATTGGAACAAATGGGTCTTTATGGGGAAAAAAAAAAAAAAGCCTTGAGGCAGATTTACAGCAATTCTTCCTATCAATAAACAAACTAGTCGGAGCTCCTGGTTGCCGGTTTTGTCCCAGCCAGGCATGGTGTCATCTCATTTGTGCCTCGAGAGTCTGGATTAGAGCTGATCTATCAGAGCTGCACCTCAGCCCTGCACGCACAACTGGCTGATGCCCATGCTACCTCCTGCTCCTGTGCCAAGGGCATGAAGGTTACTGCAGAAAAGCAGAATGGTGCATTAATAAGGGCTTTCCCAGTCCATGCCAACTCGAATGTTCCTATTTTCAAAGGCTACAAGACATTTCCTAGCAAGACTGGAAAACCAAACTAATAGTAAACCTTCAAAGTGGAAAAGACTTGCAGTTCAAATCCACAAAAAGGTGAGAATATTGCCTTCACTGCAGTAACACCACCAACTCCAACTGCTTCCATCTCCCAGCGGAAAAATGTAGCTTTCATCTTATGAATAAGAAAAAAACACAAGTTACAAACAGGAGTAACAAGTGCATATAGGCATTTCAGTACTAAACACATGGCACTCTAGCATTGCAGATCCAGCTACAGAACATACCATTAATTATTCAAGTGGCATTAAGTACTAATTTTTCAAACAGAGCACATGAAACCTGCAATGTGTTACAGAGAAAGAGCTCCCGCACTTCACAGCTTTGCCATGAAAACAGTTCAATTAGTTTCATTAGGGAAATGAAAGGTAACTTCCAGCTGGCTCCAAACAGAATGTGTAGAGAGAAAAGGGCTCTTTATTAAATGAAAGGTATGGAGAACTTCCTTTATAAGATGAAAAATGAAATACAAGTTAAACCACAGAAAATTGATTACAAGACTTTACCACTACAGGAGAGAACAGCTAACGTCTTCCAATCTGCCCAGGCAGCTTGGCCTGACTTCCCAGCCACCAGCAGCAATTTAAGTAGGACGCTTTGATTGCCTGGTTTGAGACTTGGGATCTCTGAGTTTGCACTGTTTGCACACAACAGGCTAATCCTGAACCAGCATTTGTCAGCCTGTTGCCAGTTTACTGACCCTGACAGTTTATTGTTGTCTTTCTTAAAATGCAGGGCCATTTCCCAAATCAGGAAGAGACCACGACAGCGGAACTCAGCCAGACCCAACCAAGCCCCCAGGAGACAGCAAGGCTTTTAATTCACCCCAGAGGCTAAAGAGAATCGGATTTATCCTGTGTATCCTTGAAAACCAGAGTCATCATTAAGCAATGGGCTGGCTGAGGCTACAGTGCTTTACATAACATATTGTAGACGAAATAAAATTCCCCAGCAAACAAAAGCTGTGCTTAGATGTTATTTATGCTCTTCTTGAGATGCAAGAAGCCTGGGAAAGCCAAGAAGTGAGCAAGTTGTTCACTCAAGTTTCCCATTCTTTAGCTTCCTTCACCCTGCACTGTGCTCTCCATGTGTGGAGGATGCTTGGTGTTGACAGCACAGTTGCTTAACATGAGGGCGAATCTTCCCTTCCCTGCAGGCTGAACAGCAAACCTTTACTTCTAAATTCAGAGGCTTTGTGATGGGCTGTTCTGAGGTCATTTAGGCAAAGGTATCCCCTGGTGTGCATGGTGGGAGGGGCAGACTAGATCAGAGCAGTGTAGGCACTTTGGCAACGTCCAGTTGATGGAACTCTGATAATGCGAACATCACCTGAAGGTGAGTTGGTGCTAATCCTGACACTGGATCTGAAATCAATCCAGGTGGGAAACCAAGCTGGGAATTAATGTGGCAGCATAAATCAAAAATTCGAAACAAGTGCCACAGAGGCTGTTGCAAGGGACAGAGGAAAAAGCCTGCAACTGCCATAAGAAATGCAAGCATTTTGCTAAGTATTTGTAGCCAAGGTAGCAGAAGCAAAAGGAAAGCCTACAAAGGCACCATAAACTGATAGGAAGGGACTGAGAACACGTCCATAAATGCTGACAGAGATGAACTCTTTCATTAGAGACCAGAGCAACTCAGGTGTGCCATAAACTGTAGGCTGGCTCTCAGGCCAGTGCTGTACTGGAAATCACTGTTAAAAATTGACTAGGGAAGAAAAGCCAGTAAACAGGGATGTTATACTGGGAAACAACACTACCAAAGGTTCTGTAATCTAAAATCACAACTTAATGCTAAAGTTGCACCTGTGAAGTTTGTTAGGTTTTGAGACAAAAGAATCCGTGCATTTGAAAACACGCGAAGTTCTCCAGAGCTGTGCAACTGTTGCACGGGATTAGAAAAGCACAGGCGAAGCACTTGGGTGCGCTGTACTCAGCACCAGATGAATGTGGGAGAAGAAAACTCGCTGACATATGTGAAACATGCCGAAGGATTCAGGCTAGGAGACAAATTGATGGATCCAGACACGCTGGAGCTGCAGTGCGGATGCCCCCACACTACAGCAAAGGCTACCTTTTAATATTTTCTTGTAATTATCCTTTTTGCCAATCCCACCTCACAACAGGCCAAGCACAGTCTGCTTCTCCCCAGCACAAAATTCTGGAAAAGGCTCTGCCCGCTGCCCATCATTGCTGCTCCAGATGAGACCTCGGGTATTTCAGATTTCAGCAGAAAAGACTGAAGCCAGACATCCAGATAGTCCGGGGGAAACTGGAGCTGAGATAATTTAAATACTTTCCAAACAACACCTGATAATAGACTTCATCTCAGCAGCCTCAGAGATGCTTTTCAAAGCATGAAACATCATCAACTTAAATTTTGTATCACAAAAAGCTGAGAGCTAAGCTTCCTAATTCAGGCAGAATTATATCACAGGGTAGAAAAGCTCTGATCTTACATGAAACACCATGAAAGATGCACGACAGTGATACTATAACAGGTGCACAGGAGCTTTCAAGCCTCCAGCAGGAGGAAAAGCATTTTGCATACATGATAGCCATGGGGGCTCAGGGCTGCAGCGACTGGAGAAGCTGTGCAGCCTTCTGACATACAGACTCCTCAAAGAAACCGGAGCAATTACAGCTCATCCCTTCTGGAAGGGGAGTCAGCAGGTGCAACCTGCCGCGAGAGCGCCTGAAAATAAATTGGAAGGAGCCATCAGTAGCAGCCATGGGGACAGAGATGATGTTCCTTTTCAGAGAGCTACAGGAATATGCACAGCTCCTGGAAGGGAGCCTAAGACGTGCTATGAATTGGTATGTGCTGCTGGGAGACGCTGTGCACAGCAAAACCAGCCCAGGGCTGTGAGAATTCTGCAGATGGGTTCAGCTCTATCGACCTTGCAGCCTGAACATTCGGGCTAGTTCTGAACCCAGTTCCCCAAATCCACCCCCTAATTCTCCTCCAGTCTGCTCCATCCCTCAGGCTGGAGCTGACAAGGTGCTCCTATGTCTAGTGAGCCACAGCAAACCCTTAAGCTTCAGCACTCCTTGTCTAAGGAATGAGGGAAATCTAGATAGGAGGGATTGTAATTGAAGTGGTGAATCTGAGCAGCCTGACTGCTGGGGTCCAGGTACACCACATCCATGGCCTTTCCCTCGTCCGTTAAACAGGTAACCTTGCCACAGCCTTTATAGCTTGGACTCCATACTGTCACCTTGTCAAGGTCAGGGCTGCCTGTCCCCAAAGGCACCAGTTCCAAGGCTTTGGGTGAAGTCTGGCACCCAGCATCCCTTGGCAAGCACTGTCACAAGCATCACAGGCTCAGGATCCTGAAGCTGAAGTCTCACAGCTGCAGGTTTACTTTGTCTCTTGATCTATAATAGGTGAAAAATCTCTTCTCCTGACAGCGCTGGTTCTGCTCTCGGGCCACTTTAATATTGCAGAGCTATTCCAGGGCTGTGCCAGAGTACGGGGAGATTTCAGCATGTAAAAATTCATGATAAATTTTCATCTAAATTACGCCAAGCTGCCAGCAAGCAGAAACACCATCTGAGAGAGACCAGTTGGGAGAATTGTTTTAAAACAATGTTGAGTGTTTTGTATGTGGTGCCAACTCGTTTTGCAGTAAATCAGAATTCCCCAGCACATGCGTCTCAGGAGGTATAAAATCACCTGAAGATAAGCGTCCTGGCCATGTGCCTGCTCTGTGATTCTTTCCAAGGATACATCACCACCCACACGTAAGGCCCATGGGACAGGATGCTGCTGCACATCACCTGCTGTACCCAGCCTATGCTGACCCCACAGAGGGGCCTCCACAAAAAACGTTAACACTTTCATGGTGCTCATAAATGGGATGAGCTAAACCTGTTAAGCTCTATGGAAAGGCTCCCAGTGATTTCAATAGGTTTCTCACTAGTCCACTGCCTGCACTTTATACCTAGAAGACTCGTTTCATTCCTGGAAGAGGAGTTGCCTCGCACACAGGGAGAATGAAGAAGGGGCAGCCCAGGGAAAGCAGATTTAATTAATGATTTGATTTTAGTATTGGTATTTACACAGTTCTGGCTGCACAGACTCCTTCAACTACTTAAAAGTATAAGATTATCCCAATCTGAGATATTCTTTGCCAAGACCAACCTAGCGACAGCTATATTGCTGGAATGCAGTGGTCAAACAGGCCACTCCAGCAAAACCATGACTTCACAGTTTATAGGATCAAAAGGTGGACAGAGGAGGACCTGATCCTAAATACCTATTCTCACTCTTGCAAATCATACTTCTTTAGCTGCTCATTAGGCCAATTCACATGAAAACTTACTTGGATAAAAGTACTCTACCAGCTGCCACTCCTCACGTCTTCATCTTCCGACCATGTTGTCGGTAAGGGTAGCTCTTCCAAAATATTGCTCAGCTGAATGTTGTTATGTTCTGTGGCCAGTCAGGTAAATTAAAACCAAAAGAGTTGTAACTTAGCAAGATCTGGCCTTCGGATTTTGTGGGAACCTGCAGTTTTGAGTCACAAATCTCCTTTTGTTGAGGAGAAAAACTATTTTAAAACTGTGCATTCTTACAAACAGGTCCTCTGTCACATCACCTTAGGTCATCTGCTTTAGCAGTGTGCTTCATATGGTGGCCAGAATACACTGTTATGAAACTAAATCTTCTAAGATTTGGGGTTTCCTTTCCATTGCTTTTCTGCTGGCTAAGAAAAGAAATTTCTGTCAAGTCTCAGCCTATTTAACCCTCCAGAATTACAAGTGTCATTGCAAAATGTTTTACAGTTGTTTATTTCCTTACTTCCCTTCCAAATTTCACGTCACCTGTCACAAATAAGAGAAAGTAAGTCTTTCTTCTAATGCCCTCCCTTGCAACTGAGAAGAGGAAAATAATGCTTGAAGTTCCCTTTCCATCTACAACCATACCAAGGAGAAGTGTAAAGTGTTAATTAGGAAGAAAAAAACCATCATCTATAAAAAAGACTTCACTGACACTAAAATCTGGGCTCAATTGACTGCAGAGTAAAAACGCAGAATTCATTTGTTGGTGGTTTGGGTTTGTTAAATATTGTGCCCTACCACACCCACAGAACACCTCGGGGGACTTGCCACTCCTCTGACTACTCCATCTCACGGTGCTTACCATCACAGCAGCGCTGGGAATGTCCAGAACAGACACAGCACGGCTGATGACACAGCACGGCTGATGACACGCTGGAGGCACACGCCAAGTCATTTCAGCGCACCTGAACATCCAGCTGAGCAGCCTTTGCTGTGCACCGCAGCGCGAAATGACCAATTTGTCCTCCCTGCCTGCATCCCAGCAAGGTATGAAACCATAAAGAGAAAAGGCAGCTTTCCCATTTGTCTTTGGGAGTTGATGGTGAGCCAGAAGAGCAGCAGAGTACTGTGAAATCTTCACTTGGAGCCTGAGATGAAGCAGACACGGCTCAGGAAGAACGATGATGATCAAACATGAAGCTCATCATGACCCGTGCAAGACACACTGCTGTCTCCACCTCGTGAGTTGCACTAAGACCTTCTCCCAGCCCCACAAAGCTGACACAGATCCTGCTCCCTCACAGATTTCTTCCTTCCATCTAAGCTAATTTTCTTAGCCTTCTCTGTGGGAAGACATCACAGCCCATAAAAGAAATTTTTGTGCATTAGTGGAAGATAAGGACCAACCACCTTGTCCCTGTGGTGGGGATTCCCAGGGAAACAGGAAGAGCAGCACAGAGAAGCTGCTTCTCCGTTCTTCACTCCTATGTCTGTCTCGGAAAGGCTTTGCTCCCTTCCCTCGCATTAGCACAGCGGAAAAATATGGCATGATTCTCAGGCCAAGCACGCATATGCGAGATTCATGCTCTACCATAAACCAAATTCCAGACATTAAAGCAGTCAGAAGTGGCATTTTATAAGATTTAAGGCTCCAATTCAGAAGTGGGTATGAATCTCATTGTGGGTGTTTCAAGGGACATTCACAGAAATTGTTATGGGAAAAAAATGCATCTGTTTGGAATTACCCAGGGAATAGAGTCACACTTAAAACATCGAATAACGGATGTGGTGGAAACAAATGCAATCATCATGACCAAGATTCAGAATCTGCTGCCCTTTCACAACTGAAGTTGCATGAAATTGCCACAAAAAGGTCTCCTTTCATAGCAAGGTTACAAGCAAAGAGCAGCCTCAACCTTTCAACAGCAGCTTCAGTGGAAGGTGGCACTGGGAAGGGTTCTGGAGAGTTTGTTCTTCGATTACAGTGGCTTTTACACTGCTATAGTGTGTGTTTCAGTGCAGTCATTTGGAGCTACGCTTGTAACAATCACACCCATTTTGAGGGGATAAATGCACACTCCCAAGTTATTTTAGGTAGCAAAAAAAGATCTGGAGTGCTTTAAATAACTCCTCATCTGTAATTATGAACTAAGAGTTGCTGCATATAATGTAAAGAAAACCTCCCGACGGCAGGAATGAAGAACACGCCTTTGACTGTGGCAGAGATGCTCAGAGGCTCATTCAGGCACACACTCCCCCAGGCACAGCCCCTGTTCGCCACGTCGGCATCGGCATCGCTGCCTGAGCACAGGATGATGCGCTTTTCTGATCAGATATGAAGACTGATTCCATTACACATTCCCTGCCAGACACCAGATTGGAAGGGAAGCTGAATCACAGCATTTCTTGGCTCACAGTCCACGAAAGCTGAAGCAGCAGGATGGTGCTGGCAAAAGGGAGATGCCAAGCGGGCAGGAGCCTGGCTTGGCCTGACCTTTCCAGCCCATGCAGCAGCAGCACAGTGCCCCAGCGGAGCCTCACTCAGGTGAGCACCAGTCTGCCACCCACCCCAGCTCCGGGACGGAGGAGGAGACATCCAAGAAAACTCCAATGCAAAAGCAGAAAATGGCAAGATAGATTAGATCCAGCAAAACACAGCGTTAACGAACGCAGGATTTCAGCCCTTTACTTGATCTGCAAACCCACCTGAAGAACTGGAGAACAGTTAACAAATCAATCAAAACCCACAGGAAATGCAAAACCTTAGTAGAAAAACTGTTTGAGGGACTAGTAGCAAATGGCATTTGATGGCTTCTGTTGTATAATTTGTGCTTCGATGATAAGGATACAGCATCAAACTTCATCTGGGTATTCAGCGCCAGCACCTGTTTCTTAAGCAGCTGTTACAGTGAATTCACAAAAGCAGCCTCGTTCTCCTCCCCTTGAAATCTCAGGGCAGGCCTAGGACTCACTAACAGTTTATTATTTATTGGTTTATGTTGCATCAACTGAAATAGCCTGAACATTGCACCGGGCTGGCAAACATACCAGGGACTGGAACACAGGAAAACTAACATTAGTTTCTGCCTCTGTCACTGATGTGGTAAGAGATTTTGCATAAATAATTTAAACTTGGTTCTCTATAAAGAAAGTAGAAGTAAATTTTTTTAATAAAACATTACAATATCTAATATTAAACACAAGAAATAGTTTAACGTATTATCATGGCAGATAGTCTCTCATTTACATGCTGCAAATGTTACACAGAGAAGTAATTACAACCCATATAAAACCATGAAAAGTTGGTCTGTAAGTAGAGCACTATGAAACACCTGAGCATTGAAGAAGAAACTTCCCTTGAATAGCTGATGTTTGTGCAAGTACAGGTAAAAATTTTAGTCTTAAAATCTTATAAAACAGATTCTGCAGAGAGAACAAATCAGGCCTTCCACATTGTAAGGGTTTTAGCAGTTAACCATGCTGTACATGTTTCCTTATCAGCTAATATATTGTTAAACAAACAGACTGAACGTACACGTGTTACATTACAGCTGTACAAGGAAACCCTTCCCACAGCAAGCAACGCTTCCCAAATCCTCAGCAATGACTACTCTGAAGAGTAATCGCTTGGAGTGCTCCTCAAATGGCTGTTATGGGAAGCGCATTAAAGCCTGGGATCAAATGTTGCTGGGTTTTTCACTTGTGATTACAAAAATCCTCAGAGCATTAGCAAGCACAGCCAAGTGGAATCTCTGGCACTGCAGACCTATAACCCATCGATGTAAATTAGACAGCCCTAAGGATAAACCCCTGTCCTGACCAGTCAAAACTAGATAAACTCATTTTAAATAGCACAACAGTAATTAGCAGGGCTGAGTTTCCATGTGGAATATCATTAAGCACAGGAAAGCATTACATGGGATGGAAAAGGAGGAGAGTGGAGCTCTGGAAACTCAAGAACTCAAGACAGTGCTAACATCCACGGTGGCAGTGGGATGTAAAGCAGAGCAGCAGAGTTCGAGTTAACATCACATGAAAGAGTGGGGGAATCAATGAAGAGAAAGGAGCTCTCTTCCTTCCTTTGAAAATTTTGCTGATGATGGTGATGCTCAACACAGCTGATGGAGCCCAGAGAGGTGGTAGATGCCTCATCCCTGGAAACATTCGAGGTCAGGCTGGAAGGGCTCTGAGAAACTCGATGTAGTTTGTGTCCCTGCTCATTGTAGGGCAGTTGGACCAGATGACCTTTAAAGGTCCCTTCCAACACACAGCAATCCATGGTTCTATGAACCAAGACAGTGAGAAGACTGAATTTTCCATTAAGCTGCTCAGCTCCTCCTCTTCTCCGCGTGCACTTGGCTGTTTCAAGGTCAGACCAGGCCTGGAATGCAAGCATAGCTTGTGCCACCAGAATATCTGCTATGGGGTATTTCCAGCCCATCCCGAACAAGAAATATCTGAACCATGCAAGAAAACTATTTCTCAAATTATTCAGGCAAAATTTGCAGATAAGCTTAGATAAGCACGATAGCTGTAGCTCAGAGAAGAGCCAGGTCCGCGGCTGCATCCCCTGGCATCCTTCCACTGAAGTAAATGGAGTTCTGCTGAGCTGGCTCCATATCTGGGAAGGGCTGTCAACAGCCAAGCTGATGTGAAATATTGTTCAAAAAGACGGGGGTGGGGGAAATCTGTTAGGTTGTATGAAAAAACCTTGGGCTTCAAGTTTCTCAACTTTGTGCAATGCATGGGGTAATTAAATGGGAATTGCTGCCCGTGTCTGTGACACACAGAAGATGAACGACCTCCCAGGTCCTCTCCTGGTCAAAGGCAAGATCCGAGGCACTAAACATCAGCACGTCTCACCTGGATGGGCTGCAGGCACCCTCCGGCCAGCTCTCCCACCCCACCCTGCCTTGCAGCCGCTCTCACCTTACAAATGCCTTACCTATATCAAGAGATAAAGCCTGCACACACACGAGAAAATGAGCATCTTTGTCACTTATCACCCCTCTTCAGGAGCATGGAATAAACAGCATGAGCAAGTTTGCAAAGAAGGGACAGCATCAGCATATAACCCCTCGTGTTTCAACCTGTCCACATCAATTTGCAGGGTGTGTGCAGGTGGACAGACCTTGGTTGCTCCCTGGTATCTACACGACAGAGATGGGTCTTTCTGCTGTGTGTTGCCAGAAATTCTCACTTGGGCAAAAAGGTAGAATCTAGAGCTGTGCAGACTGCTGGATTCTTAGAGCTTCCTGAAAATTCATCGCTATGGCCACTGGGAGATGAAATGCAGCAAAGAAAGGGACTAGAGGACATGTGTACCTGGGCATCAGGGCTCACGCTTTACAGCTGTAGTTGGTTTATTTTAATTTTCTGCAGATGAGTCAAAGGCTTGCATGTTATCAGCACCGGGAAAACACACAGTAAATAGGTTTTGGCAGAACTACATTATCATAACTTCTAGGAAATACAGTGGAAATTAGTCCTGAAGTGAGACTGAGGAGTCTGGTATTGTCCTTGCAAATGTGACCAAAACCTATTCCACAGAACTCTTCGATCTGAGCTGCAGCACCTTCTCTAGCATGGACATCGATGAGGAAAAGGCAAATTTCCTAATCAAAATACATGGTCATGAGCTTTTGGGTTACATCCTGACTGTTGTAAAGCCAGAAGGAGTTATCCCCAACGGCTTTCAGGTTTGCCACGCTTCTGAGCTTGAAGTACATCGTTACCTGAGAGTCAGGGCTGGCTTCAGGGGCAGAGAAAGAAACTACCTGTGTTTGTCAAAAATCCTTCCTGTCACTGCTTTTTAATCCCAGATAGTTCAGCGTATTTCAACAGTTATTTATATTTGGTAGCAACTCTGTTCACAGATGCCTGGGCCCACATCACAATTGTATCTGCACCTCATCCCTTCACCACGATTGCTGTTTCTGGTGGAGTCTGCAGCAAATCAGACCTGGTCCAGAGCAGCTCATGCTGTGAGCCTGTTGAAATCCAGAAAAAAATGTAGCCCTTGTTTATTGAGGAAACAAAGCTGCTTCCATAAATAAGCGGGAGGCAAAAAAAGAGAAGGAAAGATAAAATAGCACTCTGAGGGAGGCAAAAAAACCTCAAAAAACTCACAAGTCAGGAAAAGAGCTTCCTTCTCCAAGAAGAAAAATCTTGTATTTTTAGTACAGTCAAAAAATTCCAAACCCCACTGGAGGTAGGAATACTAGAGGCAATCTCAAATTTAAACTCCTTTCCATGGATGTGGATTTGTTACCAAGGAAGAAAATGATACAAAAATTGCTGAAGCAAAAACTCCTCTCTCTAACCATTCCCGGCTCTCTGCTGCTGTGCAACACAAATGCTCAACCACTCCTGAGCAACACAGGCACAGGACCACATCAGGTTCTCCAGGCAGATCAGATTAGATTGGGGTGAAGAGAGATGGGACAACCAGCTGCCCTCTGGGGTGGAAGGTTCCTCTGCCCTAGAACACACAGACAAGTCTGCATGTGCTGGGCGGCAAACACTCCTACTGGGCCCCAGGGAGCACTCAGATGATATTGGTAGACCCCTCCTTTCTCCTCTGGTGATGATTAAAAAGAAAAAAACCCACCCCAAAACCAAACCACAACTGCAACGTGATAAAACAGAAAAATAAATGCTAAAAATATTCCAAAATGGCCCTCAAGCATCCTGGACCTGGCTGCTGTCTCTGACACTGGCCTCCCACGCAACCCTTGGTGATCGTTCAGCCTACATGTGCCTCTTTCCTTTTCTTTGGTTGGCCAAGACACAATTCCCCCAGTTCTGGGACGAGCACTTAGCAGGACTGATAGAAAGTAAATCTGGCACAAGATGGAGACACAAGCAACCTTCCCCTGCTTATCTAGGGCTACTTTTATTTTCCAACCCTCTCATTAACATCTCATACACCTTTCCATCAGAAATAACATCCTGACAATAAACAGACCACAGTCACCCATTCTAGTCACATCCTTGCTGCATTTTGATCAATGAAACACAGGAATGCTTTCATGTTTGTCCAGGCTGACTGGTGAAAAACCACGAACTGGATTTTCTGTACCCAGAGCAATGTGTCCAGAGACATTTAAAAGCAAAATCACATCAACAAAGCAGTAAACAAGAAAACTGTCAGTTCACAGGCACAGCCCAATCAGTGTACATCAGGAACTCAAGCACCAATTCAGGTTACAGAAATCAGCTCCTAGGCATCCAATGGATTTGTGATGAACTGCATCACAGCTCTGTAGTTAAAGATTAAATTTCACCAGGAGTATTGTTATAAGTCTCACTTTAATATCATTTCCAAATGTTCCAATAAAATCCTCAGCCTTTCGGCAAGTCTTGTTCATAATCCTATATCATTGATTAGTTTAAGCAAGCTACAAATGGCAAGCTGTCCGACTCGCTTGTTAATGCGGGCATCTTCTCTCCTCTGCTATCTCTTTAGAATAACAATGAATGCAGCACCCTTATGCTTGCCAAAGGCACTTTAGGCTTATGAAATACCAGCTTTATGCCAAAAATAGCCTTTTTTCAGGAGCAGAATTCTGTAGTCTATCAGAACCAGAAGACAGTTGTAGCATATCTAGAAAAGACGCAGCTTAGCGCCAAAATTCAGATCTGACTTCTCTTTTTGAATATTTTGGAAGGAGAGTTGTGGCTGAGGTACGGCACAGCTCACGAACACCCACAAGCCAGGGCTTCACACGGAGCCACTGCTGGCATTTCCCAGCCCTTGAGAACGGTTCCCCGGTGACTCCCCGAGGTCTAGGCAAGGAGCCTGGGCTGTGCGAGCAGTTTCCATCTCCTACGGAGGGTTCATCATCCGGAAAGTCGCAGCTACAGCCCAAAGGCGAAGGCAAGCGAGGGGAACTGAGTCCCAGGGCAGCGGGGGGGGGGGGACACTGCCGCAGTAACTGTCACCTCACGGCCCCATCCTAGCCTGCCTCCCAGGTGACAGGCGCTTTATTGCCCTTCCAGGCTCCAGCCACCACCGCTAGCACAACAAAATAAACTGTAATCACATTTGCATAGGATTTTCAAGCATCAGTAAGAAACGTTCAGTCTTCCACTGCCGACATGGGGTCTCTCCCGGCCTCTCCCCCCTCCCTCGGCTGAGGGCACATCCTGCCCTTTGTCTACAGCCATTCACGGGGAACTTCAAAGAAATCCTTCTGAAAAGCTCCTGCTGCCCATCCTGCCCCGCTGCTCTCCGGGGGCGCAGGATAACAGCAATTGGAGGTTTGCTTGCTTTGTACCGCACTGCCCATCACCGCCTCACCTTTCATCCCCAGCTCGGGTACCACCAGGCGCTGGACCAGCAGCACCGGCCGAGGATCTGCGCCTTCATTCAGCGGCACAAACATTGCAGACGGAATTGTGGCGGCTCCGGGGCAATCACAGGCCTTTCTTCAGATGCTGAAAGCATTTATGGCCCTCTTCCCTCAAAACTCCAGGAATGACTGTGCACAGCTGGGCTAAGGGCTGGGAAAAAGCCAATACTTGCTGAAGTGCCGAGTTAAGGATGGGGAAAGGTCTTGTCTACAGGTGCTGAGCCGCGAGGCACGGCTTGGACTGCACGCGTGCATGGCTTTCACTCGTTCCTCTCCCTCTTTGGATCTGCCTTCTCAAGGGGAGCAAAGCAACGCCTAACACTTAAGAAACACTTCAACAAATCAGATTTGAGTTGCTTTAGCATGTTTAACCATTTTTTATGACCCATGGGATACGAAATCCTTCACTGACCCTTCCTTTTACCTGCCCCCCATCCCCAGGCGCTCTGCAAGCTGCTGCTGTGGGTGGCCACTGCCTGCACCCCATTCATCCCCGCGCAAGGCTGACGCTGGGGTTGCATAGAGGTAGCTCTGCTTCACAGCTTGTTTTCTCAAGCGGTGAATGTGCTCTTTCATAAACAGCCTTGTAGATTTGCTGACCTCTTAATGCAGCGCGCTAATAGATCTCACATTCACTAACCCCCTCGGAAGATCAAGCACTAAAATCTTATTTTCTCAGGAAATGGTATCATTTGCGTATCTTAATGAAAATGTTGTGGTTTGTTGTTTTACCCTGCACTGGAAGTACCAAAATCAAAGAATTAAAGCAAGATTCAAGATTAGATCTAACTTTGTAAGCAAGAGATGTGGTCTTTGTCTTTGATATGCCAACAAATAAGCATTAAATAAAGTTCATAATATTAAGCTAGTAACAGGCTTCAAATACAAGCTGAGCAACCACTAGAGAGCTGGAGACAAGCATTTTGATAAAGCAACATTAACACGATAAATAAATCCCAACTAAAAACTTAGCAAATACAAATTGGGAAGTCTCAGCAATTATGTCAGTATTTCACCTCCAGGTGCATTGCCTCATGAAAATGTAGATGCAAAGAGGAACCTGATGAGATGATTTCATATCTGCAACAAGTTTTACAGTTGCAGGACTGTTAATACTTGTGGATGGACAGTGCTCAGCTCCATTGGCTTCATCTCAAACAGAGGAAAAGGTTGAGAGAAGCTTTTGAGGTGATCTAGACAGCACACTCCAGGTTTGCTTTCACTCACCTGTTAGTCTGTGGGAGATATCTATAGAATACCCTGAGCCTGGGATGTAGGTAATCAGGAAATGTGATCCACTGTGCAAAAAACAAACATAACTACTGAACAGTGGCTGCCGTGTGGAAGGGAAAAAGGAGATCTGTCTCGGTTTCCCCATCAATGAGTGAATAAAATTTGCTTTTTCATTTTTGAATATGGACGAAAGCAATATTGTCTGAAGCACTCACACAAGCACTAACTGCAGCCTGGTGCTGCCAGGGGTGCCTTCTCCTGGACACCTCCCATCCAAAGCGCTGGCACAGCCAGCAGCAGGGTCACAGCAGCCCACAGAGCTGCTTTCCAGGACAAAGTCACCGCACATCTACTGGTAGAGTTTGCAAACCCCAGACATCATCACATCGCAGCGTCCAGGCAGCACAGTGAGCTTCTGGAAGAGCTCCAGAAAGGGACACCCACCTGCTGAGTCATCGTAAAAAACCCTCTCCTGTTCCTGACATTACGAATGACTTTGCAATCCCACAAGGCAGAGCAGCTTCCCAAAGCAACCGCCAGCTCTCCAGACCTCAGACCTTCTCAGTGCACCCATCCTGGAGGCAGAGGAGAGCTTTCCCATCCCCTCAGCTTCAGGATGTGCGAGGCTTTTGTGGTGCTTATTCAGCAAGCCAGGGGCTTTTCCCAGGCAGCTGCAGGTACAAGGCTTCACGGTTTAAAGAGGCAATAGGGGCACCATAGACACATTCAAAGGGGCTTTTTTCCAGGACAGTCACAACAAATAAGGGTTTTAGATTAAGCCTCTGGAATAAAAGAAATGTTCAGACTACTACAGCCACACAAGCTGGCATGCAGATGAGGCTCTAATCTATGGAGGGGGGGTTTATTTTTAAAGGCACAAATGAGCTTTTATTGTTTCAAAAGGGACACACGGAGAAGAGGGAGACTGTCACCGTGATGTGGTAACCCCTTCTGCTCCTCGCTTTTTTATGCAAAGCCACCAGATCTCAGCTGATCATTTGCATTAAACCTGTACCTGCCTCTGCAGCCAGACCCTGCGCATAGAGCAGAACAGCAGAGTCCATCCCAGGCCAGCGGCAACAGAATCCACAGCTGTCCACCCGATTCAATGCAGTGAGGGGCTGGGATGTTACAGACTTCAAGGACAAACAGAAGCACAGTGCAAATACAGAAGAAGCATGCCTGGAATAACTCCTGCCTCCAATAGCCAGCACTGCAGGAACCACAGAGCACTGTTTTCCCCGAGAAGATTGAGGCAGCAGTATTTCTTGCCCTTTTAACATAGTTCTTTATTGCATGCAGTAC
Organism: Neomorphus geoffroyi; assembly: GCA_033558235.1. Classification (NCBI taxonomy): domain Eukaryota; kingdom Metazoa; phylum Chordata; class Aves; order Cuculiformes; family Neomorphidae; genus Neomorphus; species Neomorphus geoffroyi. The sequence goes on along the minus strand of JAUMJM010000016.1, from coordinate 322,042 downwards.
TTAGGAGCCTCAACTGCTCATACTGTGCAGCCAGAGAAAAACCACATACTGGCACATGACCTCGTGTTACGAGTGGCTCATGAGCAGCAGTCAGACCCCTGCACAACACCCCCAGGTCTTTGACACCACTTTGTGCTTAATGAGCTTTAGGAAAGTATCAGTGGCAGAACCCAGGCAGGTAATTCATCAAACTCAACTACAACCAAATACACATACACACACTTAGTGTAATACATTATGGGAAAGGCTACATCCTCTTTTCCGTGTCTGTGTTATCACTGGTCCACAATTAATGTTCATGCCAATAGTATTAATTACCCTCACTTTGATTTCTCACAGGGAAAAGACAGACGTGCTTTAGAACCACTGAAACCCTGCAGCTCCTTATTACAGCACACTTTTCTTAAGCCCAGGAAAAACTGAGCTAATCAATATTGATTGATTTCCATGCTTAGTCCCACTGCTGCTTCTAAATCACAAAAAGCACTTCAGATAATGCATCTATTTAAATTTACCAAAGACACGGTAGTTAGGCATAGACTTGATGGGCTAGACATGCAAAGGTGCGCTGACAACTCCTAAAATAGATGGGAATAATTAAATGCCTAAAACCACATTGCAAACAGGAGTGCTGACACAGATTTGACTTTGCTAGGAGAGGTCTAACACTATCCACCCTCACCTGCCTGTCCCTCCGCCACCCATGGCTGTGGATCAGCTCCCAGGTTTGGGTGCAGAAGCATGGCTGAGCCTCTGGAAAAAAGGCAGTGGATTTGTCTTATAAACCTACAACACCATCCTAATTAAGTTCGAAACACCTTTCTAATTCACAGTACAAAGGCCTCATTTCCTGCCTCCTACAAAAGGTCCCTAAACGAATAAGCCACGGGAATTCTCTCAGCCCATGTGTCTGGATGAATCTGCGTGTGGAGCAGTGGGAATACACCAGCGCTGAATCCCACCAGGATTTCAGCCACCCACATATCTGTTCAGCAGTGTCACTGCTCACCAGCAGAAACTTCAGTATAAAGCCCAGCTCAGATACAGAAACTAAGGCAACCACAAGAACTACGACCAGCAGGACCCACAGTCACTTCTTTGAGGAGAAACAGCTGTGTCAGTGACACCCTGAAAATAAAATCCAAGATCTCCAGTCATGCACAAACTTGTTTAACTCTTGCACTTACGCTAGCAGAATTATTTATGTTGATTTCCATTGAGAATCACCTCCAGAAACCTACTCAGATTTTGACAATTACAGGTTGATTGATCTGTGTAGTTTTTGAAGACTGCCAGGTGGTGTTGTCAGCCCATTTAGGGGAAAAGGGAAACAAATTCCATGGAGACCTTTTTTCAGCAATGTTACTCCAAACTCTGCTGTTGTGTACAATTGTAATGATGGTCAAATGCGCTGAAAAGAGGAGCTCAAATTTACTGCTACCCATGTGCAATTTGGACTCATGAAAGCATTAAATAATTTCTCAGAAAACCAAGTAGACTCCCGAACAGCCACGGAAGACCATACTTAAACTGTATTTTATTAGCAAGGTCTAAGATAGGCTGAAAAAAATGAAGCCTACCTATTGTCCCTTGGCAGTTGCCTCCGCATTTGATTGTAACTTGAGAAAGACAAATCGCACGTACTTCACCAGAGGAACAAGCCTTTTCTCTGGTAGTCAATGAAACTGCCCAGTCTCGGTTGGTCTACACCAATATATCTTCACTGAAGTCTGTGGAGCCCACTGGTCCACGGTGCTGGGATTTGCACTTTCAAGGGCATAAACTTGACACCGTATAAATATTATATGCTTTTCTTTCACTTTGTGGCTCAGAATTGATTTATTCTAGAGTGCAGCTTCAGGACTGAGTATAACATAACTCATCTCCAATGGGCATTTGTCTCTGAATAACATACCAAGCAGCCCTGCATCCCTACACCCAGTGATGAAGCTTCTAAGAAAATAACGTCTTTATTGCTCACACAACCATAGTCCTACTCATAATATGCCTTCAGACCTTGTCTATTCCAAGACAACAGCCTTACCAATTCCTTGCCCTCTTCTTTCACCATGGGCTTGGTTTTGTTTTCACCAGAAACTGTTTGAACTGAAAGCTGATGTAGTCAAAACACTGAAGCACATAAATACCTCCCCGTGTAATGCTGTACCTCTTAAAAAGAGAATAAAAACCCCACAGCCTGCAGCAGGAGAGCAAATCCCCAGCTGCATGTTGGCTGTGAAAGCTGGCAGTAGACATGGGTTCAGCACCAAGAGAGGAAATGAGATCTGATGGCTGAGCCAGACATAAAGGTGCCCTTTTTCCATGGGGACTCAAGGGTGCTGATTGCAGTCTCCAACCTCGCTGAAGGGCAGAGGAGGATGTGCAGCAAGCTGTGAGCCATGGGAGGGGGGGAAGCCTGCTGGGGAACAAGGGGAGAGCCAGCGCAGTGCTGCCATGGAGCAGATAGGGTGCCCCTAACACCACTGTGTATTTTACACACTGATTTTATCCTTCCATGCAGCGTGAAAGGATTTGAGCCCCATTACTGGCTGCTTTTTAACTTGTCTAGCAAAGCATCCCTTGCCTGTCCGTTTCACGGTGCCTGGCTCTCACCCCAAGACAGCCATCAGAGCTGCCACAGCATCCGAGACCTCCGTCAGGGAGAGCAGGCCTTGACCTTTCCATGATACAAGGAGCCCTGCTCGCTTCAGAATTGGTATAAACTTCAGCACCGATAAATCTTTGCATAATCTGGGATTGGCTGAAAATCTAGGCTTGAGAAGAATACACTTTCATCTACTACAAATCTTGGAAAAAATAGGCAAATCCTATGATATTTCTGAATAACTGGTTCTATATTTAAAATTCAAAACTTGAAAACTATTGTTCCTCAACTGATCAGCCTTGCTGGCATAAAAGAGAACACCAAAAATTTATAACATAAAGCAGAAGCTCACTTACCCTACAAGACATCAGTGGAGTGACACAAAACTGCAAGAGAATTTGATCTATTCCTTTGATAGTTATCAAACTCGTGGATACCAATAGCATTCTTCGAGAGTAACCCTACACAGAAGGTTTGCTGCACCCTATTGGCCTTCCCCTTTTACAAGCACTTAACTGACATCAGACTTCAGCCTTTTCAAAAAACATATCACCTCCTTGGGAAATCACCTTCCATAAGATCATTTCAAAGCTCAGATGTGATTCTTACAAGCGCATTCTATAGGCAGGCATTCTTGGCTGAGTGTTTCAGTTTCTGCACAAAGTGTCCCTATTTCACTCTACCCCAAATTTTAAGAATTCCATTTCTTGTTTTTAACATCTTGAGTTATTCTGAAAGTGATGCTCATTGAAATAGCTTTGGTTTATTATTCTTACATTCACCATGTTCCTAAAGGATCATTCTGTGTGGATACAACCCGGAGAATTTCTTTCCTCTAGTTCTTCTATTCTCATTTTCTCAACTGATTTCTTCCAAATCTACAAGAATCCCCTACTCCAATGGGCCGTGGTGGAATTCTAACAAGTGGGGTAGCACATACAGCCAAAAGGAGCCCTCCCTATGTGCCATTTACAGAACATTTCGCTGCACTCAGTAGTTCACCTCATTGCGACAGAGCTACTTTGAGAGAGAGAGGGAAATTACAAGATATAAAATCGGAATCTGTTCCAGTAACTTCTTAGAAGTGTTACGCTGAACTTTTGCGTCACATAACTGGCTCACGTCTTGAGCAAGAGCTCTTTCACAAGGCAGTCCAGCCCTGAGCTTCCTCCTAGAAGCAGTGGAGTAACTGTGACACCCCGGAGCTCAGAAGAGAGAACATCTAAGAATCATGTGCATCTTCTGTTTCCACTGTTTTCACCTCCATTCCTGGGGATGTTAGAAGTTCATCCACAGATGCGCGTTAACATCCCTATTCTATTGCTACGTAGATTATAGAGGTTGTAACCTACAGGGGCTTTCCCCCCCCAGAGTTTTGCTTTGCTTCCCCCTAGGGGATCAATAAAATAACTCATAATTCCTTTCCATTCTAACTGTGTTGTTGAGAGTATCTCATCTTAGATGGGCACTACATATTATATTGTCTATAACCTTCAAAAGAGCGGGTACCTCACACCATGTAGAAAACAAGTGCTCATTAACACGCTGCACCAGAAAAAAGCACAACAAACCATCAGCAGGTTGCCACAAAATGTTAAGCCAAGTCTGCTTTTTTTTCCTTTTTCCCTCCCCGCCTCAGTAAGTTCAGAAAAAGAATATCCTGTCTCAGACTGTGACTGTTTTGGGATCACTACCACAGGAATTCAAGTGTCACCAGCTGAGAACACAGAACCATGGAGAATTTGCAGGAGTCAGAGTCTAGGCAGAGCTGACCAGTTTACAACAGAGCTGGCTTGCCATGAGGTCTTCTACCCCCAATTACAACAGGGAGGCTTCTGCAGGAATACCCTGATAGCACCAGTCTGCTCCCCTTCTTGACTTGCCTCTGAGCACAGACACCAGGCAGACAAAAACAAAAAAGCACACCAAAAAGTAAGCTACTAAAGAAGTATAAATTTACTTTAATCCCATTCCCAAAGATGACTCATGTTCTTTAACAGAACTTGAAAGTCAAGGTTCTACCCTTTAAAGTCTTCATCTTCTTGCAGCATCAGTATCACAGCAATTTTCCATGTAAACAGGAAAGCTTTATTTACATAATGGGTACTTCTGTTTTCATAAGAATTCCTTTAATCAGATGTAATGCTTAAAGAAAGCTGTTCCTCATTCAAAGATGAGATTATCAAGTAATAAGTCTTATTGCTCAGAACAAGTAAGCTTACATTGCAGTATGTGCTAGTTCAGGGTCAGAACCTACAACTCCAGGTAACGCTACACACACTCTGTTGGCCCTAAACAATTTCAGAGAACAGAAGCAAGCTTAGGGTTCCCTTTGCAACACAACGGTACAAGCTTGCAGCAGAAGCACTGAGATAGTGGTAACCAGATAACAGTAGCCACACCACTAACTAAAAACAACAACCAAACCAAACACGGCCATGAGTGGCTTATATAGAGCTATGATGTTAAAGCATGCTGGGAAATGGGGGTGGAGACTTCCTCAGAAAAGCTCCCACCACTCACTCACCCATCACCACACGTTAAGAAAAGCTAGGTGGGTTATGTCAGGGCTTTAAGCTGCAGGATTTTTTTTTTTTTCCTCGCTTTCCTTTTAAAATTTCTTTTTCTTGTGTTAGGCTATGAGAAAAAAATAATATTTTATATATTTTTTTTTTAGGATATTGGCACCTGTAACTGTTGGTGGCTTTGTTTAGTTATTTAGTTGTAATGCAGCTGGCTTAGTGCAAGCGGCAGAGGAAGTTCTGAGTAGTCTGTAGCTTTTGGTATTTGTTTCAATCACACGTCCATGTTTTTCTTCAAACAATGAAAGGGGGTTGTATGCTTCTCCCATGTTGTTGTAGTAAGTGGCTGATTCCTATTCTAAATTTGATCAGGTACAAGCTTCCTAATTCTTCAGAATTTTCTCTCCTGTAGTACCTGCCTGAGGGGAAGGGATCCTCTGGGAGATGTGCCAAGCTGCTGGATCACCACTTGCAGCTGCATCTTATTTATGCTAATCAGTGCCTGGCTGACCTGTTACTTTGCTTCTTTGTGCATCAGCTCAGTACCTGTGAAATGGAACCAGGTGGCGCTTGTTGGGGACTTCAGAAAGCTGTTGGTAAATCCACTTAGGAAAAACACTTGCAGAAGGTGAGCTGAGATTCTATCTGGCTGTTCTGGTTAGATATGAAGCCTGCTGGTCCCTGGCAAAGCCCAGACAGGTTTTAAGCTCTTCTGGTTTGGGTGCTGAGATGGGTCCCACCCTGCCCTTGCACTGCAGGGCATCCGGGTGAGAGGAATGGGAATGGTCACACAGCTGGAAACAATAACCTCTTGGGAACAGTGGGAAAGTCTCTGGTCTGCTCAGCTGAGGGAAGACGAGATACAGTGGCAAATTTATAAAAGGTGATGGTAGAGAGGAAGGGGTAAACACTTATGACTACAAGATAAATAACAACAAACCTTAAAGGTACAAGAACAAAGTTAAGTATCAAGAGAAGTTGTTCAATAAAAAGAACAGTTTATCCCTAGAATGAGTTTATCCTTGGAAAGTGGGTGAGTGAGTACCAGCTGAAATGTGAGGCTGTTCTTGCCTGTGCGCAGAGGTGGCCTGTGCTGGCAGAGCATCCCTGCATAGGGTGAGCTCAACAGCCCCTCCAGCTCCCTTGTAGCTCCCTTTGCCGTACGTCCTCACCCAGATTTATCATCTGTCTCTTGTGCTCCTAGAGTGGCTGCCAGGGAAAGCACGTTGCTGGCTCGCTGTCTGCCCCAGCACCAGGTGCTGATGGGTGAGGGATGCCTGCAGTGTGTCTTGATGTCACCCTGCACTACCCCAGCTCACTCCGCAGCACAGCAACCTTCGCCTGCTGACAGAGCCAGCCTGTAGTGCTGTTGGCTGGGAGTGTGAAATAGCTTCTGCCATCTCCTCTTCTACACACAGAACCATCTCTGCTCCTGCGTGCAGAGGGGTGGCCTGAGGATCCTGGTGTGGGGTGGTGAGACTGCTTTGAGGCTCGTGCCTCTGCTGATGAATTGGTATTTAGTTGCTCTGTCTGCAGTAGCAGGTGATGCTGTGGTCTCTCCCAGTCCTGTGTTGTGGAGGAGCAGCTCCTTCCAGCGCTGCACACCTGTGCCTTCTGAGCAGCCCTGCATCACCTGGTAGGGCAGAGCTCTGGCAGCCTGAGCTCTGGCTTTGCTGCAGAGCCCTTCTGTCAGCCTCTTGCAGTGCACCTGAGCGGGGACCAAGGCATTGTCCACGTCACACACACTGGATTCTGGCGTGTTTCCTACCCAGCTGTGGCAGAGGTGTCCCTCCTTCCCCATCCCTGTCACCAGGGGCTTGCGCGGAGTTAAAACCCTTATCCTGGAAACAGAAGTGCTCAGGCAATGCAGTACAGCCAAAACCTGAACTGAAGAGGGTGATTTTCAGGTAACGAGTTATGAAAGGTCAGGGTTTAATGCCATTCATTGTGGGCAGCTGCGAGTTACAGGATGAGGTGTCTGTTTTTCTGCCTGGTCTCTGTCTCAGCCCCGCAGCGAGAAGCAGCCGACTCGCCGGTAACTGGTGCTGCCTGCACAGTCTGTGTGAAAGCTTTCTCTGGCTCCCAAAGACACTTTGCTGTAAAGCTTTAGAAGGGAACAGGGTTTAATGTGTAGTGTAGGGATTGAGAGAAGGCTTTTGATGTTTGCTGCTTTTTGCCTCACAAAATCTAAGGCTATAATAAAAATCTGACATCTTTTTAATGCCATGGTTGACTTTTGAAAACTTCAAACCCCTGGCTTTGGTCCAAGCTCTTTTGCTGGTGTAGGCCATGACTTGTAGTTTCAATCATAACTAAAAATCTAAAAAGCCCTCTAGGTGTCAGTTTGTACAGCTGATGCTGCATGAGTTTCATGGCTTTGTGAGTGCCTCGAGTGCATCAAACACTAAATTATTGCTGTAAATGCAGATCGCTTTACTCCTCTCATCAGCCACCAAATACGGATTAAATAGCTGACGATTTCAGTGTTGAATACATTCAGAACTTCAGTTCTCAGGGTGAAAACAGACTTTTAGTCATGAAAGACAGATGTTACTTAAAAGGTGTAGAACTGCTTTAGAGATTGGGATCACAGGGAGCACCTGCTCCAACAATGCATGCTGAAAGGAAACAGGAATATTCTGAGCAGCTTCCTGCAAGCACTTGCGGCTCTGTCCCTACTATTTTGAATCACTTGTTTTACCGGCATCTTTGCCTCATTACCCCACTCTGCAAACAAAAGAGTTTTATGTTAATTAACAATGCAAAGTGAAAAAGTTGAATATCAGCAGAGACGTTTTCATTCTGCCAGTGTCTAAAGAATGCACTGGCATGACATGAATAAAAGCAGTTTTTCACTGCTATTCACAGCTACAGCCTGAGCTTCGATGCAGGCGTGCTCGGAACACAAGGTAATGTGTAAATCTCCCCTTTTCCTTCTAGCGCTGCACCAGAGAAAACTGAATTTTGTCTTACAAAAAGCAAGTGTCTGTAGGCCTGTGTGCAACATTTATTGCTTTAGAAAATCCTGTTCTGTGCGAGATGTTGCTAGTTGGAGCAAATATGCCCATTACTTCATGACAAATTTAAGAACATGGTTCAGAGAGGGCAGCTTGAGATGTGTGTTTAGTGCCTTTCTGATGGTTGTGGTTGCACTGAACCAATGGCTGGCTGGCACAGGAGTAATAACTTGGCTAATTTAATGTGGTGCCCTTAGGAAGCTTTAAAAAATTGGAATAATGACATAGTTGAGGCCTTCATGGCGTCCGCATGGTTTGTTGTTGGACAGCACCATCTCTCTGTATCACAGGTGGCTTTTGCTGCTCGTTGGTGTCACTTGGTAACTTACGCAGAGGAGGGGTAGATGTCCCCCTGTGCCCCACGGACCTGGCCGCGGGCGCTGCTGCAGCTCCATGTGGGGTGTGACATCCACCCTGGCACCACCATCGAGAATGTTAGCTGCTTATTCATCCTCAACGTAGTTGTGGGATTTTGTTTCTTGTATAACAGTGAATTAATTAGGGTGGGTAACGCGTGGCCTCTATATGCTATACCAATACTTTTTCTACATGCACGATTTCTTCTTGCCATCTTTATCATGTGCTGAAATTAAGCATTAATTTTCACTTGCAACTGACTCAACAAGTTAACAACAGCATGCATATTATAAACAGTGAATTTAATTTCAATAGCCAGGCTTTGAATACCAATTTTTCATCAGTATAACTGATAAAATTCTACTGTACTTGTCAGCAGAGAAATATATCAAAAAATTATGTAGGAGCGAGTGTACTGTTTAATTAAATTGCATTCTAGTGTGAAGTGTTTAAAATTGTAGAAGCATGAAACATCTATATTTGCACCAAAGAAAAGGCAAAAATACAGTGATGAAGTACAGTGCGCAAACCAGCAAGGTCTGATCTGTGTTGTGGTCATTGCAACAGGCTTTTATGTAACCAAAACCCCCTTTTCTACTAATTTCTAGAAGATATGAACAATTTTTTTTCTGCTGTGTCTGATAAAATACAGCTTCATACTGTCAGGCTTGCTTACAGCTTGTCTTGACGTGAATTTCCTTACTCTAAAGAAATCGTAAGGTTCAGTCTCAACAATATGATAGCTTTTATTTGAATATTTTTCAGTAACAGAATCCAAAGCCAACGTGGTTCACAATTATTACATTGTTCATTTTACAACAGGAGACCAACCAGATGTGCTCTACCACTGCATAATGCAGCCCTCCCCAAAACCATTAGCTTTCTGATCTTTTCCCATCTGCCAACAAACTGTCTTTGCTTTTTGCTTTGATTTTCTTTGATTATTTGTGTTACCCAAATGAATGTTTGAATGCTGTTCTCGCATTTTTGTATGAAAATATCAGTGGAAATCCTCTTGCAGTTATGTGGCTGATTTCCCAGCCCAAGCCTCCTGGCTTTCACAGTTCTCTTCTTGCCTTTCCCCCAAAGGAGGTGTTTCTTTTCCACCAACAGCCATAAACGTCAGTAGTTCCAACTCTTTCCATTTATTACAACAAACCTTTTTAGCATCAGTGTGATGGCTTTGCTGGATCTGCTCCATTATGCCTAAGGATAATGGGGAATGTGAAATTCGGGGGAACTAACATTAGTAAGCAGTTTTGCAAAGTTTTCTCTGTTATAAGAGTTCTCTGATGCCGTTCCAATTTTTCAGTGTATTCCAAAGGGAGAATATATGACCTACCAAAACACGAGCAAAAACTGAAACACTTTTGGTACAAATCAGGAAACTTGGATCCACTCAGCTCTGCAAGCATTTACATGTGACTACATCCTACTGGTCTGAAATAATGGTCTTGGAAAATAGCCTATGGAATGAACTTATAGACTGAGGTCTTGAGTTTCAGAGTGATCTAAATAGAAAGTATTTCTTAATGGCCACAGAATATTAAAAAAAAAAAAAAAGCTAATAAAGATTTTAAGGTCCATTCTGGAATTGGCTTCTTTTCCTAATTTTTTTTTTAAGTTGGGTGTCTTTTCTGGGCTGATCTTGAATTAACTGCAGGCTGAGGTTTATGTGAAAGCTTTTATTCTTTCCAAAATTAAAACTGTGGTGCAGTCTCACAAATCTTTTGGTGACAATAAGGAAACTAAAGACTTTTGAGATAGTTTGAAAAGTTTATAGACAAGAAATGACTGGGAAAAAGTACTCTTGGTGTTTAACACTTGTAGCTGTGCCACATCCTTGTCTGTCTGAGCTGTTGATAAATTGGTCATTTATTTGTTGCTTATGAGTGTTTGTATCATACTCACTTTGTACAAACCTCCTGCTTCATGGCTTCCCTTCGTCACTCATAGGAGGCAAGATAAGCCTAGCTGCTCCCCCTAGAAGTCAAGCGAAGCATTCTTTTCTCTGACAGCCTCTAGAAGGGCCAGAGGAGACACCAGATATGCTGTTGCTGCTCTTGGTGCTTGAGGTTCCAGGTGGCTGGTTAATGCTTTGTTGGACGTGGAATTGCCCGTCAGATTGCACAGCAGAAACTCGGTGCCCCTTTCTTGCTCTGTGCTTTGTGTGGTTGCTGCGTTCAGCTGGAGCAAGGCCGTGCGTCTGACAAAGCTTGAAGGTTTAATAAATGCTCGGTCTGCTTTGTGTTAGCATTCCCCGTGCGCATGTATTATAATTGTTGAGCTTTACAAGCTCTTGGCACTCTCCAGAGACCAAAGTCTTTGTCGGTAATTATTCAGTGAAGCATAAAAATGTCTGTTTAAAGATCTATTATAAATTGGACTGACTTTGTCCATTTTCACTTCACTGGCCAACAATGTGTGATAATACTTCAAGATGAAAGATGCTCACTTTACTGATACAAACAAGTCGGAGCAAGGCATGCGTTAGGCAAGCACTTTGCTGAGATGCGCTAGACCTTTAATGCAAAATCTAAAGCAAAAACTACAGAGAGGAATTCTCCACTTGATTTGGAGCTATCGAGAGTAAAACACTTCAATGGAGACTAAACCTCTTCAGCAGACGTTCTCCCCATACCGTGGGTAAGGATGAATGATAAAAAAGGGGTGTTTGCATTGAAGCACGGAAATGCAATTAAATTCTGTTGAATGAAGAGAGAGAAACGGTACGGGGCAGAAGAGCCACAGCTTCCAAGCCAATTTCTTGTAGGCTCAGACTGTGCATCTTGTTAAATATAAATTAGGAGCATAAAAAAAAAAATACAGGGGTGCAAAAGCAATGAGGTGCGAAGAGTAACAGGGAGCAATGAAGAAGTAGATAACAGAAGGACTGGAATGGTATGTGAATGCAATTAAAAACTCTGAAGATATTACACTGAAAGTAATGATGTAGAATAAAATATGATGAAAAATTGGAAGTGTTTCCAATATGAGAAAACCAAAGCATCAGTGAGGAAAACCATGAGCTTTTTAAGGCAAAGGCAATAATTTCTAGACAATAGATTCAGCCTCTGCAAGAAAAAAATTAAATTCCCTGCCTCAGTGTTCATAAAGGCTATGAAACAGATGCCAAGAGCAGATGCAGAGTTTCCAAAAGAAGGAAGAGAAACATTGCAGAAAATCATTGCTGTAACAGCTGATCGAGAGATGAAACAATCCCAGCAGTGGGGAAAAAAAGCCAAAATTGAACAAAGATCCATCTTGCTGTTCAGAAGAAATCCAAAGAGGAAATGTAAGCCTGGGTCACAAATGTTAAAATGGGAAGCAGGGATAGACTGAGGGGATATTAAACTCAATTCACCAGAGCCTCATCTTTCAAATCAGAAAGAATGAAACAGTATGGAGCCTGATTTTTGTGTTTCCCTTGTAAAGACTTGAACTGTTACAATAATATGAGCATCAGTTTAAAGAAAAAGAGAGACAGAGAGAAATAAGAGTTTGGGTTGGTTCATTTCCTCTGAAACATCCATTTTGTGGTTCAGAACTTTCTGGATCATGTCTTCCCTGTACCGCACAAGGTGTGGATCAAATACATCATAAAATAATTGAGGTTTTTCCATTTTGGCACAATATGAGCTGATAGCCGACAGGAATTCTGACTTTTAGAGTGACCATCATGAAGGTAAAGCACCACAAACTAAAATTAAACTTGGGGTTTGGGCTTGTTTCCCGTGGCAGGATCCTATTACTGGTGATGAAAAGAAGGAGGCAGAGTAAGTCAGAACAGTTATCTTTGCAGCTGGAGAGTCAGAACCAAACCTGATAGATTAGGTAGGGACAGTTTGAACATTTTGGTTTGGAGCACCAGTGAGTTAAAAAGACCACTGATGCAGAGTTTCTGGAGAAAACGCTTTCCTGTCAGGAACTGCTCGAACTAACAAGACTCTATACTTCAGCAGTGCTTCACCTGACCAGGATGGATTGGTTTCAATTTCTTTGGAAAGCAGCCAAAATATTTCAAGGAGGTAAAGTAAATTTATAATTTTATCAGTTGAAAAATGAAGTGCTTTATGATATTTACAGAAAAAAAAATGGCATATGTAAAATGCCTTCTGAAATAATTTAAGATGTTAATTTTATCTTCCAAAAAATGTCAAGGGTGAGAAATAGAGTATGGAGAAAATGTCCTTTCTACCAGGTGACATCTGTGAAGGCAGTGTGTTAGATCAGTGTGAAAAGAAGATTTGGCTGGTGAAGGATTCTGAATACAACATGGTTATCACTGTTCTTTCCCTAATGATAGCAGTAGGTCCATATTCCGCAGCTCTGTACCCTTCCTATCTGCTGTGACTGAAATTACTGCTGTGACTGAAATTACAAGTTCAACTTTCTATATTAGTAAGATATTTGGGAAGAAAGAAGCCTGAGGTGGAATCAGGATAGGGACACTTGCACTAGGTACTAAATTTTGGATTGTGTTCCCAAGAAGTGACCATTTCCAAGAAATAGAGTGAAGAAGTTTTTCCGGACTTTGGCCAGTTTCAAGGACTAAGGAGTGGAAACCATTTCTGGCAGATGAGTATCCACCCAGACAAAGGATAACATCATGGCTGCTTCTGTAAACAAGTTTTGAAAGAGAGTTGAGAGAGAATAAAAATAAGATTTAAGAGGGAGGGAGAGAATCATCAAAGTAAGTACTATGTGGGAGGAAGTCGTGTTGGTCTTTTTGCTCAAAGTGCAATAACTCCCTATCATTTCCTGCACTTTATTAATAACTACTCTTCTGTATAAAAATATTTTAATCCCTTTTGTAGCTGGAATGACTCATCAGCTCCTTTTTCATTGTTAAATATGATGTCTTCCAGTCTCAGTCACCAGAACAGCATCCCCAGGGAGCAGAATTCTGTTAAACCGACAGTATGTCCTATTTTGTTCCCCTAGATCCACCAGTACAATTATTCTCATTAATTTTAAGACTGCCAAACATCTATAGTAATGAAAAAATAAAAAAAGCCAGAAAGGAATGCGATACTTGGAGTTGAGAAGAGAGACATGAGTATGTTGGAAGCAAGAGGATTCCTGCTGCATCGCCTGGAGATGTGGTGCTAATTCACAGCTTAGGAATCATAGTTTTGCCTGTCACGCTGTGCGCAGGCTCTGTGCCCTGCCTGGGGTCAGGAGAACAGTATGGGACCAATACAAGAAGATGGCACCGTGGTCGGAGCAGGTTGTACTTGGAGTATGCTTGGTGTAGATGGAACCTGTCACGTTTAGTTAGAGAAGAGCCATGTTCACAATGCGGTTTTGCACCCTTGGTAATTTGTACACCACCGTTTTTACCTCCTTTGAGGGACAAAAAGGTAAGGGACAGGCTTCCCTGCTGCATCCTTGCTCTGCCAAGGGAAGGAGAGCACCCAATCCTCCTGCCCCAAGCCAAAACCCTGTAGTCGTGAGGGGAAGCTGTTTACAAATGGCTCTTCCCAGCGATGGAAAATATTCATAGAATCATAGGATCACTAGGTTGGAAGAGACCTCTGAGACCACCGAGTCCAGCCGTGTCTGTCTCCTTACTAAACTCTGTCCCTAAGGAACTCATCCACCCATCTTTTAAACCCCTCCAGGGATGGTGACTCTACCACCTCCCTGGGCAGCTGTGCCAACCCCTGACCACTCTTTCAGTAAAGAAATTCTTTCTGATGTCCAGTCTAAACCTCCCCTGTTGCAACTTGTTGCCATTTCCTCTTCTATTACTTGTCGCTTGTGAGAAGAGCCCAGCACCCATCCCATCACAACCTCCTTTCAGGTAGCTGTAGACAACATCTACAACCTTTAATCCTTTTCTTTCTATTCCCTTTGTTATCCCATGTCCCACTGCAGAAAGTGATGCAAAGTTGCTTTGTCACATGCTGTTAGCCCAGACGATGCTGTCAGTCTGCCAGATTTTCTCCTCTGTGAAGTCTTTTAGTCAAATCCAATGGAAACCAGAAATGTCATCAAGTCAAAAAAGTGATATAAGGACACTCTTCAAACTGCTTGGTTTCAGGTAGGGAGGATAGTTATGTGTAAAAGGGTCAGTCTACTGTGCTACATCAGATAATCTTTTTTGACTCACATTGTCATTATTCTTCCACTTGTTGCCTATGCCAGTATCAGTGATGTAAGTAGAGCAAATCGAGCTTAGGGGATGCTGGCTCACTAGTTTTATTATTTGAAGTCTATGAGAAAGGAAAATGTGGTAGAGTCTCTGTATTTTGAGGTCTGTCTTTCAATGCATCAAGACAATAGTGCCCTGAGAGATAGGCTATACTTCAAGTGTGGTTTATGAGCTGAAGACAGAATTATTGACTTGGTGTCTTTAGACTGTGCTGTGCAGGAAATCAAAGAAGGTGCTCATAATTGTCTTCTAGGAACCTGACCGATGCCAATGTCACAAATTCGACATTAGTAACCAAATAACTATTGTTTACCACCCAAGAAGGCACACAAGTGACATACAGACAATAACAAAGTAATAGGGGAAAAAATGACTGCTTGCAAAATTCATTTGAGAGTAATTACGAAGAATACTGTGCATGGTTTAATCCATGCCAGATCTCCTAGTGAGCATATAAACATAATCATGCTATGAATGTTTCCACTGGGAAGCAAACTGCCATGGCACTACATAGAAACTTTTTGATAGGGATGTAGAAATGACACGTCTTCCTTATGATGGTGAGAACTGGGGTCCTACTGCAGTAAAGACCCAGTACCACGATGAGCAATGTGAGCCAAGCTCATACATAACTGGACAAGAATATGTCTGAAGATGCTAATAGCTTGCTTCCCTCAAATTAGTTATTCTCCCAGGAAGAAGAAATCAAAGCTACCTGTCTTCCCCTCATGCACAAACAAAGCAGTGGGTAAGCGTCTTCAGGGTATCGAACAATGGATTTTTTTATTTCAGATTTGAACATTCCTTCTATTCAAATCTAAACACAATGGTTTTATCTTTGATGGGCTCATGGGGCCCTTGAATGTCACATCTGTAACCCTGTGGAACAGATCTTCCTCACTCCCTATTGTTTTCCACCAGATGAAGACCTTCCATAGGAGCTGCATAAATATGCCATTCAAAAGAAGTATAAAAACATTGTACCAAGACAATAGCTCTGCAAAGCCAGCAACATCCCTGGTGAATTTAGCAGAGTTAAACATGCAAAGAATTTGGCTCTCTCCTCAGGCTCCAGTGTAAAATCCCAATAACCATCATCTCTGTCTCATCCCTATTTCCATCACCATTTCATAAAGACTGAGAAATAAAGACAAAAACCAAAGGCTTTAGCTGCCTGGAGAGCTCCTGTGTTCGTGCTACAAAAGGTACTATGATAACACAAAGTAAAATAGAGACTATTATCTAGTCCTCTTTAAAGGGACTTAATGCTTCAGCTTTGGACAAGTTACTGATTTCCCTATTTGTGTTCCTATTTCATACCTTTTTCCTTCATCAGGGCTGGCTGCTTTCCCTCTGTACTGTCTGTGTGTAGAAGGGAAGGGAATGGAGCTGCGATATTAACAGGTGCTGAGACCGTGATGCAGGATCTGCTGAGGGCAGCTCCTTGGTCTTTGTCCATGGCAGCACTGCAGCACGAGGAAAGTACTGAGAGACTAAATGAATATAAGCCAAGAGCAGGTTTCCGGATAGTACCGTGTGCATAAGAACCAACGTTCACACGTGCTTATTAGCCTTCCCTCTTCCATATGTACTACTTGTATTTTGCTGTGCTTAAAAATCGAGGAGACACTGAATTATTCATCACAACATATAATTCAGTCAACATTTTGTCACAGCAGGAGTTTCCTTTGGTCCTCACTTGAAAAGCATTACATGTGGAAAAGGTAGTGAGAGTGTAGATCTATGTCACTCTTATGAATCTCCAGGTCCTTTGACTCTTTTGTGAACATATAACATGGCATTTATTATTGCACAATGCATTTGTGCCACCTCACTGAGTGCCTGGTGGTAGCCCACAGCAGTGACTTTTTGGCGGGTCGATATCAGTCTCGCCTTTACACAGAGCACAAATGCCTATTCTACCCGATTAGGCATTGCTGCGAGCCAGCCGTAGGAGGCCAGGGATCCTCTAGTTAAAAGGCTGATTGGCCCATCTTAAAATAAACTTAAATTGAACCAAGGGTGAATCCAGAAAATAACAAAGTGCATCTAATTAGAGTGGAATTGGAATAAACTATTCTCTGCCTGTTTGGCTTCATATTATACATCAATGAAAAGTGATAAGCACTGTGCCTGATACTGTTGAGTGGATGAGCCTTTTGTGTTCAGCCAGATGCTGCTATCATTTACACCGACATAAACAATGAGAGTCTTCCTTGGTGCGGATCCAAAGAGCCGAGGCCTGTCTCACATCATATCACCCCCAGGACAGACCTTGAAAAGCCTGGGCTTTCTTTCCAGTCCTTCACATTACAACCAGAACATTTTGACCTCTCTGTTAACCTTCAGCTAAAAATGCCTTTGGCTTTTCTGGGCTGGAAGGTCAATTTACAAAACATACTCCGTTCCCACCATTATAAAGTTCAGAGAACGTTAGCTTGCAGCAGTTCCATAGATCCCAGCCTCGTACATCTGCCCGTCGTCGTCCGTGTATGCTGTACATCAGCTGTGTTAAGTGTATGACTTGCATTGTTTTACTTGTGGCAGGTTCTTGTACTCACAGTACTCTGAGGCTCGAAGAGAATGCACAGGAAGTTTTACAGAAGTCTCTGAGAAGGACCTGGAGTTGAAAAACATCACCAGATGCAAAAAGGAGGTACTGAAATGTCCTGTTGTAATAGGAGTGCAAGAAAATCATAATGGGTGCTGGTGGAATTATCCAGTTATTTCAATATTGTGGTGTAGATTTCTCTGGTGTCCTGTAACCCCATATTCTGGGTGGAATACCTTAAAAGATATAAAGGTGCTACACCAACGATGCTTGTGATTCAATAAACATCAGTCTCTCCTGCATCAATATTCCTTAACTTTGCAGCTAGGGACAATACATTAAATTGCAAGTCTAAACTGAAACAGGGTAGGAAGTTCTTTTCTGTTTTTAATCCTAAAACGATTTCCTGCAGATGCTGGATGTTGTCCTCAATTGCCCTCAAGGGCTTCTTGTTTTGGTAAGAAAGTTCTTTACCTCTGTGACTCACGGAGGGCTGGGCTCCCCCCTCATCAAGTGCACTGCTGTGTAAGGTCCAAGAAAAGGCAAGAACCAGGTCCTGACTCCTGTTTTGAATGCCTTCCTGGCCCTGAGAGGCACTACCCTGAGCCAGCTCCCTGGCCTTGATGCACCTCATGAAGCTGACTGGTAATCTCGGGAACAGAGCCTCCTAATCTGCCCACTTGTGTTGACAAGTAACAGTGTCGGGTGTGGGCTCTAGGGAAGGGCTGGGCAACACTTAGAATGGTGCCAGCTGTGTTCTTAAATGCACTAAGATTTTCAGACTGAAAGTGTTGAGGATTGACCAGTTCTTCATTTTATTTTTTCTCCTGAGTTGATTTGACCTCATGACTACAGAGGTTTGTGGGCTGCACAGCTGTACGTGGCTGGGTTGTCAACACTGGCATGCAGAGCTGCCAACATTGCTCAGAGGTCAAGCTCCCGAAATTACAGCAGAGTCCAAGAGAAGAAGGAAAAAAACAAAAGCATGGAAAAAGGAAGGAGGAGGAAAACTCTCCATTTAAATATTTGTGGCAGATCCTAAATTATGGTGTGAGGTGCTAGTGTCTTCATAGCTGTGATCAAAGCCAGAGTCTGACCATGAACCAGGCTTCATTCCGAACTCCACCCTCAGCTTCAGCAAGGCCAAACTGATTCTCCTAAGACTTGACAAAGCAGACCTATCCCTGGGCAGATATTTTCCAGCATGCTGGGAAAAAATCTGGCAATGCCTTTGGACAGCTTCAGCAATCCAAATAGTCAGAGGCCTCTCGTATATTTGTAAGATTTTCCTATGATTCGTTGTTTGGTTTTCTTTTTTAAGATTTCATCTTGACTTTAAAATGACGAAGCCTAAACGTGTTTGCTTGGTTTCCCTCTCTTTAAAACAGTTCTCGGGTAGCAAAGAGATGGAAAAAGAAAGAAGAGGCACTGCATGGCCAGGACGGGCATCTGATGGCCACGCACCAGCCTGCAGCTTGCGCCAGGCTCCATCTTTCCTGGCACAGGTGAAAGGTTTTGGAGGCTGAGGGGTATCAACCCATCCCCTTCCTTCTCCCTCCCAGTTTATGTTCTCCCAGCTCCAGTTAATAGTCCACAGCGGGAATGTCCTTCTCCTGCTTGGCTGGAAGAGCCTCCCAGGTTGCCACTTAGCAATCCAGCTCCAACGAACGGCTTTGGACGACTTCTGAGCAAGTGGTATTTTTATCTATATGGCAATGTTCAGACCTTGAAATCCAGACTGTATTTCTGCACTAGCTCAAAGGGAGTTAATACTCTTGAATTAAATCCCTGGCAAGGATGATGATAAGTCTGGATTTATGTTGATAGTGCCATCTTATTGTCCCGCTTTATATCTCCTTCACGGTGACAGTGTGGCAGTGAAGTGCCAGCACACCAATGCTCCAGCATCCATGTCATTTCATGCAGCTGTCTCTGGTCTTATGGGACAGATGGCTCAATCCTAAACAGGTTAACTCCCTCTGAGAAACTAGACAGAGATGATTTGTTTTCCCCTGGATATGCAGGCAAACACACAGTCACACAAAGAGGTGACTTGCGCGCACATCAAGGAGAATGTACATCCTGAAAAATCCTTCACCACATCCTGCAGAGAGGAACTGCAAGAGTAACAGTGGGAAAACGATCCCAGCTGTGGGGATTTCATTAGGCTAAATAATAATAATCTATGTCCTTTTATCTAGAGCCCAGTTCCAGGTTTATGTGCAATAATACACAGGTGACTCGCTCAGTGGGATTTGTCTGTCTCTCAAACACTATCAAACTGGAAAGCTCACAGAATTAAACTCGTACTAATGTCTCTTTTTTTATATGTACAAATTTACAACAGCAAACAGCAAATTCTTGAAGACAGACTAGAGCCCTGTCCCTACAGTATAGAATGCTATCTCATGAATTTCTATGTTTCAGCTCCATTTAATAACAACCTATTTTTCTAAGCTGATGGCAACACAGTTTTTCTAAACCACTACCAGATTTATTCTCTCCTCATAAAAATTGAGATGACCTGATAAAGCATTTGATGAGAAACTGAAGGAAACCAATGATAATCTTTCCACTGACCTCAATACGTTTGGATTGAGACTTTGAAATAAAAGTTAATGTGCATCAGGAGAAACAGTGGGCTGGAAGTGAAGCATAGTAGATAAGTCTATTGCCTATAATTGCTCAGGAATGGTTTTTGTCTGAAGTTTCAGTGCGGTTACATTTTTAAGGACATTCTCTGCATGGCTAGAGCAAGTATTTTCCTTAAATGAAAAAAACGGAGCTGGTCAGACCTCTCTGTTTGAACGATGATGGCATTTTTCATTTTCAGGCCCTTCTCAAGAGCTTGTCCAGAAACACATCAGCTTTTGCTGAATCGATAATAGAACTTATGCATTCAGAGCAGATCTGTACCATTATGACTTCAACATGTAATGCTGAGGCGATAAAATTTATTACTCTCTTCTTCAGTGTTTTAATGAGACATTGCCAGGCTGGCTGTATATTTGCAAATGTCTTAACAGATAATGATTTTTAAAAGTACTGGAGTGCGGCTGCCAGCCGGAACGGCCGTAACACCCGTTATCTGTGCAGGATTTAGTCAAGTTGAATCAAACACAAAACTGAATCATCAGCCAGTTTGCTCTTCCAGTTTGTGAGGGAAGTAAAAGGAGCCCATTTCTTCTGGACACATCTCCCATTGGCTTTCCTCCCCTTATGCCTTCTTTGCTGGCATAATCCAGCAATTAAACTGAGCCTCCTGATGAGACTTATCATTTTTAATCCAGCTTGTTAAAAAGCATAAATGTTTTCACTAATCCGCCTCTGGCATGCTGGCTTTTCCGAGCATAACCCTTCTTCTGAGCAGAGCAAAGGTGCTGTAACACAGGAACAGGGCTCCTCAGTGGCCACGTGGCTGACTGACACCTGCTTGAGTGGTCAAGTCACCTGTAAATTCCCAGTCAGTTTAGAGATGGGGGGACCAGGTAGAGACGCTGAAGGTGAGTGTATTGACAAAAATCGCTCGTGAAAATGTTTACTTGCAGTCTGTTTTCTTGCGTGTCCTCACAGAAGATACCCAGCATACCCACTCACGAAATGACTATGTCTGTCTGGGGAGAACTGGCAAAACACTGAGACTTCTAACCATTCTGTTTCACTGCCAGGAGACATGCCAAACCTAGTAGCTAGCTTGTTTAGGGTTAGGCCAGCTAAGTATCCAGACTTTTGAAGTGTTCCAGAAAGGTACAACTGATGCTAATTTTATCTCCTCTGGAGTCTGAATCAAAGAATACAAAATAGAAACTTTTCTGTTTCCCTTGAGAAGAAGAGCAACCATGGCCAGTTGACAGAAGGTCCCCTGACAGTGTCCCCTGTCTGCTATGCAGAGCAAAAGGAGAACCATTTGGGTGTAAGTTTTCCCACAGGAACTCAACTGGCCGAGGGAGTGCTGGCTCCTGGGAAGAGGCAAGAGGAGGAAGATACCACTTGTGTGAAATGCACACACAAAGCTTTCCTTGCACAACCTTAGCACCGTGCAGTCCAGCCCTAACAGCTTTTAAGAGTAGCCTTTGGCAGAAGATCGGTAGCTGAAAGCTGCTTCTGATTTTAAAGCCCAGGATCCTGGGCACAGCCTGCTGGCCTCTGCAAGGTCTCTACTTCAGCAGCTATGCGTTTGTAAGACACTAAGGGCTGGACTGCTAACCATTGGCTCAGTTGACCCACTATAAAGGTCAGATCGTTATTCATAGGTCGTGGTGAAGTCATTAGTTATGAATTTCCATCACACTGAACTGCAGATAACCCTTAATTGCTCAGTATTTATGTCAGCAATTCCTCTTGGCTGATACCGAGCAGAAGCCACAGAGTGACGCCAGGGTACTGGTCAGCCGCGTCTGCCCTCTCTGAGGCATCTCTCGAGCAGTCACGGTTTGCTGGGTCTCTAGGATGCACTTCAGCATGCTTTCTCAGCTGCTCCCACACCTGAGTAGACAGCTAAGGCAGAAAACTCTTTATTAACGTAGCTTCCAGGTCAGGTATGAAAAGAAAGGGTGTGATGAGTTTGGTAACCTTAGCTGCATGGGCTGCTTTGAGGTCCATGTTTTGGTAAGGTCCAGAGATCATTTTTTCCTTTCTAATTAAGTAGATAAATGAAACAGAAACCTTTTCTTAAAAACATTTTATGCAAATGTCCTTAGTTTTTCCCTCTGAAATAAATGACATTTTTATTTTAACCTCATTCCCGTGGAGGCATTTGATCCAAAGATTTTGTCAGCTGCACTTCCCTGTTGATTGTACAATAGCAACATCCTTGGGCTTCTTGATTACTTTTCTGCCAAGGGATAGAGCTACCTGTGAGGCTGAAAACACTAGGAATTTGCTGATTTAGTTTAGCTGGAAGATCCTGGAGGCAAAAAATCAGTGTCATGCATTACATGCAGTAGTTTCTCTCCAGTCTCCTACTTTACAATTTTTTCTTAATGGTAATACTTCATAAAAACATTCACCAGGGTATGGTGCTACTGCAGGATGAAGGTTTTCTTGAAATAGGTGCTGTAAAAAACATGGGAGGCAGAGAAACTCCCAATCTAACCACAAAGTGCAAGATTAAATGGGGATAAAATAGCCTGGCAACTGCCTGCCCAAGCCTGAGACATTTTGAGCCGTAGCCCACAAAAAGGTAGAATGTGAGCATTAATTTGTGGATTGCGACATCCACTGAGATTGGAGTGAAGACTCGGCTCTTTTATACACTCATGCTCCTAAGAGCAAGTGTTGCTTTCATTTGCAAACCCACAAATCCCATGTGAAGTATTATTTCCCTGTTTTTCAGTGCTAAGAAATGTGTCTCTATAAAAGCTCTCAGAAATACTGCTCTAAGGATTCCGTAGCAACTATAAAGTGATTTTTCATGGATTTCTAAAATTGGTAAGCTAATATTTCTTGAATCAGTCCAAAAAGAGATGCTGCTTTATCCTTTGATTATCCTTTCCTCATCAACAAGTGCAATTACATAAACATATTTTCCCAGACCAAGAATTTAGGACTCACTGTTGGAGTGTTTTTACCATCGTCCAGGAGTAAATCTGAATCCTATTACACCAGGGAAAGGTTAACTGATTAATCTTCCACCCCTAATAGCCATAACTTCCATTTCTACCTATGAAGTGTGTGTCACAGCTGGGATGGATGGAAAGCACAGATATTCTTACAAGCCTAAAACTGAAAAACATCCAATCCGAGAAAAAACACAGTGGTTTCCACTCCCCTTAGGGAACAGAGCATCAGCTCCAGCAATGAACAACATTATGCCTATCGGGAGGTCTGTCCGGGTGCCATTTGCGGCTATTCTTTAATCAGCTCAGCCATGTGTGGGTGGAAACTGTATGTAGAGGAGTCATGAATGTGTCGTGGAAGAAAAACGGTATTCTTACGCCAAAAAGAGTAAACCCTTTCCACTTTTAATTCCAAAGCCCCAGGTACCAGAGCTGCAATAATTGATGCTGTAGCTTGACAAGCCAAATCAATAATTAATGGTGTTTGCTGTATTTGAATGAAACAGCTGCAGCAGAAGTTAAGGCCGTTTGTACCCTGTCATAGAACCAGTGCACTTTTCAGAAGGTAAGCAGAAATTGGCAGGTTGCTTTACAATAAGCCTGGTAGAGAGATGGATATTTTGAAGCCTTTAGTAACAGCTTCGTTTCATTTGGGGTATGCCACGTATGCAGGTTACTACAAGCATAGGGTGGCTCGTCTCACAAGTGGTGTGTGATATTAAACACCTTCTTTATGGAGGTCTTAGAAGTATGAGTGATTGGGGGTTTATCCCTGTGTTGTTGGGGAGTTCAATCACAACACTATGCACTTTGCCATAACTAAAACCGAACTCCAGGCAGGCAGGACTGAGTCAAATGGGTGACACAGGCATCGTAAAGCGTGTTCCTGTTTGTTGGGAATTAAGGGGTAGTATAATATTCACCTTTGCAAGGATCTACTTCTGTGGA
The DNA here is from genome assembly GCA_033558235.1 of Neomorphus geoffroyi. Taxonomy (NCBI): domain Eukaryota; kingdom Metazoa; phylum Chordata; class Aves; order Cuculiformes; family Neomorphidae; genus Neomorphus; species Neomorphus geoffroyi. The sequence goes on along the minus strand of JAUMJM010000016.1, from coordinate 298,327 downwards.
GCGTGCCTTTGCCGGAACAGACCTCGCTGCCTCAGGTGTCTTTGTTCTTGCCTTTACTTACAACCCTGCTTTCCTAATAAAGAAAGATTTGTTGATCTGAAACCAGTTTTAACTTTTACTGTTGTTAATCCTAGGCATAAATTGATCGAGAGTTAATCCTCAAGTCCTCGCTCAGGGAAGCTCTCACACATCAACGGTGGGCTCCTGCCTTGTACGGTAGGCCAGGGTCTGCCTAATTTACTGGAGATGCAGCAGCGGTGGTAACGTGGTGTATCAATTACTACCTGTAGCACGTGATGGGTGCACTGTACTGCAGTACTGCCAACGCACACGCCGCTCAGGGCTCCCTCATGCACCGTCCCGTCCAAGAGGAGGCAACTGTCAGGCACTCACATTTTTACCACGGGAATGCAAGGCCAGAGGAATAAGAGCACAGCACAGACTTTATATAGTCTGTGCAGAAACCTATGCCTGTTGCTGAACTATTTTTCAACACAGCAGAAGGTTAATGTATGCATTGCCAGGCACGTAATTAACACTTCTTCTCTAGCAGCACTTCACCTTTTAATATAAACATTGCTCTTGTCCATTTGTCACAGTATCTGGCACTTCCCTTATTTTTTTACATCTCACCACGTTTACAACACTAGTTCTCTGTCCTCCACATATGTTTCTGCAAATCTGTGCCCAAGTCTGATTTCCCAACCTCTGTTTCCCTGGAATCTTGCCACCCAGTGCCCAAAGAGCTCCCGCCAACCTGCAGGCAGGGAAGGATGCTCTTCACAGGTCCCCTCTTCACCCGCGCTTCCCAGGGCTAATCTGAGGTTCAGCAGCTGCTCTCTGCCAGTTCAGGAACTTGTCACAGGCCTGCTTCATTGTTGGTTGCTTTAAGCCACCCTGCCCTCCACCCTGACTGCCATTTCAGCTCCTCATTAGCTCTGCTTTTGACACTTTGACATTTTTGGTCTGTCTGCTGAGGCTTCTTCTGACCGTGGCGTATGTCAGTGCTCCCAGGGGATGTCAGTCAATTGCTTTGCTGCAGTCTCAGCTTCTTCTGTAGTGGTCAAGGCTTTACTAGTCCCTGGCCAGAAAATTAACCAATTCAGAGTTTGAGAGGAACGTTCGGTCCCTTTAATATTTTAGTGCTCAGTATTGGAAGTGGTGCAATCACTAAGAGAGATTCTAACTGCAGGCAACTAACTGTCCTGGATCACATTTCTGCTCCTCACATTTTATAAGAATTAAGGATAAGATCAACGTTTCTGTGTCATGTCTTTATTTTTTGACAGATTTTGGAGCAGGATTTCAGGTATCTCCGTGTCAAATGGCAGCACGTTGTCCCTCCAGCATGGGCTCCAGGAGGAAGAGCTGCCGTTGGCTCAGCCAGTCCCACCTTCCCTTGGGTTTCCTTTGTGTGCTCTTTAAAAAAGTGCTGAGAGTAGCCTGCCAACCAAATCAGATGGGGTTTGCTAAACATCACCCCAAATACCCCAGAGTACATACCCACAGTGTACTGCCAACAGGGAGCGTTTCTTCAGTCCATACTTATTTGCTTACCAGTTATCCAAGTCCCTCCTTTACCCTCCACACGTCTCTGTAATGCTGAGTTCGATGTTTTTCATTAATTTACCGTTCCAAAAAGGGACCGTGCTGGGCTGCTGCTCTGCCACCTTGCACAGATCACACATTCACCAGCAGGACTGGTCCCCAGTGCTGCCCAGCGCTGCGGAGGAGGGAGGTCAGTGGCTTTGATCGAAGCCCATGGGAGGGGCAAATAACTTCCATTTCAGACTCCCAAGCGAGGCGGGGGCTTGGCTGAGGCGAGGGGTGCTGAGGGGGGTCAGGGCAGGGCAAGTACAGCCTGTCAGGGGCGGTGGTGTGTTTGCAGCCAGAAATGGAGAGGGATGGCAAGCAAGTTAAACACTTGTTTTATCCCATCCTGCTGTTTATTTCCTCTCTTCCTCTGGCCCTGCTCCCACCACGAAAGCCCTCCAGGCTGAGGGAGTTTGACTGCCTTCCCATGGCTTGGTGGTAGAGGTACAAATGAAACCTGAAACACCCTTAGGACAAGGAGGACACCATAAAATCTCCTCCTGCTATTGCCATTACTGCGTCGTCTTTCATAGCAGTGGCAATAAGCGCTGTGCCGTGAGAGTCCCTTCTCGGCAGACGGTTGCGTGCTACACCGCTCTCTTCAAAGGCAGTGAGGAGATTCAAAGCCAAATACTGGGACAGAGAGAGAAAAAGGGTCCTATTCTGTTTTCTCTATTATTCTGTCACCATCATAAAAAAAATTACAAGGGAGGAGAAGGCTTTTACAAGACTCAAAGGAAATAAACATCGACTGAACTTGCTTGACTCTGGTTTCCAGACGCGAAATTTTTAATATTTTTAACATATCAGAAATGCCTGTAATTCTCTGGAAACCCAAAGGTCTTCTTGGTTTTGTCTTTCATTTTAGCCTAATGATAGATGAGTGAAAGCCTATATTTTTCCATTTTCCAGCCTAAGACAAAATTTCTTTAAACAAGGAGGAATATCCAGGTCAACAAAGCAAGGACAAGCTGCACTATGGAAAAAAAACCATCAGCTCGGTTTCCAGAGAGGTGAAGAATTAAAGGGCTTTTTCCTTGCCAGGAACTCCCGTCTCCCAGCGAAACCAATTTGAAGATAACAGCAGAAAACTCTCTAAAGTGGGAAGTTTCTCCTCCCCGTGGGAAAAGGGGCTGTCTTGTTCTCTGCCTCTTATAAACGCCACACATTTCTTAGCTGAAAGCTGGCTATGTTTTCAGTGTGTTTTCAGTGCCTTACAATTCATTTTGAATTTTAGTCCCTCCCATTGTTCCCCAGCCACTGGAAAGGCTGTTTTTTTGATTTATATTTCATAGGATAGGTGATGATACTTTACTCATCTTGGAAAGTCATTAGCACAAGGAGTCCCGCTGGAACATAATCGTCTGCAAAACCGCCTGTTCATGAGAGGTATTTGTAGCCTGGCTGCCATAGGCAGGGCTGGGCCAAATTGCAGTCAGTCATAAAATATGATCCCTCGGTCTGCTGTTTCCCTAAACTGACTATCTTAAGACAAAAATCCTTCAGCAGGTATTTTAGCCGGGCACTAATGATATTTTATCCTATTTCAGTAATCTCACTCCCAGTCATAAAAGCCCAATTTATCTCAAAAGCAGCTCTCTGTATTTAACCAGGTAGTCAGCCAGGTCCAGCCCTTTTATTTTTGTTCTTTTCCTGAAAGTATTCAACATACTCAAAAGCATTATGACAATTGCACTGAACTGAAAAAGTTGGAAAAAAATCATAATAATAAAGGATAAGTGGGAGGCTTCCTTAGGAAAATTGTTTTGAATTCGTGTGCATTAAATAAAAGCACTTTTTACTCTAGGCATGACTGACAAAAAATGTTAGGAGCTATAAGTGGGAAAAATATTTTAATATTTTGGATTTGGTAAATTAGGAGAGATTTTTCTTTTTCTTTTATTTTTTCTTGGACCGGTTTGGGAAAGATCAGCTTGTAAATATTGTTTTCATCAAATCCAGAAGAACCCTGATTGAATTACAGCAACAAAACCCAGGTAAAAGAGAACTGTCCTCAGAACTTGCAGTGAAAATGACGTTAGGCTTGTTCAGCAAACACATTCATCTAAGCTCCACATATTTTTCTAAATGTCAGTGGTGGGCAAGGTAAGCATATTTATTTGAGGAGCTGGTTCCGCCACCCTTCCTTGGCCAGCATTTAGGAAATTGCACATAATTATTCCAAAAATACAAGATAGGAAGAGACTCTTGAACATCTGATTGAAAATTACTTTTTTAAAATTTCTTTTGCCCAGACTATGCTGCATACGCTGGTTCCTATCCTCGTGCTGTTTGTCACAGGGGGATTTTATTGCTTAGCTCATGGCATATCCTTCTCCCAGTGAAGTCAACCAGACTCAAGAAAGAAAAGGGAAATTGTTCTTAAGTGGAACATTGTGGGGTTTTTGTCAAGTGTTTACCTAAAAGCAAATTAGAAAATGATTTTGAAAATTCAGCCAACTCTGACACAACTGAAGGCTCAGCTAGGCAAGTGGGATATGGAATAACTTTTGTGTCGATATTGTTTTCTCTGTATTAGTAATGGATGTTGACTGTCTGGCTTTATTGGGCTAATTATTTACATGCTATCCCAAGTCAGCTCAGGTACCTGTATACTGTATTTTCAAATGTTTGGCATACTTACCAAAAGGTGGATGTCAGCCAGATGTTTTAAAATACCCTCACCATTCCATTTGCTTCCAAATAGATATTTTAACTTTGAATTTGAAGCCGGAGTAGCTCAAAACAAAGGAGCAAGCATCAGTTTCTCAGCATGGCGATGTCTTCTGGGCCACCTGAAGCATCACAGGATCAGTGGTGGAGTTATTTTATGTTAGCAGTCAACGAGGGTCATCTTTCTGTAGTAGTTATAAAAATAGCCCTGAATGCTGGGTATTTACCACAACCGATTAACATTTGAGAGAGGGGTTTTTTTGATAACATGCTACTTCGTGAAACCCAGTTTCAGTATGGAAATCTCGGTATGGAACTCCCATTTCAGTATGGAAAGGAGCTGTCATGCAAACATTTCTTGATAGTGCCTTGAAGGATCTTGAGTGCTATCGGAGCAGCTTGACTGCTTGTACTTGGCTGCTGCATGTTCCTACTTACATCTATGTGTTAATCAACACTGCACTTGTTCCACACCTCTCTCTCATCTACTCTCTGTTTTTTGCTTTACCTAGAGGAGGACAACTCTAGGTCATGAGCTTTTCTACCTTACAGTCCTAACATATGGACTCAGAAAGTGGCTGTCATCCTGTATGGGAGAGTCAAGAAACACGCTGTAGTGGCACTGCTTGCTAAATACTGCAAGATGATAACTGGAACTTGTTGCTATTTTCATACCACTATTATAGGAGAAACTAATTCAAGGCACTTTGAAAATCTAGCCAGTGTGTTGTGAAGGCTGAAACGGTTTGAGTTAAGAGCAAAGGCCAAAAGCAAACTCTTTCCAAGGAAACCGAGCATACCGATCATGTGTTAGATACGCAAGGCCTTCCTAAACCACTGGATAATGTAACTGTAATGCAACCTGTAATGCAAATGCCCCCTTACACATGCTTTGCTTTCTAGGAGTCAGAAGTTAATTTTAGCTTTCTTGCCAACCTTGCAGTCCTCCTCCGCTCTGCATCTTGGCTGCTTGAGCCAGCAAAAAAAATGAAAGAATTAAATGTTTCACAAAAAAAAATCTCTGGCCAGAACCAAGGAGATTATCAACTCGGAGAGAGATTCCCCTGTGAAAGTGTCTGTCTGTGACACATATCCTTCAAGGTATACTTAGGACAGCTCCTCTCAAACCTGGTGAAAATTCAGCACTGAGATACCTCTGTGGTGTCTAAGCCTTCCCACTGCCCCAGCAGCCCTCCCAAAAGCTTTTGAGGGCCATCCTCTGCAGGAAGAATTAGTTTGGAAAAGGGAAATGGGTTTGCAATTTGTGAACTCAGACAAGGACATTCAAACAACAAAACCTCAGCCGGCTGCTTTGTTCAGCCACAAAAGCCAACCACCATTTGGCTGAAACCTTTGGTTTTCCACTTGCCTCTTCTTTAAATGAGCTTTTGGAAGGCCCATTTGCAAGAAGCAGATAGAACCCTCTGCCGGAAGGGAAATGTCACCTCATACCGTGAAAAATACGTGCTGGGAGATGGGTGCAGACACCGTGGCTTATGTCCCCACCAGCAAGTAAGAGCTGCTGCAGTGACTGTTCTGCATGGAAGCCCACCTGTGCTGCGGAGTCACAAGCACTACAGAACCAAGATGTTCCTTTCTGACACTGGAAGCTTTTATTACGGAAACAGCACAGACTGGGTCTGTTTTGTTGCCTTTTTAAAGTACAAAAGTGTCTGCCCCTTAAACCTGTGATGTAGAAGTGTATGTTAAGAAAATAAGTAAATAAAATTGGTAATAGATTTGATTCAGCATAAAACAAATCCCACGTTAAATCTAAGCCAAGGTTCCTGGATTAGGCATGAATGTTCCGAAGTCAGATTTTGACTCAGGGAGGCTCTTTGGGGAAGAGTGGCTGGAGAGCTGCTTGACACAGAAGCACCTGATGGTGCTGGTTGGCAGCGGCTGAACATGAGCCAGCAGTGGCCCAGGTGGCCAAGAGGGCCAGTGGTATGTGTGCCTGTGTCAGAAACAGCGTGGGCAGCAGGAGCAGGGAGGTGATTGTGCCCCTGTGCTCAGCGCTGGTGAGGCCACACCTCGAGTGCCGGGTTCAGTTTTGGGCTTCTCACTCCAAGAGGGGCTGGAGCGCATCCAGAGAAGGGAACGAGGCTGGGGAGGGGCTGGAGAACAAGTCCTGCGAGGGGCGGCTGAGGGAATTAGGGTTGTTTAGCCTGGACGAGGCTGAGGGGAGACCTCATCCCTGTCTACAACTGCCTGACAGGAGGCTGTGACGGGGTGGGGGCTGGGCTCTGCTCACAAGTGACAGCGATGGGATGAGAGGAAATGGCTGCAAGTTGTGCCAGGGGAGGTTTAGACTGGACATTGGGAAGAATTTCTTCACTGAAAGAGTGATCAAGAATTGGCACAGCTGCCCAGGGAGGGGATGGAGTCACCATCCCTGGAGGGGTTTAAAAGATGGGTGGATGAGTTCCTTAGGGACAGGGTTTAGTAGGGAGATGGGCACGGTTGGACTCGGTGATAGCAGAGGTCTCTTCCAACCTTGTGATTCTATGAGTCTTCCTGTTATCAGGAGGAAGGTCAGAGAGATGCAGGTGTACACTCAGCCTCTGGCACCATAGCTGGGACCTCATGTTTGTCACGTATTGTGCTATAGGATTAGACACAAAGGAAGGCAGTTAAGCCTTTCTGTCCTAGAAAGAAGACAGGCACACCGAGATGCCTACAAGCACCCCTGTTACCTACTTGAATGTTTAAATAGGTGCACAGGAAAAACATGTTTCCAAACCAGTAAGATTCAACTTGTACAGAGAAAAATGGGCACAGAGAGAGGGTTGTATGATAAAGATGTGTCATGTTGGCTCTGAAAAATCCTGAGTCCTTTTTTCAAAGCCTGTTATAATTGTTCTGGATGTCAAATCTAATCCTGAAAGATCCCAGTGATGAAATATGTAAATATCAAAGCAAGGATTGCATTTACTATGACTTCAGAATCTTCTTCCTTCTCCCTTCAGGTGGATTTAGAAATGCTTGTTCAGTTTTCATTCACTGTAGCGTTTAATCTCACCATACAACAGGAGCACGTTACTTAGAAAACACTAAAATGGTGAAAACATTTCTCCTCCACGCTTGTTACCAATGAAATTCCTGCTATAAAAAAGCCAAAGAGGCAATCAGGCATTTAAGGAATTTTATAGCAACAAAATACAACTCTAATTAACCATGTACTATCCTTTTCTCCAACTACTGTTAGAAGACTGTATAAAAATTGCATTACTGCACAAGAGACAGGTGGATGTTGTAACATGCTGGAACAGCTCAGCTGTACACAGCTTAATTACTTGTCTAATGTCAAAGATCAAAGCAAAATTCTTCTCAGGAAAAGGATGCAGGTATTCAAATGTGTAATCATGTGCCCTACCCAGGGAGAGTGGCAGGAGATGATGAAAAATCAAATTTCTGTAGAGTGTACTATTTTTTTCTAAAAGTATCCTGAAAGTCACTAGTTAACACGTCTTATTAGTAAGTATGAATGTCAATGAAATGTTAATGTGACATTTTTACCACAATCAGGACATTAATTTAATTATGTAAAGATCATTACTAATTAGATTAAATTCCCTAATTGCTATGCTATTTGCTTCCTAAACCCAAAATTGTCAGTATGATCTGTCTGCAATGGTTCCCACTCTGATATCTGTGTAAAGCCCCTGGACTCACAGTGTTCTCCATGACCCATTTATTAACAGCTAACCTCCACTGACTTTAGCAACACCAGTGTTTGTTGTTTGTCACTATAACACCCCCGGCTTTTGCTAAAAACCCCACCTCTTCAACAGATGTTTAAACTAAAGCTCTTCCTTGCTTTTGCAGAACATCTCCATAAGGAGGAAATAATCTGACGAGGACATGTGTGATCCAGTGTTTTGGCTGTATTTTATGGTTCAATTTAGATTGCGGCTCATGACCTGTCAAACACAATGTGAAAGCTCCTCCAAACGTGACTAGAATTAAAATCAAAGACAAAGCAATCCATATAATTTAAGCAAGCTTTTATCAAAAATCTGCAGTTTCTCTGCTTCTAATTAGTCCTACTTTGTGCCCCGTTGCACTGCCTAGATCCAGTGTTTCTTTGCAGATGATCATGATGGTCTATTCCACCATAACCCGTGGAGAGCTGGGCACTTGTTCCTGTACACAAAATGCTGCTTTTCTTTGAATCACATTCATTGATTCTTTTCAAGTCAACCAAATTGCTTGCAAATAAGACAGCAAAACAAATTAAGCTTTCACTTATGACCATGCAGTATTTTTATCAATCAGACATCATTCCCAACAGGAAAAGCTTGCGTGGATGATCCAAAAACTGAAATTCTGCTCAGTTTTCAAGCTCACCCTGTGGCCACTCTGCTTGGGGCTGATCACTCTTTCCGCAGGCTGCCAGTCACCTGATGCTCCAGGCTGCTTTATTTATGTACTTGACAACCAACATTTTTATTTCCATCTTACCCCCAGACTTCTCTGCCCTATCTGCTTTGAAGTTAAAGCAGAAGACTTTGCCAGCTGGTTTATAGTACACATGTGAAAAACTAGTGGATGCTGAACAGATTTTCAAGCTTGGCCATAAAGATGATGCTGTACTTTCACCCTGGCCACAGCGCTGATTCAGTAGTGTGGGCATGTGTTTTCGTATATTAAACTGTAGTCTGGCATTTATTCCACACCTAAAGTTCAGCACCAGAAGATCCCTTTGCCATCAGCGACACACCCTAACTACGAGGCTGTTGTGTGGCTTTTCTCATAAATTGCAAGTGCTCTTTCCAATGCCCGAGCAGTAGGGTCGAGGGCACCATTTCAGGAACAAAATGTTACGCTTCTTTCTACTTTAGCAAACAGATTTTCAGGAGGGTGGAGGCTGGCTTCCCACATTGTCAGAACAATTTATTTCTAGCTCTTGATGACAGAAAGCACAGAACTATGCAGCAATGAACCCACAGTTCTCCTTACTTTGGAAGAGCTCAGCACCAGGGTGAGCTGAGGGGCGGTTTGGGGCAGGGTTTGAGTTCAGTTGAAGGTTGTGTGTCCATGGGGCAATGAGCCACTCCAGTCCTGTCATCCGTGGCTCCTTTTCAATTGAATCTTCCAATACGTAGATTAACACGGATAGAGGGAACATCAGTCAGAGCTAGTTGTTTCTGCCTGCCCATCCTGCAGGAGCTGAAGAGGCTGGGCAGCACAAAGGAGTTCCTTGCAGACAGCACTAGGATGTAAGGGAACACTGTGACAGCTGTCTCCTCCACCTCATGGAGCTGTAGGAGCTGAACCCTGCATGTCCCTTCTGCATAGCTCAGAAGAGATCACACAGTCCCATAGGCAACCAACTGTGGCCCCACAACCTTGTTTTCATTTTGCTCTTGTTCTTTCAAGTGGAAGTGACTAATCTGTTCCAAAGAATGCTGGTGGTGACAACTTATTTATGTCCCTTCCACAGCTGGCCAGAGCCTGTGCAGGAAATGCAGATGATTTATCTGAGGTCATTTACAGGCACAGAAGATGGTCTTCCTGCAGAGCACAGGTGCACGCACTGCTTTTTCTTTCTTTTATTTCCTCCCCTTGTCATTTCTATGAGAACTTCCAAATTTCTCTCAAAGGGCAATCATGTTTCTGTAAAATTACTGATACCTAACAAAGTGCTTTGCTCCTTTCAAGGCAAATTTTTTTTCTGGATGTCAGTGTTCCCTTACAACATCTTTCCTGGTTCAGAGTTTGTGCACTTGATCAATCACAACCACAGCTTCTGAGCTAAATATAGTAGGAAACCACATTAATGTAATCTCTGTACTGATGAAATGAATTCAGTACATACCATAAATCTTAAAATAAGTCCTAAAAGCACGAACTTATTATGTATTGCATACATCCATTGTTACATGGATCTCATAGTCGTGAACTTAAAGGTTTTCTTCTTGCATGAGAAACCAGGCAAATGTTTTCTATCAGGCTGGGCTGATGTATTTGCAGATCGGCACATGGGCAGCCCCATGTCCTGCTATACCCTCGAATTGCCTAGAGATGTGCTTCAAAAGTCTTATTTTTCATGTCTCTAGAGACTGTCTAATTCCCAGTACAGTTTAATGTTTCCAAGCACTAGATGTTATCATAGATATAGGGGAAAAAACTGTTAGGAAATAGCTAACTTCTTCATTGCAGTACATATTTATACAACATAGGTAGTGCTAGTAACACCCTTCCTGGCGTCCTAACGAGGAAGGTGTTCATATTTCAGTGAGACTGCTCCTGTCAGAATAATTCTCACAAAGTCCGTGTAGGCTACGGCTGTTCTGAAAGCATCAGGACACTGGCAGTTGAGAGGCAAGTGTCACGTAATTTCAGGAGCTTGTAGAGTGCAAGCACAATTTGAAATCTGTGTCTTATTAATATTTGATGTGTTGTTTTCTTTCATCTGCACTGGAGAAATCAGAGGAGTTAAAAGAAGTGAAATAATTTAAACCCTCACTTTCCTGTCCTGAGGGACTATAAACACCATTTTTCTTCCCTGATGATCGAGTGAAGTCATTGACAGGTACTGCATTAGGGAGGAGGAACACTCTGTGCTTTGCAGTCTGTTATAAAAGGAGGAAATGCAAACGCGGTTGGAGTTTGCAGCTGGATTATGGCTCCCGTGTCCACTGGGTGACAGCTCGCATGTGAGCAAGGAAACAGCTGCACAGGAACGGAGCGATGACGTGTCAGGGTACTGGTGTCCCTAACTTTTTGGTCTACCTGCCCTGTTATTCAGTGCCAGCGTGGTTTGTCTTTTGCACTCTTCCCTTGGGAGACATTAGTTGTTCTTTATCCTTTTACAGATCAGTAAAACTGTGTGTGACTCTATCAAGGACACAAACACCTTCTCTTTCACCCCTCCACGCCCTTGTGATTGTCCCACTGTAATTCCACGTTGGAAAAGATCCAGTGACTAACCTGGGGACCTCCTGGCCCTTGACATCCAGGTCCATGCCCTCCTCCTGTGCCTGGAGAGAGAGCTACTTACTCACACCAGGCATTTTGCTGCCACGGGACTAATGGATTTCTGGGAAGGCATCACTGGAAACCCACGTCCTATTTGCATTGACATTTATAGAGGTCATCATTCTCTCCTTTGAAAACCTGCTCAGAAAACAGGCCACACACATGTCAAGCTGCTGCTTGTTTGAAATTGTGAGGAGTGAACAGAATTTTTAATGGGCCTGTCACTGCGGGGTTTGAGTTTTAATTGCATTGGATAAGTCTTTCAGCTTTTCTTGGCACCAGCTTAGTCACAAGGAACGTATCTAAGTAGCTGTGTCAGGTAGTGTTGGCTTAAGTGTTTCAAAATGATCATAAGTCTCCAATGACTGGCAATTTACAGAATATTGCATTATTCTTAAAATAAAAAAAAGGGGAAGCCTCAAGCAGAATCACCAGATAGTGCTTTGATCTCAGATTAATGTGTTTACTGCTAGAAGGTGGGAGAGAAACACTTCAGAGAAGTGCTGGTACTGCTGTTCATCTTGCTTGAGATCACTTTTGTAGCTCTCTTTCTGGAAAGGAATTACAGAGCAGATGAGCTGAAGCCCGAAGCCTATGGGCTGCTCCTTGTTGGATGCTCCCAAGTGGAGACCCAGGATGGACTCATGGGAGGAGCCATGGATCCTCTGCCTCACAGACCCGCTGACCACTTCCGTGCTCCTTGTAGGAGCCTCCTTTTCAAGCACCAAATGAACACTAAATTAGGTGAAAGGTTCATTAGTGCAGTTAATGAAACTGCTGTGCTGGAAACCATCATGGCAGGCTGTGGCAGTTAATGGTTTCAGTGGGATTATGGGGATGGACATAAGGGCCCACTGAGAAGCACAGAATAAATGTTTCATTTCTAGCAGAAACTCTGTTAATCCAGATAAATATTTTGTAAAATGAGTGAGAGACAATGTTGTTCTCCTAAATGCATTATTTGGATCTCCTTACATAGGGAAAAAAAAAGAGGGAGATTAGAAGGCCATGTACTTAATGTTAATTTTTTAGTACATCTTTTAGTTTGCCTGTGCCAAGAACAGTCTTTCAGGGTGGGAAAGCACAGTAAAAGGCAGGAAATATCCAGTGCAAACAAAACACCAAACATCTCCAATTTACATCCCCAGCTGTTTTCCGGCCATTTTTGTTGACATAGATCAATTGTGGAAAAATATCAACAAGAGATCTGTGTCCCTTGTTTCTTCCTTTTTGCTACCTGTAAGTGCCTTCATAATTTTGGGTTTCTACCAAACGCTGTCAAGTTTTGCAGTTGAATGAACCAGGATCCACATTAATGAATCAGTCTTCCCTGGAATCAGAGATCCCCTGCTGCAGTGGACGCTGTGATGCTAGAACATCTCCCATCCAAGTGCTCCCCATCTTCCTTCTCCCACTCTCCAGCTGGAAGAGGAAACACCAAAGGTCAATCTCCCCCCCAGCCACAAAAAAAAACTAGTGCACTTTGATCAACAAAATCCAGCTGAGAGTCATCCAGGGACAAGACCCCGGCCAAGGAAGTCTCATAGACTCTTTGATTATGTTGGAGTCATTATTGTCTTTGTGTCTTTCGCTCATATTTGTTCACAGAAGTGCACTGTCTTTTTCTAGTCTTCAGATAGCCAGCCCCATGGCGCTGGTGCATTGCAATGCTGGATGCAGTAGGCAATCCACGCTGGATTCGATCCCAGGCCACGGCAGGTGTTTTGTACGTATTGTTCTGCTATGGTTTTCCCAGCAAGAGCAGGGGTCTTGCCAGTACAAAGTGCCTTTTTGTCCCTTTGGGGACTGAAAGAACAGATTTAGACATTTTTGCATTAATGCAGGCTAGTATATAAAAACGCATGGCTTAATCGTGATTATAAGAACAAGACAGCAAGTTTCATAATTTATGACAGCAACATCCTCCGCTGAACCACAGGAGTACATATCCCACTGTAAAGATGTAACCTTTACATTCAGATACAATGAGGTAACAGAATTTGTTCTAGATGGGTCGTCTCTGAGTGCTGTCCTGGCATCAGCTGTCTAGAGTGATGCTGGCTGGGGTGGCTGCCATTGGGCTTCAGCATGGGTCCTCCCCCTGGGCTTGGCGGTGCACCAGGAGCCTCCCAGGCTCTTACCCACTGAGGTAACACAATCACTGCAAATCCCTTTCGCTTTTGAAAAGCAGGTTCAAACAAGTTTTACTTTTGCACAGGAAAAGCCATTAGAGTTTTGGGTTGGGTTGCTCTTTCGTTTAAAAAATGCAACGAAACAGGAGAATTTGTAAGTGGATAAAAAAAACGTGTCCTACACCTTCAGAAAACAGACTCTTCCAGACCTCATACCACCCTTTCTTTGGGAATATATACTTTTTTAAAAGAGATAATTAGAGTCTTATCTCAGACAACAAGGGATTCATGCTTGACCTTCTCCTGGCAGCTAGAGCCCACGTGTGAATCTCTCTGCAGATTAAGATAGAGAGTTTACGCAGGTGTAGCCCAATTCACTGTTTAAACTCTGCTGAGCTTTTAATGGCAGAGCTTTCCTGCGTGATATCCCCAGCCTCCTCCTGCCAAAGCAAGCCCTAGGTGTCTGCATGTGCACAGAACAGAAAAGTGGGACTCTTCTAGGAGTTGCTGTGTTTTCATTCCTCAAAACCAATAACAATTGCTTTCAACTGGTTTCTGTTCCCCATGTGGTGCCCACTGGTCGTACAACCCATTATACGTCACTGCAACCCCGTGAATATCAGACCTTCCACTGAGGTTGCTACCTAAGCACCCTGACATGTCACCCTGGCTAGGAATTACCTGAACAAACATCCAAAAGTCATTTCCCCTCCTCTGCCTTTTTCATTCAGCACTCTCCTTCCCAAAAAAAGGGCAGTCTTGCCGTTTTTTTAACTCAGCTCTCCTCATATGCAATTGCTTTCTGGATCCTGTGGTGCTACTGCTACTGTGGTGGAAGATATTTTCTATGTATGGCTTCCTGGACGGTTTCTCCATCAGTTGTGCTGTTGTCTGTGGAGCTACTTCTGTTCCTGTTACACGTTTAAACCCATGGAGCCACTTTGCCCACATGTGCTGTTTTTCTTTCTCAACTTTCAACTGCTCTGAACGTTTTTCCAAGAATTAATCCTTCCTTGTGTAATTTTCACGTGAGTTCAAGATGCAAAATTTCCCAGAAAGGCCTTTTCCTCTTATGTTAGGAGGGTTCTGGATAAGTTTCCCAAGTGCATCTACGGACACATTTACGACATAGCTGAATGTTTCCCCATGGCTTTATCGCATGCGGTATTTGCTCTAAAAGCAATCGTATTTTCTGTTAGCTCAGTGCTGCTCTGTAGTGGTGATTGCCTCCTTGAGAAAAATATGTGCCTTCCACCCCAAATCACTTTTTCTCTAAAACTTTTGGAGTGCTGTCTCACAGGAAATGTATTGATTTGGTTTGTCCTAATTACCAGGAGATACAATAGACTGGTCCTCGGTAAAAGATAATTTAAAGGTAGAATTGTTTACGACGTGGAGGGATGCATCTTGGGAAAGACGCATAAAGCTGTTGGCAAAAAAAAGCACTGGCTTGGTTCACTGAAACAATTCAGGATTAGTAGGATCAGATTCAGTGATTTGGGGGATGTAATGTTTTTAATGAATTTTGTATGAAACCAGATTCTCATCTGCTATAAATCAATAGAGCTACTGAGTCAACTGTGACGGCTCAACCAGCTGAGAATGTGGCCCCTTCCTTTCACCTCTATTTGAGAAATACTTGCAGACAATGCTGGAAAGAGCAAAAAGGTGAAAAAACTCGATAAATCAAAGTTGTGCTACCTGACAAGCAGTTCGAAGGTTGGCATTTTCCACCCACAAAGCAGTCCTGCTGCATCTAAAAACTGGCTACTCTCATGACATGAGGAGCATAGGAGTCCAGTGTAGCACTGCCAAGCCAACACACGCAGTCAGGAGGGGAAACATCCCTTTTCTGGGATTTCCATGAATGCCAATAAACCCATCCCACAGATGATGCATTGACGGTTTTGCCTGCCTTGGAGCAAGGTGAAGAGCTTCAAAATGACCAAGGAATTCTTCCTTGTTCTCGAGAGAGTGCACAGATGGAAGAGAATGGGCAATGCACCCAATAAGCACTGCTCGATTAATCTCAAACTCTGCTCACCGTGACTTGACCTAAGTCTTGTTAGGAAGAGAGTGCTGAATCACATCTTCCCCAAGCAGGAAGGAGGCAGTGAGGGGCTTCAACTGTTCAGAACTCAGAAGGGGAAGGAGACTCATTCAAAAAATATGCATCGGTCTTGAGTTGTATTGCTAAATACTCTCACTCCCACTGCCAGTTTAAAGCCCTACAGCAGTATTACTGGTGTATCTAAAGATAGCAGCTAAAACACTGATTCATACAGGAACTCATGCACAATACATCTAATAAAGTACACAAAGCTTGGCCAGGAAAGTCAGATTAGCCCCAGAACAGGCACAAAACAAGCCCTGGATGCTCATATTCCTCCTCAGCCATATCACCCCAAAATGCCACACCAGCTGGGGAGGCCCTTGCTCATGTAGAGGTGACTGCCGAATCCTTTCTGATGGCTGATGGGATGTGCCTGCTTGTCTCCTCTGAAAGAAATGGATGAGCAGCCATTTGACATCAGAGTTCTTTGGCCAGGATTAAGCCAGAGTATGTGTGAACTGAGGACCTAAATTAATAAAAACTCACTATCTTGTTAATTATACCCTAAGCCAAGTATTCTTCACAAATCAGTAGTTTTACAAACCTGCATGATCATTCAGTCTTTTCTGTTCTATTACTACAGCAAAAGGGAAACCGGGAGGTGGGGATATATTGTTATTTTTGCTTTTGGGGTGGGTTTTTTGCATTATGTGACTATGGGTTACAATACCTTTGAAATTAAGGTTTATGCTATAATATCAATGTTACCCCAACTATAAAGGAAAAGATGATAAAATCTTAGAAGGCCTTCTGGCAAGAAATTGTTTTTGAAAGACACAAATGCCGACAGATAGCACTGTTCTTCCTCTTACACGATTAGAAACCATCAGTTTCATCATCATACAGAGACTATCTGTGTCACCAGTCACATAATTTGGAGTGAGAAATATATAGAGATTCTGTTCAGTGGCAATTACAGTTGGAAAGACTAATAGAGAAATCATTTGCTGTGCTGCCAGCTCAAGGATTACAGATTTGATGTGTGGTTTCACGACCTCAGGGCATTAGAAGTGATATCCCTCTTAGAACAGTAGATTGAAAAGTATTGATGAGAGAGTCAGGATCAGGGGATAGCAGCTTGCTAAGATATTTCTCCGCTTCTGCCCATTTACTACTACATTAATCTTTCCTTGATCTATTAAATTCCATTTTCTTGGCCATTTATTCTGAGAACACGCAGGAAATAAGCTTAACCTATATCATCACATCAACCAGGAACCTAAAAGGATTCCAAAGCCACAAATCCAAAAGGATAGGATAGGAAATGCATCACCTGGTGATGCAAGATATGAGCTTTTCACCAAAATGTGACTGAGATCGCGACTTCCTTTTCTCCTCGTGGTACTGACATCAAGGATTTTTACTAAAACTGAGTGCCTTTCTATCTTGCCAAGTCACAGAACCAAACCACAGCCTGTGTTACCTTCCTACTAAAAATGGCCTTGTACAGACTGACCTTATTGAAGCAGGCGGGTGTATTGCTATTGCCTCATTGTATCTACGCACATAAAAACCTGGGCAAGAAATCCAAAAGTAATTGAATGCTTCTGCCATTAAGGGTCTAAATAAAACTTGGCTTTCTGAAGTCTGGCACCGTGTACTCAGAACTATTGCCTACTCCGTACTCTCTGGGAGTCTCTGCCACAAAGACCTTCAGGCAGATAGTAACTGATACCAAAAGAGTAATAGAGACTATCCCCAGTATTTTAGAGATACCAGTCCAAAGGAGTGGTGCCAACACCCTTTATCACCCTTTAGCAACAGGCTTTCTGGAGAAGTCATTGCTGTAATGCAGGGTGCTAAGGTTCAAGCAGAAGCTGAGCACACAGGGTAGGTGGGTTTCCTTATTCTTGCACAGTATCTTTCATGGAAAATTAAGCTTTTATAATTTTAGAATTGCAGTTTCAATATTAGTTCTTAGGAGACTTGAAGGGCTTCAGTTTGCTTCAGTGCTCAGAAGCTTTAACCCTTTATGTCCCTCCAAAAATGCTCCTCAATGCAGCGAGTGAATTGTCTGCCTTGCTGAGACGATGAGCTGTGACCATGTGTGGTCCCAGCAGGACTCAGAGAAGTTCCCTTCTGTAAGACCTTGGGAGAGGTTTTATCATATCCCTTTCTGGAGGAACAGAAACTCCTTTTCTGTTCCTCATTACAGCCCTCAAATTTGTGTGTACCCTATTCAGCCCACACAGCTGCACTTCAGACCACATTGTACTGATGCTTTACCATGCCAAAGGCAAGCTGAGATTTGCCTGCGCCACCAAAATTGTCCTGGTGAAGCATTAGCAGACAGAGCCATGAGCTGTCCCTGGGACACCCCTTTGGAGCATTATTTCTGGTTGCATACCGTGCCTTCGGAGCCCACAGCAGAGCCGCTACATGCGCCTGCATTCATGGGATTCAAAGGAGTTTCTAAAAGATTGAAATTCTGTTGCTGATGGGAACAAGTTGTCCACTGAAGCCTGTGTTTTGAAAAGAAAACAGGCTTTCGTTCAGCCAGATTCCCAGGAAGTTCATATTTCCCAAACCGAAAACCTTCTTTAATCTCTTCCTAAGAGGTGGCCTAAGAGGGAGCAGCACATCGGTGCATTGGCACTTGTACTCAGCTGATGTCCTCGGTTCAACAGGAACCAAACTCGTCTGGCCATGCATCTAACTTGTTTTTCTCCTTTTGTGCTCTGATTTGCATTCCCCAGGAGTAGCCACAGTTTAAGATTTAGAAAAAATTCTACATGTTCTGGAGCAAATCAGGCTTTCTTGTTCATCTCATTGTCTCCTTTGCTGTCAAAATCTTACTTTATGCCTTTCTCTTGCAATCCATCTTAGTGGTGGCAGTGGCACATGTACTATAGCCCTCTGCTAGATTAACTGAGGAACAATGCTTATATCTTTGTGAAGAATCGGAAAGCATAAGGGGGAAAACACTGTATCCGAGCAGCGTCTTACTCATTTCATAATCAGAAACTAAATCTGCAAATCGAAATGTCTCATTCACAGTCCAAGTCAAAATCAAATGAGTGAGTACCTTGATATACCGAGCCCGGCCAGCCCCGTTGGCCTTATCCAGGCTCATCCTCCCTCCAGTCGGTGCTGTACTGGATTTTCTTTATTCCAGTTAGGAAAGGAAAAAAACCGACGTCTTGTCAGGGTGGTATTTGGTTGACGGATGTTTAGAAGTCCCTGGTTGTGATTGTTCCTGATCTTTCATGGCATTATTTTGTGTATCTGTGCCAGAAGCAAGGGGTCTAGCTGCTAAAATGCAGTTGAAAAGGGAGATGCAGCTTTTCACAATGTGACATATATTTGAAAATCATTAAACTAAGCAACAGAAGTAGCATAAGGCCTAAATACATTTTCCATTATTTCCATACACAATCATATTTACCCTCAGAAACCAGCTTGTACAACATACCTGGCTGAAAGAAAAGCAGAGAAATTAATATGCTACATCACAATTGAAGGGAGTTTTAATATCACTGTAATTTTGAATTACAGTTCTAGGACTGTGGGTGTTTCAGCTCACAAAAGAGTAAAGTTTCCAGCAGATTTCAAGATTGAAACAAGCTGTGATGCTGAGGAAACTCCAGGGAAAGGATTCACATAACCAGCCTGATTTTGTCACAGTTCACTGTATTTTGTAAGAGCCTGAGAAGCGGGGAGGGATTTCAGGAATATTCTTGTGCATTGAAATTACAGGCTAGTCCTTGTTACAGGTAGTGATGGCAATGGTGAATAAGCATTGATTGTTGTTGCCTCTAACAGTTGTATTTTAGACAGTTGCTGCAGGTGAATAATGTATACACCTGAAGTCGTTTCTGAAGGTGCTTGCAGCCCTTAGCACAGACATCGCCTAGGTTGCCTACAGAGCGTTCTGCTTTATTATTCTGAAACACTGCATAACAATTGCCCTTAAAACATCAGTTTGTATGGATCACACCTACCAAGTGTGGTGATGATTTGTATGAATGCAACTCTTACAGCTCCTGTGCCCCACAAATGTCTTATGCGCAGACTGACTACCGCCAGCTCTTATAACCAGAAAACGGAATTGATTTTTCTTAGTCAGAAATCATGCCTCTGTGTCACCACACAGACTGCTACGTGCATGCTGCTCATTTTCAAAAAGTAATGGTTTATTGATCATTGCTGATTGGGCAAACGCCTTCTGATAAATGCACAGACACAGCATCCTGAGCAGTGTGGGTATCACAACACTTTCTACACAGCTGGATTTTTCACCACGGTTTCCTTTGAATGGCCCCCTTTGCAATCCAAGTTTAAATGGATTTATTTATATTCTGTGCAACATCCAACAAATCACTTTGGAAGCTGCCCCTGAAATACGCTGTGCCAGGGCTGAAGCCTTGCTTTCCCCATGCCCTTCTTGTCACATCTCTCCTCAAAATGAAACACGACGGTGAGTCTGGACTATGTGTTATTGCAAGGGATTAGGAAATCCAGCATCCTCCAGTGTAACTGAATGTGAACCTTTGCGGAACAGACAGTATCCAGTGAACAGCTTTCAGAAACTGAAATTCTTGGCACTGCTTCACTTTTGTTAGGAGACCCTGTGCAGAAAACTATTAGAAATTAATTAAAGCTGCTGAATGAAATGCATAATCTTGAGCCCAAAAGAATCAAAGTTAACATCACTCCACAGCGCTGAGTGGCTCTGTGTACTCATTAAAGCCAGTCTTTAATTACCCAGTTGTAGGCTTTCTGTCCGCCCCTCATTCCACGTGTGACAAAGCAAGGGGCTCTCTGGAGCTCTGCCCTATCAAGTACCAAGCTTATCAGTGTACAGTGAACCAGGTTTAATCACTTTTGGAAAAGCTGAAAAATTTCAGTTAAAATAAGAAAATATCAGCAAGATGCAGCAAGCAGAAACTTGTGGGGCAATTCCTGACAACCAGCATCCACTGGCCCAGCTCTGTTGCCAGTTTTGTTCTGGTGGAAGGCAACTGCTTTTCTGCGTGATTTCTCCAGTCTAATACAGAGGTAACGAAACACAACATGAAATACCTTCCTCATTCCCAGCTTTGCACTTCTTTAAGTGTTAGGTGAGTGGCTTCTGTTTATAAAATGGGGTATATTCTCTGGCCTGAAAGACTTGTACAAACTTTTATTTTTCCTAGAGAGAAGTATCAGGGAGAACAACAGAATTCCACACAACAAGAACTTTCACTGCAGAGAGCCCTGGGAATGTACACCTAAAATGTTGTCCTCTGTGGCTTATTCAACACCCAGCAAAATACAGATAAACAAGATTTCTGTTAGTGTCCCAGTTATGAATAGATGCAAAGCCAGGCAACATTAAAAGCAATTTCACAGCTGTTTCATCATAACAATTTCTTTGTAAATAAAGTGAACATTATGTCAAAGCAGCTGTTAAAGTGATTTTATTGAGTCACTGGGCGCAAATATCATCTAACTTATCCTTTAATTATTCTGCAATTTTGCAGATTTCATTAATACATCACATGTGGCAGCAGGATATTTATGGTCTCCTACAGATTGCTGTGTAATTAAACTTACAGAGATTTGCAGGGCATGTACTATGGAACTGTGATGTCTTTATGTTGGTATGTTACACTCAAATCTCAAAGGCATCCCCTCATTCACCACAGCACCTGGCAGCCGCTTGGCGCTCATTTCAGTGGAGGCTGTCAGAGAGCAGACACAAACCCCAATGCTTGTCTTCCCTAAAATGTTTGGGTTTGGCTGGTTTTCTTACTACTCTTTTCCCTAAAGGGCAGTAGAAGACTTTCAGATTGAAAATAACATCCCTGCACCATGTGTGGAGAAAGCAGAGCTGGCTTCAAAAGTGTAACCTGTGCTTCTGTTTAGGTGACAACAGCCTCCTTACAAGCTCTGTGTGCAAAAGACTAGGAACAGGAGTCGTGTTTCTATGGCAGTTAAATCTGTTCTGTGCTAATTGTAGTTCAAAGGAAATGGAAACAAAGGTCTCCAGCAGCAAAGATCTCCATGGCTCCAAATAAAGCTTTTGGTGGGAAGATCTAATGGCTCCAGGTTTCTCTAACTTGGAAGAGCCTCCAGGCTTCTCACAGCAATGTTCCAAATTGTAGTCTTGCTGCCCACAGAGCAAGGGCAAACTCCCTTGGTGTTGGCAGCGATATTCAGCAGGGCACCAGGGGCAAGGCAGGAAAGTCACAGAATCATAGAAGGGTTTGAGCTGGTTAGTTCCAACCCCCCCCGCCATGGGCAGGAACACCTTCCACTGGATCGGGTTGCTCCCATCCAAACTGGCCTTGAAGCCCAGGAGGTTTGGCTGGGAAGCTCTCAGGAAGAGTGAGTGGCAGGTGAAGACCTTGCTGTCTTTCATGGGTATGCCAGGACCAGACCTGGCACTGCCTTGGGGACAGGGCACATATGGGGTACACATGCCACCCCAAGCTCTTTTCAGCTGGGGGTGAGACCTTGTGGCTTCTCCATCCTGTGCGCATGAACACTCCCATCTCCCCAGGCTGGGTTCAGAGAGATCCATCTCACAACGAGTAGGAGCTACAAGGGGTCTCAGAGGGTGTGCAAGTCAGTAGTAGCTCTTGTGCTTTTAAAGCCCAATACAAAAGGTCATGAGATTTATGTGTCTTGTTTGCATCTGTCATTCTGATGTTAAATGCTTGGAAGTGGCTGCTGTCATTATCTATCCTGACAAAATGGAAAACACAACTCCCTGGCAAAAACATAGATGGGAAATTATAAATAAACTTGTGAGAATGTTGCAGTGCGAAATACATTACATTGTTCTTGAATCATCTGGGATCTGAATTTGTTCATCAAGAAATTTCTGCAACTAAATCTTCAATAGATTTTCAAAAACTAAGCTGTCCTTTGTTGGTTTTGCTTACTTTATTTTACTTCCTATTTCTTTTTTATCAAATAAGAAGTTTCCTGCATCTTACTGTCACCCAGCCAGTGGCCTGGCTTCTGATGGAAATATTTTCCATTAGAAATTCAGTACCACTTTAGTCTGGATATTTCCTAATGATTCCTAATACCCGTTCTCTAATGCTTTAATGGAGATGGGCATCACACGTGCAGCTAAAGGGAGAGTTCTGTGGAGCAGCACCAATGTTACTGAGGACACTGAAGTGTCAGTAATTGCCTGGTTTCATTGAGTAAATCACGCTGGTACGGTCCTGCACCATCCACAAAACATGTTGTCCCGTAAGGATAAAAATATTATTCTTGATAAAATGTTATTTGTTGGGCTCACAATTGAAATGTCTTTTTCAGTCAAGCCAGAGAAATACAGCTCCAAGTGTGAGGCAGCTTTGCCAGTCTCACCTAGTTTTCAGCTGGCTGCATATTTCCCAGAAGACTTTAGGAAATTCGTTTTATGTGGCATTGGTTTTCCTGTTTGTTCTTAATGGTTTGGTAAAACGAGTAAAACAAAAGTATTTTCCAGAAGCAGAGGTCAGGGTAGGAAGAGCACTCGTTAATTCAGCAGTGCTGAGCATTATCCCCTCAACCCACCCATAAAGCATTAATTGTCTTCTTGACATTTTAGAGTTGAAGTCAGTGTTTTAAAGGATTTTATCATTAAAATAACCAGCTGAAGGACTCTTGAATGCCTCCAAAGGGAGTTTGGGAAGGATCAGGAATAAAGAAATGAATTATGAATCGCTGTGCATCAGCAGTTGAACGCTGTGTTATCCACGAACCTGTTGTCTGGTGCCTGGAGTCGACAGGAAAAATAAGGCATTTAGGTCAGTTTTTGGAAGTAGATTGATAGCCTCGAATGATAAAACCTGTGGAAACAAGAGTGCTTCATTCCAGAAGAACCACGATTTTCCGGTCACATATCTTCCTTCCCTTCAGCTGTGAAATACGCTGAGCACTGACTACAGAGCCAAGTCTGCGAGCCCACCAGGCCACCTGATTCTGCCACACAGATGCAGCTGCTCTCGTGGGTCTGGGGGTCTCATCGGTGTGTGCCGCTGAAAAACAAGAACATCTGAGGAGAGTTAACAACTGAAATTGCAAATTGCAGTTCTCCTCTCTATTTCATTCTAGAAAAAGTGTTATACAGTACTGAAATCCGACTTCTGATAGGGGCACCCCTCAGAAAATGAATTTATCATTGATTTTCATTTCAAGACCTCAAGAGCTACAGGAGCCACACAAGTAAGAGTTGTTGTTGCCATGAGTTTGAGTCAAAAAAATCCCAAACAATAGCATTAAAAGGAGTTGAGAAGTTACATGACTGAGCTGCTGAGCCAGCAGAGCAGTGGTGGCTCACATCACGCATCTTGGACTGTGAATCCCCATCTCTTCCAACATCTGAATGGTCAATGTTTTTCTGATCCAACTATTTTCATAGTTATTTTCATTTGGGATTTTAAAAATTATGTGTCACTGGTCTGAAAGTGTTCCCATCATTCATAAGATCACTGGGAACAAAAAACAAACTGAATGGTTTTTAACCCCTCTCTGTTCTTCACTGCTGATTCTTCACTGGCCTTGTCACCCGTGAGCAGCGTTTTTGTTCACAGCCTGATTATGTGGCAGCAGAATGAGAGGGGGTTTTAAGAGATCAAGCAACAATTGATAGATCAGGGGCATAAAGCCCTCTTTTATCTAGAAAAAAAAAAAAAAAGAAAATTATTGGGAAAATGTTTTTTATTCCTTCCCCACAAGAGACAGTTAGGGAACCTGAAAGTGAAGCCTGGTATGTTGAATGGTTTGAATTTTAACTGAAAATATTTTGGCTGAAATGAAAAACTGTTTCAGACAGCAGGAAGGGGCTGGCCATTTTTTAACTGTTTTTTTTTAATTTGTAGTAAATATATTTGCATAATTTCTACATTCAGAGTACCCCAACTGGGACTAATTATTCACTGTGTTAGACAACATACAAACATGCAACAGAGCCAGCTTCTGATCGGGAAGATTCACAATCCAGCGCTCAGTTTCAGCAAAAAACACTTGACAGGCCGAAGTGTTCATTCTTTTTTCTCTTTTTTACCATTTATTAAAAAGGGCTCTTATCCAAACCCTCAGTGGCCCTTTCAGGAGCCCGAAGAACAAGGAAATACTGTGCCTGGTTAGTGCAGAGGGCTGGGGTTTGCAAATCAAAGCCAAATCTCCTTACTCAGGAGCAGACTTTATGTCTGATAATAACCGAGTCAGTTCAGCCCCTCAGTGCCCTCATTACCCGTTTGTAAAATGGTAGCAGCACTCCTCTTCCTCCTAGGGACAGGCTGAGGGCTTTGCAATGTACTACGTAAAGAAGGTCTTGCAACTGTTTAAGGGAAATACAATATTTATGGTCTTTTATCACCAGCGAGCTATAAAACCCGAGCCTCCAGGACTGGATGGACCGGTCATGCGGTGCAGTTGTGTTTCCTAATCAAAACAATAATGTTTATGGTTTAAAACTCAGCACTTGCAAGGTCAAATGTGTTTCTCCAGCCAACTTTGCTATTCCTGCTAACACCACTGCTTATAAATGCCTCGCCATCAGGTGCACAGTGTAGCTTCACCACATTTAACCCAATGCATGCTCATAAAACCAGGGCTGATGTTCAAATCCAATTCTAAATCGTAAGCTGAACCATCAAGAGTAAAATGCCAGCTATAAAAGCTGAGATCCAGCTACCGGGAGGCTGTAATGTGCAATAATCCAACTGCTTCTTGCAGTCAGTAACAAAAAAATGGGCAGATGAGGCTTTTTATCAGATGCGCCACAAACCCTTTAGGCCGAGTTTGTCCTCTTTATTTGCAGAGGGCAAAGCTCTGCTGCAGGAGCAGAGCACTTGGCAATGGTGCTGTCTCTGAGAGGAAAGCTGGGGGCAGAAAACCAGGAGACAGAATTGATTTTTTTCCCCACTATGCCTTTGCTCATTAAAACGCAGCCTCTTGAGCTGCAGATCAGGGCTCGCTTCGGCAGGATGGCGAGGGATCCCCGTGCCTGGCAGAACCTGGATTACACAGCAGCAGCTTCTCATCAGGATGCCAACCCACCAGCACTGAATGATGCCCTGGCACGTGCAGGTGCCCGGGATAAAGATTTGGGGGTTTCTGTTTCTTCCTTGTACGTGGCCTGGGCGGGTACAGTACCTTCACTTGAAATACCTTGATATCTATCCATCTCTATCTTGATATCTATAATAATATTCCAATATCTCCTTCTTTTTTTCCAGACTGGTTTGCTGGTTGTTCATATTTTTCCACCTTGCACTCAGACTTGGTTACATTCTCTTAACTGCCACCAATACCCACCCTCCAGCTCTAGTCTGGAGCTGAATCTCTGGGCATTTGCAGAGACCCTCCCGCATCAGCTCGCCTCTCAAGGACTCAGCATTTACACCCGCAGCATGGCATTCTGTTTTC
This sequence comes from Neomorphus geoffroyi, assembly GCA_033558235.1. Lineage (NCBI taxonomy): Eukaryota > Metazoa > Chordata > Aves > Cuculiformes > Neomorphidae > Neomorphus > Neomorphus geoffroyi. The sequence continues at coordinate 272,476 of JAUMJM010000016.1, read as the reverse complement.
CCCTTCTCCTCTGAGGACAACAGTTTAATATGCTGGTTCGCATCTCCAGCACATTAAAATGTGCCCTGTACTTTAAGCATCTTCATGTCCAGCCCTGCTTGGATGTGAGAGCCTGTGCACACTTGGGCTGAGAGCACACGCAGTGCTTTGCGGCGTGCAAAGGAACTGCCGAGGTGTTATTTCCCCACTGAAATGCACAGTCTAGTGCTCTGCAAAGCCTCTTGAGAGTTTATCCTCCTCTATGCTAAAGCAGAAATTTTCCTTTAATCACCGTCAGGAAAAAAACTCCAGATTATCACATGGCAAAACCCACTATCACCTCCTAAGGAGTCTGACTCCTGAATTCAAGCAGAAAGGGATCGTTACAGTAGGGATGTGACCCCCACAGCGAGTCCACGCAGAGCACTCCGGCCATGTGAGCACATCGTGGAGCCTGGCGAGGATTTTACAAGAGCTGCTGTGTTCTGGGCTCGCATGGGCCAAGAGAGGGAGCAGGAGCACGGGGGAACGAGGCTGCATCGAGGAAGGGATTTTTCCTTGCAGTGGCCAAGATAAATATATAGGAAGAAAAACACATGAAAGGCAAGAGTAGGTACAGTGTCCAGGACACAAATGGCGTTTCAAAGATGGTTCTCAAGCATGGAAAATATGGCTTGTGAATAACTGCCCAAATCACAGAAAGTTGTATTGGTCCTCCCGGTCTATCGCGCAGATTAACAGTGCCTGCATGCATGGTGATCCTCGTCACCCTGGGCAACGCTCTCTTGCCCTTTCCCAACTCCCCAGTCCATCTCCCAGCTTTCAGACAGGCTCTGTGATCCAAGTATCCAGCAATATTTTTTTCCTGAACAGATTTATAGGCAGTTTCCATCAGGATCAAGGTCATGAGGGTGACGGAAAAAAGAAGCAGCAGTATCTTTCTGCAAGGAGATGCGGAACATAGCACTGCCCAAATCCCAAACATTAGCAGTGAGATGTCCCATTATGTGACTTCGAGCTGGTTACACTCCAACTTCTACAGCTTCTAGAGAAACTTATTCTGAAGTCAGGATCCTAGTAAAGTTAAAGCAGAGGAGCAACACTGAGCAGGAGGTAGGCTGAGGAAATCTAGGCACGCAGTAAAAATAAATAATCACTATAAATGACAGAAATACTCAGTACCCTCTTAGAGCAGTACTGCAGAAGGGTGTCTAGAAAATAAACCCATTATTTCCAGACTAGCCAGACTCCTACACATGGCTTGGTTAGGACCTGCCTAATAATAGGAGTGTGGAAAAGTACTGCCAGCAATACCAGATTGCCAAGCATTTGACTGTGCAAATGCAATTTGCTGGTTGAACAATAATGAGCTCTGGAATAACATGTTTCTATCTAACAAGATGCTAACTGTGTAATAAGATGCAGCGATGGTGTAGATGGGCAGAGGGCGGTTTGGGCAGTAACAGTGCAATCGGTGGGTGCAAACGTGCAACCGTGGGACAAGCAAGGAGCTGCACTTGCTTAGCAAAGGAAGTTTGATGACAGCACTGAAGAGCTGAATCACCACCACCCAAGAGTTAAAAAGTATCATTAAAGAGTAGCCTGAAGGCTACCTTCCTGCTGCTGGAATCTGCTACCTGTAGCAGATCAGATGGAGGTTAACTCTTTTGTGTCCAAGGCAGAAACCATGCTGAGCAGTGAGCAGGGAGATTGTCATGGGGGTACCCAACCCTGGTAGTGAAGGTGGCCATGGCATCACCCATTCCCAGCCCATTCCCCATCAGGCAGCGTCACCATGGCAGCTCAGAGACAGCAAGGTGTTCATTTAGAGGGGTGGGTGGGTGGGTGTCCCTGGGACCCAGGTGGCAGGCAGCCCCACAGCCAGCTTTATCAGGACTGTGGCACCTGGCAGAGACAGGAGTAGGGTGGTTTCCTCTCCAAAAAAACCCACGTGGTTGCTGCTTAGTATGAAAGCAAAGCCTGCCCTTACTGGCCCACTGCAGACCTCCAGCTCCTGTCCACATCCATGCCCTAAGAGTAGAAGGAGCGGTGGGAGGGCAGTAGGCAGACACAGCCATGGGGGTTTAGCTCAGCTGTGCCACACTGAGTTGTCCCTTTTTACACCCTGAACAAGCCAGCAGCGAGCTCACTCACCATTGCTGCCACCGCAAAGGCTTGGGCGAGTTGGAGGCTGGAGGCGGCACTGGTCCTGGGGCTGCAGGCACCCCACGGATACCACTCATGCCCAGATGGTCCCTGCAGCCTGGGGATGGGGGCAGCAGTTAGGCAGCAAAATGCCCTCAACGGGGAATGGGAAACTGTTGAGCACTCGAGGGAAGAGAGTTTGGCCAATTTTTAATGCACATGTTTATGACATCACTGTTCAAGATAATTAATTTGTATAGAAGGGCACCCCTCGCAGTGAAGTGAGCCAACACACATGGGACACCAGGAACACTGTAAGAGAAGGTGCAGTCACAACTCATCCCTGGCCCGAGAGGATGCTGGGCTGAGTAATCTGCGTACGTCCAGGAAAAGGTCATTTTGAGGGACGATTTGCATGGGGAAAAATGGTTTACAAGTATTAGAAATAAATAGTCCTTGCAAATCACTGGAGGTGATACAAACCAGCTGGGCCAGATTAATTTGGACAACAGGCAGAGCTTTCTGTACTGCCCCAAGAAGTTGTAAAACCCTCCTTGCCACCTGCCCCAATGCTGTGATTTACACCCCCCTCTAGTGCAGAAGAAAAGGTCTATTGGGTTTTATCAGTCTACACTAAAGGCCACATTTTTCCTACACTTACAAAAAAGGTTTATTTCAAAATCTTTAACCTTATGCTGGGGTAAACTTCCCCTAGGGCAAATAATTTTAATCATATTTGGAATAAATTTGATTTAAAATAACAGAACTTTGAGCTGGGGAGAGTATCAGGCAACAGGATAAGAGTCCAAGGGGCTGCTGTTCAGTTCCTCCGTTTGACTCAACAAAACCAGGTCCAGCCGATTATTGCTTAATGAAATGTCATCGGGTAACACGTTAAGGTCCTGAGCTAATGAACAAGTCTGGAATCCTCCTTCACTCCATGCCTTCCATGAGTTTGGAAGGAGAGTGTGCTGAGTGGAACAGGAAATTTACAGCAACGTGTTCCTCTGGCCTGTTGAGGATTTCTGGCCCTGTTGTGTCCGAAGGCAGGGACCACCACCCACAACTCACTGGGTGTTCTGGGACTTCCCAGGCAGAAATGCACTGGCCCCACTGTGTCCACAGCAAAACCTGCCTTCCAGACATCGCTAAAATCAATCCCCCAGCATGGGAAACACACCGCAAACCTCCCAGTCATTATCCAGAATGTCCAAGATTCCCTGCAGATGAGATCAGTAGAAACGGACGATGTAGTTGGCCATCTGTGAGGATGGGGTTTATTCCAATGCAGAAATGGAATCTGTGAGTGAGATAAAGGAGGGGAGCTGGAAGCTCTGAGGAGCACTTGATCCCAAACCAAGGCAGTGTGTGCACAGATTTATGGGATTTAAATATGAATATCATCTGATGAAGTTTTACAAGCCAGGCTTCTAGAAGTAAAAAAATACTTTAGGTATTAAAAATGCAAGGCATGTGTTTTGGGTTGTAGAATGAGATGAGTCATTGTTTCAGAGAGCAGCTTTCAATATATGTGAGCACTAATGAATGATGTTTGATTACAATTCCTCTCCCGAGGTATTTATGGCCATAATTAGACAGACCTTTTAGACATTAAAGGTGATGAAGTTATAATGAATGAAATTTTCATTTAAGTGAGGCTTAAAGAATACAATGTGGCACAGGAAAAAACGTGGGAATAAAAAACATCCTGGGAAAGTCCACTTGTCCTGGGGGAAGAATAAATACAAGCAAACAGCAGAACGTCGACTCCAAATTTTTATATCTCCTTACAAGATTTGCTGATGCTGTTTGCTGCACAGCAGAGTGTGCATTGCATCCATTTATGATCTGTACTTCCTAAAGGAAAATAGTGAGAATCACACCAAATCTTGTTGGGAAGAACAATGTAATTGGACATAACATGAAAGATCGCTGTTCTCATTGCTTTTACATGACTTAACTATTTAATCATGCCCATTACATCAACTGTGCTGATGATGGGCTGTCTGAGGAATGCAGCTTTTAAAACAATTCCTGCCAACTACCCGTTAGCCCTTTCTCTTTTTCAAGCCATGGAACTGTGTCAGACATAAAAACCACATTTTTATAAGTTTGTGCTAGAAAAATCCTTGTCACAACCAAACCTGAACGTGTGCTGCCAGCAAGGTGGAGGCAGGGTTGCCAGGTGGCACATAAATTGGCTTCTCTGCATGGGCAGCCTCTTCTTTCCGCAGACCAGCAAACAGGTCAGGAATTCAGGCTGTGAGGAAAAAATGAGATTACATAGCAAAGAAAGGAAGCCTGTGCCCATGGTATGAGCTTTGAAAGAAACACAAGGTTTCAAACTTCCCAGTTATGCATGAAAGGGCACTTTCACAGTAGGGTGGGGAATGGGAAAAAGAAGCTGTTTGTGGGTTTCCAGCCATGCTTCTCCTACATCAGAGGCGCATATGATGGTATCACCCCTTCACACAACTAAATCTCATTTCTTACTTAGAGCAAAAGCTTTGGCCAGGGGGTGGCTGCCATCCAGGGATGTGTGTGAAGCTCTCCCAGTGCATCCCAGCTCCCCAGAGGGGGAATGCAAGTGCTTCCTTTGGGACTACTGGGAAGATGGCAGCGTGCTCCACACATACCCCCGCCCAATGTGAAATAGCTCTAGAGCTGTGATAAAAGCCAAAATACTCAGGAATTAGGGCTAGAATCGTTCTCCAAGAACATGGAGGCCCTTCGGGGTTTTCCTTACCCTAGAAGTCTCAAATCCATCTTGCCTTAAGGAAGCTGTTTGGTTTAAATAATTAGCAAGATCACTTCCCCGCCCTGGAGCAGCGCAGCACACACAGGTCCTGTGGCCCCACCACCTTCTGCTCTGCTTCTGTTTCTTATCAGCTTCTTTTTTATCAAAAGCATGTGCCACATTCTAGCGTTTTGGGAACAGCTTGCCTCACCTGACCATAAAAACTGCAGGTGGCAGATCTGTAAAGGAGAGGGAAAAGCATGGTAAGCCCTGGAGCAGCCCCTGTTTCACTTCTAACATCTGGCTTCTGCTCCTCAGGGTGTCTCGCCAGTATTTGTGGGATAGCCTCTGCTTAATCCATTGGGTGCTGGAGACCTGAACCTGCTGGGATCCCCTGGGTTTGGGGCCAGATGTCCCCTGTATGAAAGATGATATTCAAAGATGGACCGGGAAAAGTTGGATTGATGTATGAGTCCACCATCCTCCCATGAGCCAGAAACCCTCCTGGGAAGAGGGGTGGGTGGCAGCAGCACATGTTTGTTAGAGTAGTAGCTAACGAGCCGCCTTTGTCCCATTTTCTCTTAAATTGTGAAAACACATTCTCCAAAGCTCCAAAATTTTAGCTCTGCAATGCAAACAGAAATTCCCAGGAGTCTCTCACGAGGTGAAGAAGGCACCAAGACTTCTCTGAATGTGCTGGGTTTCACCCCAGACCTTGTTACCCTTTTTTCACCTTCACTTCTGGTTGAGAACTCAGTTGCAGTAGTCACTAAGAAATGCCAGCGTGGTGACAGGGCCGCAGCTGGCCCAGCCATAATGAGACAAGGAAATCTGTGCCACATGGGAAGCAGGTCCCACCATGGCTGTCTGCCCTTCTTTTTGTATTTAATTTACTTGTTATTGGTTTAGCATGTGACCACCCACTACCCTGCAGAAGAATAGCGTAGGCAGGGGACTAGATTAAACCAAACTGTTCGTGCTCAAACTCGTGCCATGTGAACATCAAACTGTTGACTTTCAGCTTGGAAAAAGCTGTCCCCATCCATCTCTGAGCACCCCACGCTCCCTGCTATGGTGCCTTCCCCTCACTATGAGGGGTCTGAGCTGCAGCGAGCATCCATTTGGAGGACCACAGGAACACCTCGAGACTCTCCTCAAAAGATCTGATGACTGCATACCTTCCTTTTAAATACAAAATCTCACAAAGCTGAAAGCACGTGGATACGCACAAGGGGCTCTGCTCAAGGGGGCAAAAACTTGTCTAGGCTGCCCAAAGACAAGCAGTGCGTCCCTGTGGCTCACGCTACGGACAGAAGCAGTGGCAGGAGAGCTAGAAAGCCCCATTATGTCACCCCAGTTCATGTCCACAGTGCCACCAAGACCAGAGCTTTTCAGGATTACATCCTAGCTTCAGCTCCTTCTCTAGCAAGAAGTAACTCTGCTCAGAGAAGCCAATCCGCATGTTCCTCATGTCCCTAATGATGCAGGCACCGTCTGCTACAAACGCAGCAGCTGCACAGGAATGCCTGCCCGATTTGGCTTTAATCTTGTTTTCATTTTTGTGCTCTTGAAGGCTAACTTCAGAGCTGGTAGCTCAAACCCGTGCTCTTTCGCTCAGAGCCTGCACCACATGCAAATATCAGTCCCTTTCTCACACTGCCTTGAACCTTGAGGTGAAGGAACTGTTCCTGCAGATGAGAGGGAGAGATCAAGGAGAACATCAGCAAGGCCACAGCTTTGTGTTTGCACTCCAACTGCCTGACATTAATTGCAGTCTAGACAATACAGAATGTCCCAAGTGCGTGGCTCCGGTCCATGCGCAAGCACAGCCTCCCCCAGGGACAGAGTCAGTCTGGTGCAGGGATGCAAAGCACCATAATGCTTTTCATTCAGCAGCACCATTTTTCCTGCCCTTTTCCCTACATAATATTCTACTTTGTATAATGCAAGTTTGCAACCCTTGCACACCTGCTGGCACCATTTGGACGATGATTACTCACATGATGGCACTGCTGAGATGCCAGAGCAGAACTTGTCGTCCTGTCATGCCAGACACAGGACCTGCAGAGATGCTCACGGACGCCTCCAGAGCTTGTCATAAATCAGGAGTGGGGTCAGAAGGGAAGCAGCCACTTGGCTGCAGAGAGGGAAAGCACTGTGCTCAGCAGCAGGTCTGTGGGACCTGTCCACGGAGCTGGGCGACCATCCAGAGGTCACTGCAGTTCCTTCGTCACCTGCACTGCAGCAGTGACCCAGGACTGTCCACCACCCCCTTCCTCACTGGAGCAGCTCTTGCCACAACACAGAGCTGTGTGGGTGCAGCTGGAGGCACTTCTGGGCACTCCCTGGTCTCACGGCTTTCTGGATGCTGATGGAACTCCCGCAGCACCTTGTGAGGCTGATCACCCTCAGCACACCTGACCACAAACACCTCTGTACACACCAGCCAGGCCTCGGCTGCTCTGCCAGCAGATGAGCCAGAGGGAGGGATGTGCCGCTGCCAGTGCTGCCCAGAGAGCCCGGTGGAGCCACAGGCTTGTGTCTTACCGAGAACTCCGCTGCGCAGGCACAGCTCATCCCAGGCAGGGCATACTCAGTGCTGCTGGAATCACTACAGCAGGCAGGGAACTGAGCATTGCAAGGGTAAATTACTCCCTCTTATGTATGGCTCCTTCAGTTATTTCAAGTTGAGGGGTATAACTGGGCCATCTTCTCCTCTTTCCCATTTCACAGCTGTTCCAAGCGGCTGCATCAGCTGGAAGGATTTGGTCTCCCATGTGTCAGACCCCGGAGGAGGGCTGGGAGTTCATCCAAGGTCCAGAACTTTGTTAGGCTTATGCACTCTGCAAAGGGTCAGTATTCTTGAGGGGATTTCTGTGCAGCCTAAATCATAGCAGATTAACAGGATTTTATACAGGAATGAGTAGGAGTTGCATTCTACCCTTATTTATTTAGACTAGTGCCAATAACAGCCTGGGGATTTTCCAGACAGTGCAGTTTGGATTTCTCCAAACAAGCCTGAGCAGACAGAGAGCATCGAGGGAAACAACAACCAAGGAGGATTCCTCGTAGCCACTTCTTATCTGTACCACACTAGGCTGCAAGGCGAAAACAGGCTGCCTCAAGGATGAAAAAAAAGCACATTAACTTGCATTGGACAGAAAAACACGGGATTATTTTAACCAGCAGCTCTTCCTTGACTCCACGAGCAATGTGACCGCGGGGGGCTCAGAGAGCTCCCTTGAGCTCCTCTCGGGTTTTACAGACGGAGCAGTATGAAAAGTTACTGCTTTCAAGTGTTTGGTACAGACACCGAAACCCCGTCCCAGCAACAGCCAATGCAGTGGGTTTGTGAGGTTTCTGCCAGGGTGGTACTAGCGATTTTTAATTGCTTAATACTGCTGGGACCACTTTTTCTTGTCTGTTTTTCCTGCCAAGGGCTGAGTGAACGTTCAAACACCTCTTCTTACCACACCAGCACAGCATCCTCAGCTGTCTCTCGCTCTAGACTGAGGCACTACGGGGAGGCCATTCCTCAGTTAAAAGAAATATTTAAAGTTTTGTCTCAAACCTCTACCTTCCGATTTGCTCTACTTCAGCGCTGTGAGAAGGAAAGCCTCTTTCTTCCCTTCTCCTACATCCCTATCAGTCGTATGCTGACTGCTACAAATTAGTGGGTGTTTGCCACACCAGAGACAGAGGAATTCTGCTCACAAACCCCCTCAGACAAGATCAGCCCCAGGGTGCACAGCACCACGCACACGCTGACGTCACACCCGGAGACGAGACTGAAGTCTGACACATTTCCGTACCAATAAAGGCTAAAAGCAAGTCCCAGAGACGCCAAAAACTCTACATCCAGCAGTAAGCTCTTGGCTTAAAGCTGAGCTTTTGGCTCCATCTGCTGCCAGAAAGATAGAAAAGACGCGAAGGGAGCAAGCAGCAGCTACAGTCAAAAAAAACCCCAAACCCAAAGCCAGATACAACGAAGAACTGTTTTTCTACTTCACTAATCCACTCACATTGTTGTTAAAAGACAAACAAAAGAGAAATTGCTTCATCATGGAAACTTAAAAGAGGTTCAAGATGTGCATCTCTTTACTAGGTCATGACCGACAGGTATTTGGGTCCCCTTAAGTAAGTAATCTATTTTTGGTAATTTTTAACTTCAGAAAATACCATTTGATTATATAAACTCATGGTTTTGCAGCTGCAAAGAAGCCCAGATAAAGGACAATGCCATAAGCATCATTCCCTGGACTGCCAGCAGGAAAGAAAAAAAAAAAGGACAACTTGCTTTATAAAACATTTTCCTCCCGCTGTTCACATTGTTGCTCTTGCCTTCCAGTGTCTCACGTGGTGTCTTTAAATCTTGGTTTACATTTATCCATTAACAGAGCTTTTTTATGCCAGTAAGTACATATTCCACAATTTCATGCCACAACCCATACACTTCTCCTGCCAAAGTGCACAGGCACCCAGCACAACTGGGCATCATTCCGCAAACAAAGCTTCTAGTGAAGCCATGGGCTGCCCCGGGCGCCCCAGGAATGCTGGTTTGGCTCTGGGGTGCTTAGATCACCTTCCTGGGTTTGCACAGCACTGCACGCAGTCATTATTCACTTAGAAAACCCTCTCATACACCTGATGCAAAGGAACACCAGTAGCTACTTCACAAAAATCCGTGCAGGCAATACAATGGGGCCAGACAGAGCCTTCATAGCCAAGTGCTTAAAGTAATATTTTGTACACACACACACACACACACACACACACACACAACCCCGCTTTAAAACACATCACTGCTGTATTGCTCCTGTTAGAGAAACTCGAACTCTCTCAACAGGTACCACAGATCCCTTTCAAGTACCATTTTAAATACAAATTTCAATTGCACCAGCAAAGACCATCGCTCAAGAAACGTCCCTTCCACACTCTCATCTCTAGCTAACACAAAGTAAGAAAGAAACACTCTGAGAAACACCGGAAAGGTACAGAAAAAGGCGTTCTCCCAGATTCTTTTTCTCACTTTTGTACCTCTTACAGTAACAATGCAAAAAAACAAGCTCATAATATTTTATTAAGTGTCTTGTATGTTTTCTTTGCACATCTCAGTGTATATATTACACTAATTTGTAAATTGTTTCCAGTTTGGCTGCCTCCAAACTAAGCTTTGCTCAGGAGCAGCATCTGGCAGCACTACACACACTTGAGCAACACGTGGAACAAGTACAAACCCGAAAGCGCTTGAACTTCTGGCACTACACAGGTAGGGACACTTTAGTTGCCTGCATTTTTTGCTAATAAAAGCCCTGAAGAAACTTTCTAAGGCTAATTAATACCCCAGACAACAAAACCAAAGACTGACTGATGAGCATAACAGTTATGCAAGCAGCTATGTCTGAGTTTGGGAGCTTTAAGCAGCGCCACTGAAAAGCAGCCAAAGCCCAGTTTGTGCTTGCGAGAAGAGAGACAACAATAAAACTTCCCATGATAAAGCAAATCCTTCTTCCGCCCCCCCCCCCTACCCCCGTCTCAAAACTGACACAATTTAGCAAAGGCAGATGATCTTTCTGACAGCCTGTAATGTTGCCACTCTGCGCACCAGAAGCGCAGGAGTTTTGACCTTTTCATTGGCCATTCCAGCTCTTCCTGCTACCACACCAACAGGTGCCGAGGTGAGGTTAACTGGTGACAGGTTCAGTGTCTGGGAAGGGAGGTCCTGGGATCCTGTCTTCACTCCCAGAATTACATATGTAATTCTGTACTTGTTCCGGCACTGGACTGTAATTAAGCCAAACTTCCAAAACATCTCTCATTTCTTTTAGCTCCTGGGCTGCAGCCACGCACCCTCGTACACTGCCCGCCCTGTTGGGTTTCCACCAGTTTGTTCCCAGAGATATTGTTGCACAGGCATGAACAGAGTTTGTCCCTCCCCAGCAGGGCAGTGACAATTGCTCTCACATGGGACACGGGGTGCCCTGGTTCAGAGCCACCTCTAAAAGGCAACTCCCAGCCACCATTGCATCCCTGCGACAGGTGAGAAGCACTGGCCACTGTCCCTTGCCAGGACCCCTGACACCCGCACCCTGTATTTGTGCTGGAAGCACACTGATGAGCTCGAGGAACTCTGCCATCCTCAACTCCTGAGCTGCTCAGGCAGGTACTGTGCACCCACCTTCCTCACACGGGCAGCTGGGAACAACACAGGGGCAGACACAAATAAAAAATACGGAGGAGGGAGGGGAGAGCTTCAAAGCTCTTCTGCAAGACACTTTGCACAAAACGGAGCCTGGGGGCACAGGCTGAAAGATAAAAGTATGATGCTACTGCAGGAAAATTCCACCCAAATGGCTGGGCCATAAACCACAGTGCAGCTCTGCTCAGCCTCTGCTCAGCGGAACAGCGAGTCACGGAGCTGCAGGAAGGATGAAGGGCTCTGGAAAACACTACTGCTGAGGAAAGAGCTAGGATTTTAACCGGAGAAGGAGCAATGACCGAAACAGGAACGACAACAAACATTAAGTATGTAAAAGGCTGTTGCAGAGAAGGAAAATAACTTGTTCTGTGTGGCCTGACAGACAGCCCTAACAGTCAGCAAGAGACAGACAGAGAACAGGCAAGAGCCTTGCTGACGGTGAGGACAGGGAAGCACTGAAACAAAGACCAGAGTTTTCTGCCCTACAGCTCCTTGGAGCAATCAGGCAAACAGTGACACAGCTGTAACTGGGACGGTGAACAGACCCGATCATGTCCACTGTCCTTGCCAGCCCCTTCGGGTTTCTGAAAGGACTTCAGCAAATGCCATTTACAGGATGGCTTCTTTCAGTTATTTCACTCCTTTCCTGCCAGATGGCATAAGCACAGCTTCCAGAAACACCAGGCTTATCAGGCAACACCTTTCGGCGTTTGGTCTCATTCCCAAGACTGACAGTCACAGCGACACATCACCCCTTGCAACAATGAGGCCTCCCCGAACTGAAATCAGCAGATGACGGCTCATTTTGCCTCACCCAAACAAGGGAGAGTACAGGGTTCTGTGACCCTAACCAGCAGGCTGGCTCATTTCCATAAACTAAGCCGTCTTTAAAACACCAAAGCAGTATTTACCACTTCCAGCCCCATGACTGCATTTAACCCCGGCGTCTGGCAAAGGGAACATTTTGCATTAACAGTGATTAACCAGGGTTTAGTCTCGGCTAAAACCAGCTCAGCTAAGAAATACAAAACAACAACCAAGAGACCCCAGCTTCACAACTGCACACAGACTGCTATATCCGCACTGTCCGAAGGCACAGGAGAACAGACACGCTCACCCTGTAAAAAAGCACAGCAGAAGCTTCCATGCCGAGATGGACAGAAACAGGGACACTACCCAGGCAGTGTCTGCTGGGGTTCAGAGGCAGCTGCGCTTCTCTGTGGGGCTTGCTTGCCCTTCTCAAATACACCAGGTACTTTGGTTGCACATTAACATTCTTTTTAATGCAAGGCATGTTTTAATATAAACATCCAGATTATAGAAAGCTTTATAAGAGTAAAAACAGATCTAGATGCTTAGATCTATTTTTCAAGATTGCAAAGCCAAACATTGAGACCAGGCTTGAAAACAGCATCTCTTGTCATACAATGAAAACATGTTGCATACTGAACACAGCTCAATGCTTGTCAGGTTCACCAGTGTAACACCCAGTTCGTCAAACTTCCAGCACTGGAAGTTTTTTTCTAGCTACAAATGAGAAACAGCAATTCATCCATGATGATAAGTGCTTCCATCCTACAGACCATAGGGTAGAAATGCCAAATACGATGCTTTGGAGAGTCACATGGTGCAAGACCACCCTTTCTAAGATACACATATAAATTACACTTTAAGATTTGGCCAAGAATTTCAACAGTTAACAGATTTCTACAGTGATCTCCCCTCAAACATTCCAACTTAACTGCTCAGTAGGTACATGACCAGATGAACAGAACCTCACTTTACTTCCACTAGTTTCAAGATTGGAAAATCTTTTAAATCATTCTTTAAATTATAATGACTCTGAAGAAAATAATGACATAGCTATATTTTAATAGTTAATTCCTCTTAGATAAAAGGAATGAGAGATGCTTGCTTCAAGAGCAGGCCTTCATCGCACCTATTTCAGCCCACCACCTCAGGTCAGTCAGCAGATACACTTGAAGAGCCACACATTCAGAAAGACAGAATGGTCTTATGAATTATTTCAATGCACTCTCTGATTTCATCCTCCTTAATCACCAGCGGTGGTGCCAGCCGAATGATATCACCGTGCGTAGGTTTGGCAAGAAGTCCGTTATCCCGAAGCCGCAAACACACCTTCCAGGCATCGTAGTCTGCAATTAAAGGAAAAATTAAAGAGACACTTGCACTACAGCAGAAAAAGCGGCACAACTGCCACACAGGGTGCATGGGGCCAGACTGTGAACTCCCTGCCAGCTGAAAAGCTGAAGTGTGCTCCTTCTCACAAAGCAAGCAGTCATTTCTGAGCATCTGAGCAACCCCCCAGAATGTGCAGCAAACATATGAGACTGCTGCAAAACTGCAGTTTGTCTTAAGGGACTCACACATGTGCCTCCAGCACACCAAGTGTTGCTCCTTCGTAGCACTGTGCGTGTCTAGATGTGGCATTAGATTTCAAACAAGCAATGGCGCAAAGGGGAGGTCAGAAAATATCTGGACAGGACTTCAGGCTAGGCTACACTTACACCTGGATTTCAGTGCATCACGTGCATGTCTTAGGAAAGCACTTTGTCACTCAGCACATTCACAACAAAAAAGAATTGTCCGCTCTGGCTGCTAAGTATTTTTCTAATGTAATTCAAGGTCTTCATGCCTAGAAACTTGTTCTCAGGCATTAGCTTTTTCCTTCCTCATACTCTCCAGTATTCGTCGTACTCTTTTAACTCTCTAGGAAAGAACCAGGCTCAGCAAACCCTTCTAGTGTTGCAGATGTGGCTGGTTTTCTTCCATTGAGGAGACAAAAAGGGTATTTGTTGCGAGCTAGATTCACCATCAGGTTTGAACATTATTGAATCATAAAAGAATCCAAATCATTAAAAAAAAAGTTCACACTTTGTGCAATTAAAAATAGGGTATTTTTACTCATTGAGTCACTGAATAAATTTTCAGTCGGTAGGTACCACAGTACTGCAGCTGAGATCTGAACACCAATGCGACGCCTCTAAGTCATCCCTGCACTCCATTTAGATATTTCCAATTTAAGCTGAAAAGTATTTTTTCATGCTATGATTGTGCAGTGGATTGTATTTCCTCACCTTTGGTTTCTCGAATCACAATTGCATTCAGCAGTCCTCTTCCTCTTACAGAGGTTACAATATCAGACGGTGTCTTCATGAGCTCGTTTCTTAGGATGTTACCCATTATTTCTGCATTTTTAACCAAGTTTTCCTCTTCAATCACCTAAAGGGAAGCCAGATCTACAGTCAGCTGAAGGGCACTGCATCTGGTGCATGGACCATGCTGGAATGGGTGACTAATGGTGTTATAATGCTGAGACACAAAAGCTGGTGCATCCAAAGTGTCACTATTCTAAATTAAACACTTTTTATTTGCCATTATGGACAAGTAAATGGAAAACCTCTGAGTTTACATACTGAGTAGTGATGAGGCTTTGGGTGACTTGCATTACATGTAGGCAATTATACAGTCACAGAATAATTATAACGTGGACTTCGGACAAGGCATTTCACCAGCTTCTCTTTGAGTTCCAGTACCATGTATGTGTTATCAAGCTTACAGAGCAGCAGCCTCTGCAATGTGGCACAGTAAAATAAGCCAATTTCAAAATGTTTTCATGAAATCAGTGAAACTATTTTACCAAATTTACATAAGTGCTTAGAAACTCCCACCATAGAAATTTTGTTTTGTCATTGAAGACATTAAGACCACAGAAACGAGGGCACATTTTCATTAAGGACTTCAAAATTTCTTTTGTGATCTATGCCAACAGTTAACCACTCCCAGTTTTCCCTTCTTACTTAAAGCTAGATTTCTCCTCATAGCATAACAGATAATATCACATATGTCAGTGTGACACCCTTTTGCCTGTGGAAGTCAGATCTCTGTTATAACACACAAACCTCCAGTGCTGCCATTGCAACACGGCAAGCTAACGGATTTCCTCCATATGTAGATCCATGTTCACCAGGCTTAATGGTCAGCATCACTTCGTCATCACACAGCACTGCTGAGACCTAAAAAGTAAAATTCATTTAGAACAGTAAACTTCCCTACCTCTGAGCAAACTTCTCAAGGCTCAGGAAAAGATCATTTTCAGTCTATGGTGACAGATTACATTTACATTCCCAGCTCTGTAGAGAGTAGAGCATATCTGATAATTACACAACAACTTAACCCCTTAAACACACTCAGCTCTACTGGTAAACAAAACATCTAACTACAGTTGAGGGGCATTCCTCCAAACTGAACATCATTTCAAGACTTTAAGCTTCAGTACTCAGAAATAGCTTCAGTCGGTCAAAATAGTTCAAGGCAGGTTGTAACTTCCAGCCTAATGATCAGGAATTTACGGCACTCCAAAGAGGATAAAATCAGTCACGTGGGCATGTCAAAGAAATGTGTCAGCTAGTCAGAAATAGCTATATATGTTAAACATACACTTGTACTTTTTCTCCTTTACAGAATTCATCTAGAAAGTCATCACAGCAAGACTGTGACAAACTGCTTTCCAGAGAAAGATAAGCATTTCCACAATGAATTACCACTGATCACTGGACACTGATGTTCCTGACAGAATAATATCAAACTGAAGAAAACAGATATACCAAATCTATTAAATTAATTGACAAGGGCCAAACCACCTGAAAATCACCAGCCTAAGAGTTATCTCACAACTTGCCACCCTAACAAGTCAGGCATCAACACAGAAAGCTCAGGACACTGTACAGCCATTTCAGCCATAAATGTAACACACGTATCCTATCATTTTCTTATGTGGCCTCACAGGTTGGACTATCTGCGTCATAAATCATATTGAAGCCCAAACCCACCATTTTCCAAGCACAACAAACATCAGATTTGTTTGCCTTCCAACTAGCAGACTTCCCATGTTAATTACTTACAAATCATTATTCAGCAAATGAATATTTCTTCGTTACTCACAGGATATAAGCCACCAGAAAGAGCTTTTCCAAGAAGGATCATATCAGGTCTCACATTTTCATGGTCAACAGCTAGCATTTTCCCTGTCCTGGCCAAACCAGTCTGTACTTCATCAGCAATAAACAGAACCTTTACAGAGACAAAAAGAAGAAAACCCACACATAACAATGACTTTCAGTCCCGTTCCCAACCCAATTCAAACCACACAAGAGTTGCACTGCAGGAGTGAACGATTCCTGCTGTGGGACACCAAGCTCACAAAGCTACTTTTTTCACCTCCTCCAAGCCTCCTGGAGACTGACATCCTCTATGGAATGTGAAACTACTGGCAAGTGAACACTCTGTCCCCTCTCTCCAGCCTCTTTAGCACATTCTTTTCTGTGTCAGTCATAGTCTACATGAGTTGGGCACCATCCAACCAAAATCTTTTGGTGACAAAACAACCAGTGGGATTTCCAAAAAGTTGGCATTCATCTATCTTTACTCTCAGTGCATCGTTCATAATCTGACCTTTGGAAGCTTCTGAAAATGCCATGTTAGCAACTCTGCAGGTCTTGTAGTCTTATGTCTAGGCGTCTAAATAATTCCAGGAACCTAAATGCAAGGTTTTGATCTTGTTTTCCTAAGCTGCACTGTTGTGGCACACTACTATTTGTGAAGTAGTTCTTATTTTGGATGAGACTCTGAGCAACCTGATCCAGGGGGAGGTGTCCCTGCCCATGGCAGGGGTGGCAGAACTGGATCAGCTTTGAGGTCCCCTCCAACCCAAACCATTCTGGGATTCTAGGATTGCATGATTTCCTTCTGAGAGGTAAGTATCACAGCAATAGTGAAGACAAAATTAATTATGCCAATACCTTCCTCTGAAGGAACAGAAGGATCTACCGGTAGCACCTACAAATTAGGAATCAGAATTCTATCAGAACAGAGACTGCTGATTTTTAAATCAGACAGGCAACACCAAGGGAATAAAAGGCTGAACATCGGCAGACCTTTTCTTGTTGTTTCCCTTGCATGTATAAAAGACACGGCCTGGACCTGTGGGAGAGGCTGACCAGCACCTCCTGGAATAAGACAGCATGGCAGCCCACTTCAGTGCCAGAGACAACTGAAGGACATGGAAATACAAACGCATCTTCCCACCCTTCCAGAGATACTGAACACAAGTCCAATTCAGCGTGTTTTCACTAGCAGAGAACAGAAAGCACAGATCCAACACTCTATTTTCAAATCCAAACATTTCTTAGTAGAATTCAGATAGGATAAAATATCCAGAATAGGAGTGAGGAATGTGGTATGAGAGGGAATGTGAGGAAATGCCCAACAAAAGAACAGAACTGTAAGAACTTTGCTCTTCAGAGACCATAAAAGAACATCCATAAGCATATGGCCACTATCCTCAGTGTTTCATCCTGTGACCCATTGCTGTTATTAATGCAAACTCTTGGTAGCACTCAGGCACCTCAGCAATGAGGTCTCAACAGCCACAGCAGAACCACTGCAGCAATTGTCTTCTGGCCCAAGAAATTTATCACATGAAATTAAAAGTTAAACTGATTTAAAATAAACGTGGTTTCAAGAACATTCATTAGCAACTTAAATCAGTCACAACAGTAAGAAACAGTGAAGAATGTGCACTGCTAAGAAGTGCTTCCTGCTAAGGGATTGCCAGGAAATATCAGAAGTACCCCTGTCCTCCTCCACTGAAAGATACATAAACACAGTGTGTAACATGTAAGCCACCCTTTTAGAGCCGATTCCTCACGTTGTGTTTTGTGCAGAGGTCCCGCACTCCAGTGAGATAACCTTTGTCAGGAACAACCACGCCCGCTTCACCTTGAATTGGTTCAACCATGAAAGCTGCTACGTTGGGATCCTGCAGGGCTCGCTGTAAAAACAGACATGGGAATAAGAAAGATAAAAAGAAAAAACTTCCACTCAGGTCAAATTTAGAAAATATGGAGATGAATATATGTAGCAGAACCTAACTCTAACCCTGGCGTTCTGCCTCAAACAACAATAACAGTATTCATGTCAGGCAGCTACCCCCAAATGTCGTGTCGGTCCCAACACAATAGCCTGTGTCACTATTTGCCTTGAAAAATCAGCTGGTGTGCTTGCTTGGGAAGTTACAAACCTTAAAAATTGCAGACCCAGACAAATAGGTTATTGGATCCGTTCATAAATCACCTCAGTCGTACAGTCAGTTTTGCATTACCCCATACAAGACAAACAATTGCTCAACGCTTCCCCAGTTCACCTCAAATGAAAAGGAATGGAGTCTCTCCAGAACAATTTTGTCACCTTAGGGCAAAGTCCACGGCTACATTCTTGCACTATCAAGTTCTAAAAGGATTAGAAGTCCACGAGACTTAAGAGATATAACGATTCCTAGCATGAGTTCACTACAGCCTTTCTCAGTATTGCCCCGTAAACAAGAACAAATTCAGTTACAGGTCTTGGATGTGGATCCAAGCCTTAGGTCCCAGAGAGCATTCAAAGCCTCGATAAAGCCAGCTGACAACCATTAAATACTTAGAACTTTCACAATGCACAGCCTCGGGTAGGTTCAAATCTGAGTAAGCTTTTCCCACTGCAACTACAACATACCTTTGTTTCCCCTAATAAAATTCCCAGGAGGTGAGGAGCTCCAGTCTCCACAGGTGACCCACTCGTACTCAGCAGACCCAGCAGGCACAGAGGACTAACCAGCTGCTCACTCACAGAGATGATGTACCCCGACGATGGCAAAGGGGTCAACATTTTGAGAGCTTCAGGACTGTCTGTGTCTGGCTGGAACCCTCTTCCCTCCCAGATCCCAGGTGCAGCTGCCATCCACTCCCACGCCCACATTAGAAGGGTGGGAAATTTTAGACTAATCGAGGTCAGCATTTCCCAACAGCCTGACAGGAAGCATCTTTGAAAACACAGGGTAACACAAAGTCTTCAGTGTTTCAGTAGCCCAAGTGAAACACCAACTTAGCAGGAGTTTAAGGGTGCTGTGAAACTGAAAAGACTTGTTTGCAACTGCAGGGAATCCCAGTCGTGGTCAGTGAATGCACAGATATTTGTTTCAGAATCTCAAGTCCTGGCTTTGGAATGTGTGCTACTGATCTGAACTCCCTTACTGTTTATCTGATGTTCTTCTTGTGTACCTTGAACATCCTCGTAATGTGGGAAATGAAACAGACTGTATGGGTTTCTTTTTACATCCTAAAGCAAAACTGAAAATTAAAACCTACACAAATGTACACACCTTTCCTACATGTAATTATAACATATATATTTCTCATACATATCTAGATACATATGTCTTCACATTAAAGCACGCATTTCAAAGGATAAACTTCTGGTTTCCCTGCCTTGCTGTTTACCAAAGAGATGGTGCAAAATGATTTCTTAGAAGAGAATACAAGTTGTCAAATACCTCAAGTGCTGGTAGGTCATTGTATGGGATCACTTCAAAACCCGGCATAAAGGGTCCAAATCCATCGTAGCTGGATGGGTCAGTAGAACTAGAGACTGCAGACATGGTTCGGCCCCAGAAGTTGCCAGCTAATAGAAAAAAAAAAAAACAAGGGGACTGTTACAAAACTGACAAAGAGCCAGAACAGTTTATAGGACATCATCAAATTCCATTTGGCAACCCATTTTAAGAGTTGTCTAACATTAGAATATTACCATCCTTATGCTAATTGTTAGCACACATGCCATAAATACATTGCCTCGCTCTAGCAAAAGCACGTACCGAAAGTGAAAGAAAATTATAAGAACTGGCAAGTATAGAAAATAATTTCCATAAGTTTGTTGGCAGTCAGGAAAATAACTCAGGAAGATAACATCTTTTTAAGGAAGATGCACGGATTTTACAAAAATACTACTCATTAAGTTCAGAAAAAAAGTAAACGCTACCCAGAATTTAAGTTCTAACACTAAAGTTGCCAGTGAGGTTAGATCAAAAAAATATATTTCTGTGCATTTCAGTGTTACAGGAGAGCCCACTGGTACTTGTAAAACTATAGTGACATTGCCCTGTTCATACAGAAACAATAGATAAAACACCCAGGACCCAGCCATCACCAAGGTTAGGACAAGCTCCTTTTAATTCTTCAGCTAAATCAACACGCTCCCAAGCCAATCGATAATAAGGTGCTTAACAAGACTAAGGAAGATTAAGGGTTGTATGCTTCCACAGCACTACAGGCCTTTTCCTCTCCTCCCAGTGCCTTTGCGTAACTGTGACCCTAGGGCAGAGGATGCTCTCCGCCTCCAGGAAACCCTGCAGTCAGTTATTTACCGCACAGCCAGCTCCAGTATCACAGTACCACAAGGCTGGAAAAGACCTTTGAGATCATCGAGTCCAACCTATGACCCAACACCAACACCTACTCATCATCTAAACCAAGGCACTAAGTGCCTCATCCAATCTTTCTTTAAAAACTTCCAGGGACGGTGACTCCACCACCTCCCCAGGCAGCGCATTCCAATGGCCAATCACCCTCTCAGTAAAGAACTTCTTCCTAATGTCAAGCCTAAACCTCCCCCGGCGAAGCTTGAGACCGTGTCCTCTTGTTCTGTCACCAGTCACCTGAGAGAAGAGACCAACCCCTGCCTGACTACAAGCTCCTTTCAGGCAGTTGTAGAGAGCAATGAGGTCTCCCCTGAGCCTCCTCTTCTTCAGGCTAAACAACCCCAGCTCCCTCAGTCGCTCCTCACAGGGCTTGTGCTCCAGCCCCTTCACCATCCTCGTCGCTCTCCTCTGGACGCGCTCCAGCATCTCCACATCTTCCTTAAACCGAGGGGCCCAGAACTGGACACAGCACTCGAGGTGCAACCTCACCAGTGTCGAGTACAAAGGAATGATGACCTCTCTAGTCCTGCTGGCCACACTGTTCCTGATGCAGGCCAAGATACCATTGGCCCTCTTTGCCACTTGGGCACACTGCTGGCTCATGGTGAGTTTCCTGTCCACCAGCACTCCCAAGTCCCTTTCCACCTGACTGCTCTCCAGCCACTCTGTCCCCAGCCCAGAGCTCTGCATGGGGTTGTTGTGTCCAAAGTGTAGAACCCAGCGTTTGGACTTGTTAAACCTCATGCTGTTGGAATCAGCCCATCTCTCCAGCCTGCCAAGGTCTGTAGGGCCCTCCTACCCTCCAGCAGATGGACACTTCCTCCCAGCTTGGTATCATCTGCGAACTTGCTGGTGATGGACTCGATTCCCTCATCCAGATCATCAATGAAGATATTGAACACGACGGGGCACAACACCAATCCCTGGGGGACACCACTAGTGACCGGCCGCCAACTGGATGTGACACCGTTCACTACCACTCTCTGTGCTCAGCCATTCAACCAGTTCCTAAACCAGCACAGAACATTCCCATCCAAGCCACGGGCTGCCAGCTTCTCCAGGAGTCTGCTGTGGGAGACGGTGTCAAAGGCCTTGCTGAAGTCCAGGAACATCACATCCACAGCCTTCCTCTCATCCACCAGGCGAGTCACACAGTTCTAAAAGGAGATCAGGTTGGTCAGGCAGGACCTGCCTCTCCAGGCACCCCTGCGTCCGCCTGTGACACACAGCATTGCGCTGTTCACTCGGCAACCCCTCCGGGCAGAGCCACGCTGCGGGAAGCCACACACTTATCACCTCAAGGTCGCATCAGTGCCATCTCTGTATCCCAAGCTGAAGCCCTGGAGGCTGAATCACACGAAGCACAGCAATCTGATGGTGGCAGCCTGTCTCCGCCTTCACACTGCGGGCTCCGTATCCACTCGCTACCAAGCACAGAATCCACTTCAAGCGCTCTGGACCAACGTTTAAAGCCATTTTTGGTTCTGACCTGAGCTATGCAAGAAAGCATTTTCTGTTTAAACACTGGCTTCCAACAAGAGAAGGACTGCAATTTTTTTCCAACTACTTGGTGTATAATCATTGTGGTTAAGGGGATGGGATCATAAAAATGGAGAGCGTATCCAGTTTTCTCAATATGAGAAAGCACCTACTAAAAGGTAATGTCTGAAGAACAAAGCAAAACACATATGGAAGAAAAGAAGGGTGAAATATACTTGTTCAAAGAAATCCCAGAAGAAAAATCTGATCTAATTTGTTCTAGAAACCAAAATGCCTTACTCAGCTATGAACTTCAATTTACAAATGCTGTCCAATGACAGCTTATGTTCAGTTACCATATGTATCAAGAGTCAAAAACAGTATTTACAGCTACAGCAATTGAAAAAAAAAGTCAATATTTAAGTAGTAAGCTTTATTCTGGAAGGTTTTATAAAATACAGAACCATTGAACAATGTTAGAACTGATAAAAACACCTCACCTGTAACCAAAGAACACCAAATGTAAGTTACATAAATTACACAACTGCCCTCCTTACCCCTCGGTGCGCACAACTCCGCAACGGAGACGATCTGGAATCGATTTGCCAGAGGAATCACACTAATACCTCTTGCTTTTAAAACCACTTCTGTTAGGATCGCATGCATTTCTTAAAGGACATTACATTTAAAAACCCACTTACAACTCACTGTATTTAAGGTTAGAACCAACAAGTCAGAAGCACACGCAGAATATTTTGTCAGCAGAATATATTAAGACTGAATTTCGAGTTTTAAGGAGGCACTCAGAGAACCCTAAGGTTCTGCAAAGGCTGCTGCAGCCACAACAGTAGTTTTTTCTCACAATAGCCAACCACAGGTAGGTGAGCACAACACAATCTGTTAAAAGGCTGAGATCTTGGCTCACACTATTAAAACGTCAAAGGTTACTGAGACGTTCCATAGAGTCACTTCAGTGAAAATAAGAACCATTAAGAACACTGCAAAGTCATCACTACAGCTACAGCAGAAGAGAGATCACTACAGCCAGCGCCTCGAGCTCTCTTCCTCAACTCGAAACATGCAATTAACATACCTGCAAAGATAATTTTTGCTTTGTATTTTGGAATCCCTTTCACGGTGTACGCCCACTTCCGAGCCAATTTACAGGCAGTTTCTCCAGCTTCCACTCCTAAAACACACAGCAATACCACAATCACACTTGTACATAAGGCAGGGCACTGATGTAGCACCAGATGAATCCGTTGAATCTCACCAACAAGAAATAAAGTGGAAATAAAATTATGTTTTTACCTGTGTTCATGGGAAGGACTTTGTTATAATTGAACATTTTGGTGATGTACTCCTCGTATTCCCCAAGTACATCATTGTAGAATGCTCTGGATGTAAGGGTCAGTTTTTCAGACTGAGCTTTCAGAGCGTTCACGATCTTTGGGTGACAGTGGCCTTGATTCACAGCACTGTAAGCACTCAGAAAGTCAAAGTACTTTCTGCCTTCAACATCCCACACATAAACACCTGGGAAAACCAAACTAAGGTCAATATACAAAACAAAAGAACACGAGGTAATACTAAACAGTATAAGCTAATAGTTACAGTGCAACCTAGTTAAACAAACTGTATTCTTACTCTTCCTTAGGGCATACTGGAAAGGCGCTGTGACTGCAAAACAATCATCTGACCGGGAGAGCATGAGTAACAAACCAGTACAGCACAAATCAGTGCCCAACAAGGAATTAAGGAAAGAAGTGTTTCCCATTCAAAACTGCCACCCCATTAAGCTAGTAAGGAGTATGAGAATTTTGTTTCCCCTTTGAGTCCCTGTTTTGGGTCCTAAAAGACAATGGGGAGAATACTTTTGTAAGCGAACGAAGAACAAGAATTGGAGGTCATAAAAAAGTACAAAACCAACTGAAACAAACCTTAGAAACTGAAGCTCTGAGCTGTCAAAACATGTGCTGATAAAAACTATTGCATCACTACATTGAGGGCATTTCAATATAAACCCATTTCAATATAAATCCAGTTCTATAACCAGTAATTAGATGTCTTTACTTCTTCAGTCACCTGCATCTCCCCCTCCCCAACAAGAAACCCCAATGGTTCAGAAACTGACTAGGTCAAAAACCTTATGCCATGGTGCAACCCCACCTACCCCCCTGAGGGAAACCTGATCACAATACCTTTTCCTCTTTCCAGAGCAACAGGCAGCGGGTGATAGTTGTGGGCACCATACTTAGCCTCACGCTCAAACACGTAATCAGAGGATGGAGGCCCCTGAACGGTTTTTTTGGTAGCAACTGAGGCAGCAGAACTCAGCGAAGCGTGGACACTTCGACAGAGAGCAGCAATGCTCTGGGGGCAGGTCAGCTTGGAGAACATGACGGACTGACTTCAGGTATGCTGCTACAGGTCTGAAAACAAAAACAAGGAAGTTAAGAACTAGCACTGCAGAGTGCTGCAGAATAAACGTATGATGCGACTCAAGTGCTTTTTCTGCCATGACAATAGGTTTCTCAGCCTTCTGGCAGTTCAGTGAAGAAAGCTGACATGAAGTACAACTGAATGCAGCACTAACTTCAAATAACCGTTCTTTTCTATTTTAACATGCACTCACAGTAACAGAAGAAAAACTGAAACCTGCGACTCACCAAGGCCATGAACTGTCACATAATTCTTCCTTCCAGTGTTTCACTATGCCTTATATTGTGACTAGATTTAGTAATATAAACTGCAATAAGAAAGTTGTTTATCGAACTGACAAGTCTTTTGCCTGACAAAGACTTCCAGAAGACAAATCTTGTCACAAACCAGAAAGTAAATAATACAACACTGGAAAGAAGCACCTGACCCAAACAATGTTTAGCTGATAACACTATCAAATTTGATCAAGGATTGATCAGTTTTAACTGAGGCCATCCTTAAGAAGCGAAATTTGTGACTTTTTATATAAATCACATTCTTGATTTTTAAATGTTGCTGCCCACAGACAAAGCACTCACTGTTAGCAGCATTTTAAGACCACCAAAACAACAGATAGAAAGCAATCACACATCAGATATTAACAATCATTAGAGCACCCTGTATTTCCTTAGCAAAATTCTGCAATTTCCCCTGTTACTATCTGACAGTCTGAGGGCAGAATGTGATGAAACAAACACACTGGCACTTCCCCCCTTTGTCTTCGCCTCAGAAATGTAAAAGTGTGTTCCCTAGAAGGGAAACAGAACTGGTATTTTAAAAGCTGCTCAAGCAAGCTCTCCTCACAGCACCACGCACGGGGGACAGCAGAGCCATTTCGGCAAAGACACTGCCTTCAGCAAGACCCAGAGGGCCAGAGCTTGTTCCTGGCCTCACAGAACATCAGAAACAGTATCAGCCCAAGAGGAATATCATAGATGACAATGGCAGGTGCTCTGACCATCAAATGCTGCCTCTGTGGTAACGTGCTCCACAGCAAACAGCAGAGCTGCGTAGCCTTAGCACTGCTGCACTGCCTCACAGCAATAGCATACTGTCAAACTTAACCAAAATGTACTTATTAAATACCAACAGGAGAATACAGTGATGACTTATACAAGGGTGCTGTTATTTCAGGCTGCTTGCAGAGACAGAAATATTAAGTTACAGATTTATTCTAAACTTATTTTGGAAAAGGTCTGCACGCCGGATGTGTTGCCTGAAACAGAGAGGCATTTCTTTCAGCAGACTCCTCAAGCATTACATTGCTGCCCCTCACTCCCAGGCAAAGCCAGGAAACTGTTTTCTGCCACACCTACCACAATCAGCTACCACAACCCAAGAGTCTCCATTCCAGCAAGAGATGAATGGCAGCTTCACAGCTCTGGGCATTTCACCAGCTGTCATCAATGCCCATAAATATTAGCCATTTGTGTTAAAACTTTTCAAGATTGTTTTTCAAAGATTTTGCAAATAAAAGATAAATTCTTCTCTTTGCAAGAAAAGTTTCTGAGAGAAATGCAGCTCAGCTACACCACTAAAAACTACAACTTGCTTAACTCCTAAAATTAATTGGCCGGTGACTTCCCAGCCCCTGGCACACCTCGCAGCAGAGCAGCCAACTCTGTAACGAGCTTCTTCATTTCTGGAGATTTTCCAGGCACTCTTGCAATGAAAGAGAAATGGCTCCCATCTGCCCTGTGCCAGAGCGCTACCCTTCTGCATCAAGAACTACAGACCTCCAATCTGAGACTCTTCTTTTACTTTCAGGTTGGAAAACCTTAATTAGAAGTTTTTAAAAGGGCTTCGCCCTCCCTGAGGAGAAATTCCTCGCAAACTATGCTAGTGAGGCCACATCATTTTAGTCGAGGCATGGGAGGTTCCTTGGAGTGGGGCTGAGTGAAGCTGGGAATTGTGGATGCATCTGGAGTTAAAAGGTGAAGAAAAATCTGGTGTTGATGATCAGCAGGACGAAATGAACAGAGATTTCAGGAGAGAGGAGGGGCACAGTCAGCAGGGGGAAAAAGACGACAAACTCTGAACCTATTGCCAGCTATAAGGAAGTGAGAAATATCATCGTGCCCCGCAGCATGCAGTACTGGAGTCAGCAGCCAGGACATTCCACCAACTGGAAAAGTTCTTGCATCAGACTAAAGAAGCTGCTCAAAGCACAGCTGTAACACAGACTGGAACAGCTTTGCTCAGCTGCTGAGCAAGAACACCCAGACAAGAGCAATGCGCCCACAGGCCTCGCAGAAAAACCCAGCAGCTGTGGGTACCCAGCCCTGGTCGCGCACTGAGACGGCCAGCGCCCTCCGTTATCAGAAACACTGAGATGCGTGCCTATCCAGCACCGAGCCCGCGCCCGCCGCAACCTTCACCGGTTGCATGGGGTGGCGGCTGGGGAGCGGGAGGGCTCTCGGTCTGGCCCTCCCAAACCACCGCTTCCGAACAGCTCAGGGCCGACCCTGGCAGGCAAGAACGAGCAAGAAACCCGGCAGCGACACGGAGGGGCCCGCTCGTCTCCCCTTGGCCGAGGCCGCGGCAAAGCACAGAGAGGAAGGGAGAGCTCAGGGAGGAGCGGGCTCCGCAGAGGGAAAGGGGGTGACACAGCGGAGGGGCCCTGGCGGCTGGGCCTGCCCCGCTGTGCGGCCCGGCCCGCTCCCTCCCTTGCCCCAGCGACCGACGCTGCTGCACAGCCACGGTCCCGCCCGAACCGGGACAACGCGACCCCTCGGGGTGCAGAGAGGCCGAGCCGGGCCGGGCCGAGCCGAGCCGGGCCGGGCCGGGCCGAGCCGAGACAGGCCGAGCCGAGCCGAGCTGAGTCGGGCCGGGTCGAGCCGAGTCGGGCCGGGCCGGGCCAAGCCCTCCCGACCACGCTGTACCTGTCGTTGCCGGGCCGTGCCGAGTCGCCCCCGCCGCGCAGTCCCTGCACCCGCTGTCACCGCTACTGTGTACCTGCACTCGCTCCGCTGTGCTGTACTTGTCCCCGCTGCCACCCCGCCGCGCTGTACCCGCGGTCGCCGCCGCCGCAGCCCGAAGCGAAGAGAAGGCGGGGCGACCCGGAGCTGTCACCGCTCCTCGCCACGCCCGTCACCAAGACAGTGCTGCCGTCCACTGGCTGCCGCAGCCGCCCATTGACTGTTGCTGCTGGTGATTGGTCATTTTCACTACGGCACCTCCCGCTAACTGCCCGCCGGCACCGCCCCTCCTCCACCTCCTCCCATTGGTCGGACGACGCCCAGAGCCCGCCCCTCGCTCGCCCAATCAGGAGGGGCTCCGGTCCCCCCTCCCGCGCACACGGCCCCGCCCAGCGACAGTTGGCCGCGTCCCACAGAGCCGGCGCCCCGCCCCGCCCCGCCCGCAGAGCTCGCGCGTGGCAGGGCCGTCCTGAGCGCTCGCGCCCTGCGCTGCACCTGCAGGGCGTTTGGCAAACAGAAAAGCTGGACCTTGACAAGGAACCGTCACGATGCGTTTCCTACGCACGTGCTGGTTCAGGAGCGGAACTTGATGATCCCTGTGGTCCCTTCCAGCTCGGGTCATTCGGTGATTCTGTAGTTTTAATCCAAAAGAAGAACACTGGGGGTATTTAACTTTTTATCTTACCCACCTCACTGGGGGGATAAAAAAAACCCAAACCCCTCAGTGTGAGCGCTGATGACGTCTGAGTGCCTCCTGCTTTTTGTTCACCAGCTGCCACGGAGATGATGTGAGGGCTGGAGCCCCTCTGCCATGGGGACAGGCTAGGAGAGCTGGGGGTGTTCAGCTGGAGAGGAGAAGGCTGCGGGGGGACCTTAGAGCCGCCGCCAGTACCGAAGGGGGCTTCAGGAAAGTTGGGGAGGGGCTCTTTACAAGGGCCTGGAGAGGCAGGACAGGGGGGAACGGCTTTAAATTGGAAGGTATAAGATTCAGATGAGACATCAGGAAGAAACTCTTCATGCTGAGGGTAAGGAGGCCCAGGCCCAGGCTGCCCAGAGCAGTGGTGGCTGCCCCATCGCTGGAGGGATTCAAGGCCAGGTTGGATGGGGCTTGGAGCCCCCTGATCCAGTGGCAAGGGGGATGGAACTGGATGGGCTGTAAGGTCCCTTCTAACCCAAAACATTACATGATTCTATGATAATTGTCCCGATCAGTTTATCAACACTGGTAAAGAGCTTGTTTTTTCCACACAGAAAACGTGGCATCCTGGGTGGATGGGAGAGGGAATTTACATTACCTTTCCCACACTGAAGCAGCCTAGCATTCCTGAATCTTGTTGCATCTTCTAACCAAACTGCTCAGATCTTGGCTGTCAGGGAGCAGCAGTGGAGAATAACACCCACAGAGAAAATGTCTCCTGTATGCAGTCAGCTCGGTGCAGCAAGGGTTGCGGTAGAACAGATGATACTGTGTTCTTTATAAATGCACATGCAGTTAGGCCCAATTTGCTAATATGTTTATGTGTCTCGCTAGCCTAGTTCTGCCAACAAATCGTGCCTTGCATTTGCTGCCAAAGTTGAATGCATGAAGCACCAAAAAGTTATGCCTTAGGTGCTAAATTTCAAAGCATTGTACATCATGTCTGTTGAATGAATACTTGGTTGTTCTGTGCCAGGTTTCCCAAGGCCAGAAGCAGTTACTATCTTGGAGCTGTTGAAACCCATTCATTTCTAGTTAAAGGTATGATTTTGTGTGCAATGCCTGAAGTTTTAAGGCTGAAACTAAGCAATGACCCACTTGTTTTGAGTATTGTGCTTGGTCCCCGTTCACCTCTGGTGTAAGGAAAAATGCATTATTTTGTTTGTCATACATTCATGTGTCTTAAATAGCCTGGTTGAACACGGGCCAGGATTTGCAATCCGTGAGATCAATGGGATTTTCCTGGGGAGGAAATGCAGGTTTAAGTTGCCTGTTGGGTTTTTTCACTTTGGTATTTCATTAGCATGGTAGGTACCTTATCAGTTTGCTGAAGTCATGCTAATGATTCTTCCTACCTGTTTAGCCACAAAAATATGATACATGCATTTAATCATTTACAGATTCAACTCAGGAGCAGTCTTTTACCTGCCTTTAAATGCTGGTTTTCTCAAGGACACTTTCAATTGTTTTTGATTCAGCTAGCCATGCATTTTTCAGAGGAAGCAGAAAAATGCATAAAGGACAGAATTTGTCCAAAGGATGAAATGACACATATCATATGAGGAAAACATATATGAAAAATTAAAGAATGCAGACTAAAAGCAGCCAAGATCAGTTGCTGAAATGCTGAGTCTTGCGTTCAGGCTCTGCCCCATGGAGCTAGAGCCATACTGCACTGAGAAGTGATTTCAGAAGCCAGGCATCTGGCCTCCCTCCCAGGGAAACAGCCATCGTGCATCCAAGTAAACACTGCAGATTCGTGTCTGAAATGTGGAGCTTCAAAAACAAACAAACAAACAAATTACCCTCAGGCAAGAAAGGGCTTGATTTCTTTTGGATTCTGCCAAGCCTGAAAGAAGAAAAAAAACAGTTTATGTGCTCAAACACAGACATAATATGGAATGTGTATGTACTAGATGTAAACGTATTTTTTTAAAGCTCATATGAACTATTTCTGAGAGTTAAAAATTACAAGTATGAAATAACTCTCAGCTGGAATTGTTATTCAACACGCCTGAGAGAGTGACTGCAAACCTTGACTTAATGTAAGCTTGATCAGTTTTATGTAGGATCAGCTTAGTCCTGTCGTGTCTTACTTTCTTTCCTCCTTTGTTTTTGGCACTTATAATCAAGACACAGAAAATACCCCCTTTTCTTCTTTAAATGCTATCAAGTTGGGATTTGAAATTGTTCACAGCATGCACAGTGGCAGCAGTTACTGTAAGTCTTTTAGCAGTTCCTCTCAGTAACCTGTAATATTTCCTGTGATTTATGAAAGGAAAGCAGAAGCTTAATATGTACTGTTTAGTTACCTGTAGGTACCTAAAAGACTCCACATGACAGTAACCAAAATGTGAAAAACAGAACACATGAAATGTTCATATTTCACAGTAATTTGCCCCGCAGAAAAGAAGAAAAACTTGACCTACTTGAGGAAAGAGGGTTATTATATTCATTCTGCTTACCCAGAAAATTTAATTTGACATGTAAGTAAACCATAAAGCTATAAGAAGGAACAAGTTAAGTCATGCCAGTTGTTAGGAGTAATTCTGCAGTTCTGTCTTTGGCAGAAATGCTCATTGAAGTCATTGGGAATCAGGCATGTGAAGAGACTGAGGAATTGCATCCTGGTTATTGTGGTTATTTAGAGGTAGGGCCAATACAAGGGAGTTACAGTCTTGGCCTCTAAGGCAATTTGGCTGCACAAGCTCAGAGTGCACCGCGGAATGATGTGCTGCTCATGGGAGCTGCTGAATGCACCGGTGTAGTGGCAGGGTCACAGGACCCTTTCTTGTGTTGAACACTGTCCCAGGTCTGCTTCAGCAAGTCTTCAGAACGCCTTGATAGCCCGTGTTGAGGCACATGGCACCAGCACTCAATTCTCTGGTGGCACAGTAGTTTCCTACTCAGATCAGAGGACAAGTTCCTCACCTCAGAGCAAGAGCCAGACTAGTCAGAAGGTTGGATATGGAGTTCATCCAAGTCATGAGGCGCAAGGGACAAGATTATAATTAGCTAAAATCAATACAAGGCTATAGTGCTGTCAGAAAAACAGTCCCACCCCTCTTCCCATCTTTAGGAAAGCCGCAAGGGTGGTCTTCACCTGTTCTCCTCTTGTTGAAATTGTGCTACTGCTCAGCAAAACCCTTACACTTCTCTGAGCCAAAGGCAGGTTCAAAGGCAGACCTAGCAGTGAACACATTGCTCTGGAGAGCTCAACTAAAGCCCCAGTCCGACAGCCATCCACGCACTCCATCCCAAACAGGCAGAGTGAGGGGGTGTCATGTACTGTACAAGCCAGCCTTGCCAATGTTTGAGACATCTCTGAGCAAGGATCGAGGAGAACAATACGTGGTGATGAGACTGCTGTAACACATGTGGACATGGGGATGCATTCGTGTAACATTTCTCAGTTTGCCAACAGCAGGAAAGTGTCTGTGTGACACAAATTCTGTGCTGGGGTAATACTGTTCCATGGCAGATGTCTCCTGCTTGAAAACACGTGTCTGGAAAAGACTCAAGAATACAAAGGTGCTTTATTACTGTGGTGATGAGATACTAATGGATGGATATATGGGTGGTTCCAGGAATTCTCTACTTGTACACTTCCATCTCTCATTTTCATTGATGAGAGTTGAAGTTTGCGCTGATTTCTGATAGTGCCTTATATAGAAAAAACATTTTTCATGTCGCATGTTTGTGTTATTCTGGTTATTTACTTACAGCAGAATTCTACATTAAGACATTTCTTGCAGGACAAGAAATGTTAGTCTTTCCTGCAGCACAGCTAAAATATTTTACAATGCTGTGTGTCACAACTGAGAGCAGCAAACTCTAATGAGTGCAAAGCACATCTGCCTCTCAATTTCAGTTAGAGATTTCTTTTTTAGTTCATGTCTTTGGACATAGTTTGGCAAAGCATTTCACAGCCCCCTAAGAATAGTGCTGTTTTATTGGGTCGGTGTTAGTTACGCAGCCTGAAGCACCACAAACAACCCTTAAAGCTGATAGTCCTATTGCAAGATAAGCCTTGAGCTACAGTTAATAATTCTCCTCCTCAATTTGTACGTTGGCTTATTTTACAAAGATCTCAATGGTATTCCATTTGTTACATGACAGTGTGGATAGCTGAATTATAGACTCAGAACAGTTTAATTTATTGTCTGCTGATGATCATTGTTTTCAATTTTTGAATTTACATTCAGTATTTTCCTTTGAAGTTATTGATGCCTACATCCAGAGCCCTCCACAAATAAGATGAGACATTTTACTTGTATGTGACACCCAGATTTAAAGGTAAATTATAAGCTCTTGTATTTCTCAAACTTGCAGTTAATTAAGTGAAAGAACCTTTTGCTTTTTTTTTTTTTTCTATATCACATTTCTGGTGAGCATCACATTCCTTGGGCTTCACACTAACAATAAGACACAAAGAGGAGAGAGTCTGGGGAAAACAATGATCAGATATACCAAGACAAATTAAAAGACCTGTATATCTTCAGCTCACTAGTGACTGGGTTTAGATTTTTCTCTACTGTCATGCAGCTCTGACAGTGGTGCACCTGCAGTTCCAGCTGCAACACAGTCCAAGCATGAGATCTGTGAGACCAGAAAATGGGCAGCAGTCTGAGAAGCCACAGGACCCTGGTAAATGGCATTTTTTAGCATAAAAATCAGAAATTGTGAAATGAAACCCAAAGAAAATCAGAGTGAGACTAAGTCAGTTTCAAATTCAGATTTTCAAGTGCCTTATCTTTGAACTTGCTTCTTCCTTGTACAAATGTACTTTTATTTGGATCTCGCAGACTTTCTGCTTCGTAACTTCCATTTTTCATTCTTGGATTTTATCAGGATAGTGATTTCTGGAAAAAACCTACTTTACCTGCTCTCCAAGCTTCCAAAATCTGACCCAGATGGCAACCATGGCCATCATGAGAGCCTACAGAAAATTAACATAAATACCTCTAACTGTGTAATAAGTATAAATATCTCATCAATTTGGTTAGTCTCAGGACCGAGCACAGAACATCTGGATATGCTTTATCTCAGGAGCTGGGAAACTCTTCTCAGAATTCTGCCCCAGCACATCCCCGCTGGCCCTGCCATTCAAGTGGTTGACATTGCTGCAGCAAAGATTGATAATCTTGCTAAATCACATGGCTGTTCCTTAGAAGGGTCAAATAAACTAGTAATGCATTTCATCCATTCTTTGCTCTCTGCAACTTATTTATCCTTTCTTCAAACTAATGCTCTTCTGTAGTGATTTCAGCAAAATGCAGCATTTCTTGAATTCAACAATACCTGTGACTTTTGATGTAATTCAGTGGAAGGGCCTGGAGGATAAGAAAAGCTATCAGTCTACCGGCTGCTCATGAACACTAAACAAGAGGTGTCAGCATGGGAGATGGGTGTTGGACATCATCACAGAGCTGACCTAATCTGGGAGGGCAAGGCTTCAACCCAGCTGTGTCATGTCAGGCGCTTAAGTGTCTACAGATACAAAACCTCACATCTTTTAGGTTCCTATTTTGCAGAGTCTATGTATCTCTGTACATTCTCTCCTTTTTAAAAAATTAATATTTAAAGCTTCTTTCATTAAACAGTAACACTAAAAGAAGTTCCATGACCAAAGCTACTGTAACAAATCAGCATGTGTCAAAAGGAGTAAAATCTTTTTATTTATATTGGTCTTGTACATGGATCTGGTGTCTTTGTAAGCTCAGTGGAAGAGCCTGAATCTTGAAGACTACTGAAATCCCTCTGCAGTGTTGCCATGTGGCAAAGCCCCATGGAATGCTGCACTTTTAACTAAATTTTTCACACAAAACATAGAAAATGAGGTGATCAACTTGAGAAAAAAGCTATAAGCAGCTAGAAACTTCAGTGTTTGAAGGGGAAAAACAAATATAAATTGAGTTTAATACTTGTGCTACAGGAGTAAGCACAGGTAGCGTTGCTACAAGCTACATGAGTCACAAGAACCACAAAACAGCTCCTGTGAACCCAACAAAGAGGCTAAAGCCAACCTGTGACATGCAGCTTGCAAGTTAGTTGCATGCATCAGTGCCGTCCCAGAAACTTTTTCTGAGCACACTACCAGAAACAGGGCCCAAAACATGAGTTTTCTGCATCGAGAAAGTGCCATAAAGAGCTGTTCAAGATGATTTCAGCTGATACAGGGTCATGCTGGAAAGCAAAATATGTGTTCAGGTCCAGTGATGCAAGAGCCCTATTATCAAGGTTTCTGCAGGAGCACCTCACCCACCAAATGTTTTGCTAGACGTCTAGTCTGCCCCAGAGTTGTAAAGCTGCTGAAATCAGACTTTGCTCTCATTCGTGACCAAATGTGGGACCAAAGCAAGGCTTCTTAATCATTCCCGAGTCACCCGACCACTTAGCGGGCTGATGAGGCATTTAATGGATCAGCTGTTGTATTTTGTGAGGCCTTTGATAAACACGTGGGTACATTGACTTTCACTGTTTCTCCAAATGTGGGGTAGAGCTGGCCGATTGCCCGAGAGGTATCTGGGGTGGGTTGTGACAGGGTCTAGCTGTTGGGCTGAGTGTACTGTGGCCGGGTTTGCATCTACCTGTTGTTGTATGATGTAGGGTTAGATATCGACATCTTAAGAAGGGCCTCAATCTGCTTCATAGCCTAAAGGAAAACTGCTGGTTGGGATCCAGCCTGCAGTAACTGACTTTGAAAGGTCTGATGCTGGCCCTGCTGTGCCTCCTCCCAGTCAGCACCTTCAGTGGTTTAGAGGAAAAGGACCAGCAACAGACACCTGGAGCCTACTGGGTAGTCAACAAAGGAATCAGCCACGGCACACCTTCCCATTTGCACCCTCTGCGCATCAGCCGTCCCATACAATACAGGTGTGTCTTTGTGGGTGTGCATGGCCAAGAGGATGCCTGCCAGAAGGCATTGCTATGTCCTTTCAACAGAAATACAGCCTGTGGGACTTAATGTGCCACAGTGACAACAAAAATCAGC
Source organism: Neomorphus geoffroyi (assembly GCA_033558235.1). Taxonomy (NCBI): domain Eukaryota; kingdom Metazoa; phylum Chordata; class Aves; order Cuculiformes; family Neomorphidae; genus Neomorphus; species Neomorphus geoffroyi. Next base: position 237,531 of record JAUMJM010000016.1, on the reverse strand, counting down.
AGTCAAGTTTCTGCTGAAAAAACTGTTCTGCTCTGAGCTCTCTACCTGCCTGCTCCTTATCTTGGACCATCCCCGCCTCTCTTCAAACTGTCGTACTCGATCTCAGTAAGGAACAAATCCATAGGTGGAAGCCGAGGGATCCTATCGTCAGCTCAGGAACCTGTGTGTAGATAGCACATAGCTTATTACAGATGTTCTAGCAAACAATGAGGGAGAGGAGAGAGGAAGGAAGGAACAAATCATACTGGGTTTCTTCATGAAAAATGCTTCATCACTGACATTTCAATAAACATCTTTTGTTCCTCTGTATTTGATTGTTTTGTATTTAATTTAATTCATCAGACTTTGCAAATCCACCTGCATGAGTTGATCTGAAAGTCTAGTTAAACGGACATTTCTAACATTTCCCTAATTGTGATGCCATGGTGTTCCCCCACGTACTTCTTGCATTATCAGGCTAAATAAAGCTGATTTCCAAAGTGCTTTTGTGGTTCCTGGACCACTAAAATTGCCTGTGCAGAGAGAAGGTATGGAAGAAGCACTAAGTTTTTGTCCAGGGATGAACACCATATGAGTCAAGAGCTTTTCCCTTCTGCATTGAAGCATAGTAAACACTTTCTTGCTGTCCCAGGAAGCACCAGGCATGTGCTACTGCTGGAGCTGAGCTTCCAGGCATGATGCCCCAGCTGCCATCGTACAGTCTGGAACAGAAACGGAAGAGAGCGTGAGCAAAGCTCTGTTCAGAGCTGCCTGACACAGGCTGGTACCAGAAGTGTGGGCATCCTGAAACCCAGCTGTCCATGCCTGCTCCCTGCAGCACCATTATTATGGACCGTGTGGTGGGAATAGGCAAGGCCACTGAGTTCCCTGTGTTCTCTGGAGCATTCAAACTCAAAACTCTTTTAATATAGAGGCATTTTTTTGTTTTTACACATGAGACTTACTTGTGATGCCCTTTAACAGGCATATTCAGCAGCGAGTAAAGTCAATTTTTGTCTGTGCTTGAAAATATTGCACAAATCTGTATTCCGAATTGTTGGAGATAATGGGTTCTCAGTGGGGCATTTCCAGACGTGTTACCAGTGCGAATAACGTAATCTGGACAATATGCTGCTTGACGGCAATTGCTGTTTCCAAGACTGCTGTGAATTACAGCTGCAATAAGCAGCCAGTCGCACATCTCTAACTAGAAGCCAAAGAGATCACCTACCTGAGCAGCCGCTCCCTCGACAAAGCAGGAGCGGAAGGGGCTGTCTGAAGGGCTTGGAAGCATTTAGCCAGCAAAGCTTTGGTGGCCTGGCATCAGTGCCGCAAAATCTGCAGCCCTACTGCTATGCATCACCTTTCCAGTGCTGCACAGAGGTGCAAGTCATGCCACGCAGGAACTGTGATCGATGTATTCTCTGGGATTAACTGTAACACCTCTTTGTGACTCTGGGCCATAGAAGTGGCTGAACAGCACGGTGGGAAAAGGGCTGGCATTGCCAGCGTGGGAACCGAGCATACAGATTTCCCACAAAGCTAGCATAGTTTTGTCAGTGGCAAAACTGCTGACAAACCACAAAGCCTTGAAAATGTTATGAACAGCAAAGCCACTTCTCAAAGTAGGAGACAATTTATACTGTTTGCATTATTTTAATTTATAACATTGCCCGGGCTTTTCTACAATTTATACTTAGGGAAGAGAATGAGTCATATGACAGAAGACAGGGCACCAGTCTTTTTCCCACGAGAGATTTCAGTGCACTGCAGGTGATAAACTGTTTCATGCTCTGGGAACGTCTTAGGGTGATGGCCAAATGAAGTCAAGGACTGATTTTTGCATGCACAGTGGTGAAAGTCACAGATAGGCAAGGGGACTTAGGTCTGGTTGGTCCTAACTTGAGGAAGAGAAGATGGACTAGAGGAGCCTGCTAGAGCACCTGTCTCTTCTGGGGGCCTGAGATCCGAATGGACTTCAGGCAGCCAGGGCTGGACAGCCAGGCTGTCTGCAGTGTTGCATCCTGTTGGTGCAGACAGCTGGGACTGGACAGCTGGGTTGTCTGCAGTGTTGTATCCCAATGGTGCATCCAGCCAGGACTCCAGACTCAGTGGCCCAAAAACAAGGCAGGTCTGGATGTATGCTGAGCGATTGTAATAACCCCCATCTCCTGTAACTCTAACTTCAGTCAAATTAGGGTTAAAAAGTTACTTTAATTAACCTACATGTAAATATGTTCATGCAGTAGTTATGACTTCCAGAACCATGACCTGAGACGAACCTTGTGTTTTGTCAGTAGCTATGCAAGCAATGGAGAAGGCACTGAACAGCTCCTCTTTGCTGTGGAAAAACAACTGCAGGCAATTTCAGTGCATCTGGCAGGTTGCAGGCAGCGGCCGTTCCCCAGCTTGGCCTTGTGGGCTTCACACCCTCACTCCCTGCAAAGCTGGAAGTCAGGAAGGCAATGTCAGTAAAGAGGGGTGTCCCGTGAAGCTCATCCTTGCAACTGGTCGTAGGAGGTGGGATAGCACCCACAGTCACTGACGCACAACACAGGGCAATGCCCACTCAGTGGGGATGCAGTCCGGGAAGCAAACACTACTTCATCCAACACAATTCAATACATAATAATTTAAAAAGCCCCTTTTTATTTAGACAAACACAGGAAGAGCCAGATAGGATTTACGAACCAAGTGTTTTGGCTGGAGAGCCAATGTGTGCTTTAAAGCATCGCAAGAGACTGAGGGGACGCAGTCTTGATCAGCGTGTTGTAACAATTTGTGGAACTGCATGAGACAGATTTTTTTAAACCAATTATTTCCCATCCATTCAGGGACAGATAAGCCCCCAGCTAAAGTTCCTTTTCATTCCCTTGCTTGTAACGATGAAGATGAAATGTGATTTTCATTTTTAACAAATGCTCCAAAAAAGCAAAACCCAAAAAGCATATGTTTCTCTGTTGTGGAAAATAGGTCTCGGCATGCTGGAAATTCTGCATTTTACTTAGTTTCTACCACAAAAGCCCCATTTTAAAAGAAACGAATAATGTAATAATTTTCTCTGATTTATGTTTTCTGCCTCATTTGGCACCAAAGCTGCGTTGTCACGAGAACAACTGTTCTCCACACAGAGCGATCTTGAGGCTTCTCATCCAAAACCTTTGAGTCACGGGGAATGAAGGGAAAGGGCAGGCAGGGAGGCCGAGCAGGGTGGCAGCCTCCGAGCACCTTCCCGCTGACCGAAGACCCCGATTCTTCTCCTCGCCGGGGCTGCGGTTCCCGACGCCTTCCCGGATAAGCGAGCTCCTCTGTCCCAGCAGGGTGCCAAGTGCACGGCTCCTGGTTCCGGGCCAGGAGGGGGGCACGACAGCAGAGCGCGGGTGAGGGCGGGCACAGCGGAGTCCCACGAGCACCAGAGCAGCCTGAGGTGTCCTTGCTGCCCTGGGATCCAGCGGCCGCGCAGCACCAGCACTGCGGCAGCGGCTCCGAGCGGCGCCCCGGCTCTGAGCGCTGGGAAAGGCGCTCGGAGGGGCTCCGGAAGGCCTTGGTGTCAGGAGCGTGACCCGTCTCCCGCGCCCGTAGCCACATCTCCCGCGCCCGTAGCCACATCTCCCGCGCCCGTAGCCACATCTCCCGAGCCTGTAGCCACATCTCCAGCGCGCCGGCCGAGCCCTGCGGCTCCCGGGCGCACCGCGGGCTCGCACCGAACAGCGCCGGGGCCGCTGCGTCCGGGGGTTCCGGGGCTCCCGACGGCTCCCAGGGGGTTCCCCTTTACCCCCGGGGCTCCCCACCACCCCGGGATTCCCGGGGTTCCCCCCGCCCCCCAGGGGTTCCCTTCCGCCGCCTGGGGTTCCTCACCCGGCTCCGGGGGTTCCCCCGCACCCCCCGCTCAGAGGTGCGGGGCGTAGAAGGGCCCGAGGTACGCGGGGCCGAGGAAGGGCGCGAAGGCGGCGCCGCCGAGCGGGAGCAGCGCGGGGCCGTACGGGGGCAGCGCCGGGTGGGGCAGCGCGGCGGGACCGGGGCTTGGGGGCAGCGCCGGGAACGGGAGCGCCGCGGGGCCGGGGCTGCCTGGGGAGCCGGCTCCGGCCCCGTCAGCGCCCGGGTGCTGCTTCTTCCACTTGGTGCGGCGGTTCTGGAACCAGATCTTCACCTGCGTCTCGGTGAGGCTCAGCGAGAGCGCCAGGCTGAGACGCTCGCACACCGACAGGTACCGTGTGGCGCGGAACTTGCTCTCCAGAGCCACCAACTGCTCGTAGGTGAAGGCGGTGCGAGCCCGCCGGGGCTTGCTGCCCGCCCCGCCCCGCCGCCGGCCCCGCGGCGAGCTCGGCCTCTCCGGGCTGGCTCCTCTGGCCCCGCACGACTCCTCCAGACCAGCTCTTCCAGCCCCGCACGGCTGCTCGGGACAAGCACCTCCAGTCCCGCACAGCTGCTCGAGACCAGCTCGTCCAGCCCCGCACGGCTGCTCGGGACCGGCTCCTGCAGCCCCGCACGGCTGCTCGGGACCGGCTCCTGCAGCTCCGCAAGGCTGCTCGGGACAGGCTCCTGCAGCCCCGCACGGCTGCTCGGGACCAGCTCCTGCAGCTCCGCACGGCTGCTCGGGACAAGCACCTCCGGTCCCGCACAGCTGCTCGAGACCAGCTCGTCCATCCCGGCACGGATGCTCGGGACTGGCTCCTGCAGTTCCGCCCGGCTCCTGCACACCGGCTCCTGCAGCCCCGCACGACTCCTCCAGACCCGCTCCTTTGCTCCCGCACGGCTGCTCCGGGCTGGTTCCTCCGGTTCCGGGCGGGACCGCCTGGGCGCGCTCCTGCCCCGCTGCCTCTGGGCCGCGCCCCGCCGGGGAGTGCGCATCTGGGGGGAGAGGGCGGGAGTTAGCGGTGCGAAGGGGGCACCGCCGGCACCCCCAAACCTGGCCCTTCTCCTCTAGCACCCCCAAACCCAAGCCCTCCTGCTCCAGCACCACCAGACCCAGCCCTGCTACTCCGCCCCCGCCTCAAACCCAGCCTTGTTCCTCCAACACACATCCGACACCCAGCCCTGCTCCTCTGAACCCCCAAACCCAGCCCTGCTCCTCTGACCCCCCCGGCACGGCAAAGCAAGGGAATCGGTAAAATAAAATAAAATAAAATAAGGTAGCGGCAAACCCCCGCCCGCCGAGTGAGACCCCTTGCCCCGTGGAAACATCGCATCTGCGGTATGGATTTGTTACCAATTAAAAAAGAAGTTATTAAAGTTCCCTTCTGAAGCGAAATAAATCCCCCCCTCCCCGCGCTAATGGAGTTTCAGATTTGCGAGGGCCGGATCGATAGATGTCATCTATTAAAGGTAAGTTTTAATCGAACGATGCGAGGCTCAGCCCGGGGAGGGGGGCTGCGCGGGCACCCGCCGGCTGCGGGCGGCAGATAGGCGGGAGCTGTAATGGGATATCGATCCGCGGGGGCGCAGGCGTGCTCCGCCGGGGACGGGATCGGACATCGCCCAGCCGGGCTGGGATGGGGATGGGACCATCCTGCCCCGGGAAAGGGACCGACACCCGGCGCTGCACACCCACCCGGGATGCCCCACGGGCGCGGGGGATGCTCCGCGCCGGCCCCCGGTGGGACACGCGAACAACTTTTCCCTTCGCATCACCGAGACTCAACGCCCGGCTCCATCTCCTTCCCGCGCCTCCCTGCACGGCAGCGCCCGGGGTCCCCGCCCGCCGCAGAGCCCCGAGCGCGTCCCTACCGTGCTGCCCCGGAGCGCTCCCCGCGCCGCCCGCAGCTCCGCCCGCAGCGCTGTCCCCCTCGCCCGCGCCGCTGCGCCGGCTGAACTTCCGTGGGTCCAGGATGTCCAGGATGGAGAAGGGGGTTTTACGGCGGGCGGGGGCCGCCTTGGCTCCGCGGTCCTGGCATTCCGGCATCGCCACGCTCCGCGCGGGCTCCCGGCGCGGGGCTGCGGGGGCTGCGCGGGCGCTGGGAGAGTGGCGGGGGCGGGGGGGCAGGGGAGGGGGCGGCGCAGCCATTGGCACGCGGCCCCGCGCCCCCTCCCCGCGCGGCCCCGTGGGGCGCGACCGCCGCCCCCCCCCGCCCCCGGCATCCCAGCCTCCATCCCCGCTGTCCCCATACCGGTGCGGGAGGCGGCCAGGAGCCCCGGGGCCTCCGTCAGTGCAGGAATGCGACGGCACATGGCAGCTCCCCAAGTTCCTCTGTCCCTCCGGATCCAGAGAGACCGCGGCCACCTCTGTCTCCCCCGGCTGCCTTTGTCCCCTGGATCCAGAGAGCCCCCAGCCACCCCCTTGCCCCGGGGCTGGGCAGCTCCTGGCCACCTCTGGACCACCCACAGCTGCCCTGGGCCAGTGGCAGTCCAGCGGGGCAAGGCCCTGTCTCAGTGGGACCCAGAGAGCAGGGTCGGTTCCTGTGATCCCCTACTGCGCTGAGCAGGCTCCAGGCTTGAAGCACTCACTCTGCCAGCGGCCGCTGTTCAGGATGTGGACCTGGCATGTGGGCCACCAGGAGGGATGAGCACTGTGGACCAGCTCGGGCATGGCTGGCCATGACCCCTGTGATCACCCGCGGCACTCACGCTATTCCCAGTACACAGGCAGGGAAACTGAGGCAGGCTTGTGTTGGGGAGGACGTGCCACGGCGCAGCCCCGATTGACCTTGCAGTGGGAAGGCCTGGCTGTCTGATTGTGGCGTGACCATCGTGCCTGAAACTGGGACAGCGTGGGCAGGAGCAGACCAGGCCTCTGCACCCACACCAGTCCCCCGGCCACAGCTGCTCCTGGCCAGCCGTGTTCATTCAAAGCTTGCTAGCGATGTATGTCTGTGTGTCTGTATGTCTGCATGTCTGTATCCGCTCAGGGTGACGCTGCCCTCTCTCCTTTAGCATTTCTGCAGTTGGTTGGTTCTGTGAATCAGCCTGAGGCAGCCAGGAAAGGCAGCCCTGGGTGGGAATCTGCCTGTGTTAATTCCTAGGAAGAGGTGCAGACCGGAGCCCTCCTCCCCTCTGCAGGTGTCTCAGCCTCTGCAAAAGTGGGCTTTTTGTTTGCCATTGCAAAGGCGTAGCCCTTCAGACAAGAGGAGAGCAAGGAGATGAGATGAAGATGTGCGGGGCGATGTGATTACAAATAATTGTTATTGTTAATTATCTGGTGGCACCATCAAAGAGCGCATTTGGTGCTAGCTGCTGGTATGGGATCCCACACACATGTGGAAGAGAAGGGAGCTCTGTCCTGAGGAGTTCCTACACTGAAGCTACAGGTGGATAAAACTTTGTTTCGAGGATGCACCCAGTGTGAAAATGAAGGTGGTGGTGAACTGGAAAACACTGCTGTAAGCTAGTCGAGTATTGCTTATGTATCTAAAATTCCTGGAAGTGCATAAGAAGGAAAAGGAAGGGGAGAGGAGCAGCTGCAGCTGCTGGACAGTTTGGTTCAAAAGATGTCAAATAAAGAAAATGGATATGAAGTCTTAGTGCAGATTCTATCAATGTTTTTGAAATGGGATTGGTTTTGTGGCACAAAATTAGTTACAAACTACGTGGAGAAACCATAGGCATTGTCATACGGTAGATGAGCGCATGGCTCACTGCTTTAGGAATGCTTGCAAGCCTTGGCAATGCCTGAGGTTTTTTATGTTTAAAAGAAAACAAAAACTGATGGATGTGAGGCTACAAATACTTCTGTTTGAGACATTGTGTCTGCAGGAGCTGAGAAGGTAAATCGTAGCACTGAGATCAATTATGAGCTAGCAGGTATCCCCAAGCATCATCAGCTTCACACGCACACGCACGCCAACCTACAAACATACATGCATGTCGAAAGGCACACACAAAGCAGCACACATCCATGGATTAGTTTTAGCTCTCTGTTTGAAGTTGGTCCGTTTCCCAGCTCAAGCATTAAAATTCAACCCAAGTGCTGCCTTTAAATTGCTTTGATGTTAGGTGAGTTTCAACCCTGACCTGTCCTGACGGCCAGTGATGGCTGTAACAAGCAGTGGATCAATATTCATAGCAGGTGTCCTGGGCTGATAACACCGTCCAAGACAATGTTCACTATCGTTGGAGACAGCTGAGATATTGCACCATTAGTGATGTTGTTTTAAATAACCTGATCCATTTTTGGACCTATTTAATGAATTTCACAGTTAGATATTATCTTTAAGGAGGAGCCAGGGGCTATTCCAGAAACAGTGATGCCAATCAATGCTGCCAAGGCTCCTCTGCTTTCTTTAAAACAAAGCGGACTGTAATTCCACCACAGCCCCTTGTACGTTCCAGGAGCCATGGCATACTGTTGGAAGTATTTGCAATAGGAAAGTGTTTGGCCCTTATCAAGGGAGACAACAATATTTTCTGTAAAGCTGGAATGCAGCTGATGAAATCCCACGCATGGGTGTAGAACGCAGGGACTGAGTTTGGCTCTGTGTGACAAAGGCAGGGGTTTGTCTTGTGGCTGTTACGAAGCACCGGGTGCGTATGAGGAGATTCCATGGAGGCAGGGAGCAGCCCTTTGCTGGGAGCTGCAGACAGAGATGAGGCCTTGGCTCAGCCTCCTCCAGGCTAAACAGCTCCGGGGCCCCCAGCCGCCTCTCGTAAGGCTTTTGTAATGGGTGCAGAGGAGGTCAGTCTGGTCAGAAGGCTGCGGGGAGACCTGAGAGCAGCCTCCCAGTGCTGAAAGGGGCTCCCGGAAAGCTGGGAAGGGGCTCTGGATCAGGGAGTGCAGGGACAGGACGAGGGGAAGGGTTTTCATCTGAAAGAGGGGAGACTGAGGTGAGATCTCAGGGAGAAATGTTTTGCTGTGAGGGTGGGGAGGCCCTGGCCCAGGTTGCCCAGAGCAGTGGTGGCTGCCCCATCCCTGGAGGTGTCCAAGGCCAGGTTGGATGGGGCTTGGAGCCCCCTGATCCAGTGGGAGGTGTCGCTGCCCGTGGCAGGGGGTAGCACTGGGTGGGCTGTGAAGTCCCTTCCGACCCGACCCGATCTGTGATTCTGTGACTTTGGCGGGACGGCACGCGCTGCCGGAGCTGCGTCCTGAAGCGATCGGGCTGAGTCACAGAGCGAACTAACACGTAATAACCGGCGGGGCGGGGCCAGGCGGGGCGGCCATGGCGGGGTGGGCGGGGCCGGGCGGGGCGGGGCGGGGCGGGGCGGCCATGGCGGGTGGGCGGGGCCGGGCGGGGCGGTGCGGCTATGGCGGGGTGGGCGCGCGCGGTGCGGGCGCTGCTGCTGGATGTCAGCGGGGTCCTGTACGACAGCGGCGGCGGCGGCGGGGAGCGTATCGCCGGCTCGGCGGAGGCTGTGCGGAGGTGCGGGGGAGGCGGGGGAGCGGAGCGGAGGGGATAGGGGCTGGGCTCGGCGGAGGCCATGCGGAGGTGCGGGGGGGGTGGGGAGGGCGTCGCTGGGCGGGGCTTTGCAAAGGTGGGTGCGGCGCTCGGAGGGGACGGGCACAGGTGGGAGGGGTGTGCAGGGCCGAGGCTCTGCGGGAGATGGCAGGGGAGGGGGCTTGGCAGAGCGCGGTCCCGCTGCCCCGGGAAGGGAGGAGGGGCGGAGGGGGCACATCCGCCCATGTTGGTGCGGGCTGGGCCACCCGGAACGCCCGGCCGGGCTGGAGCCGCCCCGGCAGTGCGGGTCGTGCGCGCTGGGTGCGCGATCCCGTCGCTGGCGGGACGGGTCACCCCCCGCCCGGCGCTGTGTGCGCTGCCCGCAGCGCGGGTGTGGCTGGCAGCGTGCGGGGCAGAGGGGACAGCGGGCACTGCACAGCCGGCCCTGTGGTCGGGGTGAAAGCACCGCCTGCCCTGGCCGGGAGCGGCGCTGAACTCATCGGCCTCGCTGTCGGATTAGCTGGGAGCCGGCAGAAACGGGGCCCGGCGCTGCAGTCGGTGTTTGCCCGGACGGTCAGGGACGCTAGGGCAGTGCCCGCTCATGGCGAGGCCCTTGGCAGTGCCCACACGAGGGGAGCGCCCTGGCGTTCAGCGGGGTCGTGTGACCTGGCTAACACAGGCCAAGGGACATCTGCCGAGTAGACAGCAATTTCATTTACTTAATTAACTGATTAACCAGGCTGACTTGCCAGCGTGTCTGCATGGGCCTGGTTGTCCAAGGGAGCAGGACGGGGGCTGTGCAGCCATCGTTGTTTGAAGCCAGGTGCTAACACGTGGGGCTGCCCCACTCCAGCAGGTCATGAGCTTCCAGAGGAGCTGTGGGGCTCTGCGTGGTGTTTCACTAACCCGCTGCAGAAAACCCAGATCCATTTCACGTGACGGGTGCTGCTGCTTGAAATGTTTTAAACATCTGAACACTGAACCCATGTGAAGCTTTGGCAGGCTGCGTGGTGGGCAACCCTGTGCCTGCTGTCCTCTGGGGCCACCCAGCACGGACACACTTGTGGTGAGTGCTTTACTGAGTAGGGAAATCTGCAGGAAGAAATACTGAAATTGCTAAAATTAATCACGAGTGTGGTTAAATATGTGCCTAAGTGTTGGTGGAACTTCCTTGGAAACAGTAGAGCTACAGGAGACCCAAATGGTAATAAAAAGCTGCTGCTTTTGTCTTGTGGTTTGCTTTTTCTTAATTCTGTCTTTGTTCATATTTCTTGAAATACACATAGCAGGCAGGCACATAAAGTGTCATTGGATGAACCTGCTGCTTTTGCCTACAGGATTAGAGTTTCCAGTGCTATCTGAAAGTCTGAAGCAAGTTTAAGACATGTGGAGGCTCTTGGCCCATTGTGTTGCTCAGCTGGTCAGGGGAGCTGTGGGTGCCGGGATGGCCAATGGGACAGCAGTGCTCTGAGGGAATCTGGTGAAATTAGCGAGGAGGAAATGTTGCTTTTATAAAGATGTTGTACTGAAATCTCATGGCAGTAGGTTTTCCATGAGATCACATATGACTTGAAACCATATCACCTGTACTCAGTATTGCAGTGCGGTTTCTGTAGCTCTACTACAGGCTCAGGATGCAAGACAGCTCCCAAGAGAAAAGGCTTGGGGAGCAAAACCGAAGCGTTTCTTTTCCCTAGGTGTGCAGAGCAGCCCATTTTCTGGCTGCACAGGGGCAGGTGCTGCTAGCGCAGCCTCTGCGAGGATTAAACTTCCTTGGCTTTCCTTCTTCTCTCTCAGATCCTCCTGCTAACGCTGCCTCCTGCTGAGGCTGGCGCCAGCTGGTCTGTTGGTGGAGGAGAGTCTCTTCTGCTCTGCATCTCCCAGGAGAACGCCTCTTACCACTCTTCTCACTTCTTGCTGACCAGCCCTTTCCGCGGGGACAGTCACATGTGCCAAGTTTGTGCAGTGCTTGTGCATTGCACCGGGCAGCTGGGATCCGAATCAGAGCTGAGACCTCCAGGCTTGGCCAAAAGAAACACAAATAACAGCAACTGTGTAATTGTCAGAGGGCAGATCATTGCTTTAAAAACCAAGACGTGTTCAGTAATATCTGCATCGTGGTTCACCAGATGCCTTTGACATGTTAGTGTTTTTCTGACAGGTTTTTAAACTTCACTTTCTGTTGGGTTGCAGGCTGTGCTTAATCACTTCTGTCACTGTGTTTGCCGGAGCCTCCCGCGTGGAGGCAGTGCAAACTGCGGTAGTGCGTACAATGTTAGAAATTCTGTGCTGATGAAACAAAGGTAAAACTCTGGCCTTGGGCTAAATGTGAGATGTTGTTGGCTTTCTCCTGAAATGCTGGCCATGTCTGTGAGGCTCCTTTGCGCAAGGCTTGTTTCCTAGGGAGTGTGCTGGGAACATGACATCTGTTATTAGCGTGTGTCGGCACTGAGGGACTTATGTCAGCAAGCAACAGAGAAGTGGTGGTCATCGCTGTGGAAATGGGGGCAGTAGAAGTGAGTACAGAAAAGTGCCAGGAAGAAAAAGAAAACCCAGAATGCTTTATTCAGGTCATTTGGTGTGAGTGGTGAAGAATAATCATTTGCCTTGGGTAAAGTCAGGTAGCCTTATTTATCTGCCTGTTAGGTTGGTAATTGTTGTAGCTCGCACCATTTAAAATCTTTATTGACTCATTATCCTATTGGCAGTTGGTCATTAATATTTGTGTTTCCCGTATAGCACAGCTCAGTGGTTTCAAGCAGATGGATTAAAGCTAGAAGTGGCTTCTTTTTAATTAATTCATTTTTGTATCAATTAAAAACTCATAACTGCAGATAGCTAGGAACTTTATAATTATAATTAATCCAAATCGGTATGATCTTTTGCTAAAAGAGATGTCTGAGATCTTTTAGTGCTTATAGATGTCCAACAGGAATTTTAAATACCATTTTGGTAAGGCATACTATGGATACGAACTCTCATCATGGGGCAGCTGACCTGTTCTTTTTAGATTGTCTTGCTACACTCCATTACAGCAATTAACTTCGTGTAACCACACATAGTACACACCAATAACAAACATAGGTAAACACGTTTCCTCTTGGTTATGTATGGCTGATAACATATTGACTCCACTAGAACTACTCTTTCTGTGTTTCTTTTTATTGTTTTGAGCCAAGCAGTTATTTCAGTTGTGTTTGAAAGAGTGGTGATGTGGTGTCTGCCTGTTTATATTTGTGGTGACTGCGGGAGCTGGTTCTGTCTCATTTGTTTTTAGCTGGCAGTATGGTCAAGTGGAGAGGAAAATGACCAAAGAAGCTGATGGACACTGGAACATCCTGACCAGGATGACATTCAGTGACACATTTCCCCAAGGAAAGCATTAGTAGTCACTGTCCAAGCTGGTGTAGCTTGTGATAAAACACTGAGTGTTACCTCTGAAAATGCTTTATTTATTGTGGATGTACCTGCATCTCTGATCAGTTTTACCTGTGAAATATCTCAGCGTTCAGGGCTGAAAGCGAACTGGTAGTTGGAGGCCAAAAGATGAACAATAGCAGTTGTACAGAGCAGACCTCCTCCTGCACTCAAGTAAGGACGAGTCCAGATCCTTCTTGTCACCAGTCTGGACTATGGCAGACAGGCACCCGTGGGCCTCAGGACATTGGCACCCCTGCTTTCACCCTGAAGCCGGGGTGCCAGGAGTGTCAGTAAATCCTCTGTTAACTTTAGATGGGCATATTGGAGTGGTACATGACTAGAAAATCCAAAAGCAGCCTGGTAAGGTAATTTGGCCCTTTTATCTTTTAACCTGTGGTGTTTCTGAATTGTTTATGCCATATACCATGGCATATGTCTGTGCTGTTTTAAAAAAATCCTTACTACAGAGTTAAACAAAAACCCTGAGTCTGCCCGGTTAGGTGGCAGTCACTGTGGAGCAGATCAGAAAGCCCAGGGAAAAGATCAGAAAGCCCATCAGTGACTTAAAGGCTTCTTCTGGTGCCTTTGTACTGGCCTTATTGTCTTAATTGATTTACACAGCATTGACACCAGGTGAGCTGTTCTCTTTTTATCTTACAAATAGCAGGGAGCTGGTCTCTTACAAGACAGAAGGTGGTTAAACATCCATCAAAGATGCTCCCCCTGTGCTTTGTTATTTGCATTTACAGCCTGTGCTGATAGTGCACCGGTTAGCATATCCATATGAAAAGCACCCAGTGGCTGGACATTTACAACATCCCGTTGTTTGGCCAGTGTAGGGCATCTGTTAGTACAGCTTTCTGCAGAGTCCTTTAAAAAAGCAGCGGAAATCTGGGGCAGAGGAGGCTGCGGAGCAGCCGGACAGTCCTGTTAAAGTAGAATACCCGGAGAGTCAAACAAGGCAAAGATTGCGAGAAAAACAAGCGGAACTGGAACTGTAAAGCAATTCAGCATGCAGGGGTTTGAGTGGGCAGTTGTGAGCTTACAAAGAGCCATCTGAGAGCGTGTGTGTGACATGGAGGAGGCCTTTGTTATTGCAGAAGGTCCCTGGAGCGTGGCCTAGCGCAGTCCACAGCCTGTGCAGATGTTCAGCGTTGTCAGGCTTGCTGTGCCCTCAGGACAGGTGGCAGCAAAGGAGTTGTTCCTCCTAGAAAGAGGCTTTAGAACGAGCTATACAGACCCTTGTGTAAATGTCCGTTTGTTTGTCTTTGCGCTTAACTCTCTTCGCGCTTTCTGCCTGTGGATCCCAAAGAAGGGCAGGTGTCACTGGCCCGTTCAGAAGCAGCAGGGGCACAAAAACATGAAGCCGGTCTGTGTTGTCACGTAGCTCAGTGACAGCCAGGAAGAGATCCAGGAACTGACCCTCAGCGGGCGCAGCATTATCACAGCTTGCCTCTAGTCTGTGGATCTCCCTAACCCATATTCGCTTTCCTGGGTGTTGTGTTGCTGAGGGGTAACCGTGTGCCAGCCGCTGGGAAACAGGTGAGGAGCCCCAGTTCAGTTCCTGCAGAGGAGCTGAAGGCTGGCACTGCTGAGTGTAATCCTTTAAGCTCATGCAGTACTGCAGCAGTTACATGCATGTCATTGCTGAACATAGTGGAACAGAAAGACTTTCCTTATATTGGTGCTTTTTTCTTCCTTTCTGCAGATTCACTTCAAAAGCCTGTATTATATTCGTTAGATACTTCATTCTAGGTTTCACTGTTGAGGCATGTTGTTATCTACAAATCTGCAGGTAAATCTGTTGTCTGCCCTTCTGTTCTAGCAGGTGGAATATGATTTATGGTATTGGGTAATTTGTTCAGTATTTCTGGTATCCAGCTGTATTCAGTGTGTCAGAGAAAGGCAGTCTTTGTAGGGGATTCAGTACGATATGGACTTCGTGTTTGTTTTGATGTACAACTTCCAGTATTTATTTCAACCTCTGAAAAATTCTGAATGATTGAAATACCAAAAAGAAGGCATTGGTAGGTTTTTAAAGTTTACTTTGAACTATGATTTAGAGATTTTTCAGTTTTTGCTGTAAGTGTTAAAAGGGTGTTGCCACAGTCTTTAGTTTTATTACAGTGCCCTTTCTTATTTCACGCTTTAAATAACATTGGCCTCTCTTCTTGTGGCTCCATCATACATGCCTATTAATTTGCCTTCATTTCTGTTCAAAGGAAATGCCCTCCTATTTTTTAATCCTTTTTCAGTCCTGTTGGATTCTATCCAAATTATCCACTTCTAAATATAGGAAGAGGTGAGCCATATGGGTCTGGAGAGGAAATTGTGCTTGCGAGATAGCAGATGTAGAGATGAGTTTCAAACACTGGAATGCAAGAGGGAGTGGGGCCAGAAGGTGCAGTACATAAGGATTTGCTAGGTCAGCCTTGCTATACGGGGCAGAAAGCTGGAGCTGGGAAGCTTTAGTGAGCTCTGCTGTGCTCAGGGCCAGTGACAGGCCCTCGGTGAAAGGGAACAAACAGCAGATCAGGGGGGCAAAACATCAGAGACGTGATGGTGAGATTTAAGCAGTTTGGATGCGCTGTGAGGGTGGCAGAAATCAGGGGAATGGAAAGGTTTGGACACTGGGATAAAGAGGGAGCAACCAGAAGCAAGCGAAGGTTGCTGTGTCATAGGTGTGGGGGAGTTACATCCAGGCTCCTCTGATCTCAGCGCGCCCACCGAGCAATGCACGGGGCAGTTCTGTGTTTCTGTGGAACTGGGGAGGCTTGTGCTGTAAGAACTGGCTGTGTGGGCTGGGGATGGACGAATGCTTTTATGGCTGACCTCTTGAAACAGGGATTGTGCTTGGTATTCTTTCTAAAGCTGAAACTAAAGGTGAAGAATGCTTGCTGCCGAAATAGCATGGATGCAGAGTCACAGAGAATGTATAATGCATTATTGCCACAAAGAGGCTTTTTGAGCAGCAGGCACATAAAGCAGGGCAAGTGCATTCCCGCCACACGGGCATTTCCATAGTTGGACTCCAGAAGGGAGCTGGAAAGCCCTTGTACGTCCTCCTCTCAGGTGTGTGCGCTGCTCTGGCAGCAGGAGGTTCTGGGGAAAGCCTGCAAGATCAGGCCCAGGATTTGCATTAATTCCTGAATGTAGCATAGCCCAGCAGTTCAAGGTGTAACCTGTTCATTGCAGGGGGTGCAGGAGGGGTTTGCTTAGCATGCCAGTTGCTGGGTGAATTGCTCCTGGGCAGCAGCAGGGCCAGCCAAGGGAGGCTTTCGGGGGCACTGGAGAAACATCTCTGCCAATCAGCAGGGTCTGAAGGCAGGGAAAGTTTTGTTGCCTCCCTTTGTCCTGATCCCTCACCATTCTGTGGCCTGGGTGAGGTTTTGCCCACCATTGCACGGACTGTTGAGGGCAAGCACTGATCTCTTATTGCAAAACACTTCTTAATTTGTCATTTTGAGAGTGATTTTTTGATGCTGGCTGAAACTGTGTTGTGCGCTGTGGGTCTTTGTCAGCCAGGCAGGCTAAAGAAGTATAAATTTCTGCTCTTTCCAGACTCTTCTGTATTGAACTTGAAGCTAAGCAAGTCAGTTCTACTTTGCACCACTGTGCTCGGTTTCATCTCCTCTTGACAGGAGATGTTTTACCTATAGCTCCAGCACCCTTGGCCCTTGCAGAGGGCGATAAGCAAAGGTCAGCCCTGCCTGTGTGGAAGGGCAGCGTTCGTGCACCAGCCCTGTCTTTGCTTTATTGTTTGGCCACAGGTAGATAACTCTCTAGTGCTGCTGTTTCTTCATGTTTCAGAGATGGTATTGGAGGGCTGACAAGCTTACGCTGAAGTGTGCTGGTATTCATCCACCGATGCAAAGCAGTCAAATAGCATAAGTGCTCAGTATGCTTTCTGTTCTTTTAAATTAAAAAAAAAGCCACTCTGAAAAACTAAAAGCAGGATAAAAAGGCAGCTCTGGAAATCTCATAAACAGTGCTCTTCCAAACCCCTTTGAAGTTGCCATTGGGAGAGTTGCCGGGCTCAGGCTTGTTGCCTCCTCCAGGGTTTTGCTTTCTGCCCACCTACTCCTCTTCCCCAGGACTTGGCGGCTGCAGGCAGGGCTCTCCTGTTCCTATGTTAAGAAGAACCTTTGCTACAAAAGAGAGGGATGAAGGTGTAAAGTCTGAAGTTAAGCCTTATCTGCTTCTGCCACGTGCAGGACAATGTGAATTTAAGAAGGAGTGATGGCTTCCAGCCTACATTCTGGGGCTATTTCTTTTCCTATCAGTGTCTCAACCTGTACATCACCTGGAAGAACAGTTTTTGTGGTTTATATGCCCAAAGGCTGCCCGTGGAGGTTGGTGAGGGTGGTTGGTGAAGTCTGCACAAGGTCAGTCAGGATGTCTAATAATTGTCCTAACACTTTACCTGTTATGGAACAATAATGAGAGTTTTTTCATTATTTTCGGGTGAGTGAGCCTGGCAGATGCTGACAGCCAGCAGATGTGTAAAGTTCGAGGTGATTTGTAAGGGACCAGCTCATCTGACGCACAGTAATTGCATTGTGGGACATTGTCACTCAGCGTTGTGTCCTGCTCCAGCAGAACGAGGTAAAGGTCAGTTCAAAGAGCTGGTGTAGCGTGAGGGGCTGCTCGGGGCTGAAGTGAAACCCCCTGTTTCCATCTCTCCCCTACATGTGCACTCACAGCATGCCCGGAGCTGGGTGGGTGCCCTTATTCTGGATTTGGGGATTGAGTGACCGAGAAGTTTAGACTGGAGTGGACTTAAATTCCTCCTCTGAGAAAGGCTTGCCCACCCCCTCGGGTGCTAGGTCACTGGTGCAGGGCTTGGCAGGGTCTCCTGTGGCTGGTTCCTTTGCGTCCCCGGGCAGCTGCTGCCAGCTCTGCAGCACAGCCAGCGTGGGCAGCGGAGCCTCTGCAGGTGCAGTGGGACCTTCCGTCCGCTCACTGCTGCCCTGCATGCTCACCTGTCCCCTCTGAGAACAGCTCTGGCAAGTTTCTTCTGCTGCAGAGATGCTTTCAGCCAAGTTTGCCACTTTCGGCACCCTGAAAGATGAGAAGCTGCTCTGCCCTCGTGCCTAGCTTGCCACACACGGGTGAAGTTCAAGTTCCACTGTTTCTGCTTACTGGCATTAGGAGTGGTGTGAGCCATCACACTGGAAATGGAGCGAATTTGTCTGACTGAGCCTGCTGACGGCCTGAGCAGGGAGCGAGGGGCACCCTCAGGATGTCCCTGCAGCGTGGAGCGCAGCACTGCGTGTCCAAGTGCACAGCTTGGGCTCTGGTCAGGATTAATTTGGTCCTGCCAGACCAACTTGATCTCCTTCTATGACAAGGTGACCCATTTTAATGGATGAGGGAAAGACTGTGGATGTGGTGTACCTGGACTTCAGTAAAGCCTTTGACACTGTTTCTCACAGTATCCTGCTGGAAAAACTGACTGCCATTGGCGTGGACAGGCACATCCTTTGCTGGGTTAAAAACTGGCTGGATGGCCGGGCCCAAAGGGTTGTGGTAAATGGAAGTAAATCCAGTTGGAAACCGGTCACGAGCGGTGTTCCCCAGGGTTCAGTGCTGGGTCTAGTCTTGTTTAACATCTTTATCAATGATCTCGATGAAGGAATCGAGTGCACCCTCAGCAAGTTTGCAGATGACACCAAGCTGGATGCAAGTGTGGATCTGCTTGAAGGAAGGGAAGCTCTGCAGAGGGATCTGGACAGGCTGGATCGATGGGCTGAAACCAATGGGATGGGGTTCAACAAGGCCAAATGCAGAGTCCTCCATTTAGGTCACAACAAGCCCATGCAGCGTTACAGGCTTGGGAAAGAGTGACTGGAGAGCGGCCTGGCAGAGAAGGACCTGGGAGTGTTGGTTGGCAGCGGCTGAACATGTGCCAGCAGTGGCCCAGATGGCCAAGAGGGCCAATGGCATCTTGGCCTGTGTCAGAAACAGCGTGGGCAGCAGGAGCAGGGAGGTGATTGTGCCCCTGTTCTCAGCACTGGTGAGGCAGCACCTCGAGTGCTGGGTTCAGTTTTGGGCCCCTCACTCCAAGAAGGACATTGAGGGGCTGGAGCGCATCCAGAGAAGGGAACGAGGCTGGGGAGGGGCTGGAGAATGAGCCCTACAAGGAGCAACTGGGGGAGCTGGGGTTGTTTAGCTTAGAGAAGAGGAGGCTGAGGTGATACCTCATCCCTGTCTACACCTGCCTGAAAGGAGGCTGTGACGGGGTGGGTGCTGGGCTCTGCTCACAAGTGACAGCGATAGGACAAGAGGAAATGGCCGCAAGTTGTGCCAGGGAAGGTTTAGACTGGACATTAGGAAGAATTTCTTTACTGAAAGAGTGGTCAGGGATTGGCACAGCTGCCCAGGGAGGTGGTAGAGTCACCATCCCTGGAGGTGGTAGAGTCACCATCCCTGGAGGTGTTTAAAAGACAGGTGGATGAGTTCTTTAGAGATATGGTTTAGTAAGGAGACAGACACGAGTGGACTGTATGATCTCAGAGGTCTCTTCCAACCTTGTGATTCTATGATTCTATGATTTCTGGCTCTTTTGGAGTCTGAGTGGGATCTTTATCGCAGCTGCGATGTGTGTAAGTCAGCTGGAGCTCTGGTTGACTGGGTTTGCTGAGTGTGCCTACCCCTCTGTAAAGTGGATGCTGAGAAATCTGTAGCACACTGGGGGTCTTGATAAACTGCGTCTTGTGTACTTCATCTGCTGTTGTCTCTTTCTTCCATACTTGGGAGTATATAATCCATTGCTCTGTATCTTATCAGGCATCACATTACAAACTCTGTTCTTTTTTCTTCTTCTATCATCCCTGCACTTGCTGTCAGTGTGAACCACAGGAATTCGCTCTGCTTGTGCTTCTTGAAGCGTGAGCATTGAGTCAGCTCGGTCACTCAAGGTTTCCCGTGGGGCTGGCCAGCTTAGCAGCGGTGCCTCAGCGTGGCATTGGCTTGCTGTGCAAAGCATCTCACCTCTGTGAGACAGAGACCTCCAAGCCATCTCTTTTAGTTCCTCCTTCTGCTAAACCTGACCAGGAAAACTGCAGGAGTTTTGGTGTAAACATGATTGAAGCTGGTATTCCCACCATGTAGAGCTGTTGTTAAAAGCTCCCCAAAATTATTTAAGCTCTGAGTTAACAGTTATTTGCTCATGCTTCCTGGCCGACAGGCTCTGCTCACTGTCCCTTACAGAGCATTTTGGGTTGGATCCATCCCAGTGTGTGTATAATCATGCCCATAGCAGTGAGTGACTGTCATGCACGATCTGGCAGAGAGCTAACGGTGGGTGGGTTTAGAGATGCAAACCATGAAGGGGAAGGTGGCTGTTCATTGAAAAGGTATTTCTGTAGAAATGAGTCTTCTCTGGAGTTGCTGATGCTTTTTCTGTTGTTTGGTGTTCCACGATATTGCTGAGTCCTTTTTGTATTTCACCAGAAGATTCTCCTTTTCTGATCAGCTTGGCCTAACTCCTTGTAGACCTCACCTGATCCTCTGCAATTACTGAGCTTGTTTGTTGAGGTGGTAATTGCTAGTGGCCATGAAGGCGTGGAGCAGTCCAGGATGTGCCCAAAGTGCTTCTGCTACGGTCAAAGCTTTCAGAAGCGTAACTCTGGTTTTCATCTAAAACTCTGAGAGGGAGGTTGAGTTTGCTGTGTAGGAGAACTGGGTCCTTGCTTTCAACAAGCTGGCCATGAGGGTGCTCGGCTGTGCAAGCCGGTGGTTAGTGTTATCCCCGGATTCATTTTGTTGGCCTTTGGGAGGAGGAAGAGTAGATTCTTGTTCTGCTTCCAGGTGGTTGTGACTCACAGGATTTCCTTCCTAAGAGTGTGCAGATCAGCTTTGCATTTAGAATAAGATTTTTCTAACCATGGCACACTGTTGAAGTTTGTTGTGTATCCAGATTACACTGCTTTGCTTTTTAACTACCGCTGAAACCATGTTTTGAATAACAGATGTGGAATGCTGTCATCCCACTGTCGCACCAATTGTTCATTGTTCTGAGAAGGTCACATCATAATTCATTAACAATAATTATTCCCTGGGTACACCCTGCACTTCTTCACTCAATTGCTTCATTAACTTGTGAGTGAATCTCACATCACTGCTCCAATCAATGAAGATATATTTATAGTGTACAAGAGGATGCTATTAGTTACAATATATTAACTGCCTAATTTAAAATAGAAAAGCTATCTTTATGAAGGGCAATTAACCACTAAGTGTAATTGATAATTCACATACCTATGATTAGGAAAGACAAATAATAAGAAAGAAATGAATCACCTGCGTTATTGGAGACACTGGTGTGGAGTTTTAATGAGCAGAAGGGGCTCTCTGGGTCAGGACCAGATTTCTAAGAATCCTTTGGTGGAAAGTTTGTCATCGGATGTGTTACCTCAAGGTGGTTTCAGTGTTTACACCAAATAGTTGGGATCATCTTCCGTAGAAGAGGAACCCACCATGTTTTGTTGTCTTGAGAGTCAATGCTGGGCCTTCCGTAATAGAAAAGTCTTTTTTTCATCCCAACACAAGGAAATGTAATAAAATTATAATATGAATTTATAAACCTAGCCCCAAACTTATATAGGTATCTAAACCTTGATTAGCTTAGGTCTCCAAGCTAATTATGTACAAATCCACACTGACACTGACAGAAATCAGGTATTTTGGTACATTTAGGGGACTAAGTGACAGCCCTTTTGGCAAATATTTATTGAAAAATTGTGACACATTTTCTGTGGCCACTTTAAAACACATTGGTTCTCCAAAACAGCTGACAGCTCATCTGTAGAGACGAGGGCTTTTTGTGATGTCCCCCATAGGTCACCCCAGCTTGGGCTGGGACACAGAGCCACTCAGAGGCAGAGGGTGTGCGTGAGATTGCAGAGCACCGATCCACAGGAACCATGTCCTTGGATCTGGGTCACGCGTGTGTATATCCGTGGACCAGTTTAAAGAAGAATAACTGGATTCAGGGGTTTTTGATGTGTGCAGAGAGTGTGTGCCTGACAGGCTGTGGTGTCCTGGGGCCCGTGGTGCTGTGCTCAGCTCAGCTCTGTGCGCCAGCGGGCCAGCTGCCCGCTGAGGCAGGGGCTCTGCGCGTGAAGTGTGCAGCTCTGGTGTGCAGTGTCAATATTTTAGGTGTGTCTGGGTCACAGCAGGGGACTCTGCTCCTGTTCTGCAGTATTATCTTTGCGTTTTTGTTGTAATTATGCAAGTTAGGTGTGGCACAGTGAAATTCTTGTCTCATTTTGCATGCCTGGTTAACCCCTCCGCTGCTTTTACTCAACAGGATCAAAGCGTCTGGTCTGAAGCTGCGGTTCTGCACTAACGAAACCCAAGCGACCCGGGAGAACTTCGTGAAGAAGCTCCAGGGTTTGGGCTTCGACATCTTCGTGGACGAAGTCACTGCCCCAGCACCAGCCGCCTGCCGCATTCTGAAGGAGCGTGGCCTGAGGCCACACCTGCTCGTGCATGAGGGTGGGTGGGACAGCACTGCAGCAGGGGCTGCGACATGTATGGGGACAGCCCAGAGAGATGTGGCCCTTTGTGACAGCCGTGCAGGGAGGAGCTCCCAGATGTTGCTTCCCTTAGTCATGAGGCTGTGCAATAAACCGCAGTGCTCTGGTCTGAGCAAGATCTCCATTATGCATTGGTTCGGGGCAGGCACAGAGTTGTGCTGGAGGTCAGCAAGTGCACGGAGGAGTCTGGTGCTTAACCACAGAGACCAGGAGAAGTCCTGTGCAGGACACGGCTTTGTCCTTGTTATCATGACAGAGGTTTTAAGTTTAAAGCGTTTTCTTCTGTAGAACATGGATATGGAGAAAGGGGGCGCATCCTGCCCTCACTGTTACTCATTTTCATTCAGCTGCCCAGGAGTTTGCCTGGAGTGCAGATGTTGGGGTCTAAGGAACCGCTGAGGTGTGGGTGACGGGAACTCAGGCAAGGGTGGGAAATGGTTTATTTTGTTCTTTGTGGTAGGACAGATGAACAGCAGGATCCAGTCAGGAATAGAAGGGCCTGGAGAGCGCTTGATTCAGACTTAATGTGTTGTGTAATGAATGAAGGGAAATGCAAACCTAGAGGAAACCATCAGTTCCAGTGGGATCTGGAATGGTAAGGGATCTGTGGATTATTTTTTTTTCCTACTCCTGTAGATCTTGTCCCTGAATTTGCTGAGATTGATAAAGCAAACCCAAACTGTGTGGTTATCGGAGATGCAGCAGAGAACTTCACCTATGCAAACCTTAATGAAGCTTTCCGAGTTCTGATTGGGATGGAGAAGCCTGTTTTGATATCCCTTGGAAGAGGGTGAGTTAAGCTCTTTGTTCCTCAAGTCTCCACATATTTTTAATTTTCCTCAGTGTCTTTGTACTTGTTGGAGGCCAGTTATGGGCATAGGCGTTCGCAGTATCGACTTATGAGCAGTTAATCTGTGTGTCTGGAATGGAAGGCTGATCTGCTCAGGTATCTCTCAGTGGATGGATGACTCATTGTCCTCAGTGGGTATTTCAGTCGCCTGACTTGGCCTCCTGTCCCGAGTCACCTGTAGAGTATCCAGGGGCATGAAGGAAAAATTACGCTGAAATGGGTCTCTGAAAGAAGGTGGCACGGCTGCTCCCCATGAGCCACAGTTCAGCCCTGTGCTGGTGCGGGATTGCACAGGGCACTGGAAGTCACCGAGCTTGCCATGCTGAGTTCTCCAGCTGATTTTGAAAATCCTCACCAGTAGGGTCTCTGTGCTGCCGTGGCACTGGGTGAGGCACCGCTTCAATTTCAGCTGCTGGTGGTGGTTGTTTCTGTAGACAGTGCAGAGTGAGCAGTTGTGTGGATGTTTCCTTGGCTGCTAAAGGGTGAGACCCTGCTCTTTTGAAGAAGAACTGCAGTGGCTTCTAGAAAACCAGCAGATATCCTGGTGTGTGAGCACAGCAGATGCCAGCCTCTGGCCTTTTGGAGTCAGCATTCAAGAGCGAGCTAGACCCTGATGAAACAGTCCGCGTGGTTGCAGGTGGCAGTGGGCGGGTTATGTAGCAGTAGTTTTGTAAGCCACTGGGTAAAGGACATTGTTGCTTCAAGAACAAGCCTGAGAGCCTCTTAAGAAAATGTAGAAATCATGGAGAGTTTGCATTTTGATGTTTGCAGCCCCAAGGTGAATGGGCAAGATGCCAGTAGAATTACAGGCACTGCTTATCTTTTTGTCTTTGCCCCTGCAGGACCACAGAGGTAAGAACTCTTCATTTAACTGTTGCCTATAGTCATGTGTTCCTGTCTGAACTGAAAATATATTATTTTTAATAGTGAAAGAAACCGAAAACAAACAAAATGGTCCTGCAGCCTGTGCTTGGGTAAAGGGCTGTTGGTGTAGATTTGTGATGCTCTTTGATCTTCCAGCATCCTGAAGCTAATAATGGTGAGGAGGACCAGGTAGTCCAAAAAAAATCTGTTTCAGCCAGCAGTCATACAGGTTGCTTCTTCCAGATTTGAATCCTGTCCATGTCTGTAGTGGCTGAGGTGTGCTGAGCGTAGTGACGTAAATGACTTCTTGCTGTTTGGTGCTTCAGATGCCGTCTCTCAGAGTTGGTGTTAGCATCCCTACAGATTGATTCCTACATGTGAAAATATCGTATATAAGGGAGCGCTTTCAGGCTGATGGCTTGAGAATTGCCACACAAAAGGAATAAGAAGCCAAGAGAGGTTTTAGTTCATAGAATCACGAAGTGGTTTGGATTTAGAGGGGGCCTTAAGGTCAATCCAGTGCCACCCCCTGCCACGGGCAGGGACACCTCCCACTGGATCAGGGGGCTCCAAGCCCCATCTAACCTGGCCTTGAACACCTCCAGGGATGGGGCAGCCACCACTGCTCTGGGCAACCTGGGCCAGGGCCTCCCCACCCTCGCAGCAAAACATTTATTCCTAAGGTCCCATGTCAATCTCCCCTCTTTCAGTTTAAAGCCATTCCCCCTCATCCTGTTGCTATGTGCCTGTGTAAAAAGTCCCTCTCCATCTTTCTTGTGGTTGCTAATACAGAAGCCCTGTCATTCTATCAAAGTAGATGTAATGCACAGCATTGGTTGAACTGTTTCAGGATGGGGGTAGAAGTTCTGGCTGTGAGCAAAGTGTGGTGGCCGAGGAGACCTCAGGGGAAAGGCCAAGGATAGACTGAGAAATTATTGGGCTGGTGTGTTTGACCAAGACCTGCAAAAGCACCTGTGCTTTTGAAATGCCAGATCAATTGTTTCAGTAGTTTGAATATCAAAAGTCATTTTCAATTATTCTCTAAACATTAAAGGTAAATTTTGACCTCCTACTTTCACATGCAGGAAAAATCCACCCAGGGAATTTGAATGTTTGCCTAAAACCAATTCAGTTAGGTGTATTATGAGCTTTTAAACAGGAGGTTATTAATGCCAGCACTGCATAATGACAGATCCCAACAGCCTTGAAGGTGTTATAGAAGGAGTTATTCTGTTGTACAATGTAGAGGCTTAACGAAGACTGCATGTTGTCACCAAGCTTCCTCAAGCTAAACGTTTTTCAGCGGTTCAATAGACCGTAACAGGCATGAAACCCCTTTTTTAGTCTGTGGGTTATTGATCCAGCTGGGTAGAACTTATCGTCGGGAAGGAGCAGTTAAATCCATTGTGTTGCCTTACCAAACAGTCATGCTCTGATCCTACAACATGGGCAAGAAGTCCTCACTGATTCTCAGTTAGAAGGACAAGGAGAAGATGCTGAGCCAGTGCCAGAATGGCAAAGTGATCAGTGCAGAAATGCCTTTGTATCCTGTGCATGTAGGAATATTTATTTAAATGGTCATTCGCTGATGTATACAGCTCTAAAACAGACCTGCTGATGGTTTTTTTAAATGTTATTTTCATTTTAAAGTATGTTTTTTTGGATATTCTGAGCTCAGTTTTCACCATGAGTATATTTTTTTAATGCTTTATCATTTAGGTAAAGTGAATGCGAGTTATGAATGAATTACCCTGGTAGTTAAGTTCTCTGACTTGAAGAAGGGAGATATAAATCAGAAGAATTGTTCAGCTAGCTAGAGAAGCCTCGTTGATTCAAAGGGCCGTTTACAAACCCCAACCACAAGCCAGCATCTTTTTAACCTGCAGAATCGGTGTGATTGGGTGGACCTTAACACGATGCCTGCTTGGGGCGAGTAGGTTGCTGTTGGTTGAAATTTTAGTTCATTCCATAGAAAAGGGAGGTGTTGGAGTCACTGAAGCAGAATGCCCTCCTCCTGAAAATGGAGTGAATTACATTTAGCATCTGTTTTGGACTGAGAGTGGGAATTGGCTTTGTAATTTCTTCTGTCATGCCACTGTCAGAAAATTAAGCTGTTTACGGTAGACTATAGAAGGTTAATGGTTGTTCTGGCAAAGGTCAAGTGGCCGTTCTGAAGGAAGGCTGTGCTGAATAATAGAAAATGACAGAAGGATACGGCATAAAATCTTAACTGACTGCACATCCCTGTCGTATGGAAACCTGTCTTTGCTCTGATCAGGAGAGCCTGGAAGACCTGCGTTAATGTGAATTGTGTTCCAGAAAGACACTGTAAGGGTGCCAGCTGATTTTGTGAACTTCATGGCAATAAAAACGTTTTTAGACAGAACACAATTTAGCTTGGAGGGCTTTCCTAGTCCCAATAAGCTGTGCCCTGGCTTCCCTTGTGTGGGAGGCCGGTGACAAGCGATGACGGCCAACAGTCTGGGGTCCCTTCCACGCATCCGGAGGAAAGTGTTAGAGCTGCTAGAGGTGCCAGCCCTCATCTCGTGTCTGCCAAGGGGCGTCCGTCACTGGTTAAAGGGAGAGTGATGCAAATGCTGCCTGTTGTGAGCAGCCAGGGCTGTGCAATAAAACACAGGCCAAAATCATCCTTGATGCAACGTAGTGGAAATCCCTTTGAACCGGCGTTGTGTCCCAGGTGCCAGATGGCTGTCTGGTCGGAGATCTTTTCCCCAAGCTCTGCACAGTACTGAGCCTGTCCTTTGCTTAATTCCTGGTGTTAAATTAAGGCTCCGGAGTTTCTGATGACTTGACTTTTTGTTGCAGCCATATGGACATCTGTATAGGCACAGAAATAATAAAATGTGGTTTCTTTATGTTTTAACTGCCAGCATTTTCATTTCATGGGAACTTTATCACTTTCATTTCCAGACGCTACTATAAAGAAACCGATGGTCTGAAACTTGATGTTGGAGCATATATGAAGGCATTAGAGGTATTTTATAGTTTGCATTATGCTTATTCGCTCTGTGCACCTTGTTAAAAGAGTAACTGGTATAAATATAGGTCATCTTCTGTAATTACTCACCTTGGTGCAGGAAGTCTCCAAGGATTGAAACTCATTTGCTGCATTCTAAAGACAGGTGGGTTCATTTGTCTTCAGACTTCATTCTTTTTAAGTTTTATTTAAAATGTGAACTTTTACCATGGCGGTACCTTTACTGGAAGTGAGGCACTTGAAAGAAGGAGTTGGAAAAGAAAAACATGGAATGCTGTATGCAAGATACCTGAGAAGATCTGCAGGTCCTATGTTTGGTTGTTAAGCCTGTGCCGAACTGGAACCCAGTAGATAAGCCAACCTAAGGGTGAGAGAAGGAGGGAATCATTATTCTCCCTTTATAGGTTTGTAACGAGGTTTAAAACACACATACTGAATGCAGAGAATAAGGCAAAACAGGGTAGTTTACAAACACAGAAGATAGTGAATCGAATGTATGCTTACAGCACATTAATTTGTATATATGTGAATTTGGGGGAGAGTTTTTGCCTCCCAGGTAAGTTCAGGCTTCTAGTTGTCTAGAAACAAGTTAAAAACACCTTTTTCAGCATGGTACTGAGATTTAGGTGCAGGAAAATAAAACTTTTCAAGGTTGGCTGGTCACTTGAATCATTATAAATATGCCAGGTGGCTGAAGAAACCCTCTACATCTTCTAAGGCCCTCTGGTACTTTTCATCATTTCACTGAACTATATTTGCTGCTTCTTTAAGAGTGATGTCCTTACAAAAATGAGCAATGCTGGAGCTGAGTCTAATGGATCGTGTAAAAGGGTTGTAACTTGAGATCTTTCAGGAAGACTCTCTCTCTTTCCAGAGAACATTAAACACTTCTGTTATCCAAATTCTCCCAATATTCACCCTCACCTGCTAATCCATTGAGGTACTTAAGGGCAAAAATCAATAATCACATACATTTTGTACAGTTGACTGGCATTACAGTTGAACAAATCCTTTTCTGATCAGCATTTTTTGTGTGTCTCTTCTTTTTTTCCAGTATGCTTGTGATATCCAAGCTGAGGTAGTAGGAAAACCAGCCAAAATGTTTTTTGAGTCAGCCTTGGCAGAAATGGGAGTTACACCACAAGAGGTAAGGTTCCTGATGCCCTGAGTACTGGCTGTGCTATCTAGTTATGCCCACTGATGCTTTTGTTCTTTAAATTTGATTTGCTATTACAGAAGAGGCCAAAGGGATTGTGGCCAGGACAACATGGTAAACTCTGGGTGGATATGCAAATATTTTTCCCAGACCCAGTGCACAGAGAAATGTTTATGTTCAGGGTCTTTCTATGAATTATTTTTTTTTAAAAAAAGGAAAAGAAAACTTGTTGAAGAAACGTTTCAAAGGAAAGAACCCTGTGTTTGCCCATTCTCTCAAATAGTGAAAAGCAGACAAAAGAGGGCTGACAGCCAAGAGAGCAAGTGCTAGCAGGTGGGGACCTGTTGAATTTCCTCTGCCCTATGTGTACTTGTTGCACTCCTAAAAGGCAGGACATTATTTTCTTTGCTTTTTTGAGTGTTCTTTCTGACTGCCTGCAATTTCCCTTCTTGTTCCTCTCTGTCTCTTTTTGCTCTGATTTGTGCCATCTGTACCTGTACCTAATTTAGAGTCTTCCCTTCATACTTCCATTTTATACTGCGATTTCTCCTTCTACTTGTACTGTTGTGTCATTCTTTCTTGCTCACCCTGCTCCCAAACCACATAGTTCAAAAGAACATGCACTTCTATTGCAAAATTATTTTATTTGGAGCTAAAGAGAAAAATATAAAAGAACAAAAGGTAGTTTTCCCAAGAAATTATGGAAAATGTGCCTCACAAGATGAGAGGTGCCCTGATGCCTGGCAGTCTGCTTGATGACTGGAAGCTGCAGCATGATGGAATCGCAGCCAATATGTTATTTATTTGCTTTAGTGTCACACTGTCCACTGTTTTTCAGTAAAAAGGAAAGGCGGAGTAAAATATTTTATATTTTAGGCGAACAGGAAGCACTGACTGGCCCCAAAACTCCTCCCACTTTACTGGATTCTTAACACTTGGCAGAAACACTGCATGTGTGATGTTCCCGGCTTACTTAATATGGCCCATTTTTCACTCTCTCTGTAGTTGTGCCCAGATCCTCTTTATTGATTTGTTGTTATGTCACACAGGACATAAGGATGAGCATGAGATGACTCACAGACAGCAGTGAATTACAACGTAATAATTCCAGCAGGGGCTTTGGTGGTGTTATAAACAACAGGAGTGAAGTTGGTGTGGCTTGTAGGTCCCTAGAGCCTGGAGATGAAATTATGGCTCTGTAATTCAGGACATGCTTGTGTTTTACTTTATTATAGAGTGAGGAGATGGAAAAGACCTAGTAGACCATCTAATCCATCTCCTTCCCCTGCTTCACGTTTATTAATGTCCAGAGTAGTTTTCAGTGAGCCAAACAACGGGGCTTCTCTAAGTACCAAAGGGCCAGTGTTCAGAGCCAGGCAGGTCTTGTGGACAGGCAGCTTTCTATGAGATTCATCGTGATGCTTCCCTTTTAAGCCGCATCTCGTTACTTCTATAATAGTTTTACTCCAGGTAACAACCAAAATAACTGCTTGCCCTCCTGTGTATCTTCTTCCTCCAGTTCCCTCTAGATTTGTTATCATTGCAGCAGTTGCCTTTCACCTGTGGTTGGGTTCCTCTGCACCCTGGCCTGCTGGGCTGATCTTTTCTGCGCTCCCTTCAGTTTGTCAATACCTTCCTCCGAAAAAGATGGCTTAGCCTCAGCGTAATATCCCAGGAACAGCCGCGGCAATTATTCAGTCCATTCATCCAGCCAACAAACCCAGAAACCCACCTTAGACACAGAATGGCATTTGAAGAAAAAGTAGCCAGAAAAAAAAAGTGAGGATAAACCCCCAACAGAGTGCAGCCCTTGGATGCTGTTTGTCTGAATCAGGTATGTGAAGGTTTGTTTCCTTTCTGCCTGTATAGGAAACAATCGGTGTGCAGGAGTAGGAGAGAAGAGAGATCTTAGGGCTT